>CM054060.1:232677243-233335581 GCA_028641055.1 Alopecurus myosuroides | reverse complement strand
GCGTACTCTGGCTTGATCATGTAATCACCAAATAGATGTATATAGTAACCGTATTGTGCGTCTCTGTTTGTTGAAAAGGAGAAAGAAAAACAAGTCAAAACACTTGTTTGTTGAAAAAAAGAATTAAAAAAAGAAGAAGGAAGAAAACAAGGGAAGGGAAGAAAAAGGCAAAACTGCCTGGCCGGGCCAGAGGCCGTGTGGCTCTGTTGGGTTGCCAGCCTAGAGGCCAGGCCGGGCTCCCCCTGTGCAGGTCGGGCGTCTGCCTAGCCGGCCTGATGGCCAGCCCAGGCCGGGCGCCTCTGTTTGGTGGCCAGCCTAGCCGCCGGCCCAGGCCGGGAACTCTGCGCCTCAGGCCGGGCTCTCTAGCTAGCCGGTCTAGGCCGAGCCAGAGGCCGGGTCTCTCGAACAGCAGGCCGGTCTCCCAGCTGGCCAGGTCGGGATTCCTGCCTGCACAAGAACCCCCCCCCCTCCCCCCAGCGGCCATTTCTTTCCCCTCACTATAAATAGGACTTGTCTCCTACCTTTTGGAGGTGTCAAACCTCAAGGTTCAAGGATCTCCCCAAATACCCAACCAAACCCATTGATCTCTTGGGATGTGGAGGAGAAGCACTAGATCTACAACTCCACCAAGAAGATTCGTCATCAACCCACTCATCCCCTAGGGATCTTGTTGTTCTTAGTTCTTTGGAGCCAAGAACCTTGTTGCTCCTAGCTCATCGGAGCTTGGAGCCTTGTTGTTGTCCCCGAAGCTCTTGTGCTCGTGGATCTTGCTTCCCGATGTCTTGGTGGCTCCCGGGATTTGGTGAGGACCCTCCAAAGTTGTGGACTGTGCCTCATCCTTGTAAAGGTTCTAGTTGTCAACCTCAACGGCAACATAGTGATTCGAGCCTCTCCACATTGGTGGAAGGACTCGAAGTAGATACGGTGTGCCATTTGAGGGCTACTCAGTGTTCCACTTTGGTGGCACCGCACCGCTCCAACGGAGATTAGCTTCCATTGGGAAGTGAACTTCGGGATACATCTCCGCGTCATTGTGTTCGGTTATCCCTCAACTTACCTTTACTTGTTGCTACTATCTTAGTCATATATATACCTTGTGCTAGTTGTAGTTGCTCAACATATAGGATTGTTCACCTAGTTGCATAATCTAGACAATCTATATTTGAGCACTATCTTGTTAAATCGAAAATGAAGCTAAAATTTGTAGTTAACCTATTCACCCCCTCTAGTTAACCTCTCGATCTTTCAATTGGTATTAGAGCCTCGTCTCTTTATTAAGGGCTTTACCGCCTAAAGAGGAGGATGGCTATTGAACCCGTCACCATGGACGCTATTCAAAAGCTAATTCAAGCTATGATTGATAGCTCTGAGAAGAAGATGGAGGGACTAATAAAAGAATTGGCATCTTGATCTAATAAATCTAGAGAGAATGTTGTCTTAGATGAAAATGGAAATCCCATTGCGTCTAAGGAAGGAACCGCAACTTCGGCACCTGGAAATGGTAGTAATGGAAATTCCTTTTGCTTCGCTTATAACAATGCTCCTAATGTTCAACATCCACATGTTAATTATCTTGATGCACCCCCTATGGTAGATAGGAATCGTTTTACTCATTGGAAAGCTTCCATGAAGTCTTACATGTCCATCTCCTCAATGCAAATATGGAGAATTGTTGATAAAGGGTATGAGCCAAAGGACCCAAGAACTTAAGCTCAAGTGTCACCATAGATGAGAAACTCAATGCTCATGCCATGCACATGTTGGAGACGACAATGGAGAAATAAGGAGTCGAGCACATCCGGTCCTTCTCAAGTGCAAAGAAAGCTTGGGATTGCCTTGTTGATATGTATGATGGCAACATCAACAACCTTCAACGATCCAGGAAGTCAACCATCCAAAGACAAGTTGAACACTTTCATTTGAAGGATGGAGAGAACATTGAAGACATGTTTAGAAGACCCAAGGCTCTCGTAAATGACATGAGAGATTGTCGATTCAAGGATTTTAACGAGGATTGGGTCAAGGAGAAATTTCTACTCACCTTGATTCCATACAATGAACACATGGTGATGAATGTGCAATCAAAACACGATTACTTGGATCTATCCCCCAATGATGTTTTGGGTCTTTTCATCACTCTAAAGGTCATGAAACAAACCTCCGATGATGCCATGGCCCGTGTAAATTGAATGAAGAGAACCTCTCTTGCCTTGAAGGCCAAGGCCACTACCCATGAAGAAAATGACTCAAGTGATGATGGTGGTTCCACACATGAGGTCTCGGAGAAAGAGATGAAGACATCACATGAATAATGCTTGGCCCTTGCTCAACACAAGTGGTGGAAGAAGGGAGATTTTAGATCAAATGCCACCAAGAACAAGGGAAAGGAAGTCTCAAGCTGGACGAAGGCAAGGACTTTCTTCAATTGTGGAGATACCAAGCACTTTGTTGCCGAGTGACCCTTCAAGAGTAGAAATGAAAATGGTGGAAGACTTATCAAGAAATCCACCTTCATTCCCAAGTCCAAGAACTTCATCAAGAGAGGCCCTCCTAGGGCATTGATTGCAAAAGAAGTTTAGTACACGTCTGGTGATGAAGAGAGTGATGGTGATGATGAACAAGTAGGTATGGCGGCCATGGCTATGGGCTTCGTACCTCCTAACTTAAGCTCTCTCTTCTCCAACCCTAATGACAAGAAGGGTCCTTCGAGTCACAAGTGCTTCATTACCAAGGGTATATCCCCAAAGGTGACTCCTACACTCAAACTTGCAAACTCTTCTACTCCTTCACTATTAAATTTTCTTTAGGAAAACCCCTTGACAAACTTTGTGGAGAAACTAGAAGGAGAAACTAAACCTAACTTTGTCTCTCTCATGGATCAATTAAGTGAGGCACATGGCCTCATTGATGAACATGAGGAGATAATGACATTACTTGAAAAGTTTGCTCGTGATGATGCTAGTAAAATTGAGGATCTTGAGAAAGCTCTAGATGAATCACATTGCTATAGAGAAAACATAGAGGACACCTTTGCAATTGACATAGCTAAAGTAAAACTTGATCGTGAGCATGCTTTTGCTAAGGTAACGGAATTCATGGAATTTAATGATGCAACTAACCAAGGTTACAATTAGATCATTAAGTATTTTGATAAGCTTAAAATTGATCATCGAACAATTTCAAATAAGCTCAAGACCTTAAAAGGGTTAGAAAAATGTAAATGCAAACTCTTGTGCTACTAACCCTTTGTGTGTCATGGCAACTCTAATTGAGGAGAACAATAGGTTGAAGGACCAACTCAACAAAGGTTTTGCCACGTGCATCTAAGGGCAAAAGAACCTTAATGATCTTTTGAGTAGTCAAAAGAGAGTTATTGGCAAGGAAGGCCTTGGTTTTGGCTCCACATCCAAGGTGGCCTACAAGAAGAAGTCAACTCCCTCCACTAACTCTATTGTTTTTGTGAAGGAGGGGGAGTTGGCTAATGATGAAGATGAGTTTGATATAATTTCTAAGAGTATTTTTCCTAGGAACATTATTACTCACAACAACTTTGCGGGAAAGTACAACCCATCTTATGTGCTTCTTAAATCTATTGATGGTCATGTTTATGCAAAATATGTTGGCACCTCGTATGGTGATGATTACAAGTATGCTATTTGGGTTCCTAAGACCCTTGTGACTAACCAGAAAGGACCCATCCAAAAATGGGTACCTAAGGCAAGAAGTTGATTCATTGTAGGGTTGTGCTTCCGGAGGAACATCATGGATGATTGGTAGCGGTTGTTCCGCACACATGACCGGAAGCAAGGAAGTGTTAGATGACTTAAAACTCCAACTCCTCAAATTTGCTCATGTAACTATTGGTGATGGATAACAACTTAAGGTATTGGGACATGGCAAGGTGGTCATTTCTCCGGATTCATTCATTGAGAAATTCCTCCTTGTTGAGTCCCTTGGTTATAATATCCTTTCCGTCTTGCAACTTTGTGAATGCAATTTTACATGTGTATTTGGGTGTCATCACATGCTTGTTCTTCACACCATTTCTCTTAAAGTAGCCTTTGTTGGATTTGTGGACAACGATATGTATATAGTGGATTTCTCGAAAGAAACTACACATATCTCCACTTGTCTAATGGATAAATCCGACGTGGGGTGGCTTTGGCATCGCCGCTTGGGCTACGTCGGTATAAGAAATCTACAAACTCTTGTGAAGGGTGAGAATGTGGTAGTACTAACAAGTGTGAATTTTTTCAAAGATCGCCTTTGTAGCTCTTGTATTGCCGGAAAGATAAATGAGAAGAACCATCCCAAGACATCAATCATGTCCACAATAAGGCCCTTTGAGCGTATTCACTTGGACCTATTTGGGCCTCCCACATATGATAGTCTTGGCGGCAAAAAGTATTGTTTGGTGATTGTTGATGATTATACAATATACACTTGGGTATTGTATATCAAGAAGAAGAGTGAGACTCAAGAAAGGTTCATATCTTGGGCCACGGAAGTGCAACGCCAATATGACACCAAGATCTTGTCAATTAGGAGTGACAATGGGTCCGAGTTCAAGAACTACACCATGGATGAATTCTTGAGTGAAGAGGGGATAAGACATCAATATTCCGCTGCGTACACCCCTCAACAAAATGGTGTAGCGGAGAGGAAGAATCGCACACTTATTGTATGGCAAGAACTATGATGACCGAGTTCAAATCCCCATATAACTTTTGGGCCGAAGCCATCAACACCGCTTGTCATCTATCTAACCGACTCTTCCTTCGTTCGATGGTTGGTATGAATCCATATGAACTCCTAGCCGTAACAAACCCAACCTCAAGTATCTTTGAGTTTTTGGGTGTAAATGTCAAGTTTACATTAAAGGGACTAGATTGTCTAAATTTGATCCTAGAACTTTTTAAGGCATATTTGTTGGTTATGCCACGAACTCTCACACTCATAGAGTCTACAACATATCCACTGGGTGTGTTGAAGAATCTATGAATGTGGAGTTTCATGAGGATAATGGCTCCTAAGTGGAGCAAATTGATTGTAATGATGTAGGTGATGAACCTCCCTCCATAGCCATAGGAAGAATGGGTATAGGTCCGCTTATACCCGTTGAGGGACACCTTGTGGCAAAGGAGGATGGGACAAGATCTACGCAAGTGGAGCCCTCTACATTAACCATCAATCAAATTATAGACCAAGAACAAGACCTTCAAATTGATACCACTCAACAAGAAAGTGATAAAGATCCACCCAATGATAATGGTGGAAATGATGATGGTGACTCCTCACCAAGAACTCCACTCTGGATAGATCATGGTCTTGATGAAGGAAATGATGAGGATGTTCCTCCAAATGAGAATCCCAATGATGCACTAATCCGTATCATGACTCGTCAATCCGCAAAATTGCATCAAGGTTCTCATCACCAAAAGAATGTTATTGGTGGGTTGGGAAGAAGTGTGTCCACATGTGGTCAAATTCTCAAGTTTTGTGGTTTTCACTCATATGTCTCTCATGTTGAACCTATCAAAGTGTATGATGCTCTTGGAGATGAAGATTGGGTTCAATATATGCATGAAGAGATCCATAATTTTGAGAGGAACAAAGTATGGTCTCTAGCGGAAAGACCCAAGGACCATAATGTCATTGGAACAAAATGGGTATACAAGAACAAGCAAGATACTCATGGGTAAGTGATTCCCAACAAGTCTCGATTGGTTGCTCAAGGCTACTCTCAATTCGAAGGACTTGATTACGGTGAAACTTTCGCTCCTCTAGCTAGACTTGAATCCATTCGTATATTACTTGCATTTTCCACTAGTCATAACTTCATATTGCATCAAATGGATGTTAAAAGTGCTTTTCTAAATGGACCTCTAAATGAATTGGTATATGTTAAACAACCTCCGGGGTTCGAGGATCCCAAGTATCCTAACCATGTCTACCTCCTCCATAAGGCTTTGTATGGCCTCAAACAAGCCCCACGTGCTTGGTATGATCATTTAAAGGAGTTCTTAGTAGATCGTGGTTTCGTACTTGGGGTAATTGACCCCACACTCTTTAGCAAAAGTGTAGATGGACATTTCTTCGTATGCCAAGTATATGTTGATGATATTATATTTGGATCATCTAATGTGAGTTTTGTAGACCAATTTTCCAAACTAATGACAAGTGAGTTTGAGATGTCTATGATGGGTGAATTGAAGTTATTTCTTGGTTTTGAGATCAAGCAATATTATTAAGGAACTTTCATTTTTCAAGCAAAATATATTCAAGACATGCTCAAGAAATTTGATATGAACAATGCCAAGCCACTAGTTTATCCAATGTCAACAACCGTGAATCTTACTATGTTTCACGAAGGTATACAGGTTGATCCAAAACTTTATCGCTCTATCATTGGATCTTTGCTTTATCTTTGTGCATCTAGACCGGATATTATGTTTAGTGTGGGTTTGTGTGCAAGATTTCAATCTAACCCCAAGGAAAGCCATATGATTGCGGTGAAAAGGATTCTTAGGTACTTGGTTGACACTCCTACACATGTTTTTTTGTATTCATCAAACACAACTTTTGATCTTGTGGGATATTCGGATGCGGATTGGGGAGGTGAAAAGGTGGATAGAAAATCAACCTCGGGTGCTTGCCAATTTCTTGGTAGGTCACTCGTGTGTTGGTCTTCCAAGAAGAAAAAATGTATCGCCACCTCCTCCACAGAAGCGGGGTATATTTCCGCCGCTAGTTGTTGCTCCCAACTCTTATGGATGAGGCAATGTCTTAAGGATTTTGGAATTGAGATTAATACAATGCCTCTTTTATGTGACAATGAGAGTGCTATAAAGATTGGTCACAATTCAGTAATTCATGGCAAGACCAATCATATTGAGATTCGGTGTCATTTCATTCTAGATCATGTGGCCAATGGATATATCTCACTTTCCTATGTCAACATCAAAGATCAACTTGCCGACATCATCACCAAACCTCTAGATGAGAATAGATTCAAGCAATTAAAGAGTGAGCTCAATATCGTATGTGCAAGAAATTTTAGTTGATTGAAAATCTTGCATACACACCTCTATCAGGCTCTTATTTGGCTCTTAGATGTACGCATAGACATAGGGGGAGTGTAGCTCAATCAATGAGTCGACACTATTCCTATAATGCATAAATAAACAAATCATGCATAATGGTCATTTCAAATGACATAATGTGCTTCAATGATGAATTTCGACAATGCACCCAAGATATATCTTCGTGGTGTCATATCAGGCATACTCATACACGGTGGCTAAGGCCACCGCCCAAATCAAAGATTCGAGTGTTGGTCGATTTTTCTTATTGATAAGACATTTGGTGTTCAACTCATATGCATATATATTCGCTCTTCTATTCCATAACACATCCAATGTTGCCCCTTGTTATTTTTGTGGTTTTATTATTTCCTCCATTGGATGTGCGAGGAAATCATCATACTAATGCTTTACTCCATGTGCTCAACATCATGCTTCATACATCAAAACTTTGCATTAAGTACATGGTCAAAAAACTTGCTAAAATTGGAACAAATTCTCGTATTCATGTTGTTAAAACTGATAGTATGCTTAAAATGACTATTCTTTACTCGAAAAAACATTCAAAATCCAAAACGGCAGGATTTTTTTCTCTCATAAAATCCGGCCTGAGGGCCGGCCTAGGGACCGGCGCTGCCAGCAGGGTACCCGGCCTAGGCCGGATTTCCTGCGCGAGGTCGACCGACTCGGTTAGGTTCCCGGCCTGGCCGGCTTCCCTGCGTCCCTTAAGTCACGAGTTGGGGCGGGGGGGGGAGGGCAGCGTTTTAGATCCATCTTCCTCTCCCCTCCCCAAACCCGAAAACTCCATGGGTGCCCAGCCCCAAGCTCCTCTCCACCCGCCCCTCCCTCTAGACTCGATCCCAACCCCCATACTCATCAGATCTGCTACCCTAGCCCCAATATCCCCTCCTCCTCCAAACGAAATCTTCATTAGTGGGGATCTGGGGGAGATCCCTCTCGTTGATTGGAGACTCTCACGATGCCTTCAAACTCGGGTACTCATTCTTTTTTGTTGCAAATTGGCCTCTTCTAGTTCATCTTGTTTAGGGATCCCATGTATTGTGACTCCTCATTGCACTCTAGGTCTCATATTTTTTACGGATTTCTCGTTTAGGTTTGTCACTAGTGTTACCTCATCCCTATGACCTAGAAAAGCACTCTAGTGATTTGTTTGCACCCGATGCTTAGCTATGTGTCTTCTTGCTCATACTATCCTTTTAACCACTTATTAATCCTAAACCATTAAATGTCTGTGACATTCCTATTTTTTGCACCATCTCTCTTGAGAGGACTACATTCATCATGTCTCCTACATTCCACATGTCCCTCTTCTAAATAATCTAGCAAACAAAACCAACTTTTTCATTATGACCATGTACACTAATTATGCATGTGCACATGCATGTTCGTTATTTCTCAGGCAAGGGTCCTGCGGCTACCACCTATATATGCTCGTAAGCGGTCAAAGAAGAATGATGCTGCCACTTGTGGCTCTACTCCCACTCAACAGCAGGGGCCACCTCTTCCTGTCAATGAGGATGAGCCAGTCCATGATACCTGCGGGAATCTAAGCTCAGTTGACTGGGAAAATGATCGCATGAAATTCAACCCTTATGCTTTTCCTCATCGTACCTGCCGTAACACTCGTTTTTTTGCAAGATGCATCAGCAGATTCATGAGTTTGTGGTCTGCACCTTGAAGAATGATCATGTGCCTCAACACTTCTTTGACCTTGATGCAGCTAGAGCAGTCTGGCCAGAGGTAATGGAAGTCATGGACTATCATGAAATTAGTAAACTTATGACCTGTGACCGTCCGTTTTCTCCCGCTCTGCTTCGGGAGTTCTTTGCCACACTTCACTTTTCCACCGAGGGTGTACGTGCCATGACTTGGATGAGCGGTGGTACTAAGTGTCATGCCACTTTGGCCGAGTTTGGTGCTCTGTTTGGTATTGAGGAGCCCATTTTCTCACACTTCTCACATGTTCGGATTCATGGTGATGACAGGAGGATCATGAAGGCCAACCCTGCTCTCAAACACTGCTATCCCACTACTGTTGGCTCTTAACACATTCCTAAGGTCGCCTTCTTCTCAGATTTTGGTATGTGACTCACACTATTCTCCGGAACACCATCCATGCCAAATTTAGGAGAAAAGGGGCTTGCTCGCCGGTGGATGATAAATCTTCTCCACCATATTGTGGCTGCCAAAAGGAACAAGAAGAAGCTGGATGTCTTGGATTACATGTGGAAGGAGCTGCAGATTACGGTTCGTGACAAGAAGGTTCCCATCTATGGATCTTACCTTCAAACCCTCATCAACATAAAGCTTCCTGCTAAGCTCATCAACAACTACTCCATGGTTGTTCCTACCATGCGCCCACTTCACAGCGCCTCCTAGGACGCAGTTGCTCCTCCATGCTCTAAACGAGCTGATACAGATCAACGTGGTCCAAAAGGGTTTTGGCCAATCTTTCACGGCGAACCAAGAACAACAACCGATAACTTCAGTCGATGAACAGATTTGATATACTCCACGACACGCACAACATCCTCACGAATCAGTAAGCAAAACAAACGATATGGGTGTCCCCCGACATGTGACCTTTTCTGTATTCTCAATCTCAAATAAATTCACCTTCCCCTATTACATGGCCGCACCTGGCTTTATATATTAGCCAACTCAACTTGACTTACAAGCAAACCAACTAGAAAAATAAAATAACTCTATACGGACCCACTTTTCCTAAACAGAAAATAAAACGACACACTAAAATCAAAATGACTCTTTTGTAGGTGCGCCATATAGCCACGCCTATAGGTGTACCCCAGCCGGACTCCTTCAAACATAGCACGCTCCACCAAACTGTTTCAAATATAGTCACGTCTCCTTTGATCTTCTCCTTGCACGGTAAGAAAAGAAACAGTAACCGTCGCTTGATAACATCAGCAGTAGGGAAAAGAATATACGTAGCACACATGTATCATCCTCCCCTCCTTCAGGAGAAACCGTCCTCGGTTTCGAGACATCTTCTGCAGCAACATCTTCATGAACAGGTTGAACATCGACCACAGGGACGTCAACGAGATGATGTGCAGAAAAAGAAACAACTGCAGCAGTATCGACCACAACTATAGGCTGAATAGGCTCCAAAACAGGTGCAGCAATGTCGGCCACCATAGGAATTGCAGCAGCTTTGTCTTCCCTTTTCTTTGCCTCTTCAAGCTCTCGACACTTCTCCTCGGCCTCCTTCTTTGTCTGCAATCTCTCATCTCTCTAAGCTTTGTATATGTGGGCATCCATAGGTTTCAGAATACACTTTTTGGTACGAAAAGGCACAACATACTCCGGCGGGATACACTGACGTAATATTGCTCCGTACTCATCGGTTCATGGTTTTTCTAAAAGTAGATGACACAAAACCAAGTGAAGTGGAATCACGTCACAACACACCGCATAAGACAACGGACCCAACTGGAAGTGGATCGATGCTTGGTGTTTGATGGCGAGCATGTGGTTACCGAAATACAACAAATATGGTTTAGAATGTGGTGTCCTCGGTAATCCTAAGACCATCTCGAGGCTTACAACGTTGATGAAGCTCTGATGATCAATTGTCAATGCACATGCCAAATCATGTACTTTCACACGAGAGTGGAACAAATTTGCAGCTATTCCCTCTTCCTCTCGCTGATAACCATATGATAGCAAGTTCTTCTTATCCATAGTGCCCGCAAGCGGTCAAAAATGTGCCCAGGAAAGAGAAACACAAACTACAGTAAATTGTCCGGTAGAAAATTGGACGCAGACTGTGCTCAGCAGACGTCACGTACAAGCTGAATCAAAAGGAGCAGGATATGTATCGTGAGCAGGCCAAGAAACCTCTCACTTCCCAGACGTGAGCAGCAGAACTTCCTCGTTGAATACGAGCGAAAACAGAAGACCAGAAACAAACAGGGAGAAAAGCAATCGTGATGGCCACATGTGTATAGCTAGCTCCAATATGTTGCCACACGATGTCAAATAAATATAAATTCTCCCAGCCAAAAGGAGTCCACGTAGTAGTACTACAAGGAAGACACGACCACTTGATCCAAACCGAGTTAGCTTCAATTACGTAACTACGTACTATTCAAGCAAGAAGTGACTCAATGCTACATGCCGGATGGAAACAAGGTCGTAGAAAAGAAAAATCCCGATGGAAATATTCTAGTCCGTCTCCCCGGTCAGGGAAACTGACCCAAATTAATGTGCAGCAGTAGGTTTCCTTCTGTAGTAGAAACGATATAGCAGATCTGATCGACAGTAGATAGAAAAGTCCTCAAACCTCCAGGCAAAAATCGTCTCTCCAGCAAAAGTTCTCAGCGTAAACCACACAAACAAATCCGTAACCAAAACTCCACCAAACAAATCAGCCGATGAAAACAAAATCGGTGTCTTGACAAATTGACTCCGGCAACAAACAACCAGCAACAGATGATTCACAGCAGGGATACACTCATACGCCGTGAGAAACCCGACGAATCTGATACCAAGATGATACAGATCAACGTGATCCAAAAGGGTTTTGGCCCAATCTTTCACGGCGAGCCAAGAACAACAACCGATAACTTCGGTCGATGAGCAGATTTGATCTACTCCATGACACGCACAACAGATCCTCACAAATCAACAAGCAAAACAAACGATATGGGTGTCCCCCGACATGGGACCTTTTATGTATTCTCAATCTCAAATAAATTCACCTCCCCCTATTACATGGCCGCACCTGGCTTTATATATTGGCCAACTCAACTTTACTTACAAGCAAACCAACTAGGAAAATAAAAATAACTCTATACGGACCCACTTTTCCTAAACAGAAAATAAAACGACACACTAAAATTAAAATGACTCTTTTGTAGGTGCGCCATATAGCCACGCCTATAGGTGGACCCCAGCCGTACTCCTTCAAACACAACACGCTCCACCAAACCATTTCAAATATAGTCACATCTCCTTTGATCTTCTCCTTGCGCGATAAGAAAAGGAACAGCAACCGTCGCTTGATAACATTAGTAGTAGGGAAAAGAATATACGTAGCACACATAGGAGGTGCCATATCACGAGCTCGTGCTCCTTCTCATGTTGCGGTGCCCCACAATGACTCCCTAGATGCTTCTCCAGTTCATGATCTCAGGGGTACGCAGAAGTTTAGCATCAAACGGGCTCTACAAAATATGAACTGCTTTTTTGTGGATAAACAACACAGAGACTTCCAGGCTTACCAAAAGGGCAATGCCTACCGTCGTCACCAGCGGGAGATCATGGAGCACTTGCATCTCCCACTGGGTCCTATGAGTTTTGAAGAACTTGATGATCACACATGGAACTCCAAGCATACTTACTGGCTTGGCGATGATGCTACCTCACTTGGACCATTTTGGCAAGCAAACCCCTCTCAGGCTAGCTCGAGTCAGGCTCCACCACACCATGATGATGTTGATGATGATGATGATGATGAGGGCGATGGTGATCCAAATGATGAGGACTTCGTGGCTTGAGTTCCCCTTTTTGGTATCTTGATGCCAAGGGGGAGAGTTGTCTTAGTGATCTTTGCATTTGCATAACATGCATACATTTGCCATTTTCTGTTTTTTCTACCTAGTTGAACTCCTTATTTGGTTTATGATTGTTACTCCTATTTGACTATCGTAAGACTATGTCATTTTCGGATATCTATTCTATATTGAAGACTATGCCATTCTCGAAATATCCATATTATGGTCAAGACTATTATCCTAGAAATATTCATTCCTTGATGAAAAGTATGGTGAGCTGATATCCTATCCTAGCATACATGATTAATTGTTATGGATACATATCTTACCTTATTATCATGATAAAATGTCAATGGATCAAGTAGATAAATCCCTAGAGCTAAAATGCCTAATTCTCTATCATGAAGCAATATTGGAAACCTATATAGCTCTAGAAATTATCTTGGACTATAACATGTAGGGAGATCTAAATAGCCCCAATTATGTGTGCCCTCAGTATGACAATACAATTTATAATTATGGGCACACACATAGGGGGAGCTTCTCTATATTCTTACCCCTCACAAATGCTTCAATCAATGATTTTTTATATCTAAATCCATATATTGTCATCAAACATAAAAAATGGGGAGATTGAAAGGACATGTCCCTTAATCCTAGTTTTGATGTTTGATTACAACACTTGGAAGTATTTGACCATTGTGCTTAAGTGTTCTAGGAAACGAATGGTAAATATGCAAAGCCATAAGAGCACAAAAATGGAGAAAGGAAAACAAGTCAAAACACTTGTTTGTTGAAGAAAAGAATCAAAGAAAGAAGAAGGTGAAAGAAAAAATCAAGGGAAGGGAAGAAAAAGGCAAAACTGCCTAGCCGGCCTGGCCGAGCCAG
The DNA here is from genome assembly GCA_028641055.1 of Alopecurus myosuroides. Classification (NCBI taxonomy): domain Eukaryota; kingdom Viridiplantae; phylum Streptophyta; class Magnoliopsida; order Poales; family Poaceae; genus Alopecurus; species Alopecurus myosuroides. The sequence continues at coordinate 233,322,071 of CM054060.1, read as the reverse complement.
AGGCTGGGTGGATCTATTGGGTTGCCAGCCTAGAGGCCATCCCAGGCCGGGCTCCCCCCGTGTAGGCCGGGCGTCTGCCTAGCCGGCCTCATGGCCAGCCCAGGCCGGGCTAAAGGTCGGGCGCCTTTGTTTGGTGGTCAGCCTAGCCGCCAGCCTAGGCCGGGAACTCTGCGCCTCAGGCCAGGCTCTCTGGCTAGCCGGCCTAGGCCGGACCAGAGGCAGGGTGCCCTGCACCTCAGGCCGGGTCTCTCGAACAGCAGTCCAGCCTCCCAGCCGGCCAGACCGGGCTCCAGGCCGGGATTCCTGGCTGCACAAGAACACCCCCCAACGGCCATTTCTTTCCCCTAATTATAAATAGGACTTGTCTCCTACCTTTTGGAGGTGTGAAACAAGCTCTCTCTCTCCACCATTGTTGACCACCCCAAGCTTCAAGGATCTCCCCAAATATCCAACCAAAGCCATTGATCTCTTGGGATTTGGAGAAGAAGCACTAGATCTACAACTCCACCAAGCCGACATCATCAATCCACTCATCCCATAGGGATCTTGTTGTTCTTAGTTCTTTGGAGCCAAGAACCTTGTTGCTCCTAGCTCATCGGATCTTGGAGCCTTGTTGTTGTCCCCGAAGCTCTTGTGCTCGTGGATCTTGCTTCCCGGTGTCTTGGTGGCTCCCGAGATTTGGTGAGGACCCCCAAAGTTGTGGAGTGTGCCTCATCCTTATAAAGGTTCTAGTTGTCAACCTCAAAGACAACATAGTGATTAGAGCCTCTCCACATCGGTGGAAGGACTCGAAAGAGATACAGTGTGCCATTTGAGGGCTACTCGGTGTTCCACTTTGGTGGCACCGCACCGCTCCAATGGAGATTAGCTTCCATTGGGAAGTGAACTTCGGGATACATCTCCGCGTCATTGTGTTCGGTTATCCCTCAACTTACCTTTACTTGTTGCTACTAGCTTAGTCATATACATGCGTTTTGTGCTAGTTGTATTTTCTCAACATATAGGGTTGTTCACCTAGTTGCATAATCTAGACAATCTATATTTGAGCACTATCTTGTTAAATCGAAAAAGAAGCTAAAATTTATAGTTAACCTATTCACCCCCTCTAGTTAACCTCTCGGTCTTTCACCTTGCTTCTGCCTGCTCCATACGGTCCCGACTGGCTTTGCTGCGGGACGCTGCCCAAACTCTTCTTCTTTATCGCTGTGCGTAGATACTCCCCGTATGGTAGTTGGTCATCTACGTCTCTTCCCGCCGGTTCTGGGCAGTAAGTACCAGCATGTCCCAGTAAATCACACGAGAAATAGAAATAAGGAAAATCTGCATACTGCACGTCATACAGAATATCCTCCTTCGTCTTTGCCGACTCCAGCCTCACCCATCTCATTAGCTGTTCATTCACATTCACCCATATTCTTTCTCCCGATGCCTCTCCAAAGGCAAAACCCTTTCCATCCACATCCACCCTAATCACCTCTCCGACCATCCCTCAGGCCAAAGAGGACAGTGAAGGTTAAAGGCAGATTAATTACACGCACCCAAATTTGCATCTTGTCAAACCTTAGCTCTGAAGGTCGTGATCGCACATCAAAAATCTCTATCACCACCGCATGCTTGCTCACCATCCATGGGCCTCCTTCCCAGATGTTATCTCTATCTCTCTTTCCTTCAAAACTTGCCACAAACATGTTATCTCCCATAGAGCTAAAAACCAGAGCTCTAGGGTTACCCCATGCAAGCCTTAAAGCTTCAGAAATCGTGGTTACATGGAGTGTTCTTCTGTTCAACACTTTTCCGATCACCGCCCATACCGGAGCGTTCGTCTCCTCTTCCACATGATCCACCACCAGCTTCTTGCTTTCCTTCTCCGTCAGGTTCATCCTTTCCATCATCTTCTCCACCCCATCAGCACCTTTCCCTCCATTTGAGAAGCTTGCCATCTCCCCCGTCCTACACCTCTGCCAACAGATCTAGGCACCTTCCCCTTCGTGTGCACCAAGGGTGGGCAGAGTCGCAGGGGACTCCCCTTAATCACCCCGAGTGCAGCGCATGAGAGAAGGAGATTCCAGAGATCCCATCATGGCCGGAGAACGGCGGGTGATGACCCACAAGTATAGGGGGTATATCGTAGTACTTTCGATAAATAAGAGTGTCGAACCCAACGAGGAGCAGAAGGTGTTGACAAGCAGGTTGGATAGAGAATTCACTGTAAACACTAGCAAACGGGTTTTTGGTTGTTTTGGATATAGCAGATAAATAAAGTGCGAGTAAATAAAGAGAAGTAAATAATATTGCAGCGAGTGGCCCAATCCTTTTGAGAGAAAAGGACAAACCGGTTGTGTTACTTATGACTACCAAACATTCTTGAGGACACATGGGAATTTTGTCAAGTGCTTTCGCTTCGTTACGGTTGATTAATATCCATTGGTTCGTGAAGTGTTGTGTGGGTGAACCTATGCTAATGCACCGCCCAACTAGGACTAATACATACTTGTGATTGTACCCCTTGCAAGTATCCGCAAATACAAGAAAGTAATTAAGATAAATCTAACCACAACCTTAAACTCCGGGATTCTATGCTCCCTCGTGCATTGGTTTCATAACGGGGGTTTAGGTTTCTGTCACTCCAGCAACCCCACAATTAGTAGCCAAATACACAATGCATCCTCCGAGGCCCATAAAGGTGAAGTATCATGTAGTCGACGTTCACATGACACCACTATAAGAATAGCACCACAACTTAAATACCGAACCATGAGATATTACTTCAATATAACTTCACTACTAACATCATGACTTCTCTCATGTCCTCAAGAACTAAACGAACTACTCACAATACATCATATGGATCATAATCAGAGGTGATATAATGGATGATAACAATCTGTTCATAAAGTGCTAACACCGATAAATCTCACAAGCATCAACTACTAACAAGTAATCCACACCGGGAGAGAGATCTAATTAAAAAAACGATAGAGCCCCCTAATTGTTACATCGGGATAACGGTGGATGATGAGGGTGATGGGGCTGGTGGTGATGATGATGACGATGACGATCTTGATGATGCCCGGAGCGATGACGGTGACGATGTCGATGATTTCCCCTCTCCGGAGAGGAATTTCCCCGGAAGATTTCTCACTGTCGGAGAGCTTTTCTCTCTCTGGTGTTTTCCGCCCTGAGGCGGCGGCGGAATAATTCTTCGATGATGGTCTGGGGCTTAGGGTTCCCTGGGGGTCAAGTACGCGAAAGACCTCGACCAGAGGTGGGCCAGGGTGGCCACACCACCAGGCGGCGTGGCCAGGGGGCGCCACCTCATGATGTGGGTCCCTAGTGCCCCCCTCTGGCTCTTCTTATGGCTGGAGTCCTCCTCTGAACTTCTAAGACACCTCCGATGTCCCCTTCTTCTTCTGATCTTCTGAAATATGGTATCTCGACGGTGCTTTATCCATCAGATTTCTGGTCCCGGTGTTTATTCTCCAAAAATTGTGAAACATGCAAAATAAGATAAAATCACATAAGTAATGCATCATAACATGGAATATATCGATGAATAACAGAAAATAACAATATAAAACGGTGATGCAAAATAGACGTATCAGCGGGCAGGCCGAGAACGCGCCACAGGAGAACGAGATCTCCCGTGCGCCGCCTCTCCAATCGAAACCCTAAGGAAAACATTTCGGGGGAATGGACGTTTGTTACAGCCATTAGACCTAGTTGCCGGAGTGCTGGAACTAACGCCGTGATCCCATAGTATCGGGGCGGGGCTTGCATGTGCCCCGTCTGTGCTCTCATGTGTGTGCCGCTTCAACCTGGCAAACATTGAATGGTTCCCCCTTTTTTTTGGACGAGTGATGCTAAACCTACTGAAAAATTGTACGGATGAGTTATACGGGATTAGGTGGGATTATCAGGAGGTGGAACCTCCGGTGAAAATCAAGGGGGTGTAGGGGCTAATGACTGGAGGCCACGTAAGCTTGTAAGCAGTTTCCGTAGGCTTCTCTTCCATAAGTGTAGGATTACTGTTTTTGGACTCCCAACAATGTTTTCCACACCGAAAAAGCTAGGGATAGTCCCATAATACTAATCCCTCCGGTAATACTAGCAAAAAAAGCATATCAGTAGAATCGTACAAAATAGGGATTGCCTATGTCTCAGTAGACTGATTTTTCCTTAAGTCTCAGTCAATTCAAAAAAGTGCAACTGTAGTTCAAAGAAAAGTGCAATTGCACTTTTCTGAGCGGAAAAGTGCAACTGAACCGGTTGCACTTTTCTGTCCAGAAAAATGCAATTGCACTTTTTTTTGAACTACGGTTGCACTTTTCTAAAAAAGTGACTGAGACTTAAGAAAATCTCAGTCAACTGAGATTTAGCAAAACCGTACAAAATAATGTAGAGAACCGTCTCCTTGAAACGTCTGGAAATCTAGAGGACACGTAGCTGAGTACCAAATCTACAAATCAATAGCAATTCGGAGCAAGAACAAAAGGGGAAAACAATGGACGCCAACTCCATGGACGTCGGTAATTGGAGTTCCCATGAGATATCGACAGGAACGGATGCCGGCTCCATGAACGCCCAAACAATTGGAATTCCCAGGAGAAATCAGCCGGGGCGGATGCCAGGACCATGAACGCCCTGTAATTGGAGTCCCCACAGAAATCAGCTGTGTTTCCTGGTTCATGGACCATCTCTTCCGGCACCGATGCTCTGCTCCAGTCTTCGGATAGGACAAAGGCAGAGTACTGAGTAATAGAGAAAATTGCACGCAACACCATGCTTTGGTAGCAAAGTTGCACAGAACACAAAAATCAAATCTCTTTTGCGGCCAACCTCAGTTTTCCGTCTAATAAGTTGCAGCTAGCCCAAAACATTGACTTAGCAGCTTAATAAGTATCTGACATGGTACCTATGACCATTGTACATTATTTCTATACCGTATATACCACCATACGATGTGTTGATGCTCCCTATTACGTACACATACATCGTCTTATGTCAATGCTAAAATATTTTGTATTGTTCGGCAAGTATAATTGACGTATCATTATATCAGAAGTCAAACAGAGGCGAGCTACACGTAGCGCCGTACTCCGAAAGGAAATTAATTTTTTATTTTTTTATTTCGTTTTAAAAAGCTTGAAAAAAACTCCCACACAGTGATACGCATAAAATTTCAAAATATTCATTGTATTTTGGCCTAGGCAAAAATAAAGAATTTACAAATCTGGACAGTGAAAATATACATGTTAAATAAAATCTTAGCACATTTATCATTTTGTGTAGCGTAGAACAATATATAGTTAGACTTAAAAATTTATACAGATGTTGATCTCGACTTTATCTACATTTACGATTTTTTTTCCATTTTTTGAAACACAAAGGAGCGTATTCTATTTCTTAAAAAAAACAAGCGACATATAGTACGACCTCCAAAACTTGGTACTCGTACCATAGTACATTTTAGGGTATGTTGTATTTTAAAAAATTGTCACGTAATTAAAGTATACAGTATAAAATACGGTATAATGGTCATGGTCCCGCATGTCAAATACCCGTTAAGCCGCTAAATCAATGTTTTGGGCTAGCTGCAACTTATTAGACAAAGAACTGAGGCTAGCTGCAAAAGAGGTTTGATTTCTGTGTTCTGCGCAGCTTTGTCACCAAAACATGGTGTTATGTGCAATTTTCTCCGAGTAATAGGTAGTGGAGGCGTCGTACAAGGTGATTAGTATTCGGATCAGTATTTCCTTTTTCTCTTTGTCGAAGGAAATTATCGCGTCGAGATAATCGTTGGATGTCTGCCACCTAGCAAGGCGCATCCCTCTTGAACAATAAAAGTGCGTGCCATTGGATATTGTATATGCGTTTAGAGAGTCATCTGTTAGCCACCGCATATCCACGGTGTTGCCAAACACAGATTTGTCATATAGATTTATTTTGTATGAGTGATCAATTTTCTATATTAGCTACAATGTGTCAAAGCCAAAGTTAAATGCCAAAATCACTAATTATATGTCCCACTATGTACAAAATAATAATAAAATATTCTTTGGCTGCTCCCCTTCATCCTATTTTTTATTTCTCAAATGAATTTGGGATTGAATTTTCTAGTTGCTCCTACACCAAATAGCAAACAGTTGCCAAAAGCGAAATATGCTATTTGGCAACCAAATTTGACACACACTGTGGCTGCCCCGATGTGATACTACGGACGGGGCTTGCCTGCGCCTGCAGCACGCGCCATCGGTGCACGGGCACGTGGCATGCATAGCGTTCTTTCAACTTATTTTTTTTATCGTAAGCTTTCCGGTGCCAAACAGAAATAAAAAATACGGCCATATGTATCCCGTCGTAGTAGTCGGCCCATTCAGTTTAAAGATCATGCTCAGTGTTCAACGCGGTGGCACCCAACTTTCCATCACCTGCGGCAACGGTGGCGACCAGAAGACATGAGGCTGCTATGCTCAGTCACCACCATAGCTCCGCCCTCAATCTCCATGGTCCATGAGAAGCTGCAACCCGTCGTAGATTCCCTTGCTGACGGAACGAACATGACACACCAATTTAACTCGAGCTGCTGTCTCGCGGGCTTTCTTGCAGAATGAACTAAGCTCCACGCGACGAGCTGTTGTCTAGCACCAGTCTCTTTCTTGCGGAAGTAACTAAGCACCGTCAGCGACTCCCTTGACGAGCGGTGTTCCGACGTCAACAACGAACCCCTTGCAGAAGGAACGAAGCTCCACGCAACGAGCCCGTGGGCGGCAGTCCAACACCGGTTGCGCAGGACATAAGCTCTGCGCGAGGAACCGACGAGCGGCAGGCCGGTGTCGGTCGCGACTCCTTGCCGAGGCAATCAAGCTCCGCGCGACGAGCCGACGAGTGAGCGTAGGTGGGTCTCTTGCGGACGGAGCATCTGCATTCCAGTACTGCGACCATCCAAGATTTGCCTTGTCAAGCTAGTTGTTGAACATGGGCATAATACGGTAGTACACTTGAGTCCATTTGGCAACGGGGACCATAACCACCGGTTATTTCTCTACCGTAACCATCCCCACCAAACAAAATTATTTCCTTCCCCATCCCCAATAACTGTCATGGGGAAAGGTTTCATACCATAACCACTACCTAGCGGGTAACAAATAACCACCGGTTACCCATCTCTACTAAGTCAGCAAAGGCACATAGGCCACATAACAATCCATAATTTGAATTGAACAAACATAAATCATAAATTTTAGCCTTTGAAGGCTGCAGGACACGGGATGCCAGCGGGACTGGGGAGGCGCTGGATTGGGGATTCGGGGGCGGGGACGCAGGGTGGAGTGGCGAATGGCTAGGAATTGTGGGAGGGAGAAATAAATGGGAGGGAGGGGGGACGACTGCTTATACGGATGGTGCGGTGGGCATCTAGGGTTTCACTACTTGGTCCCAGATGTCACTCGGTTGGTAACGGTGAATTAACGGGGATCGGTTATGGGGATCGATCAAATGCCCCCGTCCTCGGCTTACCCGATGGCGAGCAACTTGTCTGTGTTAAGATCCCACGGTGATTACATCTACTCCATCACCGTCCCCTAATAGGTGAATTATCCACCGGGGATCGGGGAATGGGGCCCATTGTCAAATTTACACTTGAGATTGCATATTGCCCCATTTGTGATTTTTACGTTGTAAAATAAACACGAAGGTTCATGAAAGACAGAGCGGCCCGATGTATGCCACATACGCGCGATGTAGGCATGCACCATCCCCACCCACCCACCTAAATCCGGATTTCCCTCATGATCGACCGGCGGATCGGTGGCAGCCATTTTGCTTAAGGAGATTTACTTTGGGCTTGGCCCATTAAGGTTCCTTTCACTTGGTTCGTGGCCATCTAAATGGGCCCAAAACAGGCTAATCCGCCCCCAGCCCGCTCAGGACGGTGGACTTGTGCATGTGCGGACCGCAGGCACTATATATCGCTTCATGCGAGTCATAAGTGGGACTCTCCCACGTGCCAGTTCTAAATGGGCTGGCCCATTAGTTAAAGAGAAAATATGAGAAAAGAAGATGGAAAGGAGGGATCGGATCTAGGATGTCTACTTCGGGGTTGTAGCTACACGACGTTCATGTGAAAACTTCTTTTTTAATCTTTTCTATTGTCTCCTTTTTTTCTCTTTTCATTTTTTCCCATTTTCTTTTCTGTTTTTCTTTTCTGTTTTGTTCTTTCTTTTATGTTTCTTTTTTCTGTTTCATTTTTCAGTTTAAACTGAAATTGTTCGGATAAAAAATATTCAAATTTATAAATTGTTCGGATAAAAACGTTTAATTTAAAATTGTTCAAATTCGAAAAACCGGATAAAATATGTTCAAATTTAAAATTGTTCATATGAAAAAATGTTCATTTTAAAAATTGTTCATCATTTTCAAAAAAAAAAATTATAAAAATTGTTCAATTTAACAACTTGTTCATTTTCAAAATTCGTTCATTTTTTAAATCTGTTCTGATTTAAGAATATTATTTTTGAAAATAGTTCAGATTTTAAAATATGAACATTGATCTAATCTGTACATTTTTCATATTTCAACATTTGAGAAATTTATTTATAAAAACACCTCTAGAAATAAAGGATAAAGGATAACCAGAAATGTAAAGAAAACAAGAAAAAAAAAACGTACCCGTGTGAGCTGGATTCTCCCTGGTCGCGCAATGGGCCAGGCCCATGTAGCTGAGCCAGCCAGCGAGGCGCACGCCTCGCTCTAGGAGAGAGCTTGCGGACTGCCGAACGAGTTCTGCTCCCGCCTCAGCCGTGGGTCATCTAAAAATCCTTGGCGGAGCACTAACCCTAGCCCCTTCCCCTTCCCTTCATCTCTCGCCCCGCGAATTAAAAGGATGAAGACACGCTCGGGGAGAACAGCGGAGAGTGGCCCAAAAGATCTGGAGCAGAAGAGTAGCCGTGGAGTAAAGCGGCGGAGGATGGATGATATCACTGGGCGGGAGCAGAAGACCGCGGCGGTGGCGGGTGGAAGATCCCTCTCGGTTGGGGAACAGAAGTTAGCCGCCCGGCCTCTCCGCCTTTCATCCGGAAAGCAGAAAGATTATGTAGTTGTGAGGAACGCGGAAGGGAAGCTCCAGGCGATCCAAGAGGAAGGTGATGACCTGTGTCCTCTTTTCTAGTCGTGTTGCTATCTTCGCCTCCGCAATACTACAACTGCTGCTAACTTTTTCCACTTAAGATTTTCCGAGCGATCTTCCGACCCTTACAAGCGAGTTCAACGACCCCGAGACTGTGAATTCTATAAAGAACTTGCAAGAGAGCGACATGGTGATGGATAAAGCACGGTCAGTTGTGAAGATTTCATCTACCGACACTGGTAATATCCTCTACAGTACACCCCACAGTTCGTGGGACATGTTATTTTGGGGCATTTAATGGAAAACCTCAATGTAATATGTGATTGAACAATTTCATAGTTCTAATTCTAACAGCTGGTAATGACAATCTACAGATGGGGCAATACCTTTCCAGTGCACCGGTATTGTTTATGAGTTTGATGCGGCCGTGAAAACTGCAAAAATTCTTACTTCGTCTTTGATCTGCTCATACGAAGACAAATTATGGCACCCAAAGCAGAAGGTACAAATCAGTATAGTTTATGAACATGCAAGATTGCATGCCATGTCAATTAAGATAGAAAGAGAGTTTACAGCATTGTGTTACAAGGAGCCGCTCGAAAAACTAGTCCCAGAGTCTACTCCTCCCTTCTGTCTGCGGTCTGCTTAACTAGAAACAACATCTGTAAATCCACTTTAATCCTGCGTATGATGACCTCTTCCGTTTCCTCCACTCTTGCAAAGTTTCGGTTGTTTCTGTCCAGCCATATGCGCTTACAGCAGGCGATTCTTAGGGAGGCAAGATCTTTCCTTCTATTCTTAGGATGACAATTGGACAAGCCATGCCACCATACCGTTGCATCATCAGATGATCGATGGACTCAGTTGCTTGATCGCAGAATAGTCATTAGGTTGGCCTCTGCACCCCTCGTGCACTCAATCTTGCACCTGTCCAACAGCGATTTCGTAGCTCTAGCCACATAAATAGTTCTTCTTTCAAAGGTGCCAAGTTCGGCCACAGCAGGTCTGCATAATCTGCGTGCATGGTTCCCAGAAAAATAATGTAGGCTGTGCTTGCCTAATAGATACCATTAGGTGAGAGGAGCCACCTAAACTTGTCTGGTTCAGTCAAGGGTTCAGTTGAGAGTTGCGGGACCTCTAGTACAGCTTGCCAAAGATGCACAAAGTGCACTATTGCGGGAACCGACAAATTGCCTTTGGTTTTTGTGATCCAATAGTCTTGGGGCAGCGCTTCGTCCACAGTCATGAAAAGTGCACTGCTAGGACTGATGAAAGGGATGAGACCCGGAGCAATTTCCTTAGCACTTTGTCCATTTATCCACCGATCAGACCAGAAAGTATCATGTATTAGCATTTGTTATGAATGTCTATTTCTCTATCAGGCCAGACTAAATAAATGTGAAATTCTTTATTCATATTGATTTGATGGCTAATTGTCGCATCATTTGTAGCAAAGTTTAGGTGGTGAGCAATTACAACATTAGAAAATCCGAGGATACCAATAAAGGATGCAACATTAGATGTCACTGAGATTAGTGATAGGTGATAAAAGTGATTGCATTATTACCCTTTGATACAATGATACATATCACTCGAAAGTTTTTTTTTTCAATTTCAGGTGTTAGTTCACTTGTCGAATGATACATCTGTGGAGGCACGCTTCTTATTTTATAACAACCACTATAGAATTGCATTATTACAGATTGAAACGGAGGAGGTTTTGGTGCCAGCCTCCTTTGGATATCGGCCCGAGTATGAACAAGAAGTTTTTGTCTTGGGTAGAAAAGATAATTATCATCTGGTTGTACAACAAACATCTATTTTGAGGATGGAAATGCAATTTACAGGAAGAATTCATTACATGTTTTGCAGAGATGATACTCCTGTGGTAAAGTCTATAGTTTCAAGTTCTAATTTGTCTTGCCTCCATTTGAACTTCAGTGTTTCATTATGATTAGCACGATGCTATGTCGTGATGCAGGCTTGCACAGGCGGACCTGTGATCAGTAAAGGTGGTGAAGTTATAGGGATGATAGCTACCCATTGTCCAGAAGCTGCTATTGTTTCTATGACTATAGTGATGAAGTGTATTGAAATGTGGTGCCAATTCGGGTAAGTTAAATTTTATTGGGAAGACTTTTAGTTAGATAAACTTCTTAACTAGTCTTTACCAAGTTAGTGTTTTGAATCTGCGTATACTTCGACAGTTAGTTTTGTTAGTTAAGTTATTTGGGTAAAAATAGTGGTACCAGATAGAAAACTGGGCATCTCAATTGATGGACAATAATTTCAGCTGATAACCAGTCAATATAGTGGTAGCATGTATAAAACTGGCCTAGTGTTAGTTAAATGTTCAAATTTACCACTAGAAGTTTTCATGTGGAAAGTACCGAGTTTGTCTACGTCGCAAACTGGTAGCAGGGTGAATTTGACCACAGTTCATCACAGCCTCTTTCTTTGTCCTTGTGTAATAGTAGTTATCAAGTAACACGTAGTACCGCATACTGGTAGCAGGTTGAATTTGACCACAGTTCATCATAGCCTCTTTCTTTATCATTGTGTAATAGTAGTTATCAGTGATTCAATGCTTACTTACTGTTGCAGCCACATCGCTCATCCTGTGCATGATTTGGACTTGAAGTCTGTAAGAATGTTGGATATAATACGCCGTGATGTGCTATCTGTGGGGCACAATATCAGGAATGGCTTTATTGTAGATGAGGTTTGATTACTCATGCTGTATACAGCCGCCCTCCCCCTTCTCCTTTTATTTTCTTGTGGTGGTTCTTAACTGATGAAGCTTTTTCACCTGGTTCCGCTGTTTTTTTAATAAGAAAAAGATGTTCCTGTTCTTGGTAATAATCAGCGCTAATATCTGCAGGTTGTTCCTGAGTCAAATGCGGAGACGATTGGTATTAGAAGAGGTGATGTAATCGATGTGATAGATCTGATGGAATCAGACCATTGTACAACTGTATCTGAGGTACATTTTTTTTCTTTGTAAAATCAGCTTGTTTAGATATAAATATAAGCTAATATGGTCAATTTCGGGAGCAGCTTGAAGACTATTTTCTTGGACTTAGTTGGCAGTTTCTGGAACAGAAATCTGATCCGTGCTCGACTATTAATCTGGAGGTAACCTTCGCTTGTTACTGTTGCATGCAACAACTAAAATTTAAGTTTGGAATTGATTTTTGAAAGTTACATTCAGTATATTCACATATTACTTTCCTGTAGATTCAAGTTTACAATCTCCGTGATAGAGAACGAGTGCGTACTATTTTGCCAATGCAATTTCAAGATGCTACAGTGGTTCAACATGATTCAGTAAGTTTATTATTTATCATTTATATCGCCAGTGTTAAAGCCATAGAAAAACTAAAAAGAATTGCTTAGTCGTCCCATCATATGTGATTATTGTGTGCTGATTGTCATACATTTCATTTCTTGATCTTTACATTAGTGAACCATGGGCTCAGTTTCACAAGCTACCGCACAATTTTCATTTGCTTCTTCACGACCTGCCTACAAAAATCTGCGCTATTTTCTTTTCTACTCCTAGGAACCACTTTGGAGCATGTACTACCATAAGTGTGGAAAGTGAAATCAACCAGCTACTCTTTACAAATCCGTTTTCTTATTTGTTCTCTGTGCTGCAGCTTGAGTTCGTTATCAAGAAGTGACGGGGTCTCATCACGAGATAAGGAGTTAGCTCTTGTGTTAAGATTGGTGGCTGGTGCAAGTCGATAATTGGCTTAGTCTGCACCTGTTAACTATGCTAGTTTTCGAGGATCTGTATGTATGGTTGCCAAACTTCACGGGTATCGTCTAATAGTAAAAGGACCTCGAAGTTTTTGCCCCGCGGCATGATTTCCCTCGTGTTATGCACATACGGGGTTGATTTGGGCCTTGTCACGCTGATTGACCTTTGCGCTTTTTGGAGGGGTAAGGGTGTTCAAGCAAGTTGATTGCAATCAATATATGAGAGTCGTGTTTTGTAGCCCCAGATACACAGCTCATTTTTTTTGAAAACAAAAATTTGCATTTTTACAATTTTTAAAATCGGGGAAAATCCCACGTGTAGATAAAGATATGATTTACAAGGTGTATTTTAGGCTAGACAAAAGTGACAAATAGGTGGATCTGGGTGGATGGTAAACAGCACAGTTTTAAAAGTTGAAAATTTTCTAGTTTTGTCTTTTTTTGTGGGGAAACGCTAACGATCACCCGGGGGATCGCGCGCTCGCATCCCCCGGTTTCCTTCCGTCACGTACACAGCTAGGCCCACCTGCTCCTTATCTCTTTAGATTCATTCCCCTCCACTCCTTTGCCCACCTTTCTAGCAACCGACGCCACGCGCCCACGCCCATGGAGCTCCCACGAGTCAAAGCTCCCTCCGCCCATGGAGCTCCCCGCTGCTGCTCCTGAAGGTGCGCCGCATCTTCTCCGTAGACGCCGCCGGAGCCCGCGCCAGCGCTGAGGTGGTCGCGCCGCCGCCGATCCCTTGTCTCCTGCTCGCCGCCGACCCCGACCAAGGAAAGACCCTGATGCGCCGGAGGGACCCTCGCCGGCGAAGTTGGGGGCCGCAGAGGCGCAGGTGCCGGCGCTCTGCCGCGGGGGCCGAGCTGGAGAGGAGGGCGACCGCCGCGGGGCCCGAGTTGGAGAGGAGGGCGACCGCCGCGGGGGCCCACCTCGCCATGGCTGCAAGCTCTCGAGCTCGGCCGCCACCTCGCCATGACGACCCAAGCCTGCAGCCCCCCGAGCGTCCTCGCACGAGGACCCGCCGCCGGGGACGCGCCGCCGCGCCGCTGCTTCTCTCGTGCCGCCGCCCCCAAGGCGCGAGCGAGGGCGTTGCTGTCCCGCGCCCATTCCAGGAAGGTTCCCGCTGCTACGATAGCACCCAAGCGATGCTCACGATGGCCGATTTTGATGCTCCCGAAGACTGGCAGTGTGGGATTGTATATGGGGGGCGAAAATTTTTCTGTACAAATAGTTGCTACAATACGGATTTTTTTTTGCTCTTTTTGTACAAATTTTTTGCTACTGTAACTCCGACGAGGTCCGATTTTTTGCTCTAATAGAATAATTCTTTTGCTACAATAAGGTTTTTTTTTTTGCTTTTTTAGTATAAATTTTTTGCTCTGATATTCCTCCGGCGAGTTAAAGTCTCCGGCGACGGTTCCGGCGAAATCGATTTTTTGCTACAGTACTCCGGCGAGGTCTCCGGCGAGGTCTGACGTTTTCATTTAACTTTGTGCACGAACCGTTTTTTGCTACATGGAGCAAAAGCGGGGGTGTTTTTTTGCTACACAGAGCAAGTAGGGGATTTTGGGCAAAAAACTGCCACGCGTCAGCTCATGGATGCGGAGGATGGAATTTTTCCATCCCCCGGGGGACGCCCAGCAGTGCCCTTTTTTGTGTAGCCTAAAATAACATGAATTTTGGATTGTGAATTTGCACATTTGTAGAACTTGATATAGTCTACATGTAGGATTTTTGTTGGAATTTTTTTGAAACTTAAAAATTTCTGATTTTGAATTTTGAATAATAAAGGCTATGTGTATTTTGGGCTACATTTCACTTCCATCGAGTCAGTTGAAAGAAAAAGATAGTTCTTTATCCAAAGTGCATTATTTTGCTTCTTTATTACACCGTTATGTGAGTGATATGAGGTCATGTACTATGCTAGTTAACAAGACACGCACTCATGAACTAACGCTCCGGCGATCTAGGGTTTTCTCTCCTCCCACCGGATCCGTGTTCAGCGTGGAGTACCTTCGTTCTGGTTTGAAGCCAGGGTTCTGCTCCTGGTCTCCAGGCCGGTCTCGTCTCAGGAACTCGTGGCCTTAAGTCTTGACTCCTCTCGCTTTTCTCCTAAAAACTCTAGGGTTTGGCGCCGAGCTCGGTTTTCTAGGGATCGGCGATGGCTATGTCCCTGTCGAGCGCATCCAACCGCATAGGCGCTACAGCTGATGGAAATACTAAATGATCAATGATTTGCTGCTTCGCTTGGAATCGAAGATGACGATTTTGATGATCTGGTGGTTGATGATCTGGAGCATTCGATTAAGGAGATGAAGTGGTTGGCTCTGGCCCGAGTACATACGAAAAACACTTTTAGCCCCCAGACTTTCAAGACTATGCACTTTGTAATAAAGCTATACTTGGCTATTCTGGATCTTTTGTAATAATTTTGATACTTCTGCAATGATACTTTACATTTTATTCTGTGGTGCTAGCATTGATCCAGGGACTGGCACTTAACACAGTAGTTCTTACATTATTAAATGTGAGGGCGCTACAAAATGGTATCAGAGCAAAGTGTTGCCTGTAGATTCGAGCCCTTAGGTTTGGAAAACCCTTTTGATCAAATTTATTAACTCCTTTCAGTATTTTTGGATCCTAGCGGCATAGTGAGATGAAGCGGCCCGGACCAACATTACATGTCCACGTACATGAGACCGGTTCCCTGATTGGCTTGCAGGTGTCAGTATCTCTCACTATAGTGAATATCCAAATTTCAATAAGTTGTTAATGATTAAATGATCACCATGGAAGAAGACTCAATATTTTCTAAGTACTCCTACTCATCTCGTATCTAGAACCTCTTACCTTATGCTTCTATGACTTATGTTTTTCTCCTACACTTCAAACTCAATGATGATGGAGCTTAAACTTCTCAATCGCCAAGGACTTCCAACCTAAAGATGAAGAGCTGCAACTCCACCACCACAAGGAGTTCAAGGACCCTAGGATTTAATACCTATTCTATTCTAACATAGCCATAGATTTCTTCTAGTACTTCTACCTATTGTTCAATCTTCTTATGTCTTGTCTCCTTGATAGATGACCAACCTTTTTGAATCACTCAAGAAGGGCCCATTGATGACCATGACTCTGGATTGTGAGACTGAATTTCCAAAGGCACCGAAGAACCTAATGATTCATTAGGATTTGGAGGAGCAGCACTCTACAAAGGTTTCCCCTTCATTGAAGATGGCCAAGAGTATTGGTGGGTGCAACTTCACCTATACAAAGCAAGGAGTATGACCACAAGACACAAGGGGACTACATCTTCACCAACCCACAACAATACACATCATTCTTCGAGTCAACTAGATGCGCTGCATGGGAAGCTATCACAGAACTTGGAGAAAGACTTACGTGGAGACTTTATCACACTCAGAAGGATCTCCAGGAAGCTGAAGAAGAGATTAACGCCCTTGAAAAACAGTTGAAGATGTAGAAGAACATAGAGATCATCGTGAAGAGTTATGATCCATCCCAGTAGTTGACCACCATGGAAGAATGCGCTAGCTGGAGTTTTTGTTTGAGTATTGACCTGTCAACTTGTGATATGGCAATTCTAGAGTGTTTTGGTTTGCAACTAAGTTGTTTTGCTTAAGTTTTTCAAAAATTAAGTCCAAATTTCAAAATTGGTTAAAGAGATAAAATATTTTATGGGTAGGAAAATATTCTCCTCATAGCTCTATCTATCTTTTGCTCATCTATGCTAAAAACCCACAGATGCCTCCTCGTCGCGACCCCAACAACAAAAACAATGAGGACGACAACAACAATGATTCCCTATAGCAGATGCTCACTTCCCAAGCCCAACTTCTACAGATGATGACTCAGTTTGTAGCAGCAATGAACAACAACAACAACAACAACAAAAACAATCCTCCACCACCACCCCCAGTGGACAGACTTACTAGATTTCTGAGACTTAGGCCTAACAAGTTCTCATATGCTACTGATCCTATTGAGGCAGACGACTGGCTTCGTTCAATCAACAAGGACTTAGTAACTTGTGAGTGCACTGATGCAGAGAAGGTGAGATTCACCGCACATCTGTTAGAAGGACCTGCCGCAATGTGGTGGGAAACTTATCAAGTTACTCATCCTCTAGAAGGCATGACTTGGGATGATTTCAAGGAGGGATTCCGCAATGCACATATCTCATCTGGGATAATGAACCTCAAGAAGGAGGAGTTTCGTAGTATGAAGCAGGGAGGTAGAACCCTAAAGGAGTATATGGATGATTTCCATTCTTTATCAAGGTATGCACCAGAGGACATTGACACTGATGCCAAGAGGAAGGAAAAATTTCTCAATGGACTTAAAGGGGACCTAAATATACCACTGTCTGTAGCATATGTCCAAATTATCAAACTCTGTTGGATCAAGCCATTACTTTGGACAACAACATGACAAAGGAGGAAAACACGAAGAGGAAGTACAGTACTGGTGGAAAATACCACTCTGAACCCGCATGTAAGAGGCACACATCCAATGGAGGACACAATTTTCACAAACATGAGAACCATCACAATGGTGGGAATGGACACACTCATAATGATCAAAATCATATTAAGGGACTCAAAGAAAACAATGGTAACAACAATGGTCACTCAAATGGCAATGGACACCACAACCACAATCATGAGAAGAAGAGGGATCTTAGTCAAGTGATGTGTTTCAAGTGCAGAAACAAGGGACATTATGCAACTGATTGCCCAGAGCAGGAAACTACAGAAGCTTCCAAGCCCAACCCATTCAAGAAAGGGCATGTGAATCATATCAACATGGAGTTGGTGAATGGTAAACCCTAACTCATCTTATTCCATCACATGTTACATTACCTAAATTGCATGGAGGAAGTAGAATCTCAAGTATATTCTTCTAAGGGGGATAGCCCACCTTATAAACTTTTCCGACCTAATTGCTAGCCTTCTCGAATCTCGGGACGAGATTCCTTTTAAGGGGGTAGTCTGTAACATCCCAGGATTTTGAAAATTTTAAAAAATTTACAGCCCTCATGCATTCATGATCATCACAGCATACTTGCATTTTGTTTGCATAAGAATTGGTTTTTAATTTGCTAAAGACAAAATTTTAGGTGATATTACCTATTAAACCACATTTTAGATTTAAATCTTTTTCTAAAGTAAAGTATTTTATTTTTGGGAAAGAATAGTACCAAAAGGTTCCTTGTTTTCTAAGTTTTTCAAAACATACTTTTATGTATTTTTCTGATTGGTTTTGGTGGGGTTTTGGTTTGTTTTTGAATCATTTTTCAAAAGAAGAGAGAAAGAAAACGCAGCACAGCAGCCCTCTCCTCTCTTCCCCGCACCCCGGCCCAGCCCAATTCCCTCTTATTTCCCGCACCCGCGCTATGTTCTGCAGCTGGGCCAGCCCACTACCGCGAGGGAAATGAGCCCGCCACGTCATCTTCCACCCAGACAAGGAGTCCGTGCCCGTGACGTGTTCAACAGAAGTACGACGCCAGAGACCCGTGCGACTCCGACTCCTCTCGCCTCTCCCTAGCCCCTTCCTCACGGAAAACCGCCTATAAATACTCCTATACCCCGGGCTCTCTCTCTCATGCTTTCTCTCGAGTTCTAGACACCCGTGGAATCGATCTCGACCTCGGGAGCACGCGCCGCCATTGCCGAATCTTCGAGGTAGATCACGCCGTCGCTCCGGCCACCCTTGCCCCTCTATTTCCCTATGTTTCTCCTCGGGTTAAGCCCCGCACTATTTTGACCCTTTCTTCTCTCTTACTAGAGCCTTAGATCGCCAGGAAGAGGACACCGGAGCACCGCCGGAGGCCACGACGAGAAACCGCATGCCGGCGCCGTCCAGGACACCGAGAGCAGTCGCTGAGACCACCATCGTCGCTGCAGTCCTCCGCTGAGCCTCGTGGACATCTTCGCCAAGCCGGGAACACGCTGCAACGTCCCCACCGTTCGCCATCGAGCCGTCCGACGCCGGCGTCGTCCTTCTCCGGTGAGTCACCACCACATCCCCCTCGCGTTTGATCGTGGAGCGTTCGATCGTAGATATATGGCCTATATATGTCTTCACGCCAAAGCGGTATGAGCGAATCTGGCTCGTTCTTCGTCACTTCAATCGGACGGTTCATGGCGGCAATCCGTACGATAGGTCACGGACCAATCAGAAGCCACCATCGGAGGAGTCCTGGATCGAGCACTTTTCTTTTAAAACAGAAAATAATCAAATTTGAATTAAAACTTCAAAAAATCATATCTCGAGTTCTGTTTATCCAAATTTGGTGATTTTGGAGTTTTTAAAATCAACACAATGTGTAGATAAATTTAGACTATTGAAATTTCAAATTTTAAATGTGCACTCACATGTTATTTGTAGATCTCTAATAATCACTATTTTGGATAAACTTTAATTCTACCAATCCTTTTTAGGTGAAATCAATTTCTATTGTTTTGTTTGATGTACTCTATCAAGTAGATGCGTTGGAATTTTTTTTGGTGCAACTTTGTAACAGAAACCCTATTAATCTTCATATTAGCCTATATTAAAACCCTAGTAATGCTAATAATTATAATTTGATAATTAACTTGTTTTGCATGCATCATAACCATATTACTAACATCAGAGAACATCATTACTAGTAATTCTTGCCAATTGTGAACTTTGTGCATTAATTTGATCATTGCATAACATGCATACATGTTTTTGTATTGTTATTTTGTTATGTTTGTTTTATATGTTTATGTGTGGCTTGTTTTGCTTGTTTAGATTGTGAAGAGGAGCAAGTATACTCTTGTTGCTGTTATTCTTGTTGTGATTGTTCATCCTATTGCCAAGGCAAGTGACACAACATCAAATCTCCCATATTTTTACTATGCATTACTAGTGTTTTTGAGTAGTGTGCATGATAGGGAATTTTTTCACTAAGTTATTATTATGCTATGCAAAATCCCAAGTAGTGTGTAGCTATCATTTAGACTTGTTATTTTGGAGACTTAGTACTTGATAGATGCTTAGTCTTGCTACAAATTTTTTTGCTCAATGTTATGGAAAATTCTAAGGATAAACTTCAATGAAACACCTGGGTGGGTTTGGTATTGCGTGGTTGTCGAAAGTTGAGTGTCTCTTTAGGGCCTTTAATCTCCTAAGGAGTTCACTTGTGGATTGCCACCCAGGAAACAAAGATATTACCAAGTTCTCTAAGTTTATTAGCTTCCCGTGCAGCCCTTTGACATATGGACTCTGTATTGATCAACTAAGTTGTGAGAGTTGAGCCCATGCTTGACATGAAGATGTAGCAGAATTATAGGTGGAACGGGTCTTGCTGGTTGGGTTGAATTTCTTGCTTCTGAAAGATCTCGTCTCAATTATCTCATTTCCATGATGCACTCCGGGTGTATAGGATGTTTGGGTTAATTGAAGACAAAGGGTGAAAGTGCACAACCTCTGCAGAGTTAGAAACTATGATTATAGCTGTGTCCCCGGTAATGGACGACTTCGAGCAGATGGACAAGGATGGATAGAAGAATCTCAACACGGTTTTGAAGAAGTAAAATTTGGAGGAAATGTTAGTTGTGGTGCTCATGGGTGTGTCCCATGGTGCCAACCTTTGAAAAAAAATTCTTTTTCAAAAGTGTTAGGGAAAACTTGACTTTTGCAAATAGCCTAAACTCCACCAAGACAGATATGCATGTAGTTTAGACTTGCCACTTTATATCCACCATAGTGTCATTTGCCAGTACATTGTTTGTACTGAATCTCGTTCGGGGGCTGCATATTCCAACATGCAGGAAGTTCTGAGGATGAAGTTTGATCAGTGCTTGGAATCGAGTCTACACCCAACATGTAATGCATGTGGCGCATGATTGAAGATGGAGTCTCATTGCTACTTTTATTTCTGTTGTTTAGAACTCTGAGTTTTGCTAGTCTTTCAAGACTATGCACTTGTAATAAAGCTATACTTGGCTATTTTGGATCTTTTGCAATAATTTTGATACTTCTGCAATGATAATTTACATTTTGGTCTGTGGTGCTAGCATTGATCCAGGGATTAGCACTTAACACAGTAGTTCTTACATTATTAAATGTGAGGGCGCTACAACCTCCTCCAGTTTCCAGGTTCTGGTTGGCAGTCTCTGTCAGATTTTTCTTGTGTAACTTGGATAGCAGCTTCCTGGAGGATTTCTTATTTTTCTTGGAAGATGGTTTTTCTTTGTTAGGCCCTTCTTCCGTCAATTCTTATACGTTAGGATAAGTAGGACTAACTTCACCCTGTTCTTCCTCTTCATCATCCCTGTCCTCTGGCGGAGGGGTTTTGGGATTTTCCTCTTCCTATTTGTCCGAGTTTCCAGTCGGCTTTGACTTTTCTTTCGAAATCATCTTTATTTAGGAATCTGCATCATATCCGAATTTCCGATTCCAATCTTGACTCAATGTCAGCTAATATAAATTCGGCTTTCGAGTTCGTCGCCTGATCGGCAGATGTCGGATGTTCCACGTTTTCCGCGGGGTTATGTTTTTCTGCTTCTTCCACGGGGTTATTTTCTTCCGTGTTTTCAGCGATCTCGGACTACACCATGCCAATAAAGTGAGATATGATTGCGGGCATCTTCGAGGAGATAGCAAATTCAGTAGTGTTTTGGCGATCTGAGCAGAATCCGGTTTCGTAGTTTTCCTCAATTGGGTATAGGGCGGGTGGCATAAATTTACTTCCACCACAGAATCCCATTGCTTCTGCTGTTAATCCGATAAAGATATGAGTATATCCAATCGGTCAAACGTAGGCACTTACTAGGTGATTCCGTGCTGGCATGTACGAACCGTTGTCAAGGAAGTGTCTGACATCGCCATCGAATTTCAGGCTTCCGACAGTTATGGTACTGCCGATTCCGCCGAGTATTCCCGCTCGAAACGTAACTCCCGAAGCTGCTGGCCCCATGGTGGGCGTCAACTTCGAGACATCGTAGTAGAGTTCATAGACGGGGGTTCCATGAGACTACTGGTAGAGTCGTGGGGGGAACGTGGAAGTACTGTAACGAGAACACCGAGTTTTACCCATGTTCGGTACGTCGCCATTAAGGCGGCGTCCCTACTCTTGCAATCTCAATAACCAGGGCTAAAACTTGAAGTATACAGAGTATAATGTGTGTATGGTTTCATTAACTCGGCGAGCTTCAACTTTTCGGCGAGTTGGCTTCTAGCTAGTTTTCTGTGTCGTTCTTCTCTCCCGTACGGCTTAAAATAGACAGCCGGATTAGAGCTTACAGAAAGGAAAGCTAGAAGACTACGGAAAGTATATAACTTGGAAAGTAAGGAATCTGTCTTCTCCTCCAAGCTGCACCACCTTGGGTCGTGGTCCGGGTTCTTCTAGAATCCGGCTTCCCGCGCGTCAGCTTACTGGGCCGCCCAATGGACTATGATCCATTACCCGCGGGCCATCCTGGTAATCCGGCCTTCGTCCATCTGGCAGATTCACCCCTAGTTGGCATATATCCGACATAGGGTCCATCACAACTTTGTCTAGATCATAGTCTTATCATTGTACAACAATGATTTCCCGATCTACTTGGTCCATCTATTAAGCTCGATCGAAGTGTCTCATCTCATTTAAATACGTATGTATCATTCATAATGGGAAGGAATAACGCTCCAAGAACAACACATATCATGTGAAGGAATACAAATATAGTGTCTTGAAAGATGACCTAATATTTTTGTTGATGAAGAAGGGGATGCCTTGGGAATCCCCAAGATTTTACGTTTGTACTTGTTAGATATTTTTTTGGGGGTTACATGAGCATCCCCAAGTTTGAGATTTTGTCCATAATTTATCTTCTCATATCATCCTTCTTTCCCTACACGTGAAAACTTCCTCCACCTAAAACTTCTCACAATCTTCAGTAGCTAGGTTAGTGCATCAAAATAATAAATCCACTTGGTTCAGTTTGAACACAAGACAAGCACTCAGTTTAAGAATTAGCTACTGTCACAACTTCTTTTCAAGCTCCCCCCCTCCCCGAAAGAACAACAAAGGAAATATGGAAAGAACAACAAAGGCGAAAATACAAATAAAGGCAAAAATATGTCAATACAGAACAAACCTTGAAGATGAATTTTGTCGAGGTACTTCAGTAGCTCAAATAAAAAAGTGGTATACTAATGAAATTTAGATAACAACCTCAGACAGGTGCCCATTTTTCATAAGGTTCTCATGCGCTGGCTGAGAGCAATGAGGTTTTTTGTGACGCGCAAAAAACTGGACAGAAAAAAACAAGTTGCACTTTCTTTCAAATAGAAGGTATTCTTGGCAAAAAAAAAAGTAAAAAAGATTAAGAGCGGTTGCTACAGATGTAACAACTTCCAAGACTCAAAGGAAACAAAATAAAACAAAGGAAAGCATAAAAACCATAGGAAAACAAGGTGGGTTGCCTCCCACAAGCGCTTTTCTTTAACGCCTTTTAGCTTGGCATAAAGCAAGAATCAAGTATTATCTTCATTCAAATTAAGGTACTCGAACTAATTATATAAGCATTGTATTTTCCACACACATGGCTCTAAATCACTTTTCTCCTTTCGTTTTGGTTTACTATTTTCATCAAAGGGATTCTCGGGAACAATTGATACCTCATAAACGTATCCTTAATTTCTTACGGTCCATGTTGTTTGCATGTTATTTGCTACATGTTTGCTATACCCTTTATGTCATTTTTATCGATTTCCGCGACTAACCTATTGACAAGATGCCACAGAGCCAATTCGTTATTTTTCTGCTGTTTTTAGTTTTTGAAAAGTTGTTCTGGAAATATTCTTGGAATTAGAAAATTCGAAGCCCAAAAATCTTAGAATTCCCGAAGGTTCGACGGAGTCCTGAAGAGGCCCGATGTCGCACCCGGACTTCTAGAGGATACTCACCATGCGAACTGAACAGTATTCTGATTGGATTACGGGGCTTACCGGCACCCGCGTCCTCTTACGAGTAGGCCAACACTTATGTGTGACAACCAATCGTTACTGTTCACCGTCGATGTAAACTATCCCGTAGAAATCAGGACACTACCATTGACGTACTTCATACCATACACACATGGTACGTCAACGGCTTTGAACAAACTGATAACACAACATATCTCTACGACACAAAAGATTGAAATAAGTTGCAAATAGCTCTCACTAGAGCAGAGATAGCAAATACAATCATCCAGAGGACACATGTCCCAACATAACATCATTACATCTCAGCGGAAACATTCAAAGGGTCTGAGTACAGACAAATCCAACTAGGCTTAAGAAGCCGGAAACTGAAATAAAGACGGAGCCCATCCACGATGTCTCGGATCCTGCCCGGGTCCGCTAACTACTCGTCAGCAGCCTCGTCAAACTCCACGTAGTAGCCATCACCTGGATCCTCGTAAGCGTAGTCTGCGGAAACCACAGCCCCAAAGGGGTCAGTACATAGACGTACTGGCAAGCAAGACTCACAGTTCACCAAAGTGTAACCCGTCAACACCAAGCACAGATGCCTTGGGTTCAACGGAAGAAAGGGGATATAAGAGATGCTGCAACTGGCTGCGCTAACCAACTACAGAGATTCTACCACTTTCGACTAACAGAAAGGAGATAAGATCGAGTATTGTAACCAACTGAAAGATAACTACAAACAAACCCATCCTGGATCTCGCCCCTTATCCAAAGAAGCAATCCAAGGATAACTCACACAGTTGGATTAAAGATGAATCAAGTTATTGTGTAAATAAGCCTATCACTAGTCAAGTTGTTAATCATTGGGTGTAAGGTTGTTAATCATTAGGTTCAAGTTGTCCTGAGTACTTGTTAGCCAGAACTTTCACCAAGTTAACCATAACCGCGGAAAACACGGCTTCTCGAGAAGATTATCCCTGCAGGGTTGCACCAATTTGGCCGTACACGTATGAATAACCCGCCAGATGGGATGCCTCCCACCAAGCGGGGCACTCAACACAACTCAACTCTTCTTCGCATCAAGCCCAAAGCACCTTGGGCGCACGGCTAATCAAGCCCCGAAGAAAAGGGACCCTCATAGCACTCTAAGACCGTGTCCCCCTATATGCCGACTACAAAAGTTCCACCCTGCGCTGGGCTCGCAAAAACATGCATGCGGCAAATGGAAAACACGAACTAAATGAGATGATTTGGACGAGATGCGAATCGAATCAAATTGAGGGGGGCGCCCATACTCGCTTCCCACATGCGGGTAGTGCGCTCATCATGGATCAGTAGACAAGACCCTTTTCCTATTAGGGTCGACACTAGCAGGCCTCAAAACCACACAGGGCCTCCTGCCGGTGCCTTATCATCAAATTATTATTAACAATAACATTAGCATGATTGATTGATTGATTAAACATCGAGCCCCCAGAACATAATGAAATAGTAACAGAAAGTAACGGGTAACAGACTCGAGCAAAACAACCTAAGCATGCTAGTAAGACACTGGCTCAATCAGTAGGGTTGTAGGGGTGGTGGTGAGGCAATATCAGGGTTAAAGGATTCATGTGATAGGTTCGTAACAGAAACAACTACCACTAAGGCTAGCATAAATAGACAACGGAAAGTATCGGTAACCCGGGTTGAAAGGAACACAATGGTTCATGTGAGTGATAACTTGCCTGCAAACTCAGCAGCCGGGTACTGAGCTAGATCCTCAGAAGGGGTGCTGTAAAGATCGTCGGTCTCAACGTCGTCGTCTATCCGAGAAGAAGCAAACAAGCAAGGCAGAAATATAAACAATCAATATCATGGCATAGTGCACAATCATGGGATGATGCATGTCAATTTAATAGATGCATCAAAATAAACTAAGTGACATGGTAACACAATTTAAATGGTTCCATATGCAATTGGATTGCATATGGAAAAGATCCATGACTTAAGTGGAAACAAATGATCTACAATTTATTACCATGTGAAAGTTGTTAGCATGATGCATGCAAGATGATAATAACAAAATAACAACAATAGATGCAAGTGGTAAAAGAATAAAACAAGTTTGGAAATTATTTGTTAAGTTTGGAAAGTTTGGTTACTTAAACATGTCACACAAACAATGGTTGTTTTCATCAAATTAAAGTATTCAAAACAAATAACAAAATTTATATTTGAAAAGAACATCAAATTTTAGTTGGATTACATGTTTCAATTTTTGAAATAGGAGTTGGTATGAATTTATTATGACTTAAACAATATTAAACAAGTTTTAAATGAATTTAAAACAAGTTTGAATATTATTTGAATTTTATTTATTCAAACATAAATTCAAATTCACATTTTAAAAGTTCACACTTTGATGGTTTGAAAACATATTTTGCATGTTCAAAAATATTTTATATTGAGCAAGTTATGATTTTATCAAATTTAAATGAATTAAACAAGGATTAAATTATTTAGGCAATTTAAATTATTCAAACCATGAAACAAAATTTATATTTGAAAAGGTTATTTGAAATAGCATGGAAAACATATTTTATTTGCATTTATTGGATTAAGAATGAATTAGTTATTGATTTTATCAAATTGCAATTGAATTATTTGAATTCAAATTTAAATTGCATTTGGAAATTTCAAAACAGTAAACAAATGATACCAATAGGTAGATAATTTGATTTAGAACAGCACACATATTTTATTTTTGTATTTTGGACTTATAAAACTAAAGTTATTAGGTTTTTCAAAACCAGGGGCCAATCTGTTAAAATAAAGGACTAGTTTTTGATTACAGAAAATGTCTTAATCTTTTTACACCGTACTGGAACCTACCCCAGTCACTGCCAGGGGGGGCCCTGGGCCTGCGCGTGCTCACGTGGCTGTTGTGTGGCTGACAGGGGGCCCTCCCTGTCAGCGTGGAGGTGGAAAAAGTTTGGGAAATTCCCGTGCGAGGAGCAGGACTCGATCCCTGCACCTCCCGCTCGTGTGCGCGCTAACTGAACCAGTTGCGCTGCTCGCGTTTCTTGTCAGTTAACAGATGCGCAGGGAGGATAACGTTACAACGCGGATCTGAAATTTTTCTGACGAACAAAACCATCCGCGACTGACAGAGGAGGACGCCGGCGGTGATCACCGTTGTGCGCGTGGATGCTGTGCTCGATGCAGTGCTGGAGGCGTGCGGATGCGTCTGTGCTTGCGATCAAGGAACAGATAGGAGGAGGTGGTGAGAGGCACGGTGGCGCTCACCGGGAGTTGGTCGCTGACGAGCTCGACGGCGAGGCGACAGAGACGGCGTGACCGAGGACGGTGGCGCGTCGGTGGTTGGTCTCCGGGCTCCCTTGGGTGTCCAAACTGTAGAGGGTGAAGTGGTGGCTCGGTTCCAGAGCTTAGCGAGGGGAATTGGTGGCTACGGCGGTGGTATCCATCGGAGATTCAGAGGGCTTCTCGCCGGCGAGAATTCAGAGAGGGGAGAGAGCAACGACAGAGAGCAAACGACGGCGGATCTCGAGGGGAGAGAGGAAACCTAGGCTAGGGTTAGGTGCCAGGGGGTCGAGGTGGTCTTATAGGGGCCACGGCGCTCTCCTGGCCGTCGGGCGCGCCGTACGGCGACGTGGCACGGCGGAGATGCGTGCCGTACACGAGGGTGACGACGGGTTCGTCTAATCGAACCGGTACACAGGGGTTTTAGCGGGCTGGGCTGCGCGCGCGGGGGATAGAAGTGATAGGTGGGTTGGGCCAGGTAGGTTAGGTGCTGCGCGCGCGCGCGTCTGGTTGCTTCTTTTATTTTTTTCTGTTTCATTTTTTTTTGCTGAAACAAAATGGAAGAAAAAGAAGGCTTTTAGGTTAGCAAAAATTTGGAAAAAAATATGGTTAGTTAAGTTTTTTAAATAGCAACTAGAAACCAACTTTTGTCTTCCAAAAGTTTTCAAAACTTGCTGTTTGTTAATTTAACCAAAATTTGAATGAATTTTTATATTAAGTAAACATTAATAAAAACACACTTTTAAATAGGGAGACCCCTATGCAATTATAAACAAAATGAGTTAATTTGGGTTGAAAACATTTATAATTTCAAAGTGGTTCTGTTTGATGCATTTGGTTTGAATTTTAAATGTGGTTTGGAATTTAATTGTTTGATTAAAACCATCATTTAAATAAGTGATCATTATGGAATAAAATGAAACAAATTGGTTGTTTTTATTTGTGATTTTTATTTCAAATGTTGTAACAGAGCAAGTATGAAATAGAGTTTGGAAATTGTTTGAGTTTCATTATGAAAACAAGGGTAAAACAGATGCAAAACAAATAGTAAACAATGCAAACAAATAATTAAACATGATGACATGATGCAATACTTTGATAACAAGAAATCAAACATTCTAAATGGTAGGTTTTCATACTTGGGATGTTACAAAACGCCCCCCTTGAAGGAATCGCGCCCCGAAATTCCTTACTGAGAAGTGAAAAGGTCCGGATACTTCTTGCGAAGATCCTCTTCGGTCTCCCACATTGCCTCTTTATCGGAATGATGAGACCACTGCACTTTCAAGAACTTGGTGCTCTTGTTGCGAGTCTTAAGCTCGGTCTCATCGAGAATACGAACAGGGTGCTCCTCATAAGATAGATCATCTTGAAGTTCAATGGAATCATGATCAACTGCACGATCTGGATCTTTGAAACACTTCTTGAGTTGTGACACGTGGAACACATCGTGCACCTTGGATAGTTTTTCTGGAAGTTCAAGACGATAAGCATTTTCTGCCCGCCTTGAGAGAATGTTGAAAGGACCAATGTATCTTGGTGCAAGCTTTCCTTTCACACCAAAACGATGAGTGCCTCTGAGGGGAGTTACACGGAGATATGCCTTATCACCAGCTGCATAGATCATATCCCTGTGCTTGTTGTCATAGTAGCTTTTCTGACGAGACTGAGCAATCTTAAGATTGTCACGAATGATACGAACTTTCTCCTCGGCTTCCTTAACAATGTCAGGGCCTAAAAGTGAACGTTCACCAGCTCCAGACCAATTGATTGGACTCCTGCATCTGCGACCATACAGTGCCTCAAATGGTGCCATGCCTAGGCTTGCCTGGTAGCTGTTGTTGTAGGAGAATTCAGCATATGGAAGGCAATCCTCCCATTTCATGCCAAAGGAGAGACCACATGCTCTGAGCATATCCTCGAGAATCTGATTGACTCTTTCGACTTGCCCCTGAGACTGAGGGTGATAAGCTGTGCTGAACAGAAGTTTGGTGCCCAATGCTTCTTGGAAACTCTTCCAGAAATGAGAAGTGAATATGCTTCCATGGTCTGAGCTTATTTCCAATGGAACACCATGAAGAGGAACGATCCTTGCTGTGTAGAGCTCTGCTAACTGGCTAGCTGAGATAGTTTCCTTGACAGCAAAGAAGTGAGCTACCTTAGTGAGACGATCAATAACAACGAAGATTGCATCGTTGCCCTTTTTGGACTTTGGAAACCCAGTAACGAAGTCCATTTCAATCATGTCCCACTTCCACTCAGGAATTTTCAGAGGTTGGAGTAGACCGGCTGTTTTCTGATGGACTGCCTTAACACGTTGACAAACGTCGCATTCAGAAACGTATTGAGCAATTTCATGTTTCATGCCAGGCCACCAATACAGAGTCTTGAGATCCTGGTACATCTTTGTACTTCCAGGGTGGATGGAGAGAGGAGTTTCATGAGCCTCCTTGAGAATGATATCTTTGAGACTTTGAATCTGAGGAACTGCAATGCGTCCTTCGAAGAACACAGTTCCCTTGTCATCAATTGAGAAGGACTTGAATTTATCATTGCCTTCCTTGATGTGCTCTACAATCTTCTTGATTTCAGTATCACGAAGTTGTTCAGAACGAATCTTGTCCTCGAGAGTTGGACTGGCTGTCAAGCTAGCAAGGTAACCTTGAGGGACAAGACCAAGGTTCAGCTTCTGGAATTCTTCATGAAGTGGAGGTTGGCTTTCCATGATCATGAGATTATTGCAATAGGATTTGCGACTGAGAGCATCGGCCATAACATTAGCCTTGCCTGGAGTGTAAGAAATGGTGAGATCAAAGTCTTTAATCTTTTCAATCCATCTCCTTTGCCTGAGGTTCAGATCTGGCTGAGTGAAGATGTATTTCAGACTCTTATGATCAGAAAAGATTTCAGTTTTGTTACCCAACAAGTATTGTCTCCATTTCTTGAGGGCAAACACAACTGCTGCAAGTTCAAGATCATGTGTGGGATAGTTTTGCTCATGTGCATTCAACTGACGTGAAGCATAAGCCACAACTTGACGTTCTTGCATAAGAACTGCACCTAGACCTTGGAGAGATGCATCGCAGAATATCTGGAAAGGTTTGATAGTATTTGGGCCAACCAGAACAGGTGTAGAAGTGAGTTTAGCCTTCAGGAGATTGAAACTTTCATCACACTGTGGAGTCCAAATGAACTTTTTGTCCTTCTTTGTGAGATCAGTGAGACGTTTGGCAATCTTGGAAAAGTTTTGGACGAAACAACGGCAATAGCTAGCCAAGCCAAGAAAACTTCTGACTTGCTTCACCGTCTTAGGAGGTTTCCAATCAACAATTGCCTTAACCTTTTCAGGATCAATGGCTATGCCTTTGGAAGAGATGATATGACCAAGGTAAGCAACTTCTGGAATCCAGAACTCACATTTAGAGAACTTGGCATACAGACGATGCTCGCGAAGTTTCATGAGAGTGAGACGAAGGTGTTCTCCATGTTCTTCCTCGGATTTTGAGTAGACTAGAATGTCATCAAGATATACCACAACGAACTTGTCGAGGTATTCATGGAAGACAGAATTCATGAGTCTTGAGAATGTTGCCGGTGCATTGGTGAGACCAAAGGACATGACGGTGTATTCATATAGACCGTACCGAGTGGTGAAAGCTGTCTTTGGAATATCTTCCTTTCTGATCTTTATCTGATGGTAACCCATCCTCAAGTCCAACTTTGAGAATATTGAGGCTCCAGCAAGTTGATCAAAAAGATCATCGATACGAGGAATTGGATACTTGTTCTTGATGGTTTTCTCGTTGAGAGGACGATAGTCAACCACGAGTCTTTTTGTTTGATCCTTCTTGGCAACAAACAGAGTTGGGCAACCCCAAGCGGAGGAACTAGGCTGAATGTAACCGTTCTCCATGTACATATCGATTTGCTCCTTCAACAATTTCAGTTCAGGAGGAGCTATCTTTTATGGATGCTTAGAGATTGGAGCAGTACCTGGTTCAAGCTCGATCACGAACTCAACTGCTCTGTCCGGAGGCATCCCTGACAACTCTTCTGGAAAGACGTCAGGGAATTCACAAACCACTGGAACATTTTCAATTGCAGGAAGGGGTTTAGCATCGAGGTTGAACAGCTGAACAGAACTTGATCCATATGGAGAATAGACTATCTGGCCTGAAGGGTGTGATAGAGTTATTGACTTTTGAGCACAGTCAATTTTAGCTTTGTGGGTCTTCAACCAATCCATACCCAGAATGACATCAATGTCAGAATTTCCCAGCAACATGAGTGAAGCAAGGAATATGCGACCTCCAATTAGGATTTGATTGTCCATGCTTATCTTGGAAGTAATCATTTTAGTTCCCGGAGAGTGAACATAGATTTGATTGCTTAGTGGAACCAGAGCTAGGTTGTACGTTGTAGCGAAGATCTTTGACACAAAAGAATGCGATGCTCCGGTATCAAACAACACTTTAGCTGGAAAAGAGTTTACGGGTAATATACCGAGAACGACGTCAGCAGCTTCCTCAGCTTTGTCGGCCTTGATATGATTCACCGCCGCGGTCCTCCCGACAGGCCTGTTGTTGGAGTTGAAGGCTTTAGCCGGGGGAGCACGAACCATTGCCTGGTTGGTGTTGGGGCGAGGAGGTGGAGGTAGCTGCCTCTGAGTGCACTTATCAGCATAGTGTCCAGTATCCTTGCACTTGAAGCAAGTGACGACACGAGGAGGACCTGGCCTTGGCTGCCCCATTGGAAACCTCTGACCCTGCATCTGAGATGGGTTGGGTGGGCGGGGAGCAAAGCCTGGAGAAGCTTGGGCATATGGAGCCCTAGTGACAGCAGCATTTGGCACCCAGATGCGGCGCTTCTGCGGAGGGGTGGTCATGTTGGAGGAGGAACCACCCTCACGCGAGTGCTTTCGGGACTCCTCGAACGCCTTGCGCCCATTTTCCTCATTGAGCGCGGTGTTCACGAGCTCCTCGAAGTCCTTGCACTTGATGTTGGTGAGAGCGTACTTCAGTTCCGGGTTAAAACCTCGGCGGAACCTTGCCATCTTCTTAGTCTCAGTGGACACCTCATCACCAGCGTATCGAGCGAGACGATTGAACTCGTTCTGGTAGCCAATGACGTCCAGCTTGCCCTGCTTGAGAGAGCAAAATTCCTCACGCATCCTTTCCATGAGACCATCTGGGATGTGGTGCTTCGGGAAGGCATCCTTGAAACAACCCCAGGTGATAGGATATCCAGCTCTCATGGTCTGGTAGTTCTCCCACCAGGTAGCTGCCTGACCCTTCAGTAGGTAGGTGGCATACTTGACTTTATCCTCCTCAGCAACGTGAGCAATGTCCAGAGCCCTGGCCATCTCCCTGATCCAGTCATCAGCATCCAGAGGCTCACGTGTTGCCACGAAAGCTCTCGGACCCATACTCAGAAACTCCTTGATGCTGACTCGCGGAGCATTCTGGTTGTTGTGCTGGTTAGCCTGGATCTGGGCCATCTGAGCCACGACCTGAGTCATCTGAGTCAACAGCTCCGTGAGCGGAGGTGGTTCAGGCGGGTTGCTCCTTGTTGGCGGCATCCTGAATAGACATGCATTTTAGCACAACAACAGAAAAAATGATAGACTTGGTAACCGAAAGAGAGATTATTCCGACGCATGAATAGATAACCAACAGGTACATCGTCACATGTTCAAATACATCAGAATATCCAACACACCAATACATGGTTCGAAAGCCAAAGGATAACTAAACATAGCTAGGAATGGATACATCGGTACTCCCATGCTCATCACGCAGGACGGCGGTGAGTAGTACGACGAGAGATACGGTGAGGAGGAATCCCACGGAAGTAGGTAGAACGACGATCCACGTAGATCGGGACTGCTCTGAGAGCAACTCTCGGTGTGGTGAAGTAGAAAGCGTCGTCTCCCTGTGCTCCAAAACGTGGAATCCCAGTGTAACCAGCTCCGAGGTTGAGGAGTGGACCTCTAATCGGCTCGTAACCTCCAGCATCTGGTAAACTACGTCCAACTGTCTGATGGAAACGTGCAAAGCGCTCATCTCCAACAAGGTCTGTGGTGTACGTAGCCAGACGAGTCAAAGCAAGGTAGAGCTGCTCCCTGACTGAGGCCAACTCCTGAGAAAGTGTGGTGGCAACAGCGTCACTGTGCCTCACAAACTGAGCGGTGGTGTGCAGCCTGGTGTTATCATGCTCGTAGACATCCAGGTTGTCGTAGAGGGTGAAGTGAGCTCCCGCTGAAGTGATGTAACCACGGGGGATGTGGCGATAGATAGAATCGTCAAACCCCCAGTAGTCAGCACGGAGGATGGTGAGACTCACGTAAGCTGCCTGCTGCACGGCCATATCCACTGTGGAACCTACTGCCTCGTAGCGGTGGACAACGCTCATGCCATCATCTGACAGAATGTAGACGATAGCCTGGTAGTAGGTCTGGTCAAACTCTCGCTGCTGCTCGTAGACCTGGTACTCTGGTGCCCAATGGAACCCCAGATAAGTGACCATGTCTCTCAGCATCTCCGGATAACCGGCGGTGCTCTCACAACGAGTCATCCGAACCACCTGCGGGTAAAACCTGAGATCCATCTGCAGATGATCGGGGAAGTTTTGATTAGACGCCGGTAGAGAACTGATGTGGAAAGCAACAACAAGGTTCAACGGATGATAAGGATGTTGAAAAGAACAGGATATTGAAGCAACATCGGGAAACACGAGACCAAAAACTCCTGAGGTACTACGGAGAACCCAAAACACGTGAAATCCTAACTTGAAAGTTTAGGTGAGAACAGAAAACAACGTTGCGCTTCCTTACCAGAAAAGGGTGGGTGGGTGGGGAAAGAAGAAAAATGGCAGAATTCCTACTCTCATGTTTCATTTTGCCTATATAGCTACAAAATAGTTTCTAGACTCAACTGCGACCAGTAAAAAGGGATCCTACAGGCAGACAGGCTCTGATACCATTTGTCGCACCCGGACTTTTAGAGGATACTCACCGTACGAACTGAACAGTATTCTGATTGGATTACGGGGCTTACCGGCACCCGCGTCCTCTTACGAGTAGGCCAACACTTATGTGTGACAACCAATCGTTACTGTTCACCGTCGATGTAAACTATCCCGTAGAAATCAGGACACTACCATTGACGTACTTCATACCATATGTCGCACCCTGGTTTCTAGGGGATACTCATCGGGCCGAACTGGATAGCAGATGCTTGGATTATGGGGCATATCTGCTCCCACATCCTCGCTTCTGAGTAGGCCAGCACTTATGTGCGACAACACAAGCTCTGCTATTCCATCGTCGATGTAAACTATCCACTAGAGATCAAAGGTACTACTGTCGACGTACTTCATACCAATCACACATGGTACGTCAACAACGTTAAACGGAATGATACCACAACATATCTCTAAGACACAAAAGCTTGAAATAAGGTTGCAAATAGCTCTCACTAGAGCAGAGATAGCAAATACAATCATCCAGAGGACACATGTCCCAACATAACATCATTACATCACAGCGGAAGCATTCAACAGGTCTGAGTACAGACAAAACCAAATAGGCTTAAGAAGCCGTAAACGAAAAGACGGAGCCCATCCACGAAGTCTCGGATCCTGCCCGGGTCCGCTATCTACTCGTCAACAGCGTCGGCGTACTCCACGTAGTAGCCTCCATGGGGATCCTCGGAATCGTCGTCTGCGTAAACCACAGCCCCAAAGGGGTCAGTACAACAACGTACTGGCAAGCAAGACTCACACTTCACCAAAGAGTACCCGGCAACACCAGGTACAAATGCTTTAGGTTCAACGGAAGAATAGGTGATGTAAAAGTTGCAGCGGGCTGTTCTAACCAACTACAGAAACAACTACAACTTCCGGCTAACAGAAAGAAGATAAGATCGAGTATTGTAACCAACTGAAAGTAAATCCAAACAAACCCATCCAATGTCACCCCCTTCTAAGGAAGCAACCCAAGGATAACTCACACAGTTGGATTAATGATGAGTCAGGTTATTGTGGCAATAATTCTATTACTAGTCAAGTTATTATAGTTAGGTGTAAGTTGTCTGAGTACTTGTTAGCCAGTACTTTCACCAAGTCGTCACATAACCGCGGACAACACGGCTTCTCGAGAAGATTCATCCCTGCAGGGTGTGCTCCAGTACCCGTACACACTCAAGCCACCAACTAAAACTCAGGTTGGCTTGACACGACTCGAACCATCTCTACAGCCTGTCCTAGGAGCCACAGAGCTATAAGGTCCCAGCCACGCAGCCGAATACTCAGCGCAGGTGTGCAAAACTCCCGCAGGACACAACACCCCGGCACTACAGGCCTCGCCCTATATGTGTGCGTCATCATCATCATCAGTAACCATGGGAGCGACCCATTCATGCGTATGAGCCAAATGGAACACCCGAACTAAGTGTGGCTCTTCGGACAAACTGAGGATCAGATCAAAGTCGAGGGGGGTTCCATACCACCACCCGGATGCGGTGAGCATGCTCATCATGGATCAGTAGACAAGACCCTTTTCCTAATTAGGGTCGACACTAGCAGGCCTCAAAACCACGCCGGGCCTCCTGCCGGTGCCTTAACATCAAATTATTATTATTACCCAAGCATTAACATGTTGTTGTTTAAACATCGAGCCCATAGAACATAATAGAAAATAGTAACAGAAAGTAACGGGTAACAGACTCGAGCAGAAACAACCCTAAGCATGCTAGTAAGACACGGGCTCAAACAACGGGGTTATAGGAATGGAGGTGAGGCAATATCAGGGTTAAGGGATTCATATGATAGGTTCGGAGAGCAAGCAACGATACCTATGGCTAGCAGAAATAGACAACGGAAAAGTATCGGTAACCAATGTTGAAAGGAACACAGTGGTTCATGTGAGTGATAACTTGTCTGCAAACTCAGTAGCCTGGTACTGAGCTAAAACCTCAGAAGGGGTGTCGTAAGATCGTCTGTATCAACGGCGTCGTCTATCCGAGAAAAAGCAAACAAACAATGCAGAAAGACGAACAATCAATACATGATATAATGCACAATCATGGGATGATGCATGGCAAATTAATTGATGCATCAAAGGTAAATTACTTGACAAGTAACAAATTTAAATGGACCCATATGCAGTTGAATTGCATAGGGAAAAAGTCCATGATGCATTATTGGAGATTAATGAATTACACTTTAACATTTTGTTGAAGTGGATTAAATGCATGAGAGATGCTAGAAATAACAAGGGAAAGTAATTAGCTTCACTTGGATATTTTATTTGCTCAATTTGGAGTTATAAATAATTAATTATGGTCTTTGGCAATTATAACAAAATAAAATCAGTACTGAAATTAGTGAGATTTTTAGTTTCTCAAAATGTTGTTATTACAGCACATTTGGATAGAGCAGGAAATTCTGATTGGAAAACATGTATTACTTTTGAATTCGGGATTAAAATGAATTAGTTATTAATTAAACAAGTTTAATTGAATCAATTGCAATTATAGAAAATGTGTGAATTTTATTTATTCAAAACAGTAAATAAAATTCATATTTGGGTAGAGCATTTAAAATTGAATGGATTTCATGTTTTAAGTTTTCTGTTTTAAGCAAATATGCAAAAGATATGAATTTTAGAAGTTTTAAGGTTAATAGACAATTTCTGGAAAAAGAAAAACAGGGCAGCAACTTTTTCCACCACGAATCAGCTACCCACGCGGGCTGACAGTGGGGTCAGCTGCCACGGTGGCGCTGCGTGGCGTGGGCTAGGAGGTGATGTGGCCTCAAGGCTCACTGACGAGCGGGTCCCGCGGGGTGCGCGCAGAAGGAAAAAAGGGGAGGCGAAATTCGCCTCCCGTGAGATTCGATCCCGGGAGCTTTCCCTTGGGCGCACGGGACTGTACCAGTTGGGCTGCGAACGACTTGTGACAGGTAAGGGGCAGGGTTGGGGTTATTATTCAGTTACGAATTTTAACTGAATTTTGTGCGTGCAGGTTTCAGATGCGATCGACAGAGGCAGAAAGGAGCGGCCATCGGCCGTGGCTGCTCGCGGTGGCTAACCGCCGCGGCTCGCCGCCGTGGGTGCGGTTGCCGGCCGGTGCGGTGCGGACCTCCGTACGCGGCCACGAGGCAGGGAGAGGAGAGAGCGAGGAGGAGGTGCGGGCTCACCTCGGTCGACAGAGAAGCGGTCGCAGGGAGCTGCTCGCGGCGGGCGGCGAAACGTTGATGGCGGCGGAGCTCCGGGGGGTCTCCGGGGAAACGGAGGCCACAACGAGGGAGAGGGCGGCGTGCCGTTTCCGTTCCCGGCCCAAGCGCGGCCGGGCGGGCACCGTGGCGGCGGCGCTCGCCGGAGGGAGGCGGCGGTGATGGTGGTCTCGGTACAGAGAGGAGAAGCAGCGAGAGAGAGAGGGAGAGATGGGTTGCGGCGCTAGAGGGAGAAAGAGCGATTAGGGTTAGGAGGGGAGAGCTCGAGCAGCTTATAGAGGAGGGGGGGCTGTCGATCACCGTTGCCCTCCTCTGCAACCGCTACGTGGCCACCATGGATGGAGTTCGTACCGTACGGAGGTAGAAGACAAGGTGTGGGGGGTACGGGCCAGGGGGCAGTTGGCTGGCCCAAATGGGTTGCAGGCCCTATTCCCCCTCTCCTTCTTTTGCTTTTATCTTTTCTGTTTATTAAATTTTTTTTGCAGATTTGAGAAAAGAGAGAAAACAAATGGTGTTAGGGTTTAGCAAAATTTGGGACAATTTTCTTATTGATTAAGTTTTGTAATAGCATCAAGTACCCACTTTGGTTTTTCCAAAAAAAAAAAAATTAAATAGGTTGCTTGTTGAAAAATTAAATGAATTGAGCCATTTGTGGTATCAAAATAAATAAATGAAACTTAGCCAATTTAAAGATTTTGATTCCAAGTTTTAGTGGAACAATTTGTTTGTTTGTTTGTAGTTTTTATTTGACACAAAGTAACATAACAAGTATGAACCACAATTGAATTTTTGTTTTGGAATTCAAATAGAAATCAGATGGAAACAATTGAAATCAAATGCAAAACAAATGCAACCAAAAGGCAAAGGTTATGATGACATGATGCAAACATAAATAAACAAGAAACAAACATCTAGGGGGAGATTTCATACTTGGGATGTTACAAAACGCCCCCCTTGAAGGAATCGCGCCCCGAGATTCCTACTGAGAAGTGAAAAGGTCCGGATACTTCTTGCGAAGATCCTCTTCGGTCTCCCACGTTGCCTCTTTATCGGAATGATGCGACCACTGCACTTTCAAGAACTTGGTGCTCTTGTTGCGAGTCTTACGCTCGGTCTCATCGAGAATACGAACAGGGTGCTCCTCATAAGATAGATCTTCTCGCAGTTCAATGGAATCATGATCAACTGCACGATCTGGATCTTTGAAACACCTCTTGAGCTGTGACACGTGAAACACATCGTGCACCTTGGATAGTTTTTCTGGAAGTTCAAGACGATAGGCATTTTCCGCACGCCTTGAGAGAATGTTGAAAGGACCAATGTATCTTGGTGCCAGCTTTCCTTTCACACCAAAACGATGAGTGCCTCTGAGGGGAGTTACACGGAGATATGCTTTGTCACCAGGTGTATAGATCATATCCTTGTGCTTGCTGTCATAGTAGCTTTTCTGACGAGACTGAGCAATCTTGAGATTGTCACGAATGATGCGAACTTTCTCTTCGGCTTCCTTAACAATGTCAGGGCCTAAGAGTGAACGTTCACCAGCTCCAGACCAATTGATTGGACTCCTGCATCTGCGGCCATAGAGTGCTTCAAACGGTGCCATGCCTAGGCTTGCCTGGAAGCTGTTGTTGTAGGAGAATTCAGCATATGGAAGGCATTCCTCCCATTTCATGCCAAAGGATAGACCACATGCTCTGAGCATATCCTCGAGAATCTGATTGACTCTTTCGACTTGCCCTTGAGACTGAGGGTGATAAGCTGTGCTGAACAGAAGTTTGGTGCCCAATGCTTCTTGAAAACTCTTCCAGAAATGAGAAGTGAATATGCTTCCACGACCTGAGCTTATTTCCAATGGAACACCATGAAGAGGAACAATCTTTGTTGTGTAGAGCTCTGCTAACTGGCTAGCTGAGATTGTTTCTTTGACAGCAAAGAAGTGAGCTACCTTAGTGAGACGATCAATAACAACGAAGATTGCATCGTTGCCCTTCTTGGACTTTGGAAAACCAGTGACGAAGTCCATTTCAATCATGTCCCACTTCCACTCAGGAATTTTCAGCGGTTGGAGAAGACCGGCTGTTTTCTGATGAACTGCCTTAACACGTTGACAAACGTCGCATTCAGAAACGTATTGAGCAATTTCACGTTTCATGCCAGACCACCAATACGGCGTCTTGAGATCCTGGTACATCTTTGTACTTCCAGGGTGTATGGAAAGAGGAGTTTCATGAGCCTCCTTGAGAATAACATCTTTGAGACTTTGAATTTGAGGAACTGTAATGCGTCCTTCAAAGAACACAGTTCCCTTGTCATCAATTGAGAAGCACTCATACTTCACATTGCCTGCTTTGATGTTATTTGCAATCTTCTTGATCTCAGCATCACGAAGTTGTTCAGAACGAATCTTATCCTCGAGAGTTGGACTGGCTGTCAAGTTTGCAAAATAACCTTGAGGAACAAGACCAAGGTTCAGCTTCTGGAATTCTTCATGAAGTGGAGGTTGGCTTTCCATGATCATGCGATTATTGCAATACGACTTGCGACTGAGAGCATCGGCCATAACATTAGCCTTGCCTGGAGTGTAAGAAATGGTAAGATCGAAGTCTTTGATCTTTTCAATCCATCTCCTTTGCCTGAGGTTTAGATCTGGTTGAGTGAAGATGTATTTCAGACTCTTATGATCGGAAAAGATTTCAGTGCGATTACCCAACAAGTATTGCCTCCATTTCTTGAGGGCAAACACAACTGCTGCAAGTTCTAGATCATGTGTGGGATAATTGAGCTCATGTGCGTTCAACTGACGTGAAGCATAAGCCACAACTTGACGTTCTTGCATAAGAACTGCACCTAGACCTTGGAGGGAAGCATCACAGAATATCTGGAAAGGTTTGGTAGTATCTGGGCCAACCAGAACTGGTGTCGAAGTGAGTTTAGTCTTGAGGAGGTTGAAACTTTCATCACATTGTGGATACCAAACGAACTTCTTGTCCTTGTTTGTGAGATTAGTGAGAGGTTTGGCAATCCTTGAGAAGTTTTGGACGAAACGACGGCAATAGCTAGCCAAGCCAAGAAAACTTCTTACTTGCTTCACCGTCTTAGGAGGTTTCCAATCAACAATTGCCTTAACCTTTTCTGGATCAATGGCTATGCCCTTGGCAGAGATGACATGACCGAGATAAGCAACTTCTGGAATCCAGAACTCACATTTGGAGAATTTGGCATAGAGACGATGCTCACGAAGTTTCATGAGAGTGAGACGAAGATGTTCTCCATGCTCTTCCTCAGATTTTGAGTAGACCAGAATGTCATCAAGATATACCACAACGAACTTGTCGAGGTATTCATGGAAGACAGAATTCATGAGTCTAGAGAATGTCGCCGGTGCATTGGTGAGACCAAAGGACATGACGGTGTATTCATATAGACCGTAGCGAGTGGTGAAAGATGTCTTTGGAATGTCTTCCTTTCTGATCTTTATTTGATGGTAACCCATTCTCAAGTCCAGCTTGGAGAATATTGAGGCTCCAGCAAGTTGATCAAAAAGATCATCGATACGAGGAATTGGATACTTGTTTTTGATGGTTTTCTCATTGAGAGGACGATAGTCAACCACGAGTCTCTTTGTTTGATCCTTCTTCGCAACGAACAGAGTTGGGCAACCCCAAGCCGAGGAACTAGGTTGAATGTAACCTTTTTCCATGTACATATCGATTTGCTCCTTCAACAACTTCAGTTCAGGAGGAGCTATCTTGTATGGATGCTTAGAGATTGGAGTAGTGCCTGGTTCAAGTTCGATCACGAACTCAACTGCTCTGTCAGGAGGCATTCCTGGCAATTCTTCTGGGAAGACATCGGGGAATTCACAAACCACCGGAATAGTTTCAATAGATGGTAGAGGATTTGTATTGAGAGTGTAGAGTTGAGCAACATGATTTTCAGCATGGAAGTAGACTATCTGGCCAGAAGGGTGTGTGATTTTGACAGACTTAGCAGGACAATCAATGACTGCTTTGTTGGCTACCAACCAATCCATCCCCAGAATGACATCAATATCTGAAGAGTGGAGAGCTATCAGAGATGCCTGGAATGGAAGGTTTCCAATTGTGATCTCGATGTTCTGGCTAACTTTATTGCTTTGCCAGCTAGATCCCGGTGATTTCACTAGGAAAGGGATAGACAACTGTTCGAAGTTGATTCCACTGTTGTTTGCAAAACATTGAGAGATGAAAGAGTGTGAAGCACCAGAATCGAACAAGACTTTAGCACGAAACGAGTTCACAAGAAGTGTGCCCATGACAACTTCTGGAGATTCTTCTGCTCCCTGGGCCTTGACATGGTTCACCCTCACAGTTCTCAAGACAGACTTGTTCCTGTTGCGGGGCCTAGGCGAAGAAGTGTGTACCATCACATGATTGACCTTAGAGATAGGTAGTGATGGTAGCTTGTTCTGCGGGCACTTGTAAGAGTAGTGTCCTGATAGACCGCACTTGAAGCATGTACTAGCAGAACGTTGAGCTGTTGGACTTGGCTGAGATGGAGCACCTCCTAAAGATACCACTGGGGTGGGAGGGAGGGCAAGAAATCCTGCCGGGCTTGGCAAGTAGATGGGCGGTGTCGGAGTGGTATATGGAACCCAAACTCTTCGTTTTTGTGGAGGCATGATAGCTTTTGAGAGATTAGCCTGTTCACGAGAGTGCTTGCGAGATTCCTCAACCAACTTGCGCCCATGCTCTTCATTTAGAGCGATGTTGATGAGGTCCTCAAAATTCTTGGCCTTGACGTTGGTGAGAGCATACTTGAGTTCCGGGTTGAGACCCCTGCGGAACTTTGCCATCTTTCTCGCTTCCGTGGAGATTTCATCTCCGGCGTAGCGAGCCAGACGATTGAACTCTCTTTGGTATTCGAGAACGTCCAGACTGCCTTGTGTGAAAGAATAGAATTCCTCACGCATTTTCTCCATGAGCCCATCGGGAATGTGATGGCGCACGAAGGCTTGCTTGAAATCCTCCCATGTGATTGCCACACTAGGACCTCTCATTTCTTGGAAATTCTCCCACCAAGACATGGATTGTCCACGGAGAAGGTAGGTCACGTAAGGAACACGGTCCTCGTCAGCCACATGAGCTACCGCAAGAGTACGGTTCATTTCACGGAGCCAGTCATCAGCATCCAATGGCTCGGAGGCGGTATCAAACGTGCGCGGGTTGAGCTCAAGGAACTCCCGAATAGACACACGGGCGTTGCCATTACTCCCAAGGTCTTGGTTCTGCTGCATCTGCCTTGTAACTTGTGTCATCTGAGACAGCACTTTCCCCATCTCAGGTGGCAGTGTGTGTTCTTCGTCACCACTTTCCATCCTGAAGATGATACCAAGGTTAACACACTAACCGGATAACAAAATCCAATATAAGTGCTTAAAAGGATTACTTCCGACGATAAGAAGGTAGCATAGAACAAGGATGGAGGTTAACAACGGATCAACAGATAAGTTGTTACAACGGAAGAGAAGATTTGTGAAGGACGATATCGAAGCAACAACTGGGAAACAGGAGACCACAAACACCTGAGGTACTACGGAGAAAACCCATCCGGGGT
Source organism: Alopecurus myosuroides (assembly GCA_028641055.1). NCBI lineage: Eukaryota > Viridiplantae > Streptophyta > Magnoliopsida > Poales > Poaceae > Alopecurus > Alopecurus myosuroides. Next base: position 233,279,101 of record CM054060.1, on the reverse strand, counting down.
TCTAAAGGATCAATATCTACTGCTTAAGGAATAGAGGATCTGCTTCCGGGGCTTATTTGCCACCGTTCTCAATCGTGAGTAGGCAACATGATAAATCATGTCACAACCACCTCCATTCCTATGGTCTGGTAGATATAACCATCCTCGAGAAACCAGGATTCGTGAAAACCTAACTTGAAAGTTTAGGTGAGAAGAGAAAACAACGTTGCACTTCCTTACCAGAAAAGGGAGGGTGGGTGGGGAAAGAAATAAAATGGCAGAATTCCTACTCTCACGTTTCATTTTTCCTATATAGCTACAAAATAGTTTCTAGACTCAACTGCGACCAGTAAAAGGGATCCTACAGGCAGACAGGCTCTGATACCATTTGTCGCACCCTGGTTTCTAGGGGATACTCATCGGGCCGAACTGGATAGCAGATGCTTGGATTATGGGGCATATCTGCTCCCACATCCTTGCTTCCGAGTAGGCCAGCACTTATGTGCGACAACACAAGCTCTGCTATTCCATCGTCGATGTAAACTATCCACTAGAGATCAAAGGTACTACTGTCGACGTACTTCATACCAATCACACATGGTACATCAACAGCGTTAAACGGAATGATACCACAACATATCTCTAAGACACAAAAGCTTGAAATAAGGTTGCAAATAGCTCTCACTAGAGCAGAGATAGCAAATACAATCATCCAGAGGACACATGTCCCAACATAACATCATTACATCACAGCGGAAGCATTCAACAGGTCTGAGTACAGACAAAACCAAATAGGCTTAAGAAGCCGGAAACGAAAAGACGGAGCCCATCCACGAAGTCTCGGATCCTGCCCGGGTCCGCTATCTACTCGTCAACAGCGTCGTCGTACTCCACGTAGTAGCCTCCATGGGGATCCTCGGAATCGTCTTCTGCGTAAACCACAGCCCCAAAGGGGTCAGTACAACAACGTACTGGCAAGCAAGACTCACAATTCACCAAAGAGTACCCGGCAACACCAGGTACAAATGCTTTAGGTTCAACGGAAGAATAGGTGATGTAAAAGCTGCAGCGGGCTGTTCTAACCAACTACAGAAACAACTACAACTTCCGGCTAACAGAAAGAAGATAAGATCGAGTATTGTAACCAACTGAAAGTAAATCCAAACAAACCCATCCAATGTCACCCCCTTCTAAGGAAGCAACCCAAGGATAACTCACACAGTTGGATTAATGATGAGTCAGGTTATTGTGGCAATAATTCTATTACTAGTCAAGTTATTATAGTTAGGTGTAAGTTGTCTGAGTACTTGTTAGCCAGTACTTTCACCAAGTCGTCACATAACCGCGGACAACACGGCTTCTCGAGAAGATTCATCCCTGCAGGGTGTGCTCCAGTACCCGTACACACTCAAGCCACCAACTAAAACTCAGGTTGGCTTGACACGACTCGAACCATCTCTACAGCCTGTCCTAGGAGCCACGGAGCTATAAGGTCCCAGCCACGCAGCCGAATACTCAGCGCAGGTGTGCAAAACTCCCGCAGGACACAACACCCCGGCACTACAGGCCTCGCCCTATATATGTGCGTCATCATCATCATAAGTAACCATGGGAGCGACCCATTCATGCGTATGAGCCAAATGGAACACCCGAACTAAGTGTGGCTCTTCGGACAAACTGCGGATCGGATCAAAGTCGAGGGGGGTTCCATACCACCACCCGGATGCGGTGAGCACGCTCATCATGGATCAGTAGACAAGACCCTTTTCCTAATTAGGGTCGACACTAGCAGGCCTCAAAACCACGCCGGGCCTCCTGCCGGTGCCTTAACATCAAATTATTATTATTACCCAAGCATTAACAGGTTGTTGTTTAAACATCGAGCCCATAGAACATAATAGAAAATAGTAACAGAAAGTAACGGGTAACAGACTCGAGCAGAAACAACCCTAAGCATGCTAGTAAGACACGGGCTCAAACAACGGGGGTTATAGGAATGGAGGTGAGGCAATATCAGGGTTAAGGGATTCATATGATAGGTTCGGAGAGCAAGCAACGATACCTATGGCTAGCAGAAATAGACAACGGAAAAGTATCGGTAACCAATGTTGAAAGGAACACAGTGGTTCATGTGAGTGATAACTTGCCTGCAAACTCAGTAGCCTGGTACCGAGCTAAAACCTCAGAAGGGGTGTCGTAAGATCGTCTGTATCAACGTCGTCGTCTATCCGAGAAAAAGCAAACAAACAATGCAGAAAGACGAACAATCAATACATGATATAATGCACAATCATGGGATGATGCATGGAAAATTAATTGATGCATCAAAGGTAAATTACTTGACAAGTAACAAATTTAAATGGACCCATATGCAGTTGAATTGCATAGGGCAAAAGTCCATGATGCATTATTGGGGATTAATGAATTACACTTTAACATTTTGTTGAAGTGGATTAAATGCATGAGAGATGCTAGAAATAACAAGGGAAAGTAATTAGCTTCACTTGGATATTTTATTTGCTCAATTTGGAGTTATAAATAATTAATTATGGTCTTTGGCAATTATAACAAAATAAAATCAGTACTGAAATTAGTGAGATTTTTAGTTTCTCAAAATGTTGTTATTACAGCACATTTGGATAGAGCATGAAATTCTGATTGGAAAACATGTATTACTTTTTGAATTCGGGATTAAAATGAATTAGTTATTAATTAAACAAGTTTAATTGAATCAATTGCAATTATAGAAAATGTGTGAATTTTATTTATTCAAAACAGTAAATAAAATTCATATTTGGGTAGAGCATTTAAAATTGAATGGATTTCATGTTTTAAGTTTTCTGTTTTAAGCAAATATGCAAAAGATATGAATTTTAGAAGTTTTAAGGTTAATAGACAATTTCTGGAAAAAGAAAAACAGGGCAGCAACTTTTTCCACCACGAATCAGCTACCCACGCGGGCTGACAGTGGGGTCAGCTGCCACGGTGGCGCTGCGTGGCGTGGGCTAGGAGGTGATGTGGCCTCAAGGCTCACTGACGAGCGGGTCCCGCGGGGTGCGCGCAGAAGGAAAAAAGGGGAGGCGAAATTCGCCTCCCGTGAGATTCGATCCCGGGAGCTTTCCCTTGGGCGCACGGGACTGTACCAGTTGGGCTGCGAACGACTTGTGACAGGTAAGGGGCAGGGTTGGGGTTATTATTCAGTTACGAATTTTAACTGAATTTTGTGCGTGCAGGTTTCAGATGCGATCGACAGAGGCAGAAAGGAGCGGCCAGCGGCCGTGGCTGCTCGCGGTGGCTGACCGCCGCGGCTCGCCGCCGTGGGTGCGGTTGCCGGCCGGTGCTGCCGGTGCGGTGCGGACCGCCGTGCGCGGCCACGAGGCAGGGAGAGGAGAGAGCGAGGAGGAGGTGCGGGCTCACCTCGGTCGACAGAGAAGCGGTCGCAGGGAGCTGCTCGCGGCGGGCGGCGAAACATTGATGGCGGCGGAGCTCCGGGGGGTCTCCGGGGAAACGGAGGCCACAGCGAGGGAGAGGGCGGCGTGCCGTTTCCGTTCCCGGCCCAAGCGCTGCCGGGCGGGCACCGTGGCGGCGGCGCTCGCCGGAGGGAGGCGGCGGTGATGGTGGTCTCGGTACAGAGAGGAGAAGCAGCGAGAGAGAGAGGGAGAGATGGGTTGCGGCGCTAGAGGGAGAAAGAGCGATTAGGGTTAGGAGGGGAGAGCTCGAGCAGCTTATAGAGGAGGGGGGCTGTCGATCACCGTTGCCCTCCTCTGCAACCGCTACGTGGCCACCATGGATGGAGTTCGTACCGTACGGAGGTAGAAGACAAGGTGTGGGGGGTACGGGCCAGGGGGCAGTTGGCTGGCCCAAATGGGCTGCAGGCCCTATTCCCCCTCTCCTTCTTTTGCTTTTATCTTTTCTGTTTATTAATTTTTTTTGCAGATTTGAGAAAAGAGAGAAAACAAATGGTGTTAGGGTTTAGCAAAATTTGGGACAATTTTCTTATTGATTAAGTTTTGTAATAGCATCAAGTACCCACTTTGGTTTTTCCAAAAAAAAAAATAATAATAAATAAATAAATTAAATAGGTTGCTTGTTGAAAAATTAAATGAATTGAGCCATTTGTGGTATCAAAATAAATAAATGAAACTTAGCCAATTTAAAGATTTTGATTCCAAGTTTTAGTGGAACAATTTGTTTGTTTGTTTGTAGTTTTTATTTGACACAAAGTAACATAACAAGTATGAACCACAATTGAATTTTTGTTTTGGAATTCAAATAGAAATCAGATGGAAACAATTGAAATCAAATGCAAAACAAATGCAACCAAAAGGCAAAGGTTATGATGACATGATGCAAACATAAATAAACAAGAAACAAACATCTAGGGGGAGATTTCATACTTGGGATGTTACACCATACACACATGGTACGTCAACGGCTTTGAACAAACTGATAACACAACATATCTCTACGACACAAAAGATTGAAATAAGTTGCAAATAGCTCTCACTAGAGCAGAGATAGCAAATACAATCATCCAGAGGACACATGTCCCAACATAACATCATTACATCTCAGCGAAAACATTCAAAGGGTCTGAGTACAGACAAATCCAACTAGGCTTAAGAAGCCGGAAACTGAAATAAAGACGGAGCCCATCCACGATGTCTCGGATCCTGCCCGGGTCCGCTAACTACTCGTCAGCAACCTCGTCAAACTCCACGTAGTAGCCGTCACCTGGATCCTCGTAAGCGTAGTCTGCGGAAACCACAGCCCCAAAGGGGTCAGTACATAGACGTACTGGCAAGCAAGACTCACAGTTCACCAGAGTGTAACCCGTCAACACCAAGCACATATGCCTTGGGTTCAACGGAAGAAAGGGGATATAAGAGATGCTGCAACTGGCTGCGCTAACCAACTACAGAGATTCTACCACTTCCGACTAACAGAAAGGAGATAAGATCGAGTATTGTAACCAACTGAAAGATAACTTCAAACAAACCCATCCTGGATCTCGCCCCTTATCCAAAGAAGCAATCCAAGGATAACTCACACAGTTGGATTAAAGATGAATCAAGGTATTGTGTCAATAAGCCTATCACTAGTCAAGTTGTTAATCATTGGGTGTAAGGTTGTTAATCATTAGGTTCAAGTTGTCCTGAGTACTTGTTAGCCAGTACTTTCACCAAGTTAACCATAACCGCGGAAAACACGGCTTCTCGAGAAGATTATCCCTGCAGGGTTGCACCAATTTGGCCGTACACGTATGAATAACCCGCCAGATGGGATGCCTCCCACCAAGCGGGGCACTCAACACAACTCAACTCTTCTTCGCATCAAGCCCAAAGCACCTTGGGCGCACGGCTAATCAAGCCCCGAAGAAAAGGGACCCTCATAGCACTCTAAGACCGTGTCCCCCTATATGCCGACTACAAAAGTTCCACCCTGCGCTGGGCTCGCAAAAACATGCATGCGACAAATGGAAAACACGAACTAAATGAGATGATTTGGACGAGATGCGAATCGAATCAAATTGAGGGGGGCACCCATACTCGCTTCCCACATGCGGGTAGTGCGCTCATCATGGATCAGTAGACAAGACCCTTTTCCTAATAGGGTTGACACTAGCAGGCCTCAAAACCACACAGGGCCTCCTGCCGGTGCCTTATCATCAAATTATTATTAACAATAACATTAGCATGATTGATTGATTGATTAAACATCGAGCCCCCAGAACATAATGAAATAGTAACAGAAAGTAACGGGTAACAGACTCGAGCAAAACAACCTAAGCATGCTAGTAAGACACTGGCTCAATCAGTAGGGTTGTAGGGGTGGTGGTGAGGCAATATCAGGGTTAATGGATTCATGTGATAGGTTCGTAACAGAAACAACTACCACTAAGGCTAGCAGAAATAGACAACGGGAAGTATCGGTAACCCGGGTTGAAAGGAACACAATGGTTCATGTGAGTGATAACTTGCCTGCAAACTCAGCAGCCGGGTACTGAGCTAGATCCTCAGAAGGGGTGCTGTAAAGATCGTCGGTCTCAACATCGTCGTCTATCCGAGAAGAAGCAAACAAGCAAGGCAGAAATATAAACAATCAATATCATGGCATAGTGCACAATCATGGGATGATGCATGTCAATTTAATAGATGCATCAAAATAAACTAAGTGACATGGTAACACAATTTAAATGGTTCCATATGCAATTGGATTGCATATGGAAAAGATCCATGACTTAAGTGGAAACAAATGATCTACAATTTATTACCATGTGAAAGTTGTTAGCATGATGCATGCAAGATGATAATAACAAAATAACAACAATAGATGCAAGTGGTAAAAGAATAAAACAAGTTTGGAAATTATTTGTTAAGTTTGGAAAGTTTGGTTACTTAAACATGTCACACAAACAATGGTTGTTTTCATCAAATTAAAGTGTTCAAAACAAATAACAAAATTTATATTTGAAAAGAACATCAAATTTTAGTTGGATTACATGTTTCAATTTTTGAAATAGGAGTTGGTATGAATTTATTATGACTTCAACAATATTAAACAAGTTTTAAATGAATTTAAAACAAGTTTGAATATTATTTGAATTTTATTTATTCAAACATAAATTCAAATTCACATTTGAAAAGTTCACACTTTGATGGTTTGAAAACATATTTTGCATGTTCAAAAATATTTTATATTGAGCAAGTTATGATTTTATCAAATTTAAATGAATTAAACAAGGATTAAATTATTTAGGCAATTTAAATTATTCAAACCATGAAACAAAATTTATATTTGAAAAGGTTATTTGAAATAGCATGGAAAACATATTTTATTTGCATTTATTGGATTAAGAATGAATTAGTTATTGATTTTATCAAATTGCAATTGAATTATTTGAATTCAAATTTAAATTGCATTTGGAAATTTCAAAACAGTAAACAATTGATACCAATAGGTAGATAATTTGATTTAGAACAGCACACATATTTTATTTTTGTATTTTGGACTTATAAAACTAAAGTTATTAGGTCTTTCAAAACCAGGGGCCAATCTGTTAAAATAAAGGACTAGTTTTTTATTACAGAAAATGTCTTAATCTTTTTACACCGTACTGGAACCTACCCCAGTCACTGCCAGGGGGGGCCCTGGGCCTGCGCGTGCTCACGTGGCTGTTGTGTGGCTGACAGGGGGCCCTCCCTGTCAGCGTGGAGGTGGAAAAAGTTTGGGAAATTCCCGTGCGAGGAGCAGGACTCGATCCCTGCACCTCCCACTCGTGTGCGCGCTAACTGAACCAGTTGCGCTGCTCGTGTTTCTTGTCAGTTAACAGATGCGCAGGGAGGATAACGTTACAACGCGGATCTGAAATTTTTCTGACGAACAAAACCATCCGCGACTAACAGAGGAGGACGCCGGCGGTGATCACCGTTGTGCGCGTGGATGCTGTGCTCGATGCAGTGCTGGAGGCGTGCGGATGCGTCTGTGCTTGCGATCAAGGAACAGATAGGAGGAGGAGGTGAGAGGCACGGTGGCGCTCACCGGGAGTTGGTCGCTGACGAGCTCGACGGCGAGGCGACAGAGACGGCGTGGCCGAGGACGGTGGCGCGTCGGTGGTTGGTCTCCGGGCTCCCTTGGGTGTCCAAACTGTAGAGGGTGAAGTGGTGGCTCGGTTCCAGAGCTTAGCGAGGGGAATTGGTGGCTACGGCGGTGGTATCCATCGGAGATTCAGAGGGCTTCTCGCCGGGGAGAATTCAGAGAGGGAAGAGAGCAACGGCAGAGAGCAAACGACGGCGGATCTCGAGGGGAGAGAGGAAACCTAGGCTAGGGTTAGGTGCCAGGGGGTCGAGGTGGTCTTATAGGGGCCACGGCGCTCTCCTGGCCGTCGGGCGCGCCGTACGGCGACGTGGCACGGCGGAGATGCGTGCCGTACACGAGGGTGATGACGGGTTCGTCTAATCGAACCGGTACGCAGGGGTTTTAGCGGGCTGGGCTGCGCGCGGGGGGGATAGAAGTGATAGGTGGGTTGGGCCAGGTAGGTTAGGTGCTGCGCGCGCACGGCTGGTTGCTTCTTTTATTTTTTTCTGTTTCATTTTTTTTTTGCTGAAACAAAATGGAAGAAAAAGAAGGCTTTTAGGTTAGCAAAAATTTGGAAAAAAATATGGTTAGTTTAGTTTTTTAAATAGCAACTAGAAACCAACTTTTGTCTTCCAAAAGTTTTCAAAACTTGCTGTTTGTTAATTTAACCAAAATTTGAATGAATTTTTATATTAAGTAAACATTAATAAAAACACACTTTTAAATAGGGAGACCCCTATGCAATTATAAACAAAATGAGTTAATTTGGGTTGAAAACATTTATAATTTCAAAGTGGTTCTGTTTGATGCATTTGGTTTTAATTTTAAATGTGGTTTGGAATTTAATTGTTTGATTAAAACCATCATTTAAATAAGTGATCATTATGGAATAAAATGAAACAAATTGGTTGTTTTTATTTGTGATTTTTATTTCAAATGTTGTAACAGAGCAAGTATGAAATAGAGTTTGGAAATTGTTTGAGTTTCATTATGAAAACAAGGGTAAAACAGATGCAAAACAAATAGTAAACAATGCAAACAAATAATTAAACATGATGACATGATGCAATACTTTGATAACAAGAAATCAAACATTCTAAATGGTAAGTTTTCATACTTGGGATGTTACACCCGAAGAGGGGGCACAGGAGGGGCCACCATAGGACGGCGCGCCCTCTGGCCATGCCATGGGGTGGTGTGGGCCCCTCGGGCATCCACCGCCATCGCCCTTTCGCCTATTTAGTCTCCCCGATACGTGAATCCTAAAAATATATCACCTTTCTCGAGAAACACCCGAGGCCTCCGTCATCGTCAACCTGAGATCGGGAGGGTTCTGGAGCTCTCCCCGGCACCCTACTGGGAGGAAAATTCATCACCGTAGGGGTCTACACCATCATGCCCGCCTCTGGAGTGATGCGTGAGTAGTTCATCCCTGAACTACGGGTCCATAGCAGTAGCTAGATGGTTGTCTTCTCCACTTTATGCCTCATGTTTAGATCTCGTGAGCCGCTGATGCATGTAAAATGCATACATGAACTTTGCATGTTATTAATTGTTTTTCCTTCATATTAGCAACTTATATTCATGTTTTATAATGATTTGGGGGATTTTCTGAACAATCCCCCTTCTTTTGGTTCTAACCTTGTTTTTCCAGAAAACGTACTTTTTAGTGTTTCAGACTTTCCGGGAGCTTCGGGACTCCAAAAAGGGCAAGGCCAAAGATCACGGTTCAGAATTTTTGAGACGAAGACCATGGGCCAAAGTAGAGGGCCAAAAGGCCAACCAGGTGGAAAAAAGGACCCTCCACGCGGCCAGATTCCTTGGCCGCGTGTGGGGCCCCCTTTTTGCCCCCGTGGCTCCGATGTCGTCGATCTTTCTTCTCCCGAGTGTCGCGATCTAAAAACGACTATATAAAGGGTCCCCTGGCCTTTTCGAGAAGGAGGCGGCGCCGAGAGACGAAACCACGAAACAGAGAGACAGAAGGCTGCCCTCGGAGAAGATCGGAGGGGGGAAACGCCGCCGGGATCACCCCCGGAGGGCTCCACCCCCCTCCGGCGTGTTCATCATCAACATCTACAGCAAGATTAGCTCCATATCTCCACTGTAATCTCTTGGCAAACACGATGTATGATGCAATACTATATTCCCTTGATGTATTGTGTCTCCCTGTCTATGTGTTGAGTAGTGAATTGTTCTTGGCAATGGTGAAATAGTTCGTTGATTGGTTGCATACAAGTTTGTTATCTTCTATGATTGTCTTTATGTACAATATATGAGTGCACACATATGCTGGGGAATGCATGTAAGGTGATCACCAGTAGCATAATGGAGTGGTGGTGACTTGGGAGTGACAGTAACCTGAGACCGAGCCACAAAGTTAAGTTATTGGGGGATATATATAGGGGACCTTAGAACGTAAGGCTATGGTGGGACTTTATGTCTTAATCAATCTTGTGCAGTCATTTACTTGGCCACATGATCCATCATAAGGGGTTGTAGATCATTTACTTGACTATACCTATTCATGGCTCCTTCCTAGAAGAAACAACTAAGACTAAAACATGTGCTTCACTAATTGTGACAATCACACGAACGAAACACCTATTGCTAGAACACTTGCTCCCTTGAGATACTTGAGATATTTGCTGCTTGCTACTTGTGAAACTTGCTTAGAAACTTGCTTTAGGATTACTTGCATTTTAAACTTGCTTCACTAGTTACTAGACAAACCACACTCCACGTCACTTGCTTTTAATTAGTTAGTTCCTTTTAGTCAAACTTATTGCTTTGCATAAACATCCATATAAGAGGGTTATAGGGCTTTAGAGAATAGATAGCTTACCTTCAGCTCCTCGTGGGTTCGACACTCAAATACTTATCGAAAGGTACTACAATTGATCTCTTGCACTTGGGAGTCATCAAGCACTTTTCTGGCGCCGTTGCCGGGGAGCGTTGTGCTAAGCTTTTATTCTTGTTTGCATTGCATACTAACATATAAATCTAAAACACAAAAAAAAATTATAAAATGGAAAACAACCAAACAATTTTAGAACTGTATAATATCTACCTTGAATTAGGACATGAAGTGTTTGAGGAGAAATTGAAAAATTATTTGCACAACAATCATATTTGTGGTAGTACTAATTCTTTGAACACCTTTATTGCTAAGGAAAACCTTGAGCTTGGGGAAGTTTATCTTGATGAATATGATACTTTTAGTCCCCCTACTATTGAGGATAAAAATTATATACTTGCTGATTCTATGGAAAGTTTTAAGCTTGGGGAAGTTGGTTTTGATGAGCATGATATTTCTAGTTCCCCAAGCTTGGAGGAGAAAATTCACTTTGATGATACTATGCCTCCTATATATGATGATTGCAATGAAAATTATGAATGTTTAACTCCCACTATCACTAATAAGGATTTTACTTATGTGGAGATTAGTGATTCTTTTATGCATGTGGCTCATGATAAGAATATTTTATGTGATATTCATATTGTTGAATCCATTCATGATGCTACTGAAAATTATTATGAGAGAGGGAAACATGGTTACACATATTTCAACAATATTAAGTTTCCCCTCTTTATGCTGAAAGTATTGAAGTTGAACTTGATCTACCTTTCTATGCTTGCTATTATGTGCTTCTTTTATTTGTTTCATTACAAAATGCCAATGCATAGGAAATGGGTTAGACTTAAAAATAAATTGTTTAATATTTTTTTTGTGTGTTCCTTATGCTTTAATTTCCTATTCGGTTTGAGAACACATTTATGTCTTTACAACATGTAAAATTACTTTACCTACTGTTATGTATCATTTAGTTTATGATTTTCATTTTATAAAAAAATTGGGAAAGTAAATGAGAAGGATGAGTAATGGAGAAGTTGGGGTCGACCTTGAACATGTGTTGTTCATGCCAATAAAACCATTGCAAAGTCTCTATCGTTAAAACTTTTTCCAAAGCTAAAAATAATAAAAATATTAGTTAACTATTGTAGCATCACATTTCTGTCTTATTTATCATCTTAAATGGCAAGATTAATCTTATATGAGAGATAGGATTAAACAATAGTAATTAGCTGTCCAGAAAACAGATTCCTGAACTTCACTGCGAAAAATATTTAAAATCACAGAAGTGGAATTTTGACCTGGTAATTTACGAAAGCAATATTTAGTTATCACTACATATTTCATTAGTTTTAAGTTTTCTGATTTGAGCAACTTAAGTGCCTCAAAAAATTCACTCTTTACGAGTTGTTCAGTTTCTGGCAGATTATGTCTTTATTTTGCATTGCTCTCATTACTTGTGTTTTGTGTGGTTCTTTTGATCAAGGAGCAATGCACAACTGTAGTAACAGTAGTTAATATTTATAATCAACTCATGATGTGTCTTTGCTGTACCTATGTGGATTTTATTTATGGAGGCACTAACCCCTCTAATCAAGTTTTATGTTGAGATTTGTGTAAGAAGAATTTTTCAGGAGGAAGAGTTGAGTGAGATGAACAAAGATCAAGAGGGACAACCAATCAAGCTTGGGGATGTACCCCTGGGCTCACCCTACATGTATCAAATAAGTACAAGAATCCAAGCTTGGGGATGCCGAGCCACCTCACTCCAACCATCATGATGTTAAGTAAGTAAAGCCTAGCTATATGGCTATAAAGAAAGCGCTTTACGGGAGGCAACCCGGTTGTATTTGTTTGGATTTTCCTAGTGTCCTCTTGCTGTCTCAATAGATTAGTTTTTTTTGTTTTAATTCTGGAGTTTTCGATAAAGAGTCAAGTCAAACCCATTTGGACTTATAAGTTGCTATCCTAGTGCATGAAATTTCTGTTTCAGCACGAGTCTGCTAACCGTATGATTTTACGTTTTTTATTGGTATGTCGGATTGAGCTAAGTTTTTAGTATGTTCTGCAACTTTTCGTCCTCTGTAAGCACAAAAATTGGCTTAATTTTTTGACGAGTCTAGCTTAGGGGAAAACGTTCGTTTTTCTGCTGTTGCTTTTCTGGACAGATTATGCCTTCTTTTGTTTTATGCATTCTTTGGGCTTGGGAATCGAATTTCCATGATTCTTTAAAGAAAAAGAGTGAACATACAACATAATAAATCTTATTTTTTATCTACTGGAGCATTTGATTTGGAATTTTGCACAGCAAGCATGTGATTTGTTTGTCCTTGCTAATCTCACCCCACAGAAAAAGAATGGGAGAAACATGTTTTGTGAAGTTTTTTCACAGGGAATAGAGGAGCTGCGCCTCAAGACATCCAAGAATTGTGAAAGCCATAAGCTTGGGGATGTGATGAACACCCCTAGAGCTACAATCTTTTGATTAGCACACGTCTACTTTCTGTTTTTCTAAACAAAGCATTTATCGTAGAGACTTGAAGCGTCTAGTTTTTGTTTTTATTTTTGTTTTGATAAGACCACACCCATCATTTTATATGAGATTGAGCTACTGGAGTTTGGGGTTGGAATGTATTGGATGCTAGTATTATGACTTGGAATAGGGATGCCATGGTTGATTTGAAGAGCTACATATTTTTGCATGATTTATAGGCTTTTTATGTGTAGAAATTTGCAATAATGATGTCTTGAGCTATCTCTTATTCATGCCCTTGATGTTAATTGCTGGTTTATTTAATTTGTCATGAAATGAGTAGTTCTATGGACATATGCATGCATAGTAGCTGGTCAACTATCTCCCTCTTGCTAGCCAAAAATTTAAAAATTCCAACAAGTAAAAACTTGTTTCCAACACTCCTTAGCCAAGTATTTCCAGTGAGTCCACCATATCTTCCCATTAGCTTCATTGCTATTCCGAGTATGTTCACCATGTTATTGTGTTATTTGTGTTCTAAATTAAGATATTCACTTTATTAATTGTCATGGGTTGAACTTGGGATAGGACTCTCACGAACTTTTGAAGGCACACTTTACTTTTTATGCATCTAATAAACATGACCCAATAATGGGAGCCACAAGTTTTGCGTTTGACAAGTGTGTGGTTGGGAGCTAGCTATAAACGTGTATCACCGAAAAGCTTTCAACATTGCACAAAAATTTACATTTGGTTGATATCATGTACTTTTGTTTTTGGACTCCTGCCATGCCGAAATGAAATAGAGGAATAGTAAGTTTTGATGAGTAAGTATCTATACGACTAGAGAAACGCATTGGGCCGCTAACCCAAGCCATGCTTTATCATGGTGAAAATTTACTTACAGCTTGAGTGACTCTACAACACATCCTACAATAAAATAAGAAGCTATGCATAATAGTGAATGAAAATAAAAAGGATGATGAGTCTACTCCGTTTGTTTGTCTTGTCATTGTGACATGGGCTTGTTTCCATGTCATGGGGCAAGAGGTACCTCTTTGCGGTTCTCTATGATTTCATTAATACTTATTATGATTGTACAAATCTTATTAGGAATCTTAAGTTGAGTAATCATGGAGTAGGTTTTCACACTCACGGGGCATGAGGCTTTCAACCACCTTTTCATTCACATTACTTCAACATTCACCATTTAAGATGCTAGTGATAAAGGGGCAATGAGAGTCCTAGATCAATGGATACCACATTTCAATTAGTAATTTTAGTTGAATAATTTAGAGGCTAAATAAGACTTGATCATGTTTTACCTCTACTCAATTTTCTCCAAAGTGTCCACCATATTTTCTATTTTCCATTATGCTAATCTTTGACCAATATAGGATTTTATTTTTCATTTTGTGTATGCATTTGGTCCATAGTGCTTTTATTTCATTATACACTTTGTGAACTTTCATGAAGCATCTTTGCTTGCATATTTGATATTTCTTATAACATGAATTGTATGTTGCTACTCATCTACATTATGAATCATTTGATTATATGTAGCATGAATAATCTTCTTTGATATTCCATGATTGTTTTAAAATGCAAAGTCCATGTTAGTTTTATCACCTTCATACTCGAGGACGAGTATGGGTTAAGCTTGGGGATGTTGATGCATGTAAAATGCATACAAGAACTTTGCATGTTATTACTTGTTTTTCCTACATATTAGCAACTTATATTCATGTTTTATAATGATTCGGGGGATTTTCTGAACAATCCCCCTTCTTTTGGTTCTAACCCTGTTTTTCCAGAAAACGTACTTTTTAGTGTTTCAGACTTTCCGGGAGCTTCGGGACTCCAAAAAGGGCAAGGCCAAAGAGCACGGTTCAGAATTTTCGAGACGAAGACCATGGGCCAAAGTAGAGGGACAAAAGGACAACCAGGTGGAAAAGAGGACCCTCCACGCGGCCAGATTCCTTGGCCACGTGTGGGGCCCCCTTTTTGCCCCCGTGGCTCCGATGCCGTCGATCTTTCTTCTCCCGAGTGTCTCGTGACCTAAAAACGACTATATAAAGGGTCCCCTGGCCTTTTCGAGAAGGAGGCGGCGCCGAGAGACGAAACCACTAAACAGAGAGAATGTTGCCGCTGGAGAAGATCGGAGGGGGGAAACGCCGCCGGGATCACCCCCGGAGGGCTCCACCCCCCTCCGGCGTGTTCATCATCAACATCTACAGCAAGATCAGCTCCATCTCTCCACTGTAATCTCTTGGCAAACACGATGTATGTCGTGGGATAATCACGGCAGACGTTACCAGGGGTAACTCGACTCTGGCGTTTGGGAGAGGGTTTTGCTCAGGGGAAATCATGCTGACAATCGATCTGGTAGCTCCGGCAATCAAGTCGCCGAGTCTCCGATCTAGGGTTACAATCTCAGCTCTCGTGTTATAGGGGATACTCGAATAACTAGTAAAACTCGTGTGTGTCTAACCCTGGGAGCCGGTTTATATAATACCCGCCCCCCTGGCTTCCTATCCAAGGCGTACTCGGAGTCCTACCCGGTCACCGCATACAAACCCTAAGTTTCCTTATCGAAACCCACAATCCGGGTTATGAAGCCTACACTCCTGGGCCTTCTGGAAACTCCCTTTCCTCAAGCCGGGTCTTGCGCAGCTCCCTTTGGGCCGAGTTACACCTTGACGTTAGCATACCGGGTTATCATCCCTCCATCAGTAGTCCCCAGAATAGCTTGGGATTCACGGGATCCTCCTTGAAGCACATGCTATTCCCTGCAAAAATAATAAACATACAAGTTCATAGAATACCGGGTTAGGATGCTTTGATAATAGCCAGGCCTAGCTCCACAGGTGGTCCATATAATAACCCGGCTTTCTCCTAGTCCAACATCGTTTTCCTGGGTCAACACTCCGAGGAAAACACAGAAGACCCGGCTCACATCGTTCATTAGTTCATCCGAATATCGCGGAGACGATCTGCTCTGATCTTTTCCGGATATCTCGCACGAACACTTAACACTTATCCCAAAAAATCCGGTCGGGTATCTCTTTTCCCGAAATTTTGGCTCCCGATCCTTAGGTCTAGGGCACTCCACCCGCACCTATAAATAAGTGCTCCCAGGGTAACCCTAAGCACAACACTTCATTTCCCCCATCTCCTTCATCTCCAATCCTTCTCGGTGCTCCCTCGCTCGAGCTCAAGGCCACGCCGCCATGGCGTCTACGAGCACACAGCCGGAAGCGTACCGCCGCCGCCTGCGCTCCGCATCGGCTCGCGCCGCACCACCGTTGACCACCGCCGTCGTGCCCCCGAGCAACTCACCGGCAGATCCAAAGGGCCACCGCGACTACGCCATCTGCCGCCGCCGCGCTCTCCTCCCAACTCCACCGGTAAGCAACCTAGCTCCATCGATCTCACCTCCAATCTCATTCAAACTAGATCAAATTTCAGATCCGTTCTTAGATGATTTTCTTGCTCCGCCTCGATTGGATAGCCCATGCTTCATTCTTTCACAACCAACACTCAATCTAGATCCAATAGTACACCTCACAATGCACCTTTGTCACTTGTGGCCACAGATTTCTCCGTAGATTTTTCCGCCTAGATCCAATCTGTCAAAGTTTTTCATAGTTGCTCTTTGATTAACCGGATAGTCTGTCACTTCCGGGTCTTAAGTTACTCACACTCTGCACTTCCACCTCTTGTTTTTAGACTACGCACATGGCACCCAAAGCCAGCACAAAGGCCAAGGGGAAACAGCCGGCGAAGGCAAAGCCGACTCAATCTATATCCGCCAACTGGGAAGGTCCACTGTGACCAAGGAAAAATTGGATGAGCTCGCAGAGTCGGGCGTCCTCCCTGCCCGAGAGGATATCCACTGGCGCGTTCCTGGGGAGGAGACTCGGCCCACTCCGGGTATCGACGAGGTAATTTGCTTCGTTGAACATGTGATCCGGGGATTCCGCCCCCCGGGTCACCCCTTCTTCCGCGAGTTGCTGAGCCATTATGGCCTCCGAGTTTTCGACATAGGTCCCAATTCTATGTTGAATATTACTCATTTCATTGTTCTGTGCGAATCATATTTATGCGTCCCCCCCCCCCCAAATCTTGCGCTATTTCTCGAGCTGTTCCAATGCAAACCGTGCCGCGAAAGCGGCGACGGGGCCCTCCTGGCTTGCGGGGGGGTATCTATCCAGAGGCGGAAGAACTCCTTGATGCCGACTCTGAGCCTCAATTCCCACGTCAAGCACTGGCAGAAGACCTATTTCTACTGTCAGGACATCTCCTCACCCGGTGAAAAGACTTTACCGGGTTTCTCCAAAGGCCTTCTCGATCTTTCCGACAACCTCAATTCCTTCGCTTCTGAGTCGGATAGGGAGTCCATCAAACCTCTTCTTGCCAAACTTTCTGTTCTTTCGGCCCAAGGCCTTCTTGGGCTCAACTTGGTTAAAACTTGGGTAAACTTCCGAATCCAACCAAATGCCATCCGGCCAAAGCTGATGTGCGAGTATTCTGGGCACGTTACGGATTCACTCTGCTACTCACTGAGGAACTACCCAGCCGCTGATACAAACAAGATAATCAAGAGTTTCTTGACCGAGAAAGTGGAAGTGATCCGGACTATAGCCGGCTTGGAACCGTTTACTCGCGATAACCCGGCTCCAGCGGTAAGATCCGGCCTTAATTCTTTATCCTTATACCTTTGTCTGATACAATCACTAATTTTTACCATTATACTTTTATCTCAGGAAAACATCACTTTCTGGAAGATCGAGACCCCCCTCCTTCCGAAAACTCAGAAGAGGACGAAGAGTCGGCTGACTCGGACGAAGGTATCATCCGGGTTTCACCTATCCCCATTTCTGTTAACTTGCTTTCCCGCACTTTCTCTTTTTCTGACTGTACACTATGTTTTCCAGGAACGGAGGATAAGGATGACAAGGAGGATAAGGAAGATCATGAGGAGACCCATAGTGACGAAAGTGAGGCAGAACCGGAAGCTGAGGTTGGGGCCAAGAGGAAACCCCGAGGGGTCGTATTCAAGGTTCCATATTCCTCTATGTCCTCCAAACCGTATTCATTTGCTAATATGTGCGAGCTTAATCAACGATTGTCCGATTCACCATACTTGAAGGAGCCCCCTACGGTCAAGCGCAGGGTAACCCGGAACTCCCCGGGTGAGGATCCTCTCAACCCGGGCATCCCTTCGTCCCTAGCCCGCCGTGCCGGTACTTCCCAAACCCATCCTTCCAATTCACCTCAAAGACATCCTTCTCCCAATCACCCCCTAGCTGGACAACTCCGAGTCTCACTTTCTCAATCTTTATCAGCCTCGTCCGGGTCTAGCAACGACCTTCCGGCGGACTTCTTCGTGAATACCGGGTAAGCTAGCTTTCTTGCTATTCGATATACCAACACTTTCCATGAGTTTCCTTCATTACATACTAACTGCCTGCTTTATTTCCCTCGGAGCCAAGGTCACAACCAGTGACCCAGACAATATGGATGTTGATGACCTGGCTAAGGAGGATCCGGTTGATACTGTGATGGCCGCGGCAGGCGGCGCTGGAGAAGAACAAGTTCCGTTGAAAGATCCGGCTGATCAGGAGGCCATGTATCCAATCCCCTCGCATACGCCCGAGGATGACGATGTCGTGATCCTGGGCACAGGAAGGAGTGAGCCCACTCCCACTACCCAGGCGACCCGGGTGTCCCCCCCCCCCCGTGAAGGAGAAGACTCCATCTCCAGGTAACCAGAATCCCGGTTCTTCCAACCTGGAGCTCAACAAACTTTCCTACAACGAGATGATGAATGCGCTTTTTGCTTTGAAGACGACTGAAAGAGATATCCTGGAGGCCATGGCTGCTGAGCACCAGGTAATCCTGATCAACATCACTTATATACTCATCTAGTCCCCAAGTTCCGAGTGTAACTAGGCGAAGTTTTACTCGGTACTTCCTTTTATATCCGGCCTTTTCGTATATCCGACTAACCTTTCTTTTTCCCTCCTCCACAGGCGCAAGTGACTCGTTCTGAGGAGATTTTGGCCAAAACCAATCAGCTCCTCGAGACCGAGTCAAAGCTGCGGGCAGGGCTTGAGGTTGAAGTACAGAACCTCGAAAGAGATGTTGAAAAGTACAAGAAGAAATACCGCGCTGCCGAGAATACGTTGAAGAAGCTCTCGGCTCAAATTGCCAACACTTATCGTGCCTTGCTTGGTAAAAATCTATAACTCGCTAAGTATACTGCTTTACATACGATAACCGAGTGTTGTTGCTTTAACCTTTTCTGTTTATACTGCAGGTCCGGGTGATGCTGCCCCAGATGAAGATGACATTGAGAAGTTGAAGACACTGAAGGGCGTTATCCGGTAGTTTTCTGCCGGCACCAAGTGGATCCTAGAGGCTGTGCAGTGGCCGGCTACGAGCTAGTGTGGGTTGGACACATTGCTTGAAGCGTGCTCCACTATCCCCGAGTGGATCAATCTCTGGAAGCGCTCTTCGTGCCGAGTTGGGGTGACCCGCGGGCTTATGCTGGCCAAGGCTTATTTCCCCAAGCTTGAGCTGGCAAAACTTGTGGCCGGGTTTCCTGAGTTCAACCTTGACGGCTCTAAATTTTCCGCCAAGAACTTTAAAGCTATTCAAACTGAGGTGCGTCACTCGGCGAGCCAGATCGCCGACAGTCTGGAGTTAGAGAGGATTGTTACACCTTACGACGCGGGCGACAAGACGATCAAAGGAGATCTTCCCAAGCCCTTTGACATGCTGGAGAGGTGGAAGGCGGAATCTGCCTAGAAGAGGGAGGAAGCTGCAAAGAGGAGGGCTGAGGCCGACACTGCGCCTTCCACCTCTACGCCGGCTGTCCGTCCACCAGCTTGCGCCGACTCTGCTGCCAATCCAGGTAAAGGTGCTGAGAAGACCGCTGAAGAGCAAGTCCAAGACCCGGCTGCCAAGGACAACATTCAAGACTCGGCCAAGGATGCCGAGTGAAGTTTCTTTTATCACTGCCTCAAACACTTTATTCGGCCAATGGGCATCTAAAACAATTATTCTTTTGATAGTGCGTCTGTGCACTTTTCGGTACTATTTCCTCAGTTTGTAATACGTTAAAAACCTTAATAGCTTTCGTGGCCCTTCTGGCCTTTTGCGTGAATTTGATGTTTCCTAGCTTTAAACTTTTCGTTGCTGGTTTTCCGACCTTCGCTATTTTTCCTTTTGTGAGACTCGGTTTCCGGGTCTCGGGGGCTTTGACAAGTGGATTTTTCCTTAAGTCCCCAAGACTCGGATTTTTGGGTTTTTCCGCTGAATAGCTAGAGAATTTGTTACTTTTTCGAATTCCCAAGTCCCCAAGGCCCAAATTTCCGAGACTAGGGATTGGAGTTTGTCAAAAGAACAAGTTTGTTTCTGCTAAGGCCCGAAACTTAGAGTTGCTCACGTAGGTTTGAAGTTATGCTTAATATATTTTGAGTTTCCGGCTGTTAGCCTTGTACTCTGCATAACTTGTGGTTTGGATGACCCTTTTGACCTTCTTTTACTATAAGCCGGCTTTCGCGTGGATGATCAATGCTGCTATAACTGCATAAAGACAGGGTCAGGCAAGTCCCATTGGGCATCATGACTGATTGTAATTATACGCTAGCAAAGCATGCCACTTTTTGCGAGTCACATCGAGCTTAAGCAAGAAAAGTCAAGAAAATTTGGCTCTATTGTCCGGTTATAAGCTTGCAGCCGTACTTATTACAAGTAATCGGCCCTTATAACTTAATGGCATCATGGCCGGGTCTATGAGTTTGCAACTGTGCTATTTAAGCAATCAGCCCCAAGACCTAGATAGACATAACTTACTAGAAAAACTAATACACTAAGAACAACAAATAACACTTACCTGAAGGAAAATAAGAAAACAACGGGAATATAAGAAACTTGACAAAAGACACACAAAAAGAAACGATATTATTGTTTAACCATCTCTTTATTGATATGAGAAAAGTTAGGTCAGCAAGCCGCCTCATTAAAAACCCTCCAGCCCCCTTAGGTACCCTGGATAGGAAAAGAGTGCGTCTGAAACCTGCTGCCTGTTACATCGTGTAATTCCACTTGTGAATCTAGCCTATTCTAAGTGTAGTAGGGACGCAGCTGAGCCGCGTTCCATGGTCTTTCTCTTTCTTGCATAGATGAAGTTGTATGAGCGGTGTCATTGACAGTAGCCGACTCTTCCCTTGCATCTACCAAGTAATACGATCCATTGTGCAGATTCCGGCTTATGATGAACGGTCCTTCCCACGGTGGAGATAGCTTGTGTTTTCCCTCTAATGACTGTACCAGGCGCAAAACCAGGTCTCCTTCCTGGAAGACCCGGGTTTTGACTCGCCGGCTATGGTATCTCCTCAGGTCCTGCTGGTATATGGCTGATCTCTCCAAAGCTTGTTCTTTGTGTTCCTCTAGCATATCCACGGCGTCCTGCCGGGTCTTCTCGTTCTCCACCTCGACGTAAGCCGACACTCGAGGCGAATCATGAATAATATCACTCGGCAATACTGCCTCTGCACCATAAACCATGAAAAACGGGGTCATCTGAGTAGATCTGTTAGGTGTGGTGTTAATTCCCCAAACCACTGATGGTAACTCTTCTACCCATGCGCCAGCAGCTCTGATGCACGGAACCCAGAGCCGTGGTTTTAACCCACGGAGTAATTCCTGGTTTGCCCTTTCCACTTGTCCATTAGCTTGTGCATGGGCTACTGAAGCTATGTCAAGCCGGATTCCATTGTTTCCGCAGAATTTTTCCATCTCACCCAAGGACATGTTGGTTCCATTGTCCGTTATTATGCTGTGAGGATACCCAAACCTGTAGATGATTCTTTTTTAAGAACTTGACTGCTGTGATTGCTTCGCAATTGGTAACTGGCATAACTTCAACCCACTTTGTAAATTTATCGATAGCTACCAAGAGATGGGTCTTTTTGCAGGGTGACATGTGAAAGGGGCCCACCATGTCCATGCCCCAAACAACGAACGTCCAGGTTAATGGGATTGTTTGCAACTCCATAGCCGGCACATGGATTTGGCGAGCGTACCTTTGACATCCATTGCACCTTGCCACCAAGCGTTCCGCGTATGCTAGGGCCGTGAGCCAAAAGAAACCGTGCCGATATGCTTTGACCACAAGGGATCTTGTGGATGCATGATGCCCACAGTCGCCTTCATGGATCTCTTTCAGGATCTGCCGGCCTTCTTCTGGTGCTACACAGTGCAAAAAGACTCCTGCTGCACTCCTTTTATATAACTCGCCATTGATGATGGAATAGCCCTTTGCTCGTCTAAGAATTTGCCTTGCTAAAACTTCCTGTGGAGGTAACTCGCCCCGTGATAAATAAGCTAAAAACGGCTCTGTCCACTCAGGAACGGCACGTACCGTGGCCACAAGCTCTAAATCCGGGTCTTGGTTAGCCACCTCTTCCTCAGACTCGGTTTTAACAGATGGCCGCCATAGCTCGTCCAGGAAAACATTAGGTGGAACCGGCTCTCTGCGCGAGCCGAGTCTTGCGAGTGCATATGCTGCCTCGTTCTTTCGCCTGTCAATATGCTCCACCTCATACCCGGAAAAACACCCGGCGACCCTGTCCACCTCTCTGCGATATGCTGCCATAGTTGCATCCTTCCTATCCCAGGTTCCTGAGACCTGCTGCACCACAAGATCCGAATATCCATAGCATCGTATCCGCCTGATGTTCATCTCCTTGGCTATTCTCAATCCGTGTAGTAATGCCTCATACTCGGCCACGTTGTTGGAGCAATCAAAGTGAATTTGCAACACATAGCTCAATTTATCTCCTTTGGGTGATGTAAGTACCACCCCAGCTCCTGATCCCTCGTACTGTTTGGAACCATCAAAGTGCATTACCCAAGACTCGGAACTTGAAGTCATTGTTGGCATGCTTGTGTGAGTCCAATCATTGATGAAATCGACTAAAGCTTGGGACTTGATTGCTGACCTGGGCTCGTAGTTGATATGATAATCTCCCATCTCAATGGCCCACTTGGCTATTCTGCCTGTTGCATCTGAGTTTCTGATAATATCCGACATTGGAATAGAGCTAACCACTGTTATGGGGTGTTCCTGAAAATATGGTTTCAATTTCCGGCTGGCCATGAAGACCCCGAAAACCAACTTCTGCTAGTGTGGGTAACGCTGCTTTGCTTCCGATAATACCTCGCTTACGTACTAAACAGGCCTCTGTACCGGGTGATCTTTTCCATCCTCTTTACGCTCAACGACAACCACTGCGCTAACCGCCCGGGGCCCAGCCGCAATATATAGTAACATGGGCTCCTTAGGACCCGGAGCTGCTAAGACTGGTGCCTCAGACAATTGCTTCTTTAGTGCCTCGAACGCCTCGTCCGCCTCTTGGTCCCAAACGAACTTGTCGGATTTCCTCAAGAGCCGGTATAATGGAATTGCCTTCTCCCCGAGTCTAGATATGAACCGGCTTAGTGCTGCTACGCATCCTGTGAGTTTTTGAACATGCTTCAAATTTTCCGGCTTTTTCAGACTCTGGATGGCTTTGATGTTGTCCGGGTTTGCCTCGATTCCTCTCTCGGAAACAATGAATCCGAGTAATTTTCCTGTTAGAACTCCAAACACGCACTTTGTAGGGTTAAGTTTCATCTGATACCTTCTCAAATTCTTGAATGTTTCCTTTAGATCATCAATAAATGTCTCCGCTTTCCTGGTTTTGATCACCACATCATCCACATAAGCGTGAACGTTGCGTCCAATCTGATCCTCAAAGCACTTCTGTATGCATCTCTGGTAAGTTGCACAGCATTCTTTAGCCCAAAAGTCATGGTTTTGTAACAAAAAGCCCCAAAGGGGGTTATAAATGATGTTTTCTCCCAATCCTCCTTCTTGAGCTTGATCTGATGATACCCGGAATATGCATCCAGGAAACATAATAGGTCACTTCCAGCCACTGTATCTATGATCTGATCTATCCTTGGAAGGGCAAATGGATCCTTTGGGCAGTGCTTGTTGAGACTCGTGTAATCTATGCATATCCTCCACTCATTACTCTTTTTCAGTACTAGAACCAGATTTGCCAGCCAATCCGGGTGAAATACCTCCATGATAAAGCCGGCTGCCAATAGCCGGGCAATTTCTTCTCCTATAGCTTTTCTTCTCTCCTCATTCATTTTTCTCAGGCCCTGTTTCACAGGCCGAGACTTAGGATCGACGTGTAAACTGTGCTCAGCTAACTCGGTCGGGATACCTGGCATATCACTGGGCGTCCAAGCGAAAACATCTTGATTTCCGCGAATGAACTCAATGAGCGCCTCTTCTTGCTTACTGTCTAGGTTAGATCCTATAGAAAATTGCTTGGAGGGATCACCTTCAACAAAATCCACCATCTTTGTGTCCTGTGCCGCCTTGAATTTTGCTCTCTCGTCCTCCGTATTCGGCCTCTTTAACGCTGTTCTGTCATCCGGGTCTACTTGAGACCGGTAATACTTGAGATCTTCCTTTCTACAAGCTTGTTCCGCCATTGCCGCGTCTCCTTCGTCACACTCAGCCGCTATCACCCGGCTCCCATGGATGGTGATGGTCTGCTTGGGACCCGGGATTTTTAGCTGTAGGTATATGTAACACGGCCTGGCCATGAACTTGGCGTAAGCCGGCCTTCCAAACAACGCGTGATAGGGGCTGTGCAACTTTACTACCTCAAACGTGAGCCACTCCACTCGGAAATTATCCTTTGATTCTCCAAAAGCGACCTCCAATGTAATCTTCCCTTCGGGGCACGCCGAGTGACCCGGTACGATCCCGTGAAAAATCGTAGAACTTTTCTGTAGCTGGGACTCCTTGAGGACCATGCGTAGGAAAGTTTCCCAATATAGGATATTGATGCTACTTCCGCCATCCATTAACACCTTTTTCAACTCATAACCATTAACCTGTGGCGCAACCACCAATGCTAAGACTCCCGGGTGTTCTATTCTTTCCGGGTGATCCTTTCTGCTCCATGTCACCTCTTGATCCGACCACCTCAGGTATCTCGGGACAGCCGAGGAAACCGAGTTTACTGCCTTTTTGAGTATCTTTCTATCCTTGTTAGAAGTTCCTGTGGTGTGAACGTGGTACTGGCCCAACTGCTTGGGGTTGGCCTGGAAACCTCCAGCCCCTCCCTGATTGTTACCCGGATTACCACCTCCTGGGTTGCCTGCTAGGGGTGGGCCATTGCCCGGGTTACCACCCGGACCCGGTCCTGCTCCCCGGCCTGCATCTCGCATTGCCTTCTGTATTTCCTTATTCTTCCATCTCTGTAAATCCACGCACTGTTCCAGCGAATGATTGGCCGGCCTGCCGTTCCTGCTATGGCGCGGACAGGGCATCCTGAAGGCCTCTATATGGTTAGCCGGCCTTGGCGGCCCTTGGTAATTTCCTCCATTAAAGTTTCCTCCGTTGAAATTTCCTTCTGCTCTGGGTCTTGCGAACCCGGCTTCTGTGTTGGCGACAAACTCGGAACTTCCCTCGTACGGGCACTTGTTCTGGTTGTTTCCATTATTTCCTCCATTGTTACCCGGCGCAGATCCATTGCCATGTCTTCCACTGTTGCTTGCGTTAGCTTTGGCTTTCTTGTCCTCAACATCCTCCTCTGTTGTATCCGTAGCGGCGTGCTTGTTGCACGCGTCCATCAACTCTCCCATAGTAACCTCCGAAGCATTCCGACTAGATTTCATGCGTGTTAGCTTTTGCACTAGGGGTATGTACTTGCATGTTTTAGCCATAGCTTGTAGCGCGTCCTTTGGCTGAATATCTGTAGACGAGTGAAGTATTTCCATAACCCGGCGCACCCAACTACGCGCCGACTCACCCTTCTTCTGGACACACCGTTCTAGATCATCGATTGTGAATAACTTCCTGCACGTCCCATGGAAGTGCTTGATAAATGCAACTTTCAGCTCACTCCATGAATTGATGGATTTTTATGGTATATTATTGAACCATAACTTTGCTGCTCCCTCTGACATCATTAAGTACATGAACCTGGCTTGAAGATTTTCAGATGCGTTGCGAATCGACATGGCCATCTCATAGCTGCTCAACCAGGTTTCTGGATCCATAGTCGGCTCATAGTTCACCACTTTACCCGGTTCCTTGAACTTATCCGGGTAGGGCTCGGCTCTGATGGCGTCCGACAAGCACTTGGGTCCGGCTAAATTGCCGGTACTGGCCTTACCCGGGAAATATGCGATCCGGTGACAGGTGCGGCGGGGGGTGCAGCCACTACCGGCCCTCGTACCGCAGACCCGGCTGCTGCGCGCCTGGCTCGAGAACTGTCCACGATAGCTTGGGCGGCTGATACTGCAGGTGTTGCTGGTCTACGGGGAGGAGGCGGCATTTGCTGCTGCTCTGCCCTCCGCCGTGCTGAACTCGTCTGAATATTACCGGTGTTTCCGTTATGCCGGCTAACATACGGCGTTCCATGCATTCCACTCCTATTATCCGGGTAATTGACTTGCTGAGCCACTGCCGTGCGCAATAAATCTATCGCCCGCCGGGTCTCCTCCGCATGGGTGACTCTCTTACGGGGATGCGATCCAATGCAATGTTGCTACATATACATTATCCATGGGGTTGTTGAAGTGACCTGGTGGTGTACGAAATCGTGATGGTGGTGGTGGTGGTGCTGTGTTGCCAACAGCGGCCCCTGTCTGCAACGTGGGTAACCCGGCTTGTACGTTTGCCGGTTGTCCTCCTCCGGTCGCAGGCTGATGTACAGTTTCCTGATTCGCAGCTGGAATTGGTTGATCTTGTGGTGTGATGAATAGCGTGGCCGGGTTTAGAATTCCATCCGTTGCCGGTAATCTCGTCTGGTATCTCTGATGCATCCTGGTCGACTCAACCCGGAGCCGGTTCTCCAATGCCTCCAGCTCACGTTGGCGCGTGGATACCCCTTGCTTCTCTGCTTCCACATCCCTCCTTTGTTGCTCCAACGCACGGCGGGCTACATCCAGATCCCTAGCCCGTGCCGCGGCGTTTTCCGGGGTTACCACCGTAGCTAGCACCGTGGGATCCAGGATCAAATTGTTGCTGAACAGGGCCGGGTGTTGTGGGTTGGAAGGACCCGCCCCTGGCGTTCTGTTCGCCATAAATCCGAACATATTCCTCTGCAATTCACTTTCTGGGGTGTTGCTGGTAACTGAAGCCGACTCTCCGTCAACCCGGGCTATGACCGGATTTCCATCAACCGGATTTTGTTGCTGAGCCAGCGCTCGCGCTGCTCCGACCGCGGCCGTGGTCACGTCCCCCTGATTGAGATTGGTTGCAGGGGCCGTGTAGACCGCGACCTGGCGCGCGATGCCTGGTGAAGACTCGTATTCCTCTTCGTCATAGCTATCCTCCTCGTACCGGTCCTCCAGCAGGTGCAGGATAGACTCGGTATCATCTTCTCTCATGACCCGGCCACGCGGGGTCCATGCCGGCTCCTCCGGCTGTTCCCTCTTTGTGGTGGGCTCTTCCATCGGATCTACCGTCCCGACCGATTCTTCTCCATCCGACTGAACGCAGGTTGCTCCTCCTGACACAGAATCATATCCAAAATTTTCAGGGATTGAACCAGACGTACGTACCATGCCAATGAAGACGTTGACCCGGCCGATTGTGACGACGGATCCGGATTCCAGCAGATCCGACTCTGGCCCCCAGCCAAAATCATCCACCAGCTTCTCTCCTTCGGGGTTGGTGTAGATCTCGCCGATGACGAGGTTCTTCATGTTCTCTCGAGCTTCTCCCGTGATGTAAACACCTTTGGACGCAGGCCCCACGGTGGGCGCCAACTGTCGTGGGATAATCACGGCAGACGTTACCAGGGGTAACTTATCTTGGGGTAACTCGACTCTGGCGTTTGGGAGAGGGTTTTTCTCAGGGGAAATCATGCTGACAATCGATCTGGTAGCTCTGGCAATCAAGTCACCGAGTCTCCGATCTAGGGTTACAATCTCAGCTCTCGTGTTACAGGGGATACTCGAATAACTAGTAAAACACGTGTGTGTCTAACCCTGGGAGTCGGTTTATATAATACCCGGCCCCCTGCCTTCCTATCCAAGGCGTACTCGGAGTCCTACCCGGTCACCGCATACAAACCCTAAGTTTCCTTATCGAAACCCACAATCCGGGTTACGAAGCCTACACTCCTGGGCCTTCTGGAAACTGAAAGTATAGTATGGGCACCTAGAGGGGGGGGGGGTGAATAGGTGCTACGGCAAATTTTAATTTTTCTCAAATTTAGGCTTGACAAGAAAGGTAAATTCTCTAGATAGTGCAACTAGTGAGGAATTTACCTATATGACAAGACAAGTAATCAATGCAACAAGTACAAGTAAGTAAAGAGAGGGAGGAACGAGGTAACCGATGGAAGCACACGGAGACACGATGTATTTCCGAGTTCCTCCTTTTTAGGGGAGTACGTCTCGTTGGAGGGGTGTGAGCTCGCCACAAAGGCCTACTCAACGCCACTAAGGCTTCACCCTATTCTCCGATGAACTTCGCCACAAAGGCCTAGTTCACCTTCCACTATAGAACCCCTTTGAGGCGGGGATCAAATCCTTTACAAACACCTTGGGGCACACACCCACAACTTAATTGGGGGCTCCCAACAACTCTTGAATCACCAACTAGAAACAAGATGCCTAGGTTCTCCACAAGAGGAAACCCTAGGCAAGATCCCTCGAGCTAGAGAGGGGGAAATGAAGAACGGGTTGGTGAAGATGTAGATCGGGGCCTTCTCCTTCAATCCTCCAAAGATCTTCAAGATTGGGTGGAGGGATTGGGAGTTATGAGGGATTTGGTGAGTTCTTAAATGCTCATCAATGCTAAGGGGAAGAACTAGATCTTGAGGAAGAGGAGGAGGGCTATTTATAGTCCCTCCTCACAACTAGTCGTTGTGCAGGAAAAAAGGTACCGGAATATCCGGTTCAAGTTTGGACCGGAATATCCGGTAAGCTTGCTCCACGCTGAACTGCAGTGCTGGACCGGATTATCCGGTTGATTTGAAATAATCCGGTACAAATAATCCGGTAGATGCCAGTACGCAAATCTTCTAGTCCTTAGCCATTTTTCCACTTCCTCAACTGCAACCGGAATATCCGGTATATATATGAAATATCCGGTACAAATAATCCGGTTGACTCCAGTAGCTCAAAACTTCCAGTCCTTAGCAGTTTTTCGCAGCAACCGGAATATCCGGTCCGGAATGAATAATCCGGTCCAAATAATCCGGTTGACTCCAGTAGCTCAAAACTTCAGTCCTTAGCAATTTTTCGCAGTAACCGGAATATCCGGTCCAGGATGAAATATCCGGTCCGAATAATCCGGTTGGTTCCAGTATGCAAGATCCTCAGTCCTTAGCCATTCTTGAGCTCCTTTCTCAACAACCGGAATATCCGGTCCAGGATGAATAATCCGGTCCGAATAATCCGGTTGAGTTCTGTCCCAAAAACCTCAGGCCAAACTTCACCGACTTTTCAGTGCTCGATGCCGATGTTAAGTATAACACCTGCACACTAAACACCTTGATAAATAATGTACTTAGTATTGTTAACTAACACACAAAACACTGGGAAAACGAAATGCACTTTCAATCTCCCCCTTTTTGGTGTTAGATGACAATACTAAGATTTGCAATAAACCTTGACGGTAACCATGCTTGAAACAAGATGAAAATCTCTCCCCCTATCTCTATGCATATCTTTTGTTTGCCTCAAACACAAATGGATGCAATGATGTATAGGAAGAGATTTTCAACAAGTAGCAAACATGACAATGAGACAACATCACCGATATGTTGAGTGTAAAGAAGTATATACCTTGTGCGAGAACAATATATCCAAGAATAACCAAGCACAATCATAGATAATCTCCTCAACATATCCGATAGATAACCAACACACCATAAAATAGATAACCATGATAGTATCCAGATAACCAATAGTCACACACATAAGCACACATAGTTTTAAACGACAATAACGACAAGTTCACAAGCACGATAAATGAAGATAAAATGGACACAAGCGCTCAAAGGAAGGATAAAAGCAAATGCCTGTGCCCGAACCCATGCAAATCCCGTAGTCTATAATAGCTACTTCTCCCCCTTTGGCATCGAGACACCAAAAAGGAGGGAAATAGCTAACTAACGCCCCAGACACGGTCTAAGCATCCGACTCGTCTCCAGATCCCTGCTCATCATCAGACTCCTCCTCATCAGCAGCAACATCATGAGCTCGTGCAGCAGTCTCCCGAGTAGACCTGAGGGCCGCCTCAATGCTCTCCCAAGGGGTGGAATCCTCAGCAGACCAAGCAGAGTAGGACTGAGCATTAAGTGGAGCAGGAACATCACCAGTGCCACCACTCACGTGATGGAGAATCTGACGCTGCGAGCTGGCCAGATCAGTGTCCCTGCGATATGCCCTGTACTGTTCCTTGTGAATGTCCAGCTTCATGCAGAGCACGTTGCGCTGAAACCAGGATAGCTTCCTGACGTTGCGCAAAGTGGTGAGATCAGACACAGGCACCCTGGGAGCAGACTGAGAGCTAGAAGGGCCACCCATAGAGGAACCACCCTCAAACGGAGCACTCCGAGAAGCAGCCGCAGTCTTCACCTTCCTCTTGACATACAGCTTCCTCACCTTGTGCTCTACCATGGGAAGCTCGGTGTACTCCTTCCTCATCTCATACTTGATAAGCATCATGATATAGGGAGCATAGGGAATGGTGAAGCCACCAATCATAGCAGCAAAGAGCTCGTGAAAGATGATGTCCATCACATCCACAGTATATGAGACAGCCGGGTCCTCTTCCTCCATACACTCCTTAGCCAGAATCAGAAGGTTGCACAGAGGAGTGGTGAGAGCATCGTTGTTACCTCCACTTGGCACCAGAAAAGCTCTGAAGATACGCACCAGCTGATCATAAAGAGGAAGCAGTCCCTCAAGCCCCCCAACATCGAAACCAGGGGCATAGAGCTCAGCCATGGACACCTCCCTCCTCGGCCTATCAACCTCATGGACACGGTGACCAAGGGGAGGGTGCTCGCTGTAAGAGTAGCCAAGACGCCGAGCAAACCTCTCAAAGGATGCCTCACAGGGTGTATCTCCAGACATCCACTTCAGACGGGTCACAATATCACCAGTGGAGTACACGAGGGTGGACATAAACTGCATCACCAGCTGCGTGTTGTAGTTGCACTGGGTCTCCATCAGCTTCACCAAACCAAAGCGCTCAACAATACTGGCAGCATCAGCAAACTCATCCTTGGCCTTGAGAGCGGCATGGTCATATGGATGCATAGGGCGGCATGGATGGCGATAGTCACAATAGATGTCAGTGTAAATGTAAGACTGCTCCAGATTCCAGAAACGAGCATCAATGTTGCCAACCCTCGGAGACAGATAAGCATCCTTCTTTCTGAGCTCATTGAACTCCTGAATCGGAATATCGGTCTTATAGTTGGGCCGAGGTTTCCTCTTGTTACGGGTAGAGACAAGCTTCTTGCGCTTTGGAACGCTTCGATCGTGGTCACCATCTGTGAAACAAGATATAGTAGGAAAAGCACAAGATAAGTACACTAGTGTCATACAACGGATACAAACATACATAGAAAACATAGAGAAGATGACAGGAAACAATCGATATGGAAATCTGGGAAAGATTCATTTGGGGCTGCCCTTAAAAACGTTCTGGACTCAGCCGGATATTCCGGTTCAAAACTGAACCGGATATTCCGGTTACCCGGATATTCCGGTTCAGTCGTGGACCGGATATTCCGGTAAATTTCAGAACAGCACAAAATTAACCTAGATCTCAGATTTCCGCAAGGATTGTTAACAAGTGATCTATTCTATGAGTTCTAGCATGTATGGGGAGTCCTCTTCGGAACGAAATCTACCAAGCAAGCTAGCAAAAACACACATCCATGGAAGGTGAGGTTATAGCACCAAGATTCAAGAGATTTGAACTATACCGGGATCCATGGAGAGAAAAGCTTGGGTAGAAACGATCCAAAACGCGAGGAGAACAAGATCCGGGTCAAATCTCCAAGATCTTGCGGAGGAAACGGCCCGGGAGGCCAAAAACCACGGCGGCGGCGATTTGGTGGGGAGGAGCGGACGGGAAATAGGGCAAGAACTGCCCATCCCCGTCGGGCTCCAGTTTATATGGATTTCGCCGAACCGGATATTCCGGTTCAAGTTTGAACCGGATATTCCGGTACAGCCGGATATTCCGGTTCAAAACTGAACCGGAAAATCCGACTTCCTCCAGATTCGAAATTTCCTCGTTTTCAACGGACGACACTAGTGCTTAGAAAGAAAGGCTTTTTGAGAGAAAGGCTTAGGATAGAATTACCAAACTGAGACTAGTACTTATCCCTCTCAAGAGCAAGAAACAACCAACAAAAAAAAATTGAGTGGGATTTTCCTAGGAAGAAACACTTAGCCGGGAAAAACACACGAATTTCAATCAAATGACAAATAGACAAACCCAACTAAGATCCAACTCTTCGCAATGAAGAGGTCGGTGGCCGAAGCCACCATGTAAGAGTTCTTGGTATGCAACCGCGAAGATATATCTTGGGGGCATTGCCAAAACTCAACATTGAAGCTCACAATTCAACATTAGAAAAAGAGATTACAATGAATTTTTTGCTATGGGCATAATGGGGGGAGGAAGAACCCAATGCGTTAGGATAGTACTCCCCCTATGTCCATGCCTACATCTAAGTTCGAACACGTTTCATCTATAGGGGTGTGCGCAAGATAGTCAAGCCAAACTCCTTGAATCAATCACATTTAGCTCATTCCTCAAGAACATGAATCTTGCATCATCAAGTGGCTTCGTGAAAATATCCGCAAGATTGTCCTTGGTGGGCACATATCCAAGTGCAATGTCTCCTCTCGCCACGTGATCACGGATGAAGTGGTGGCGAATCTCAATGTGCTTCGTCCTTGTGTGTTGCACCGGATTGTAAGCAATCTTGATAGCACTTTCATTGTCACATAGAAGAGGTACTTTGTCCAAATGAACACCATATTCCTTGAGAGTTTGCCTCATCCATAGCAATTGGGTGCATGCACTCGCGGCGGCAACATATTCCGCTTCGGCGGTGGAGAGAGAGATGCAATTTTGTTTCTTCGATGACCAACTTACAAGGGACCTACCAAGGAATTGGCAAGCCCCCGAAGTTGACTTCCTATCATCTTGATCACCCGCCCAATCGGAATCCGTATATCCATTGAGAGTAAATTGTGCCCCCTTTGGGTACCACAAACCAAATCTTGAGGTATGAACCAAATAACGAAAGATTCTATGAACCGCCATTAGATGGCAATCCTTAGGAGCCGCTTGATACCTTGCACACACACCTACACTCAAAACGATATCGGGCCTAGATGCACAAAGATAGAGCAAAGAACCAATCATAGAACGATAGAGCTTTTGGTCCACATCCTTACTCCCTTTTGGATTGCGTGATAGATGACACTTGACTTGCATAGGAGTGGTTTTGATCTTTGCCTCTTGGAAGTTAAACCTCTTGAGCATGTCTTGAGTATACTTGGCTTGAGAAATGAAGGTACCACGGGCCAATTGCTTGATCTCAAAGCCAAGGAAGAATTTAAGCTCACCCATCATAGACATCTCGAACCTGTCAGTCATAAGCTTAGAGAACTCATTATTGAAAGCTTGGTTAGTTGAGCCAAAGATGATATCGTCCACATAGAGTTGGCATATGAAAAGCTCTCCCTTTACTCTCTTGGTGAAGAGAGTGGGGTCAATCTTCCCAACTTCGAAACCACGATCATCTAACAACTCCCGAAGGTGCTCATACCAAGCACGGGGTGCTTGTTTGAGACCATAGAGAGCCTTGTCAAGTTTGTAAACGTGGTTGGGAAAGTTGAGATTCTCGAACCCCGGAGGTTGCTTAACATATACCTCCTCTTTTAGTGGACCATTCAAGAAAGCACTTTTCACATCCATTTGTTGCAACTTGAAATTATGTGAGGAAGCATAAGCAAGGAGGATACGGATGGACTCAAGGCGAGCCACGGGCGCATAGGTTTCATCAAAGTCAATGCCTTCAACTTGGGTGTAACCTTGAGCGACCAATCTTGCCTTGTTCCTAATGACAATGCCATTCTCATCTTGCTTGTTCTTGAATATCCACTTGGTGCCAATAACATTGTGGCAATCCTTGGGTTTCTCAACCAATCTCCAAACCTTGTTGCGCTCAAAGTTATTGAGCTCATCATGCATAGCTTCAACCCAATCGGAGTCCTCAAGAGCTTCATACACTTTCTTAGGCTCCACCATAGAGATATGAGCTTGATGCTCACAAAAATGAGCCAATTGCCTTCTAGTGGATCTTCTAGCTTGAACATCCTCCAAGACCTTGTTGTCTTGGGCATCAATTTGCTTCAAAGCTCTTCTTATCCTTTTGATGCGACGGGCTTCGATCTCCTCATTATTGCGAGGAGGGATCACTTGATCATCTTGATCATTTGGGTCCCCATCTTGACCAACATGGCCTTGATCATCAACATTGTCGTCAACAATATCTTCAACACTAGCTTCAACTTGAGAAGAGGATGACGAGGAAGAAGGATCTTGGCCTTGATCTTGACTCGCATTAGTGAGAGGAGTGGGTACGACTTGCGGAGTCACTTGATCAATGAGAGGAGGGTCTTGAATATGTTCTCGGTTAGGTGTAGAAGGTGGCTCCTTGGCTTGATCTTCAAATGTAGAGGAGGGCTCCACTTGGGTAGAGCATAGTCCTTCTCGAGTCGCCACAAGGTGTCCCTCGATGGGGCGGAAGAATCCCACGCCCATCCTTCCTATGGCTTCTTGAGGCATTTCAACATCTACATTTGAAACATGAAATTGCGCCACTTGGGAGCCGTCATTTTCCTCGAAAACCACACTACAAGATTCTATAACAATCCGTGAGGCTTTGTCATAGACTCTATAAGTGTGGGATTCGGCACCGTAACCAACAAAGATACCCTCAAAAGTTTTGGATTGAAATTTCGACAACCTAATACCCTTGATCAAATAGAAGCACTTACAACCGAATACACGGAAGTAGGATACGTTGGGCTTGTTGCCGGTGAGGATCTCATATGGGGTCTTGCACAAGCCTTTGCGGATGTAGAGGCGGTTGGAGGAGTGGCATGCGGTGGATACGGCCTCGGCCCATAGATATTGGGGAGAAGAGTACTCCGCCAACATGGTCCTTGCCATATCCAAGAGAGTGCGATTCTTCCTTTCGGCAACACCATTTTGTTGAGGAGTGTAAGTGGCGGAGTATTGGTGACGAATGCCTTCTTCACTAAGAAATTCATTCAATGTATAGTTCTTGAACTCCGACCCATTATCACTCCTAATAGCCATGATTTGCACATTGTGTTGACGTTGCACTTCGTTGGAGAAGTCGATGATGGTTTGTTGAGTCTCACTCTTGCACTTGAAGAAATAAACCCAAGTGTATCTTGAATAATCATCGACAATCACCAAGCAATACTTCTTGCCACCAAGACTTGCCTCGGGCACGGCACCAAAGAGATCAACATGGAGAAGCTCCAAGATCCTCTTTGATGAGATAATAGTCTTGGCCTTGTGCACAATATCATGCATCTTCCCTTCAACACACGACCTACAAACGCGATCCTTTGCAAAGGAAACATTTTCTTTTAGTCCGACAATAAGGCCACTTTTGTGAAGACTTTGCAAAGTTCTCATGTTGACATGGGATAGACGGCGGTGCCACAACCATCCCAAGTCCGCCTTTCCGAAAAGACACATTGCTTGAGTGTTGGTTGACTTCGAAAAGTCCACCACATACAACTCATTTTCAACATGTCCCACGTGAACGACGTCAAGAGTCTTGCTCCTCAAAAGGACCACAATATCACCATCAAAGAAGACGGAAAGACCCATCTTACTAAGAGAACGGACGGAAAGTAAATTGTAACCAAGGGATTCGACAAGCATGACGTTCACGATAGTGATATCGGGAGCCACCACAACCTTGCCAAATCCGGATACCTTAGACTTGGACGAGTCCCTATAGGTGACGGTTGCTTGGATATCATTTGGTTGCAACTCCGTCACAAGTTCTTTGCTTCCGGTCATATGATTAGTGCATCCACTATCAAGAATCCATTTAGCC
The DNA here is from genome assembly GCA_028641055.1 of Alopecurus myosuroides. Lineage (NCBI taxonomy): Eukaryota > Viridiplantae > Streptophyta > Magnoliopsida > Poales > Poaceae > Alopecurus > Alopecurus myosuroides. Next base: position 233,242,980 of record CM054060.1, on the reverse strand, counting down.
CCACCGGAAGCATAGTCCTGCAAGAGATCATTGACTAGAGTTAGGACCCGAGTTGGGTCCCTTCATGTTAGCAACAAGGGTCTTTGGAACCCATATAGTGTAGTCAATAAAACCCTCAATAGGACCAACATATTTAGCTTGCACAACACCATAATAATCAACATATAAGAAATGGTGTGGGTTGTTAGTTCCCGCGGAGGAGCTACGAGTAGTGTTGTCCCTCATGACAATACCACCCGAAGCGCCATGTTTGTTCTTCTTCTTGTTCTTCTTCTTCTTGTTCCTTTTCTTGGCCACATAGCCAAGACCTTGCTTGCCCACTTGTTGCCTTGGTGCACTCACTTGTGGTCTAGAAATGACCGCATTAGTGCTTGAGGCAACCACTTGTGGGGTGGTAAGCACCACCTTTTCAACTTGAGTGCTTTTACCCTTGAGCCTTGCAAGTTCATCCTTCAACCTAGCATTTTCTTCAATAACATTTGCATGATCACAAGAAGAAGTAGAAGTGCTAGGATAGTTAGCTTGAGTAAGTTGAGTTTGAAGTTGTTCATGCAACTCTTTGAGGGACGAGTGTTGGCTTTCCAAAGCTTTGTGAGCAATGGTTAGCTTTTCAAACTCCTCGGTTAGTTTACCATGACCAACCCCAAACTCTACTTTATCCTTTTTAGCCTTTTTATATTTAGCAATAGCAAGATCACGTTCCTTAATGATTTTAGAGACAAGTTCATTGTGAGTGGTTTCAATGGTTTCAAGTTCATCCTCTAGAGAAACTCTACCATCATGCTCTTCTTCAAGAGTCATTGAGAGAGATGCAATTTCATCCGCATCCCTTCTCTCAATCTCACCTTTCTTCTCAAGTGCCTCTTGGGCCTCTCCCAATTGCCTCATGAGATGCTCAAAGTACTTCTTGGTCTCCCCTTGCATGTTAGACATAAAACGATCCAAGGAGGCTCTTTCCTCTTCCTCTCTAAGACAAGCAATATGTTCTAGTTCACTAGGGGTCTTAGAGTTGGGAGAAGATGATACCTCCGTGGCCTTAGCCATGAAGCACTTGGCATCGCGTTGAGGAAGATTTTCATTGGGAGATTCAAAGAGGGATGACGAAGATGGAGTGGAAGCAATAGCTAGAGCGGCTACTTCACTTGTTGTTTCTTCTTCTTCATCACTCCCGGAATCATACTCCTCTTGAGTCAAGAGCACAAACTTGGTAGGAGTCTTCTTGTTGAAAGGTTTCTTCTTGAAATGAGGTTTCTTGTATTCAACCTTGGACTTGTCCTTGCGGATGAGCTTGCCACTATGGTTTTCTCTATTCTCATATGGGCATTCCGCGATGAAGTGGTACTTGTCTTGGCAATTGAAGCAAGATCTCACTCTTTGAGCCCCATCATTACCATAACGAGACTTGGTCTTCTCCTCAACAAACTTCTTGCCTTTAGGGGGATTGTTCCAAAACTTTTGCACGGTGAGAGCTATTAGATCCTTTAGAACGGGATCATATTCTTGTTCCTTCAATGGAGGCAATGCTTCTTCACCATCTTCATCATTCTCAACTTCTCTTGTCAACACCTTGGCCTTCAAAGCAACGGAAGCTCCTTGATGCATTCCAATGGCCCTAGCACGGTTGTCAAGAGCATTCTTGGTTTGCACTTTGTAGGAGCTCAACTCTTGCATGACTTGGGTAGAGGTCATGGTGGAGAAATCATGTCTCCCTTGAATGCTCTTCATATCCGTGCCCTCGAAAGGCATCACGGCAATTATGAACTTCCTCTTGATCCAAGCATCATCAATATGTGTTGCACCCGCATTAGAGAAGGCGGTGGCAAGAGACTTGAGCCTCCGATACATGTCAACGTGATCTTCTCCATCACGCATGAAGAATCCTTCGGCCTCATTGGTCAAGGTGTCATAGCGATTTCTTTGCATGCTTTCATTCCCAACAAACATGACGACAAGGGCATCCCATGTCTCTTTGGCGGTGGAGAAGTGTTGAAGATGCGGCATGTGATTGGGGCCCACGGCTTGATGAAGGATGGACAAAGCGGTGTAATTGAGTTGGCAATCTACAACCTCTCTTCTTGTGAGATTCTTGGGATCATATGGCTTGTATCCATCACGAGTGATTCTCCAAAGATCTATACAAGAAGAGTTCAAGTGAGTCTCCATGTAGTATTGCCATTCACGAAAAGAATATGCATCAATTTTAGGTGGATCTCCCCTAGGAATTATATGAGGAAAAGGGATGGGAGGATCGGGAGAATATGAGCCTTCTACGGCATTATATCCTTCCTTTCCACTCGCACCCTTCTTAGAGGATTGTTCGGCGGAAGCAGTTTTAGGTAGTTCACCATCAACCCCAATCTTGGCACCCTCCGTTTCCGGAGGGGATGAGTCGACCACCTCCGGTTCCTTGGTTTTGAGGAGTGTTGTCATGAGTAGACGCAACTCCTCAAATTTAGTGTCTATGGATGAGGTCAATGATTCTCTCAAAGCATTGAGATCATTCATGGACACATTTACTTCGGACGGAGCGTCATCCTCATCACCCATACTTAAACTCTTAGGCGGTTAAGCCCGATAGAAGAGCCGAGGCTCTGATACCAATTGAAAGTATAGTATGGGCACCTAGAGGGGGGGGGTGAATAGGTGCTACGGCAAATTTTAATTTTTCTCAAATTTAGGCTTGACAAGAAAGGTAAATTCTCTAGATAGTGCAACTAGTGAGGAATTTACCTATATGACAAGACAAGTAATCAATGCAACAAGTACAAGTAAGTAAAGAGAGGGAGGAACGAGGTAACCGATGGAAGCACACGGAGACACGATGTATTTCCGAGTTCCTCCTTTTTAGGGGAGTACGTCTCGTTGGAGGGGTGTGAGCTCGCCACAAAGGCCTACTCAACGCCACTAAGGCTTCACCCTATTCTCCGATGAACTTCGCCACAAAGGCCTAGTTCACCTTCCACTATAGAACCCCTTTGAGGCGGGGATCAAATCCTTTACAAACACCTTGGGGCACACACCCACAACTTAATTGGGGGCTCCCAACAACTCTTGAATCACCAACTAGAAACAAGATGCCTAGGTTCTCCACAAGAGGAAACCCTAGGCAAGATCCCTCGAGCTAGAGAGGGGGAAATGAAGAACGGGTTGGTGAAGATGTAGATCGGGGCCTTCTCCTTCAATCCTCCAAAGATCTTCAAGATTGGGTGGAGGGATTGGGAGTTATGAGGGATTTGGTGAGTTCTTAAATGCTCATCAATGCTAAGGGGAAGAACTAGATCTTGAGGAAGAGGAGGAGGGCTATTTATAGTCCCTCCTCACAACTAGTCGTTGTGCAGGAAAAAAGGTACCGGAATATCCGGTTCAAGTTTGGACCGGAATATCCGGTAAGCTTGCTCCACGCTGAACTGCAGTGCTGGACCGGATTATCCGGTTGATTTGAAATAATCCGGTACAAATAATCCGGTAGATGCCAGTACGCAAATCTTCTAGTCCTTAGCCATTTTTCCACTTCCTCAACTGCAACCGGAATATCCGGTATATATATGAAATATCCGGTACAAATAATCCGGTTGACTCCAGTAGCTCAAAACTTCCAGTCCTTAGCAGTTTTTCGCAGCAACCGGAATATCCGGTCCGGAATGAATAATCCGGTCCAAATAATCCGGTTGACTCCAGTAGCTCAAAACTTCAGTCCTTAGCAATTTTTCGCAGTAACCGGAATATCCGGTCCAGGATGAAATATCCGGTCCGAATAATCCGGTTGGTTCCAGTATGCAAGATCCTCAGTCCTTAGCCATTCTTGAGCTCCTTTCTCAACAACCGGAATATCCGGTCCAGGATGAATAATCCGGTCCGAATAATCCGGTTGAGTTCTGTCCCAAAAACCTCAGGCCAAACTTCACCGACTTTTCAGTGCTCGATGCCGATGTTAAGTATAACACCTGCACACTAAACACCTTGATAAATAATGTACTTAGTATTGTTAACTAACACACAAAACACTGGGAAAACGAAATGCACTTTCAGAAACTCCCTTTCCTCAAGCCGGGTCATGCGCAGCTCCCTTTGGGCCGAGTTACACCTTGACGTTAGCATACCGAGTTATCATCCCTCCATCAATGTATGATGCAATACTATATTCCCTTGATGTATTGTGTCTCCCCGTCTATGTTTGAGTAGTGAATTGTTCTTGGCAATGGTGAAATAGTTCGTTGATTGGTTGCATACAAGTTTGTTATCTTCTATGATTGTCTTTATGTACAATATATGAGTGCACGCATTTGTTGGGGAATGCATGTAAGGTGATCACCGGTAGCATAATGGAGTGGTGGTGACTTGGGAGTGACAGTAACCTGAGACCGAGCCACAAAGTTAAGTTATTGGGGGATATATATAGGGGACCTTAGAACGTAAGGCTATGGTGGGAATTTATGTCTTAATCAATCTTGTGCAGTCATTTACTTGGCCACATGATCCATCATAAGGGGTTGTAGATCATTTACTTGACTATACCTATTCATGGATCCTTCCTAGAAGAAACAACTAAGACTAAAACATGTGCTTCACTGATTGTGACAACCATACGAACGAAACACCTATTGCTAGAACACTTGCTCCCTTGAGATACTTGAGATATTTGCTGCTTGCTACTTGTGAAACTTGCTTAGCAACTTGCTTTAGGATTACTTGCATTTTAAACTTGCTTCACTAGTTACTAGACAAACCACACTCCACGTCACTTGCTTTTAATTAGTTAGTTCCTTTTAGTCAAACTTATTGCTTTGCATAAACAACCATATAAGAGGGTTATAGGGCTTTAGAGAATATATAGCTTACCTTCAGCTCCTCGTGGGTTCGACACTCAAATAATTATCGAAAGGTACTACAATTGATCTCCTGCACTTGGGAGTCATCAGCTGCCTCACATGATCGAGATCATCTTACTGTAATGCTACATGTTGTGTTTGCTGGGATCTGACGAATGTTTAATGCTATATCTTCCTATTATCAACCTATCATGTTATCTTTATGCGTATGTTATTTATGATATTGCATGCTCTCCGTTATTAGTAGATTCTCTGGCCAAGTAGATGCTAGTGACTCCAAGAGGGAGTATTTATGCTCGATTGTGGGTTCATGCCTCCTTTGCATCTGTGCTCGAGTGACAGAAACGTGACGGATGGAGGATGTGTTGTTGCCATTAGGGAGAAAACAACGATGTTTACTTCGTTTACATTGTTTACATTACACACTTTGCCTACTGCGATTATCTGTTGCTTGCAACTTAATACCCAACGTTTGTTCGGAGGGTTTATTATTTGTCATAATGCAGTTGGATGACGGTCTATGTATTTTGTTGTAATGCCCGCATGAATCACATAGTAATCTTTATGTCTTGCATATGAACTACAGTGCAGCCTTCATTTTTATCAGTTGACCAGTTGTAATTTGTTCATCACACATGTTATTTATCTTCTATGGAGAGACACCACTAGTGAACTGTGGACCCCGGTCCATTTTCTCATACTGATAATACAACCACTGCTTCCACTATTTTCACACTGCTACTGCTGTTTTCATACCGTTCTCCTACTATTTTCCACACCATACGTTTAACCTCTTTGTGTTCAGCAAAACCGGTGAGATTGGCAACCTCGCCGCTTCATTGCGGCAAAGTGAATTGATTGTGTTGTGTAGGTTCCACGTTGCTGCTGAACCGGTAGTGCGCCCTGCCATCTCAGCTGCATCAACCTTCAGAAGTTGCTTCTTCCTCCGTCTGGTCGTTTCAACCTTGGTTTTTTTCGGAAGGAAACTTTCTACTGTGCTCTTCATACCTTCCTCTTGGGGTCTCCCAACGAATGCGTGTTACACGCGCATCAACAATCCAACCAAAACTTTCCTCTAGGCATCAGAAGTTGCTAGCAGTTTGAAGGGTATGGGAATTTTTTTTGCATTTAGTTTTACCCTCATATTTCATTCTCTCGGAATCTATGGTTTTTAAAGTATGATCAATACCAATTTCATAGCAAAGCAATTTATAACGAGCAAACAATTTCCTAGCTTCTATGTCAATATCATTAAATTCTAGAAGTAAAGTCTTTAGCACAAAGTTATTTTATTTTCCTCTTTCCATATTGGCGAGCTTAAGAAACATTTGTTGTAATACAGGTTTGAGGTTCATAAATCTAGCTTCTATCATACCCACTATAGAAGTTATAGCAGTTTCATAATTATGGGCAAGTTCAACGAGGGGTACGTAGAGGCGTACCCATCAAGAGTGGGATTTGCCAATCCTAATGACAGATAGATACTACTAGGCCCACTCGGTGGATTTGCATCAAGTAGCTTGCAAGAATATGACTAGGTCATAGAGATACAATGACATAGGAACGAGTAAAATTGTTATGTTGGTAACGAGACTGAACGGGGTATGAGATACCAGAAGATCTAAGTCTTGGACTAACAATGTATCACAAGGCAAGAGGTGAAGGGAATATGCTCGAGAGGCAATAATAAAGTGGTTATTATCTTATTCCTTGTGTTATGATAAATGTTTATTTCTCATGCTAGAATTGTATTAACCGGAAACATTGATACATGTGTGTTTAATAAACAAACAATGGTTCCTAGTAAAGCCTCTCTTTTAACTAGCTCGTTGATTAATAGATGATCAAGGTTTCCTGATCATGAACATTGGATGTTGTTAATAACAGGGTCATATCATTAGAAGAATGATGTGATGAACATAGACCCTAACTAAGTATAACAATACGATCAAGTCATTTAGTTTATATTGTTATACCAAACATACAAAGTAACTTATTCCTTAGACCATGAGATCATGTCAATCACTCATACCGGAAGGGTGCTTTGATGTCATCAAACGTCACACCATAACAGGGTGACTATAAAGGTGTCGTTAGGTATTAGGAAAGTATTAATTGAGGCTCATGGATCAAGAGTGATATTTTTCCATCCAAATGACGGAGAGATATACTTTGGGCCCTCTTGGTGATATCACATCGACACCGCTTGCAAGCACGTGACTAGGTCACAAGGATGTCATATCACGGAAAAGAGAAAAGAGTACTTGTCCGTAACAAGATCAAAACAAGGTATGGTTGATACCGATGATCGGATCTCGGACAAGTAAAATATCGCGAGACAAAGGGAATAGTCACGAGAGTCATCGTTGAATACATAGGAGTCATCACAGATCTCCAGATCCCGTTGTTGATTATTGATCGGAGAGGAGTCTCTCTCATGTCTACGTTATTTGCGAACCGTAGGGTGACACACTTAAGGTTCGATGACGTATTTGAGAGGATACGGAATATCGGAGAAAAGTTTGGACAACACCGGAATTGTTTCGGGAAATATTGAAATAGTCACCGAAATTGTTTCGGGGAATATTGAAATAGTTCAAGGTGGTATATGTTCATGTTTGATTAACAAATAGTTCAAGGGGTAAGTGTTAATGTATGTTAATAGGATTAACAAATATTAAAATAAAGAAATAAAATTGTTTTATTTATTTATTAAAGAAAACTCTTGGAATTTTGAGTGGAAATTGATGAAAGAATGAGTGGGTTGAGTGGAGACTCCACCCACATGATGAGGGGAGAGGTGGAGGCACCAAAATTTTGTGGCTGCCTCCCCTCCTATAAATAGAGGGCATGAGATCCCTCTCCCTCACACACTGTGTTATCTCCATCTCCATCCTCCCGCTAATCCACCTCATGTTCATGCGCTTGGTGAAGCCTTGAACGAAGTTTTCTCCACCACACCACACCGTCGTGCTGCTGGTTTCCATGGAAACCTCTACTTCCACTGTCCCGCTGGATCGAGGGAATGGAGGTCGTCATCAACCGTACGTGTGACCAATCACGGAGGCACCGTCGGATTGCGGTGCACATCTTCTCGCTCTCAGGATCGGTGTGAGTACGACTACGCCAACAACGAGATTTGATCTCATAACACTTTGTGTCTTCGGGGGTATGTTCTTCTCAAGACTCTCTCTTTCTCCCCGTTGCATACAGTATTTTTGTTTTTTATGCAACGAACCCTTCAGTGGTATCAGAGTCGGATCTATGCGTAGATGATTTGTACGGGTAGAACACACAGGAGTATGTGGGCTTGATGATCATGTTATTTCCTCCCTGAGTATTTTATGATCTTAGTGGCATAGTAGGATGAAGCTGCCCTGGACTAAGTTTACGTGTTCTATGTGCGCGAGAATTGTCTCACTCGTGGCTGAGGGGTGTCCGTTTCTCCTACTATAATTAAGATCTAATCTACAAAGGGTTGTTAAAAAATTTGTTTATCAACGTTGTGGTTGATGCTCGTATGTATGAACGGTTCTATCCTCGAAAGCCCTAAGCCACGTAAAATATGCAAAAATAAATTAGAAGCATCTAAATAGTTTTTGCTGGGCATGTGATGTGATATGATCAATATTACAAATTTGATTATGAGATGATCTATTTTGTAAATTACTGATATACTGGAAGGTATCCATATGGTTGTCTTATTATTAATGGACAATCAAGATGGAGGTGCCATGGACTTTGGTGCCACGCCGGTGGAATGATGAAGATCATACCATGATGCACATGATGAAGATCAAGTGCAAGAAGGAACATATCATATCACATTATCCTTACATGTGATGTTAATCCTTTGAGGCATTTTGCTTAGATAACGCCGGTAGTATTGTAAGATTATCCCTCTCACTTAATATCAAGATAATAATGTGTTCTTCCTTAAGTATGCACCGTTAAGAAAGTTTGTCGTTTCGAGACACCACGTGATGATAGGGTGTGATAGACTCAACGTTCGCATACAACAGGTGTTTTCAAGCCTAGCATGTACAGACATGGCCTTGAAACACATGCAATACTACGGTTCTACTTGGCGAGCCTAGCATGTACAGTCATGGCCTTGGAACACGTAACCGAAAGGTAAAGCATGAGTCATATGGATGATATGATGAACATGTCGATGTTCGCCTTTGCAGCTACATCATCTCACATGATGATCGGTTTTGGTGTAGTGAATTTGGTTTGTGTAATCACTAAAGACGACTAAGAGGGATGTTTTTTTTTGAGTGGGAGTTCATGGGATAATTTTGAATTAACTTGAACTTATTTATCATGAACAACCAATCAAAGTGAATTTGCACAAAATGTAGTATTCATTGGCATCCACAAAACTACCATACAGTTAGATTGTTAATTGATATATAACTGTTATGATCTGTTCTAAATCATTTAAGATTTGTACCGTATTAGTGAAATTTAAAATTAAGTCCTATTGTAGATTTTTGGTATTTCATACCTAGCTCCAAATGGTTAATGATTGATTGATCTAGAGAGCAAATAATCCAGTGTCATGGTTGCTTCCATATTACTTTATCTTCAAAAGAATGTTTTGTTGATTAAGGTGATTTAGGAACTGAAAAGAATTATTTTCAGAAACAATCAAATGAAAGATATATTGATATCTAGAAACTTATTTGTGGCAACATGACTGAGTATAATTTAGTGTGACAATGTATGCTTATATTATTTGAATATATGCAATGATTGAAGGCGCTAGGCGTTTGAATATTCCAAGAAGTTGGGCGCTAAAAAATTATCCTCTAAATTCCTTCCTTCGAGCTATAGTAGCTTAATCATAAAATTGTTATGATGGGATGGATTAAAAGTATGGGTAAAGTCGTTTACCTTTCTTGGATATTGCTAAGAGTGGAATCCAAAAGAATACTATTAATATGGTGATATAAGTAGAACAATCAAACTCAAAGTATGACTCAATGGGTGATAGTATATGACTAACACACCAAGGAAAATGTTCTAGTACGACTAGCATTGTTTGATGTTGAATGATTCTTATGTAGAGGAAAGGGAATATTAAAAATAGAATTACAAAAGGTATATGGCAGAAAAAGAATATAACTGGAAAGGTCCAGCTCAGGTGTATATTCTTGATATACAAGTTATAGATGTATTACTAGTTAACAATTTTTTTTTGGGTATTTTGATACCACATTGGTTGGTATGAGTTGTCATACAAAGCAACGAAATGCAAGAAATACAAGGACCTAAAAGAAACTAGTAGTAGATGTGGAATCGATCATGAAAAGAACAGAAGTAAAGTATTATTGTGTTCATCGTCGTGTCAAACCAAACATTCCAGATTTATTTTAAGAACTTAATAAGTTGTTATTTTGTTCTTGTCCTTTGTGAGAACAAATGAGATTGTTCAAACTATGGCCATATTCCATAAACGATGGATCAGTTAATATAAATCGTGTTGGTAAAGTAAACATCTATAAGACTAAATGCTAAATGTTGCAAGACGTAAAATAATTTCACTTAAATTGTGACACCACCATTTTAGTTCATATCGGAAAGGAAAACATGAAGGAACTCCATATTGCTGGACTTCCGGAGTCATTTTGTTTGAATAAATTGACGCTTGTGAGACCTCTTCCAAAAGATTCCTAGAATTCCATTCATAGGCCAAAGTAGAATGTACGACTAATTTAGTGGAGATTATACATATTGATGTATATAGTCCATTATGTGTAATCGTGTGTGGTGGATTAATTTTTCCTTCATAAAATTCCGTCGACGATTTGAGTAGATATATGAGTATTTCTATTTAAAGAGAATGGAGTTTGACATGTTTGAATTGGTTCAAACTATTGTTAGTATGAAGTAAAATATCATTGTAACAAGATAATCAAGTATTTATGATTGGATCATAAAGAATAAAGTTTGAGTTACAAGTTTAGCAAAACATCTGAGAAGTTGCAGAACTGTTCTACAACTTATATTTCTCGGATACCCCATATTAGTTTGGAGTGTTCGAGAGACAAAATCAAACCTTGTTTGACATGGTAAGATTAATAAAATGCCATTATAATTTCGTAGTATATACATTACAGACAACATCTTTTACACAAAAAAGAGCGCCATCATGATCCGTTGAAATTGACACCAAATAAGATATGGTTTGGGTAGTGACCTGAATTGTCTTTTCTTAAGTTTTGGTATGCATAGCATGTGTAAAATGTTTACAACCAAAATAGGATAAATATATGTTTATAAGGCTATCCCAAATAATCCATTGGGTATTTCTCCTATCACCAAACCAAAAGACAAATGTTGTTTGTCAGAAACGATTGATTTCTCGAGAAAGCAGTTCTTGCGAAACAAGTGAGTGGGAGGACAGTACAAACTCGACGAGATTAGAGATTTTCGTTACCATTTCAAGAGTAGCGCAACACTGGAAGTTGTTCTCGGGTTTGCTATTTTGACCAAGTAGAAGAGACTACATATGTTGTAGATACTTCGAATGAGTTTGCGAACTCAACCACAAAAGTCCTAAAACTTTGTACTTAGACCATCTTATGGTTTAATAGTAAAGTGTTGTTTTGACAACAAAAGGACCTGGACCTTATAGAGGAAGCAAATGATGGGCCCTGACTTCGTAAAATTGACTATGAGTTCTTATATCCGCCATAGTATCCTTGTATGAACATCAAGTATGTGACTTGGTAGTTCTTTTCGATAGGCATGATACCTAACGATAGCAAAAGGGTCTATATAGCGACAAAGACATGGATTTATACATCCTTTGAAAGGTGTACTTATCGAAAAGTTGTTTTCGACGAAGTTCAAGAAGTTGACTACTACAAGATTTTGATCTTCCGTAGTGATGCTTTAGTATTTGCAGATAGTTCTAGAAAAAGTTACATATTATGATATGGCAGTTGAATAACAAAACCAACTGTCCTCTCGAGGAAGTTTGATCGAGGATGTGTACTTGACACAGTCTGAGAGTTTTCTAAAATTCAAAAGGTTGCTAGAAAGGTATGCACACTTCAATGGTTGAAGTGAGCATAACGAAGTTGAAATCTTTACCTTAATGAAGTTATCAAAAGAGTTTGATTCCATCATGAACGATTAAGATGCTTGTAGAGTACAAGAAATTAAGTGGGAGCGCTATGACATATTTCCAATACTTTATGTAGATGACATATGGTTGATTGGAAATATGCATTTTAAATTAACACGATTAACATTTTTATATTGATGAAAGGCTTAGGAGATATTCGGCATCGATATCTATAAGAGATGGATTGAAGCGCCTGATATGTTTGAAGCCAAATTACATAGATGAAATATTGGAGTAAGTCAATATCGAAATGACAAGTAGTTCTTTTCACGTGGAAAATAACTGAGAAAGATTCAAGTGTTTTGACACATGATGAGCATCATTGAAATTGAGATTTCTAAGTCATGTTTCCATGCTATGTACACAACCAGATGAGTCCTATGCTATAAAATGTTATATAAGGATAATTCATATGATGATTAGACAACAGTGGGAGAGATCCTTGTGGCATTTTAGAAATTCTAAGGATGTGTTTTCCTATATAGTAATGACAAACTATTTATTGTAATATGTTACACTAATAGTCTTTTCATATATTCAAATAATTTTATCTCAATTAAAATATATGATGAATGGGTAGCACAATAGGCTGGAAGAAAGTTCCATGCTGGATTTGAAAGAGTTTCAGAATTAAAGTATTGTGACAGATACTAAAAAGGCTAAGTATATCGTTGTGTCGACAACAAATAATAATAGTATTTTGTGTAAGGAGTTCTTTATTGAACTTGGTGAATTTCCAAGAATGCTGACACTATGAAGCTACATTTTCACAATGTTAGTAACATTAGTTTAAGATGAGGAATTAAGGTTTCACCGGTTGACCAAATATAATGAGTGATGCGTGTAGGCGCAAAAGAACATGCAAATACAATAGAACCTGAACAGTTCAGATCTTTTTGATGATGTTTACCACATGCGAAGCATGGTAATAACATTGAAACGCCATATGTGTTAAGTGCTTACAAACTAGATTATTGACCCTAGTGCAAGTGGGAGACTGAAGGGAATATGCCCGAGAGGCAATAATAAAGTGGTTATTATCTTATTCCTTGTTTATGATAAATGTTTATTTCTCATGCTAGAATTGTATTAACCGGAAACATTAATACATGTGTGTTTAATAAACAAACAATGGTTCCTAGTAAAGCCTCTCTTTTAACTAGCTCGTTGATTAATAGATGATCAAGGTTTCCTGATCATGAACTTTGGATGTTGTTAATAACGGGGTCATATCATTAGAAGGATGATGAGATGAACATAGACCCTAACTAAGTATAACATTACGATCAAGTCATTTAGTTTATATTTTTATACCAAACATACAAAGTAACTTATTCCTTAGACCATGAGATCATGTCAATCACTCATACTGGAAGGGTGATTTTATGTCATCAAACGTCACACCGTAACAGGGTGACTATAAAGGTTCCATTAGGTATTCGAAAAGTATTAGTTGAGTCTCATGGATCAAGAGTGGTATTTGTCCATCCAAATAACGGAGTGATATACTCTGGGCCCTCTCGGTGATATCACATCGACACCGCTTGCAAGCACGTGACTAGGTCACAAGGATTTCATATCACGGAAACGAGAAAAGAGTACTTGTCGGTAACAAGATCAAAACAAGGTGTGGGTGATACCGATGATCGGATCTCGGATAAGTAAAATATCGCGAGACAAAAGGGAATAGTCACGACGTTGATGGTTCACACGACCACGAGAGTCATCGTTGAATACATAGGAGTCATCACGGATATCCAGATCCTGCTGTTGATTATTGATCGGAGAGGATTCTCGATCATGTCTATATTATTCGCGAACCGTAGGGTGACACGCTTAAGGTTCGATGACGCATTTGAGAAGGATACGGAATATCGGAGAAAAGTTTGGACAACACCGGAATTGTTTTGGGGAATATTGAAATAGTTCAAGGTGGTATATCTTAATGTTTTATTAACAAATAGTTCAAGGGGGTAAGTGTTATTGTTTGTTAATAGGATTAACAAATATTAAAATAAAGAAATAAAATTGTTTTATATATTTATTAAAGAAATCTCTTGGAATATTGAGTGGGAATTGATGAGAGAATGAGTGGGTTGAGTGTAGACTCCACCCACATGATGAGGGGAGAGGTGGAGGCACCAAAATTTTGTGGCTTCCTCCCCTCCTATAAATAGAGGGCATGAGATCCCTCTCCCTCACGCACTTGGTGTTATCTCCATCTCCATCCTTCCGCTAATCCACCTCATGTTCATGCGCTTGGCGAAGCCCTGAACGAAGTGTTGTCCACCACACCACACGTCGTGCTGCTGGTTTCCTTGGAAACCTCTACTTCCGCTGCCCCGCTGGATCGAGGGAACGGAGGTTGTCATCAACCGTACTGTGTGACCAATCACGGAGGTACCGTCGGATTGCGGTACACATCTTCTCGCGCTCAGGATCAGTGTGAGGACGACTACGCTAACAATGAGTTTTGATCTCGTAACACTTTGTGTTTTCGAGGGTATGTTCTCCTTAAGACTCTCTATTTCTCCATGTTGCTTACATCTCCTAGATTTGATCTTGGCCCTTCAGATCTATCGCGTAGGGAATTTTTTGTTTTCTATACAATAAACCCTTCAAGAGGTATGGGGACTTGACGTTTAAGGTTCCATGCAACACAGATAATCGTGGAATGCAGAGGGGTCATTATGGGCGTCCATGTCCTGCTATTGATCATTGGTCGGAGAATGTCTCGGCCATGTCTATGTATTACCGAACTGTAGGGTGGCACACTTAATGGTAGACGACGTTTAAGAGTGATCTTACTTACCGAAGGAATTAATAAAGAGAGACTGAACCGTTTCGGGATTTTTCCGATGGAGATCAGAATGTTCCGAAGGAGTATCGGAACAAGGGAGAAATTCCAGATGGAGACTGGAGAGTGCCGGAAGGGGTTCCGGGATCTAATCAAATAAGTAATATATTATTAATTAGTGTAATTAATAATTAAATTATATATATTTTTAATTTTAAATATATTTATTCCACTAATGGACCTTCCGCGCAAAAGAGTCTCATTAGGGGAAAAGTGGGAGAAAAAAGGGACCCGACATGGGCCACTTGGGGCCCATGTAGGGGTACGGCTGCCCCCCTTGGCCGGACCAAGCCTTTTGGGATTAGTCCCACATGGCTTGGCCAAGAGGAAAGCTGCCCCTCCGCCCAATATATAAAGGCAGGCACCCCTCCCCCCTTTTCCCATCCAATTCTCTCTTCTCTCATCGCAGTTCCTGTTGGAGCTGCGACACGAGTTGAGATTTCTCTACTATATTCACCATGCCACGCTATTAGTTCTTCGGTCCATCGCTCTACTTCCGCAATCTCTGCTGGCCCGGAGACCGGGAGTTGCCGTCTATGACGTACGTGTGTCGAGCTAAAAGGTGCAACACGTGGGGCACTTGTCGCAGTATGACTACTCGACCTTGAGGTCAGCTTTGCCGTCTTCATAAGCAACCCTTATGCGGGAGGGTAATCCCCCCTTTCGGTATTCAAGGGTATGAACACCGTTCTTCCTTTGTTACTCTATATCTACGTAATAATAGATCTTGGGCTTTTCGGTTATCGTTGTTAGGAAACAAATTGTTTTCTGCTTCAAAACCCTTCATACACACCGTGATAGCATTCGCAAAGGGTGATGAAACACACAATTTGCATAACGCTATCGGCTGTGAGATGGTGGAGCTACAGCCCGTGAGCATACAACAACCCCCGAACAAGAAATGAATGGGGAGGGAAAGGATGTGATTCACGAAATGAACAAAAATTACCCGCTTGCTAGCATTGGGATGCGAGATTTCCTCATATCGGGGAGGTACACCTTCCTGGAGTCTTCCGCCGGAAGCAAGTCTACCTTCCTCAACGTGTTGAGGGTGCGCTTGGTAACAATGTAGTTTGACCCCCCCCCCCCCCCCCGTTTTTTTATTTGGTGCAGCGGCGCTGGAGGCGGATGAGACGTTCTTGTCTTTCCCCGTGATCTTGGGCGAAGAATTTTCGCAGGATTGTCGTGGTGGTGTCACGGCAGATGCCATAGGATGGCTAAAGATGTGGGGACGAAGGACGCTGGAGGTGCTCGGGGAGGGATCACGCGACGAGTAGCCGCGTGAGGTACGAAGTAAACACTGCAAACAACACGATCTACCCAGGTTCAGGGCCCTCGTGAGGAGGTAAAACCCCTACTCCTGCCTTTCTCTATGTATTCTGGTGTCTCACCGAGTAGCCACAGTACAATGTTCTTGCTACCGAGTAGCCACTCTTCTCTCTACGTGATGAACTAGGTCAAGAATCCAGGTCACGGTGTGTTCGATTGTGTTCTCTCCTCACGCAGGAGGCGGCGGGGCACCTTATATACATGGTGCCCAGCCGGATACGTCCAAACATGGACAAGTGTCGACATAATGTGCACATCGTCCTTCCTCCGGGTTCCCGCTGACAGCTTTGGTTCCTAATCTTGGCTGCATCCGTAAAGTCGTTGGGCAAAACCAAGGGGACAGACTGGTATCACTGTGCCAAACACAGAGTAGGGCCCCCTTATCCTGCGACCGCCTGCTTCCATGCTGTCACTGTCAGGCAGGCCGGTCCCAGATGAACAGTAGTTCGAATAGTGCCAAGTACGGACCCAGGATACGCGGGATCCTATGTCAGAACGGCTCCTTTGACTTTCTGGCCCGAGTAGGTTCCCGCCAGTTTTACTCGGGCCAACTCTTCTACTCGAATGGACAGAACTTGATTGATTCTTTCTTCTGGTCATCTTGAGGTAAGACCGAGTAGCAGTCGACCGGGTAGCAAGTACCGGGTAGGCGGCTACTCGACCAAACCTCTCTTCTGATAGTTGCTTTTACCACTTGTCTTTACCCTACTCGGGGGTAACCCCCCGACAGCAGTCCCCGAAGCTGGTAGAGTCTTGCGAACTCGTTCACTAGGCTCTGCCAGTTTAAAACCAATCTTTGCAACATAGCCCTTGAACCTCAAGATGCCGAGTAAGAACCTCCGAGTAGTACTCTAGAAAATACCTTGAGTTTCCTGTCTTCCGAGTAGCACCAGATTTCTACTCTGTAACCGAGTAAAAAGACTTAGAGAATTTCTCCTCTAGCGTCTCTGCAGCGCTCAGCATTATCCAGCCCTCCGTGCTGCGACTGGACACGTGTCAAGCATCCGTGACCCCGTCGTTTCGCTGCCCACGACACGACGTGCCACGCGCCCAGTTTTCACGGGGCGGGCCCACCGGCTCGTTATATCCCATCAAGCGCAGTAATTGGCCACGATCTGATCGTGGGATCAACTGCGGCCGTTACGCGCGCGCCTCGCGCGTGTGTGCGTTTCTAACCGGCCACAGACCCCACCACACGAGAATCCTGGCCACGATCGATCCCACTACCCCGATGGTAACGGTAATCCGCGGAGAGGGTATATATACCCCCGCCGGTAACTTCCCCTTCTTCCTCCTCCGCACTTTCCTCTTTCTCTGCCCTGTCTCTTTCTTCTCCGCCGAGCTCTCCGCCGCCGCGCAACTGTTTGCGCCGCTGCGGATTCGTTCTCTCCACCCGATTCCTCCAACTTTCCACCATCTTCTCACTCCTTGCCATGGCTGCTCGCGCCGGCTGGGCTGGTTCTCACGTCACCGTCGATGACTGTTCCTGGCTCGTGAACACCCGGAGGGTTCCTCCTGGTGTTCAGTGCCGGCCGTCCGATGGCGAACTTGTTCCGGCCCCGCAGGAGGGCGAGCATGTCGTCTTCCTCGCGCACTTCGTGCGAGGATTCGGCCTACCGGCTTCGGATTTTCTCCGCGCCTTCCTGGATCACTTCGGTGTCCAGATGCACCACCTCCCTCCGAATGCCATTCTCTTCCTAGCCTATCACACCGTGGTGTGCGAGGCCTTTCTTGGCGTCCGCCCCACGGTGGAGACTTGGCTGAAGTACTTCCATCTCCGTCAACAGAGTAAGGGGAAGAAGGACGGCGCGGCCGCTGGCAGCCGGGTAACCGACACCGGCAGCGCCATGATGTTGCAGCGGGCGGGAACCAACCACCCTCGTATCAAGGGCTTGGTTTCCGTCCGCCTGTGGCAGAAATCTTTCCTCTACGTCAAGAACATCCCCGCCACGGAAGGGGGACCGGTGACGGACCGCATCAACCTGCCTGCGTGGAGCAACCGAGCTCCATCCGGGCAGAATTGGAAGACAAAGCCCTCCAACGACCGCAACTCGATGCAGATGGAGGAGCGGCTCGCCTACCTCACCGGTCAAGGGCTCAGGAGCGACGATCCCGTCGCCTGCTGGATCAAGAATCGCGTGCTGCCTCTGCAGCGGCGCTCCCACCCAATGTGCTACTTGGGAGGCCCTCGCGATTGCACTCGGATGACCACGTTCGAGCTCAGCGACGCGGAGGTCGCCGATCACGCAAGGTCCATACTGACCACAGGCCTCCGCGACGATTGGGAGTACGGATTCACCCCCTTCAGCCGCACGAAGCCGATTCCACGGGTATGTTCTCCTTACTCTGCTTCCAACATATGCAATCCGACTAGAAAACCTTCTCTCCTGGCTGCGACTAGCAATCGCCTTCTGCACCGAGTAGATCATTCTATCGAACTGCTTAGGCTTAGTATGCTTGATGTTTGCACGCCTTGCCGAGTAGGACACTTAGTTGAAATACCTAGGCTTACTCTGCTTTGTGTTTGCACGCCTTCCCGAGTAGGACACTTTGCAAATTTCTCTAGGCTTAGTGTGCTTTTTGTTTGCACGCCTATTCGAGTAGAGTGCCTTTGTGCTACCCGGTTAACTCGTGACGATTCTTTGTTCTTCAGATCCTTGACCGCCAGCTTGCCGAGAGCTGTGAGCGTTTCGAGGGCAATTGGTTCGCTGACCGAGAAGAAGACGATGTGGCCTCCTTCGAGACCACGGATCAGATTAATGTCCCTCATTCTCCCACAATGGAGAAGCAGCGCACAGGAGCGTCTCTCCGCGACTGGTCCGAGGAAGAAGATGCAGGTAATTGGATTTTTCCTGTTTTGTCCGTGAGAAACACTAACCCTTTGCCTGTTGTTTCTGAGTCTTTCCTTTTTCTTCTCAATCTTTGTAGATGATGCCGATGCTGAGGGCGGGGGAGAAGACGAGGACGAGGACGAGGCAGCCTTGGTCGTCCGTCCTCTATCAGTTGCTGCACCTGCTACCCGCAAGCGGACCGGCAGCGGCGCCCTAGAGCCCCCCGCCAAGAAGAAGAAACCATCCGAGAAGACGACCAAAAAGGTCGTGAAGAGAACAAGACGAACGATTCCCTCCACCAAAGCGTAAGTTTCTTCTCGGTTAATTCCCAATTTTGTACTTCGCTGTTTCTCTTAATCTTCCTCTGCCTCCCTCTAATTTCTGATTTTACCTTTCTCATCAGAGCTCCCTTAGATGCGGATGCTGCTTTCGCGCCTGACCAGGCCAAGAAGCAAGCTGCCATCGACGTCGACAAGGTTGTCGACCTCGAGGGCGATGAGGCCGACACCACCAAAACAGGGACCATCAATGCCCCAGACGCCGAGGCTGAGCAACAGTCCCGCGCAGATCCAGATGCGCAGGATGCTGCTCACCAGGACAGGCCCCCTTCTCCTCCGGCTAGCACCGCCGAGGAGAACCAAGATCAAGACCAGGAGATGCGCGATGACACCGCCGTTGAGCGGCCAGAAGCTGAACATGAGCAGCCAGCCACAGGGGCTGCCGAACAAGAGAATCCCGCTGCCGAGCAGCGGGTAGAAGATACGATCATGACAGAGCACTATCCTCTGAGCAGCATTCAACCAGACGCTACGCAGAGTAGCGCCCAACCAGACGGCGCAGCGGATAGCACGCCCTTGGTGCCACCAACTGACCAGGGCACTGCACCGCCAGACTCCTCCTTGGTGCAGCAGACCAAGGACGCAGCCAGCCCTCCTGCCGGGCGAGTCACCAGGAAACAAGCCCAAGATGCTGACGAGAAGGAGGCAGCCGAGAAGAAAGCCACCGAGAAGGAGAAGGCTGAGGAGAAGAAGACCGAGAAGCAGAAAGCCAAGAAGTCGGTTGTCGCGAAGCCAACTGCCCAGAAGGAGAAGACGAAGAAGCGGGCTGCCGACATGCCGCCGCCAACATCAACTGGCCAGTCCAGGCAGCTGGTTATCCGCAATCCCAATGCGGTTCCTGCCGCCGCTGCTATAGCTGATCAGCCCTGCTACCCTGATTACATGGTGAAGGTTAGCCAACAGCACCAGGTCGGCTTCTCCCCCACAGACCGGAATCTTGCTCTTCAGAGAGGGAGGAAAGCCGTGGCAGTGGACTCCAGGCCCCCGGCCCCAAATCAAGACAAGTCTGTCTCCATTGCTTCTCGGGGAGCTCAAGACCAGGCGATAACGTCCCAGAGCCTCGAGCAAGTACTCGACCTGATCGGCTTCATCGACGCCAAGTGGGACAGCAAAGTTCTCGGCAACCCCAACTGGAACGACATCGATCTGGGCGACATCGACCATATGCGTCAGGATTGGAACAAGGTGGACTTGGGTTGCAAACCCATGACCGTCTCGACCACCTCTGCTACACTTGCTGCCAAGATGTTTGTCCACCGCAAGAACGCCGAGGACCTCGAGCAATCCTACGCGGTAAGTTCCTAATCATCCTTTCCGAGTTGCGTTTTCACTTCTTTTCTACTCTCCCTCTTTTCCTTATCCATCACCCAGTCCCCGAGATTTTGGCCGAGTAGGCGGACACTCTCCCGAGTAGCCGCCTTCTCGGGTTAAATCTCAATTACTTTGTCTGATTCTTGTTTCTTTTGCTTCTCAGAATAGCGTACTGAAACGGACCAACTTGCACCGTCGGCTACTCTGGAATCATGCCATTGCCAAGAGACGCATTGCTGCCTTGGAGAAAGAGAAAGTGAGCGCCGAGGAAGCCGACAAGGAAGTGATGAACAGTACCATGAAGCTGTCTGAGGTGGAAGGTACGCTTCTAGCTACGCGGTTCTTGCGTTTTTTGTTTACGCCCGCTTCTGCTCTTTTGCGTTAACCATTTCTACTCCGCAGGGAAACTGAAAGCCCTGGCTGACGAGCACGCGAACTGCCGTGCCTTTGTTGAGAATGGCGAGGCCACCATCAAGAAGCTTGAAGGTAAACCACTGTCTACTCGGTTCGCCCTTGTGTCTGTTTCTTTTGCTTTTCCGCTGATCATGATTTTGCTTTCCGCAGAAGATCATAAGAAATTTGCCGAGGAGCATCAAGATTGCCTCAAGCCTGCCGAGGTGGAGGTGCAACTGGCAAGCCAATCTGCTGCTCTGCAGAGTGAGCACGCTACCGAGATGGAGAGTCTGCAACTCCAGCTGCAGAAGGCACTCCAGGATGCCATCAAACTTGGTGCCGAGAGGGACAGAGTCATCGCCGAGAAGGCAAAGGCCGAGACAACAGCCAATGCCAAGGTGAAAGCCCTCGAGCAGGAGTGCGAGGTGCTGAAAAAAGCCAATGCTGGGCTCTTTACTCAGCTGGAGGGGCTCCGCTTGCTCGAGGAGAAGCATGTATCCAATGAAGAAGCATGGAAGAGCCAGCTGCAGGGGCTGCGCCACGAGTTGAATCGTAAGTTTTCTCCTTTCTGCATCTCTTCTTCTCGGTCCTACCTCCTCTCTAATTCTGTTACTGAATTTCTCACTTGCTTTTTGCAGAAATCTTCCCTGACATCGTGTCCTCTTGCGCGCCTGCTTTGGCCAAGGCCCAAGCAGCTCGTATTGAGAAGGGCGAGGCTGCGGACACCAGAGCCGAGATCGAGGATAGCATGCTGGTGATGCGAGGGCAGTTCGAACACCTAGCCGGCGTGGGCACTGACCTGGTGCGCACCGGCTTCCAGCTCCACGAGCTCTTCTGGCCTCAGGATCCTGCGCCAACAACTATTTGTGGCCTTGCTCTGAAGCTGCGCAACGTGAAGGCCGAATTGAAGAAGTGGCGCGCCTCGGGAACTCGGGAGGGTGCTGATTTGATGCTGCTCTGCGTCGCCTCCTGGTATGAGAACTTGAACATGCAGATTATCCGCGGGAAGCGCGCCAATTCCAAGTGGGAGACGGACCCCAACTGCGTGACCATGCGCAAGCTGATTGCACATGAGGTTGCGGAGTATGCTGACACGGCAACCTTCATCGATGGCCTCACTGAACCCGACACCGAGGTGGAGGAGGACGAGGAGGAGGACGAAGAATCAGATTCCGAGCTGGACTTGGGCTTCTTCGATTCACCTAGGGGCAAGGCCGGGAAAGGGAAGGCCGCGGTCGTCGCGAGTAGCGATGAAGAGGTCGAGGAGATCGACACAGCCGCCCTCGAGTTCGGCACCTCCTCAGGAGCCGCCCTCGACGATACGGTACGCCCCCACGGCCAAGCTTCTGGTTCTTCCTTGGCAACAGGACCTGTCTCGGTGGCCACGGCCACCTCAGACCAGGTAGCCACC
The DNA here is from genome assembly GCA_028641055.1 of Alopecurus myosuroides. Taxonomy (NCBI): domain Eukaryota; kingdom Viridiplantae; phylum Streptophyta; class Magnoliopsida; order Poales; family Poaceae; genus Alopecurus; species Alopecurus myosuroides. Next base: position 233,220,543 of record CM054060.1, on the reverse strand, counting down.
GAGCACGGCGTCGAGATGGAGCAGTCCACCACCGTCCACTCGGAAGCGGACGTGACCACCGCCAGCGCCGAAGAGGAAGCCGCGAAGACAGCTGATGCCAGCTCGGAGGCGGAGGCGACCAAGACCACCACAGAAAATGAAGCCGCCAAGGCCAGCACCGACAACACCGCTTCCTCAACATGATTTTATCCTGCAAACTTTTTACTCAAACACTTATCAGATCCCCGGGATGCCGGGAGCAAATGTATCAGACTATTTATCTTGTTGCTTGCTACTCAATTTTATTCCCACTTGGTATTTGTTACTTTTGATTTAGTCAATTTGAGCAGCCCTGGCTCGATGCCGGGTTGCGTTAGTATACGAGTCCCCGAGTTGCATTTCTTATTCACTCTCTCTTTTCGTCTCAGCTCTACCCGCAACTTGTTGCTTTTTTGGCATTCGAGTCACAAGAGTCAAAGAGTAGAGCTGCAAATACTCAGCCGCTTAGAAACAAACATAGCAACGCAGCCCACCACTTAGCCGAAAAGATAAGACAGAGAACAGAAGTAACAAACACCCTACTCGGTTCCTGCACTCTTCTCTTCCTTAGCGATTTTTCTTGTGCTCATTGACCTTTTGCTTGTTCTCTTGCTTGCCATGAAGCCGGATTTCGGACAGCAGCAGAGTCGAAGAGTTGGCATATAGGTTTAGACACAGTACTCAATACACTTATGAATTTTGAAGTGGAGCAACCGAACAGGCAAACAGCAAAGCCGAGTAGAAACACTTAGAGCAAAGTTGGGTGAGGGCAGTCCCCGAGTTCAATTTCAGATTGCAGAGTAGAGTTTCAACTCGGATAAGAGGGTACATACACATCTTTGCTCACGAATGAAAACGATGGAGTAGAGCTACATTCCAAGGGCGCTTGGTTTCCTCTCCAGCTTTGTCTGCCCTGTTCGCCTGTGGTGGGCGCGCATCTATAAGATAGTAAGCATCGTTGTGCAGCACTTTGCTCACAATGAAAGGCCCTTCCCATGGAGGAGACAACTTGTGCATCCCGGCTGTGCGCTGCACAAGCCTAAGGACCATGTCTCCTTCTCGGAAAACCCTTGGGTTCACCTTTCGGCTATGATAACGCCGCAGGTTTTGCTGGTAGATAGCCGAACGTGACAGAGTCAGCTCTCTTGCTTCTTCAAGCAGGTCAACGTCGTCTTCTCGAGCTTCTCTCGCCTCCACCTCAGTGTAGAGGGTTACTCGGGGGGAGTCATGCTCTAAGTCTATTGGCAACACGGCCTCAGCCCCGTATACCAAGAAGAATGGCGTGTAGCCGGTTGACCGGTTAGGGGTAGTCCTTAGACTCCACAACACCGCTGGCAACTCGTCTAACCAACACCCAGGTGTTTTCAGCAGTGGCTCCATCAGCCTTGGCTTTATGCCTGCCAGTACCATGCCATTTGCTCTTTCAACCTGTCCATTGGAGGCTGGATGCGCAACAGACGCAACGTCTAGTCGGATATGCTTATCCCTGCAGAACCGCACCATTGCTCCCTCAGCAAAATTTGTGCCGTTGTCGGTGATGATGCTGTGCGGGTAGCCATATCTCAGGATCACATCCTTCACGAATTTCACAGTTGTGGCCCCATCGCACCTCCGAATAGGCTTCACCTCGATCCACTTGATGAACTTATCCACCATGACCAGGATGTGAGTCATGTTGCCTCTAGCCGGCTGGAAGGGCCCGACCATGTCCAAACACCAAACAGCAAATGGCCAAGTGATAGGAATTGTTTTCAGCTCGGAAGCAGGCATGTGAATCTTACTTGCGAACATCTGGCAGCCATTGCACTTTCTTACGATGTCCTCAGCTTGCTGCAGTGTTGTGAGCCAGTAGAAGCCATGCCGAAAAGCTTTCTTGACCAACGCCTGAGAAGAGGCATGGTGCCCGCATTCTCCTTGGTGTATCTCTACCAGAATTTCTTCTCCTTCTGCTGGATCCACACAACGTTGCAGCACGCCAGTGGCACTTCTCTTGTGCAGCACATCTCGGACTATAGTGTAGCCCTTGGATCTTCTTTGAATCTGTCTTGCAGCCACCTCATCTTCTGGCAGAGTACCGTCCCTCAGAAAGGATAATATGGGCATGGCCCAACTCGGTGTCTCCCGTGTGGGAAACACTGGTTCGTCCACTTCCATTGGGACAGGTACCTCTGGTTGCTCTTTAGGGATGGGAGAACTTCTCTGAAGCCCAGACCGATTAGCAAGGACTTCCTCAATGAATGCGACAGTCCCCGGGTTAAGGCCAGCAGTCCCCGAGTAAGGAATGGCAGTCCCCGAGTAAGGAATGGCAGTCCCCGAGTAGAGGACGGCAGTCCCCGGGTTTCCTGTAGCATTCTCCCAGTCAATCTCCATGGGATCAGATTCCTCACTGGGGAGAGAAGGAACAAACATGAACTCCGAGTTAGGAGAAGGCTTGATGGATGGCTTCCTCAAGTTCTCCAAGGCGACTCCAGCTGGGATGGATTGCCGAGAAGATCCCAACTTAGATAACTCATCTGCTGCTTCGTTCTCTGCTCGGTGAATGTGCTGGAACTCACAGCCTTCGAAGAACCCAGTCATAGACTGCACCAGGAAGCGATATGATGCCATGTTGGCATCTAGAGCATCCCATGTACCAGAGACTTGCTGCACCACCAGATCTGAATCGCCATAGCATATAATGCGCTGCACACCAACCTCCTTGGCTACTCGCAAGCCATGCACCACTGCCTCGTACTCTGCTACATTGTTGGACGCCTTGAAATGGATCTGCAGCACATATTTGAGTTGATCTCTCTTGGGTGACGTAAGCACTACGCCAGCACCAAGGCCTTCCTTCACCTTCGAGCCATCAAAGTGCATCTTCCAGTAATTAGAAACTGGAGCAGGAGGTTCATACTGCACCTCGGCCCAATCCACCAGGAATTCCGCCAGAATCTGAGACTTGATGGCTTCTCTTCTCGCGTACGCGGGTGCGTACGCAGCCAGCTCGATTGCCCACTTGGCTACTCTGCCACTCGCCTCCTTGTTACCCATGATATCCGAGATGGGAGCAGAGCTCACAACCGTGATAGGATGCTCTTGGAAATAATGCTTTAGCTTCTTGGCGCCCAGGTACACGCCGTAGGTCATCTTCTGATAGTGCGGGTAGTTCTGCTTGGAACTGGACAGCACTTCACTGAGATAGTACACTGGGCGCTGCACACTCTTGCCTTCTTCTTCTCGTTCCACCACACAATCACCACACTGACTACTCGGTTAGTCGCAGCAATGTACAGCAGCATTGGCTCCTTGGGTAGCGGACTAGCCAAGATGGGAGCACTAGCCAGCATTGCTTTCAGCTCGTTGAATGCCACATCCGCTTGCGGAGTCCAGACAAACTTGTCACTTTTCTTCATCAATTGGTACAGAGGCAGTGACTTCTCGCCCATTCGACCCAGAAAATGGCTCAGAGATGCTAAGCAACCAGTGAATTTCTGCACATCTTTCAGGGATCTCGGCAAAGACATGCTCTCAATAGCTTTTATCTTTGAAGGATTGGCTTCAATGCCCCGACTAGACACCAGGAAGCCAAGTAGCCTACCAGCCGGGACACCGAAGGTGCATTTACTCGGATTCAGCTTCATTTTGTACTTGCGTAGGTTAGCAAAGGTTTCCTCCAGGTCGGCAAGCAGAGTATGTGTTTTATTCGTTTTGATGACAATGTCATCTACGTACACCTGCACATTCTTGCCGAGCTGGTCGTGCAAGCATTTCTGCATGCATCTCTGATAGGTTGCACCCGCATTCCTCAAGCCAAAACACATGACACGATAGCAATAAGCCCCGTACGGGGTAATGAAAGCAGTCTTTATTTGATCAGCAGGATTGAGTGCAATCTGGTGGAAGCCAGAGTAGGCATCTATGAAAGACAACAGTTCACAACCAGCAGTGGAATCGATCACCTGATCGATGCGAGGTAGCGGGAAGGGATCCTTGGGGCATGCCTTGTTCAAGTCGGTGTAGTCGACACACATGCGCCATGCAGTGGCAGCCTTGGGATCCTCCTTCTTCTTCTCGACCATGACCGGGTTGGCTAGCCAATCCGGATGCAGCACCTCCATGATGAAATTGCTTATCAGTAGCTTGGTGATCTGGTCACCAATGACCTTCCTTCTCTCATCTCCGAAGCGGCGCATAGCCTGCTTCACTGGCTTGGCGTCAGGACGCACATGTAATGAGTGCTCAACCAACTCCCTCGGGACTCCTGGTAGATCTTCATTGGACCAGGCGAATACATCCCGATTCTCACGGAGGAAGTGGATGAGCTCGCTTTCCTATTTCTCCGCCAACCCGGAGCCAATGATGGCTACGCGGTCGGGGAACTCGGGGTCGACCTGGACCTTCTTGGTCTCCTGTGATGCCTGGAATGCGGTCCCGTGTTGGTTACTCGGCACGCCTTGCGCTCCAGCTTGCGCGGATTGCGCCATAGCCACTACCTCATACATCTTCTTCTTCTCGGCAGCAATCACCATCGACTCCGCCAACTGGGAACCAGCAGAGGCACACTCCATGGACTTCTTGTAATCACCAGAGATAGTAATTATGCCATTGGGGCCAGGGATCTTCATCTTCAGATATGCAACATGAGTAGAGGCCATGAACTTGCTCAGAGCAGGCCTGCCGAGTAGAGCATGGTAAGGACTCTGATGATCAACCACCTCGAACTGCAGGCACTCTGTGCGGCAGTTCTCCCTGGTGCCGAATAGCACATCTATCCACACTCGGCCAATCGGGTTGCACGAGATACCGGGCACAATCCCATGGAAAGTGGTCTTGCTGGGCAGCATCATGTTCTCGGCCAGGCCAAGCTTCTCGAGTGTGTCTTTGTACACGATGTTGATGCTGCTGCCGTTGTCGATTAGCACCTTGCTGAACCTCACATTCTTCTCGGGACCCAGGAAGGTAGGATCCAGCACCAAGGCATAGCTACCCGGATTGGGCATTACCTTGGGATGATCTACTCGGGACCACCTGATCTCCTGGTCACACCAATACAAGTAGTGAGGGACAACAGGATTCACTGCATTGACCTCCATGGCCCGCCTGTGCTGTGATTGCTTGTCGACTGGCTCAGAGGTGAAGATCATGTAGCTCTCATGGTGCTCTTGGTACTGGTTGGAGCCTCCGCCCCCATTGTTGCCGTTGTTGTTGTTGCCCTGGTAGTTGTTGTTGCCTCTGTTGTTGTTGCGGTTGTAGTAGTTGTTGTTGTTGCAGTAGCCCTCATTGTTGAAGTGACGGTTGGCTCCTAAAGCCACCTGGTTCACATTCTCTCTTCTCGGGTATACTGGCGGCCGAGCTGCGGGTGCGCGAGTAGGCTGCACATTGGCATTGGCCGCTGGCAGAGGAGGAGGAGGAGGCAGGCCGTCATTCTTGATCACATCCTACCACTCGCACTGCCGAGTAGTGTGGTTAGCAGGCCTTGAGGGGTGGTGAGTGTGAAAACTGCACGGGCCATCCTTCATGTCATCAAAGACAAACTTCTTCGGCTGCTCGGTGTTTCCGCTACCCGACTGAGAAGTGCGAAATGGTTTCTTGTTGCCTTGGCCCTGGTTCTGGTTCTGCCCGTAGGCTCCAGCAGGTTTCTGCCTTTGGCTACCACCAGCTCCAACAGTCACTGCATTCACCTCTTCAGGATCATACCGAGTATCTATTCGGCGCTTGTTGCGGAACTCGTTGCGCTTGCTGTTGCTGAAGTTTCTTCTCGGCTCAGAGGAGTCCATCAGGGGCTGAGTAGGATCACCAAGTGCGTACTGATCCGCAATCTTGATGGTCTCCGCCAGAGTGTTCGGCATCTCCCTCTGCAACCTCTGCCATAGCATACTGCCATGCCTGCATCCCTGCGCAAACCAAGTGATGGCCTGTGCTTCATTCACACCCTCACAGGTGTTCCTCAATGTGCTCCACCGAGTAAGGTACTCGCGGTCTGTCTCGTCTTCTCGCTGCCTGCAAGCGGACAGCTGTTGTGGCCTATTCGGCCTCTTGTAGGTGCTGGTGAAGTTGCTGATGAAGGCATCCGAGAAATCCAGCCAGCAATTGATGCTGTTCTTGGGCAAGTTGTTGAGCCAAGTGCGAGCTGGACCCTCTAGCATCTGCGGAACATAGCGCACCGCCCACCTTCTGTTGCCGTTCGCGATATGGACCGCGGTGACATAGTCATTGAGCCAATCTTCCGGCTTGGTGCTACCATTGTAGCTCTTGGTGCCCCTTGCAAGCTGGAAGTTCTTCACGGACGGCTCGTTCATGATATGCGGGCCAAAGCACTCGGGGCCAGGAGGACCCGTGTTCTCCAGCCGCGCCGACAAGCTGATCCGGTCCAACTGATGCCTCGCATCTCCAGGCGCCAGCATGCGCTCGCCAACACGATCATGGACATCATAACCAGCCATCTCCATGGCCGAGTAGCCATCATCATATCTGTCCACCTGCACAGCAGCAGGCTGCTCCACCGGGTTGACGACTGGCGCCACTGCGCGCGGCTGCTGCCTCTGCCGAGTAGGCGGAGCAGCGGGACGCTGAGAAGGACCTGGACGCGCTCCATCTCGGGCCTGGCTTTGAGCTTGATGGGCTTGAGAGCCTGCTCTTGCAGCGTTGTGTTCCTGCCCGGGCTGCTGCGGCACAGCAAGCTCTCTCGCGGCAGCAGCCGGGCCGTACACCTGCATTTGCCTATCTCTGGCCGAACGTCCGCTGCGGCTCTTCTCGCGGCTAGGATGCGGAGACGAGGCTTGATCATTAGATCTAGCCGCGTGCGAGTGCACCACCTGCGAAGCTCCAGCACCCGGGTTGGCCTTCCGGAACTCCTCATTCTGCCTAGCAGCCTCCAACACCAACTCGTTGAGCCTTTTCTGCTGCCTAACGCGCGCGTCGCCGTCTAGACGAGGCAACTCGGCAGCTACAGCCTCTGCAGCTCTAAGTGTCTTGGCGGGTGTGCTATATCTGGGCCTGGTGGAGGTGTTTGCGGTAGCGGACTGAGCAGGAACCTCTACAACTGTTGCCATCTCGGCACCAAGGTTGCGCCGCGTGGCGCCTACTCTGCTAGCCCTCCTAGTGACTGGCGTGAAGCCGTGAGCCTTGTTGTACTCGAGCTGATCTAGACTCAACTCCAACCTCACCTTATCCAACTCCGCCTGCTCGGCAAGCAGCTCCTGGCGCTGCCTCTCGAGCTGCTCCCTCATGGCTAGAAGCTCGATGTCGGTGGGAGTCGGCATGCCAAGTCGCCCAGCCGACGCGGGAATATTCGGAGTAGTGGAAGGCGGCAAGTTGCACTCCTTCTCGTAAGGCATGTGAGTCCTGCCACCAGCGCTCGGTGCAGCAAGATCCTCGACGACGGCCGCAGCGCCAGTAGCGGCTGCGCCAGCGTTTGCCGCCAAGCCCGTCACCATCACCTCAGCGCGGTCCGCAGAACTGCACGCGGGCCTTCCGCGAGCGGCGATCACCGCGGGAGGATCCTCCGCGTCATGCACCAGCTCGGGGTATGCGCGGTTGGTGACGGTGGCGACGTAGACGAGGTGGGAGCCGAAAGAGATCACCGAGCCGCCCTCCGGCATGGCCCTGCCGCCAAAATCGCCGGCGTTGTCGGTGACGAAGTCGAAGGAGCCGAATCTGTGGACAAGGCCACAGACTACACGCTCCGCTGAAGAAGATCCCGTCCGAACAGAAACTCCAGCCAGCGTCGCTGGTTGCCCCACGGTGGGCGCCAACTGTCGTGGTGGTGTCACGGCAGATGCCATAGGATGGCTAAAGATGTGGGGACGAAGGACGCTGGAGGTGCTCGGGGAGGGATCACGCGACGAGTAGCCGCGTGAGGTACAAAGTAAACACTGCAAACAACACGATCTACCCAGGTTCAGGGCCCTCGTGAGGAGGTAAAACCCCTACTCCTGCCTTTCTCTATGTATTCTGGTGTCTCACCGAGTAGCCACAGTACAATGTTCTTGCTACCGAGTAGCCACTCTTCTCTCTACGTGATGAACTAGGTCAAGAATCCAGGTCACGGTGTGTTCGATTGTGTTCTCTCCTCACGCAGGAGGCGGCGGGGCACCTTATATACATGGTGCCTAGCCGGATACGTCCAAACATGGACAAGTGTCGACATAATGTGCACATCGTCCTTCCTCCGGGTTCCCGCTGACAGCTTTGATTCCTAATCTTGGCTGCATCCGTAAAGTCGTTGGGCAAAACCAAGGGGACAGACTGGTATCACTGTGCCAAACACAGAGTAGGGCCCCCTTATCCTACGACCGCCTGCTTCCATGCTGTCACTGTCAGGCAGGCCGGTCCCAGATGAACAGTAGTTCGAATAGTGCCAAGTACGGACCCATGATACGCGGGATCCTGTGTCAGAACGGCTCCTTTGACTTTCTGGCCCGAGTAGGTTCCCGCCAGTTTTACTCGGGCCAACTCTTCTACTCGAATGGACAGAACTTGATTGATTCTTTCTTCTGGTCATCTTGAGGTAAGACCGAGTAGCAGTCGACCGGGTAGCAAGTACCGGGTAGGCGGCTACTCGACCAAACCTCTCTTCTGATAGTTGCTTTTACCACTTGTCTTTACCCTACTCGGGGGTAACCTCTTTTTATTTGGTGCAGCGGCGCTGGAGGCGGATGAGACGTTCTTGTCTTTCCCCGTGATCTTGGGCGAAGAATTTTCGCAGGATCCTGCGGACAAACGAGAGGTGCAGGGCTCAAATGGTGGCAATGGTTGCGGGCGCACGAAGGAAGAAAAGTACAATGACGACAAGAATGAGAAAAGAGGCGGCTTTACCTTCCCTCGTCTTATATAGCAGACGTGAAGCTACTTAGAGACGCATGTTGCAGATCATGGCCGCGTGGCTCACATCCGTCATGACACACGGAAACATGTGGGCGAACCGTCACCCGTACATTACTCCACCCGCATGAAAATCAAGGAGGCGTTATGATACGGGGTGGCCTGATCTTCTCATAGAGCAACTCGAAATAATATGATAACTAGTGTTTCACTGAGATCTCTCCTGGATGATTCCTGATTGACAATGCAAGAGTTTTCAATCCCTCTGGATATTCTCAACTACACACTCTTGCACAATGTAATCCACCTACTACAAGTGTTCATGTTGTTGGAACGCGTAGAGATAAACAAAACTTTTCTACGCGATACTTCCAAGATCTAGCCGAGGTAGAAGGCCACGAGGATTACCACTAGACGCGCGGTTGCGGATTATCGATGCAGCGCGTCGATGCAGTGTAGTCCCACGATCAGATCCAGCCGATCCAATTCCATGATCGTCGAAGTGCTGAACGTACAACACCTCCGCCGGTATCCACACGTACGAGGAGGAGCTTCGACGGCGGACTGCTAGGTCCGGTGCGGCGGCTGGACTGAGTGGGGCTAGGGTTCCCAATGCATGGGAGTGGAATAACGTAACGTACCCGCTGGGCAACCTGCGCCCCTCTTTATGTAGCGAATGGTAGTGGGCTTCACAACACTTGTGGCTCATTCCCTCTGTGAGTCCGACTCACAAACTCAGTCCATTTCCGCTTCGGGTCAAACCAGACCAATACATTTGCTCCCGCTCTTAAGTGTGCGATCCTGCAGGCTCATGGCGACTTGGACACGATTGGAGTCCGACTCTCAATCGATCAATCGGTAGCGGCTCCTATCAAAACGTGTCGACTCCCAAGTCCCATTGAGTCATGACGACATACCTTCCAATGTGACTTTCATCTTAGTTCCTTTTGCCTCACGATATACCTTGTCGAACTATATGCAAATTATCGTCATCCCTTAATAGTTCAACTCTCTTCTCGGTCCGTGATATGTGATTCATCTGACTAACTCTTAGTCAACACACCCAGTTAACACTTAACCGAGTCGCGCATGGCCATGCTTCCAGAATCATATCACTCGAGAGGGCCCAGAGAATATCTCTCCATTCGGAGGGGCAAAATCCCATCTTGATTATCCACATCACGCAGCTTGCTTCTCATTCGACCCGAACTCTTCCTTTATAACTGCCTTGTCACAGAACATCGTTTCACAGAACCTAAGTCGGTGATCCACAACTCGGAATATGCGACAACCTCAGATCTAAGGATTACATTGATTGAGACATGCAAATGACGACTTGCTCATTGCATCTCATTATGGGTCAGTCCGACTTGCTAAACTCTTTAGCCAAGTCTGTGAACGTTGGAATGGCATCACCATGCCCATGACAAGTGGAACCGAGTCATCAGCCAACACTCACATTAATCTAGGGTGTGTGTCCAGCACAACCTTAATAACCAAGGACAATTTTAGCATTAACAACATGAATACATAGTTCCACAATCGAATCACATATTCAATGACATATATCATATGTTCAAAACAAGGACGACTTAATAACTTTATGAATAAATTGGGAATCACATCATACATGATTGCCTCTAGGGCATATTCCCAACACATGTACCTTCTAATTCCCAATGCGATAGCAGATATCACGCAGAATTTGCAAAGGGATCTTTACTTGAAGATGAAAGCTTACAAAGCAATACAATCTAGAGGCTAAGGGGTAATTGTCTCTAACATAGTATAACCTATCTTGGGCGCAATGGGAAGCTATTTATGAGGGGGTAGGGGTGCGGCCAAGAGGTGGGGCGCACCTCCTTCCTCATTGTGTTCGAGTTGGACTCTAATCCAATTTAAATGATTATAAACCAAACTCACAAGAGTCCAGTCAAATAAGGACTCCCGGGTCTTACTTCACAAGCTACTAGGACTCTCCTGGCGCATCCACAGGGTGTGGTGCAACACCTTATGAAAATAAAGGTTATGCCTCATGATGTTAAAGAAAGAAAAACTTTTGAATGCCATTCGAGTTAGAATTGATTACATTGTTAGGATGTTGGCTGAATTGCATGCTAGGTGGGAAAAAGAAGACGAAATAGATAGAAAGAATAATATAACTAGAGTTTGTATTATTACCATCACTAGTAATGCTGAAGTTTCAAATGCTAGTAAACCTCGTACTGTTAATGGAAAAGTAATTTATGTTGGCAATGTCTCCACATCTTCTGTTAACATTTAAAATTTCCTAAAACCACTGCAACTGTTCCTGATATAAGAGCTGAAATTTTTCGAAATATGGGAGACAATGGTCCCATTAACTTTGATAATAATGATTTTGATTTCGACGGTTGCAATATTTCTGAAGTAATTATGTTCCTACAAAAGCTAGCTAAAAGTCCTAATGCTAGTGCTATAAGTATAGCTTTTACAAAACATATTACAAATGCTCTCATGCCAGTTAGAGAAGAAAAATTGAAACGTGAAGCCTCTATCCCTAGGAAGTTAGAAGATGGCTAGGAACCCATCATTAAAATGAAGGTGAATGATTTTGATTGTAACGCTTTATTGATCTTGGTACTAGTATCTCTGTTATGCCTAAGAAACTCTATGATATGATTGATTTACCACCTTTGGAACACTGTTATTTGGATGTTCATCTTTCTAATAATGCTAAGAAGAAACCTTTGGGGAGAGTTCATGATGTTCTTATTATGATTAACAATAAACATGTCCCCGTTTATTTTGTTGTTATGAATATTGAATGCAATGCTTCGTGTCCAATAGTTTTAGGAAGAACTGTTGGTGTTGTTATTGATATGAAAGAGGGGAATATTAAATATCAATTCCCACTCGAGAAAGTTATGGAACACTTTCCTAGAAAGAGATTGAAGCTACATTTTTGTTCTAAAATAATTCTGATGTTGATGCTTCTTCAGTTGAAAATATTTGATTCTTGCTTTCTGTGCCTAGCTGAAAGGCGTTAATTAAAAGCACTCTTGGGAGATAACCCATGTTTTATTTCTATAATTTTTTTTGTTTTTTTAGTAAAGGTTTTGTTTACTTCTGTAACAACTCCTCTGTATCTTTACTTTTTCGAATTGCTGTGCCAAGTGAAGTCTCTAGTGGCAAGTTGATGCTAGAGATTCGTATTTCTGCGCAGGAACGGATTTTTGCTGTCCACCGTTCATATTAATTTCCAGAAAAATCGAAACATCCTGAAATTTTTTGTGCGTGATCCTTAGAAATAGCATGCAACTTTTCTTAGTTCCGGGTTTTCTGATATGAGCAACGTAAGTGCCTCGAAAGAATTCGTATTTAGAGACTGTTCTCGATTTGACTATGTTGAGTGGATATCTTTGCTCCATAAAACATCAGTGGATGTAGCTAATGTTTAGAAAGTATTGGTAATGATTGTGTCCATGCAGAACATGTAATTTTTTGATTATGCACTAACCCTGTAATGATAATTACTTTGAGTTTGGTGTGAAGGAAGTTTTCAAGAGCCAAGAGAAGAGGATGATATAATTTGATCAAGAAGAGTGAAAAGCCTAAGCTTTTGGATGCCCCCGTGGATCATCCCAGCAAATTTCAAGAAGACTCAATCGTCTAAGCTTGGGGATGCCCAGGGCATCCCCTTCTTCATTAACAACTTATCGGGTCATTTCTAGTGAAACTATATTTTTATTCGTTCACATCTTATGTACTTTACTTGGAGCATCTTTTTTCCTGTAATAAACTTGGTTGGATCCTAGCATTCTTGTGTGGATAAAGACACGCTTCGCTTTTTCATATGAATACTCGTATTCTTCATTTATTGTCTAGCTGCTGCAATTATTTTAGCCCCGGTTTTTCATGGATCTCTTATTGAGAGCTGTTATTTCTTGCAGAGTAGTACTCTCTTGTTTCATTGATAAATTTTTTGGAGAGTTCTTGTTGAAATAAATTGATTGATGTTGGAGAAGGATAAAATATGTCGTGCTTACAATGGTGCAATAGGAAGCTTGTTTAGACTGTGGCTTAAACTTTAACATGTCATGTCAGATATTATTTTAATTGTATGCTTAGTAGTTATTGATGTAGCATGACTTGTCTCAAATATCTAAGAGTGCTTAATGTGCCATTGAAAGAAACCATGAGTTGTTTTTAACACATCGAAGCATAATATTGTGGTATTCTCCTTTGATTCTTTATTTGGGTTGACTTGGCGCATGCTCATACCATGTTATGACTACAAACCAGTCAACTCTAGCCTCTATGATCATTTAGTTTTTGACTTGTAATATCATTTATGCTTTGATTAATAATGTTTTGTCGCTATGCATGATTATGGCCGTTATTTCTCTCTTAGTTAGTCGCTCCTAGTCTCTTGCTAGCCTTCACCTGTACTTAGTATGAGCTCTACTCGTGCATCCAACTCCCAAAAACCCGAAGTTTGCCAAATGTGTCCACCATACCTACCTATTTGTGGTATTTCACCGCCACTCCAAAGTAAATTTCTTGTGTGCTACCTTTAAAACCTTCAAAACTATAACTATTATACCTGTTTGGGTGCTCCTGTTTTAGCTCATGAGGAAGTAGTTTAAAGTTTATCATGTCTTATTTCAAGCAAAGTTCTTCCCCCTCTTTCACCCGATGAGTATGGAATCTGTGCTCATCTTAATATTTCCAAGAGCTGGTGCCAAATATTATGAACTTAAATAATGAATAAAAGGCACTTCCCCATGGATTGATGATTGATTGGACGGCACCCGATGATTCGGTTAGCCATGGTTTGTGTAAGAAAAGGTGGGGGAAAGTGCCAACAATAAGGAAAATAGGAAAGTGCCAATGGAAACCGCTCTCAAAAGTCTGAAATCTTGCTTGACATGAGTTATGATAAGTTTTTTATTACCGTTCATTGACATAGACATACACCTCTCTCAAAATTTTATTTTTAATACCATTGTTTTATTTAAATAAAAATCTCTAGCACATGAGTAATCCTTGCTTCCCTCTGCGAATGGCCTTTCTCTTACTTTTATGTTGAGGTTTCATCTTCTAACTTTATGCACAAATTAAGAGAGCATAGTTGTCATTCCGAGTATAATGTGCGTAGTCCCAAAATATTATTGATTTATTCATGATTATGTTATTACTTGTTCTCAAATTATTTGTGTCCAGTCACCATTTGAACTTTGAAGGCATCCTGGAATTTCTGTTTTGCTATTACATGAAGGACAAGTTGAATACCACTTTTCTATGTTTTCTCCATGCTCGAAACAGCCGTGTCAATTTAAATGCATTATTATTCATGATCTTTTGTTTGTGTTATTTTTCATGTTGCAACATAGTTGCTAAGTTACATTGTTGGAATTATATCTATCATGCCGATGTTTACAGTACTTTGATCTCAGCTTGCAATGCTTTTACAATAATGTTGATCAAGATTGTGTTGGTAGCATGTCACCTCAGAAATTATTTTGTTGTTATCGTTTTACCTACTTGAGGACGAGTAGAACTGAGATTGGGGATGTTTGATACGTCTCCAACTTATCTATAATTTCCGATGTTCCATGTTGATATTATGCCAATTGCTACATGTTTTCTATAAAGTTCACACCATTTTCATGCATTTTCTAGGACTAACCTATTGACAAGATGCCACGGTGATAGTTCCTGTATTCTACTTTTTATGTATTTCAGAAAAGTAGTTCTGTAAATATTCTCGTAATTGCACGAAACAAAAGACGAAATCTCTATGATTCTGTCACGTACACGAAGTCCAAAGGGGACTAGAAGGGGGCCAGGGAGGCAGCCACACCATAGGGCGGCGCGGCCCCCCTTGGCCGCGCGGCCACGTGGTGTGGGCCCCCTGGCCGCCCACCGACATCACCCTTCCTCCTATATATTTCCTTCCTCGGGAAAACCCTAATTACACGAACCTCCATCCACGAAAAGTTTCGTAGCCTCCGTTGTTGTCAACCCTAGTTCATGAGGGTTCTAAAGCTCTTCCCGACACCCTGACGGAGAGGGGAATCATCACCAGAGGGCTCTTCATCACCATGCTTGCCTACGGAGTGATGCGTGAGTATTTCATCCTGGTACTACGGGTCGATAGTAGTAGCTAGATGGTTGTCTTCTCCAATTTTGTGCCATCATGTTTAAATCTTGTGAGCTGCCTAACATGATCAAGATCATCTTATTGTAATGATACATGTTGTGTTTGCTGGGATCCGATGAATATTGAATACTATGTCAAGTTTATTATAGATCTATCATATATGTTATTTTTTATGTTGCATGATATCCGTTGCTAGTAGATGCTCTGTCCAAGTAGTTGCTTGTGACTCCAAGAGGGAGTATTTATGATATATAGTGGTTTCATGCCTCCAGTAATCTGGGAGAGTGACTGTAACTTCTAAGATTGTGGATGTGCTCTTGCTACTAGGGGTAAAACGACAATGCTTTGTCTAAGGATAATTATGTTGTTTACATTACACACTTTACTTAATGCAATAATCTGTTGCTTGCAACTTGATACCCAAAGTTTACTCGGATGACGTCCTGAGGGTAGATTATTAGTCATAGATGCAGTTGGATAACGGTCTATGTATCATGTTGTAATGCCCAAATGAATCTCATAGTAGTCATGATGTCATGTATATGCATTACGGTGTATTCTCTATTCGTCAATTGCAAGCACTCCTCCCACTCCCGCGGATTCTTCTTGATCATGGTTCGCAACAATGTTGATAATATGCGATTAATCACCTCCGTTTGTCCATCAGTTTGGGGGTGACATGTTCTTGAAAACATCGACTTGGTTCCTAGTTTCCCCCATAATGTTTTCCAAAACTAGCTCATAAACTTTACGACACGATCAGAAACAATAGTCCTTGGTAATCCATGTAGTCTCACTATGTCCCTTAAAAACATATTAGCAATATGCGACACATCGTAGCTCTTGGGCATGCAATAAAATGTGACATTTAGGAAAATCTATCCACTGCCACGAATATTGAGTCATGTCCCCTTTTAGTCTTCGGAAATCCTAGCACAAAGTCCATACTAATATCCTCCCATGGTGTATAGGTGCAAGAAGAGGGGTATACAACCCATGAGGCTTTAATTTTGACTTTGATTTGTTGCAAGTGATCAATGCTGCACAAATCTATAGACATCTCACCTCATATGTGCCCAATAAAACTTATCAGCTAACATGAGTAATATTTTCTCCCGTCCCAAGTGTCCCATCAATACTCCACTATGAGATTCCTACAACAATAGCAAACGTAAAGAACACTCGGGAACACATAATTTGTTAGCTCTAAACAGAAAGCCATCATGAATATGATGTTTATCCCATGCTTTTACACTAGTACACTTAGCAAAAGGAATAGAAAACTCAGTATCATTTGCATATAATTCAAGTAGACTCTCTAAACCAGGAACTTGCACATCTAATTTTGTAAGAAGCATGTTCTTCCTAGATAGTGCATCAGCAATCACATTATCCCATCCTTTCTTATACACATTTAGCATGTCTCTTACTAAGATTAGATTGGCTCTTCAGAAACTTCAATGCCTCATGATCAGAATGTATGATAAATTCTTTTGGCCACAAATAATGTTTCCAAACCTCAAGAACTCTAACAAGCACATACAACTCTTTATCATAGACAAAATAATTCAATTGTGCATCATGCAATTTCTTAGAAAAATAAGCAACATGTTTGTTTTCTTGCGTAACTACTCCACCAATTCCAATACCACTAGTATCACATTCAATCTCAAATTGCTTATTGAAATTTGGAAGCATCAACAATGGTGAAGAAATCAATTTATTTTTCAGCTCATCAAATGACATGTCTTGTGCAACACCCCATTCGAAATCAACTCATTTCTTAGTCAAATCAAAAGGTGCAACAATGGAACAAAAATCTTTAACAAATCTTCTATAAAAACCAGCAAGACCAATTAAACTACGCACTAGACTCACATTCATGGGGGTAGGGAAATTTTTAATAGCTTCAATTTTCGAATCATCTACCTCAATCCCATGTTTAGAAACAACATATCCCAGAAATATGACCTTATCCTTGCAAAAAGTGCACTTCTCAAGATTACCAAATAATTTGTTTTCCCTTAGCACATGCAAGACTTGTCTAATATGATTAATATGTTCATATTCATTGTGGCTATATATTAGAATATCATCAAAATAAACTACCACAAACTTTCCAATAAAATATCTCAAAACATGGTTCATAAGTCTCATGAAAGTACTAGGTGCATTAGTTAAACCAAAAGGCATCAGTAATCATCAATACAAAACAAGTTTTGTTTGAAAGGTTGTTTTCCACTCATCTCCCTCTTTTTACTAATTTGATGATAACCACTACGCAAATCAATTTTAGAGAACACAACAGCACCACTTAATTCATCTAGAATGTCTTCCAATTGTGGAATAGGATGACGATAACGAATAGTGATGTTATTTATTGCTCTACAATCTACGCACATGCACCAAGCATCATCTTTCTTAGGATCCAAAATAACAGGAACAACACAAGGGCTAAGACTGATTCGAATGTACCCTTTATCAAGGAGCTCTTGTACTTGTTTCTAAATTTCCTTCGTCTCCTGGGGATTAGTTCTGCAAGGGGCTCGGTTTGGTAATGTGGCTCCAGGTATCAAGTCAATTTGGTGCTCAATGCCACGCAATGGTGGCAGCCCTGCTGGTACCTTCTCTGGAAACACATCATCAAATTCCTTCAACACATTAGAAATAACAATATAGAGAGGGGTCATGTCATTAGAAACCAAAATTTCTCCCTTGTCCATGAGCAATATAGGTACTAAACTAGGATCCTCGGTAAACTCTCTCAAGTCATCTTTGGTGGCTAACATGCATAATAGGCTCCCTCCGTCACTTTTATTTTTACCAATCATCTTGACTTTGCTATTATCAATTACAAACACTTTTTTTTCTCTCGTCTCATCTCTCTCACTCCCAGTTTCTAAATTCACTTCTGTTTTTTGACGAGATTCATTTACAATTTGTTGTGGTGTCATAGGCCTCAAAATTTGTCCTTCCCATGCCAATTCAACTGGTATGTATTTTCTCTTCCATTGTGTACAACACTCCTATCAAACTGACATGGTCTTCCCAGCAACATGTGACAAACAGACATTGGTACGACATCACACTCAATGGTGTCTTTGTATGGTTCAGTGTGAAATTCAACTCTCGCCATGTAGCTCACCTTCATTTCTCCTTTATCACTACGACTGAATATAATAAGGATGAGGGTGTGGGATATATTTCAACTTTATCGTTGCACATAAATCTTTGCTTGCTAAGTTTCTGCAACTTCCCCCATCAATAATAACTTTGCAAGCCATTTGAGGACCTACAATAGCTTTAGTTTGGAACAAATTGCATCTCTTATTTTCTGGACTTGGAGTAAAACTCAAATACATAGTTTTTGGTGTGCAAACAATAGAGGGGTAAAGTGTAGCATATGCATCCACTGGACCATCAGTAGCATCACAATCATCCTCCTCATCAGGATCAACATCATCACATGTTTCATACTCATTGTCCTCATTAACAAACATAATTTTCTATTAAGATAATCTCTCTTGAAGTGCTCTTTTCCTCCACATTTGTGACAACTCATATCTCTATTTGTAGTAGTGGACATAGTAGAACCACTTGCACTTGCTGCTAGTTGGGATGGTCTCTTTTTATTGGATGTGCTAGTCTCGGGTCTGGAGGATGGGGCACCACGAATTTGAGATGCTTGGGGTGGTGGTGATTAAAATGCATAGTTTCTAGGAGTAAAACTCCTTCTGGCACTCATCATAGCCTCCTCGGCCAACTGTGCTTCAGCTTCTTTAGCATGATGTAACAACTCAGTCATGTCATTATATTGGAGATGCCTCACAATTCTTTTTTATTTTGAATTGCAACCCTGAAAGAAAATGTTGCGTAGTATGTTATGGCTCCTCTCTAACTCGATCTCTTTGGAGAATCAACTCAACTCCCTATAGTAAGCATCCACTGACAATAAGCCTTGCTTCAACTGCAGGAGTTTATCATATATTGTTCTAATGTAATTGTTGGGTACAAATCTGTCCCTCATTACTTGCTTCATAGTTCTCCATGTAATTTTTGGATCACCAACTTCTGCCCTCAATTACCCCACCACAAAAGAGCATAGCATCAAACCCAGAAGATGCAAGTTTTATTTTTCTATCCTCAGTATAGTCATGCAATCTCCATAGCTTTTCTATTTTCACCTCCCACAACAAATATTCCTCCACATAATCATGATCAAATGTGAAAGGAGGGATACAAAATTTAGATTTTCCCAAACCATCATCTTCCCTATTTTTTATGGGGTTTGAATTATTCTAGCAAATGCATTTTCTCCACGGTCAGTAGGAGCATCAGCACCCTCATTAGCGTTGCCTTTAGGAGCTCTTTGTTGTACTAGAGTAGTGAAATTAGCAATATGTCTTGTCAAATTTGTCACAGATTCTTGGAGCATAGCAACAAATTCTTAAGTAGCACAAGCTTCTATCTTCAGATCTAAAGTGCTTAATTATTTTTTTCAAAGCGTCATCATTTTGCTCTATTTCCGATGTTATTCTTTTGTACATGGTATCTCTTAGTGCCTCATACTCATTCCACCTCACCACTTCCTAGGGTTTCTTCTTTGCCTGCACATCAGCAGAATAGCAAACTCCATTATGTTAGTGAAAACAAAAACAAGTATAGGTGGGTGTTTTCTCTCAATTCACTCAATCCAGCAAGATAATGGTGTAACTCACTTCTCCAGAGTGAATATAAAAATACTTCACCAACCAAGTAGTGGCAACTATATGTACCAAGTGTGAGAAGAGAATATCAGGGATCTCAGTTATCGCAAGGAAAAATCAGGATATATGGTGGGGCTTGGTTGGGATACCTAACAACACCAAAATAGCAACTCCAAATAACTGTCAAATGTGATATAAAAATTTACTAGGGAACACACACACTCTGGGAGTCAAATGTGGCCAGCAACTATATGGTAGAATTTGTTGCAAGCACTGGAAATACACTAGCAAAAGCTCAATGTCAATCAAACACAAGATTGATCAAAGTAGTGATGCAAACAACAATGTAAAATAGCTCCAAACTTGTGGCAATGATCAATACTTTTTAAAGGCCTCTTTTCTCTTTTCTCTTTTATTTTTCTGTTTTTTCTCTTTGATTGTTTCACTCTTTTGGGACAAAATGTCCAACCTATACAGACTATAAAAATTGATTTCCACTATGTAAAAATGGGCCAAAATGTCTAATCAAAACAACACGATGTAAAAAATCGATTGAGCAGCCTGATGAACACAAAATATGCCAGTCTTATAGGAAAGTTCCTAGTATTTGTGATGTAGAATGGCCTTGGCTATGGTTCACAAAGATCAGCAATGAAATCCTAAATAAAATTGAGAGAAAACAAAAATACAAACTAAGGAAAACAACTCAAATATATGCACACGGCAACAACTTTGCTCACGGCAGGATTTTTCCTGTTTTTGTGCCGGGCAGGGATGGTGCGCTGGTTGATGTATATGGGCCCTTGGGGGCACAGCAGGGATTTGCCAAATATGCTGCCGGGCAGCACTCCGAATAGGTATAGGAGTTTAGGGACACGGCTAGAAAAAAAAATCTGTAGAACAGCTGCCGGGCAAGGAATCCGTATAGGACTAGGACTCGAGGACAACAGAAAATTTACCGTTTTGCTGCTGCGCAGAACTCTGAATTGATTCCGAGTAGGAGTAGACTTCCACAAGGAAACGTGATGTGATTTTTTCGTGGCAACCAGTATGAATTTGCAGCAATATGAAACAAACTCCATGGCAGGAAACTTTATGTAGATTTTTGTGGTAGCTTGGATGGGATCTGAATCAAATAAGAACAAATCCCAAGGCAGGAAAATTGCAAATATGTGCCTTCCATGGCAGAAAATAAGATCAACTCGCGGCACCTCTTGTAGATCTCGGATTAGAACTGATCTTGCTTAGGAAACAAATCTAACTCGCAAATCGCAAGGCTATGGTTGTATTCCCGAGAGTAAATAGATCCAATCTCAACTAGTTTTGCAACTGCAAGATATTTTTGGTGTGACTTTTTCTGGTATAGATCCAAAGAGAACACGAACACAACTCTGATAGATGAACTAGAAACCATAAACCTAAAAATTCAAGACACAAAAAGAAAAATAGGACACAAAATCAACAGAAAACAACAATAGAAGAAGCAAATTGGTGTTTATCTAGGCTATGGCAATCTCTCTAATGTCTGTTTGTGTGTGGATTTTTCTGGATAGGAAGAAAATAATCTAAAAACTAGGGAAAACAAATTTTCTCAAAGAGGCAAACTAATCTGATACCAAGATGATATGGGGTAGCCCGATCTTCTCAAAGAGCAACTCGAAATAATATGATAACTAGTGTTTCACTGAGATCTCTCCTGGATGATTCCTGATTTCCAATGCAACAACTTTCAATCCCCGTGGATATTCTCAACTACACACTCTTGCACAATGTAATCCAAAGACTGCAAGTGGTCTTGTACCTTCTAATTCCCAATGGAATCAAAGATATCACGTAGAATTTGCAAAGGGATCTTTACTTCAAGATGAAATCTTACAAAGCAATACAATATAGAGGCTAAGGGGTAATTTTCTATAACGTAGTCTAACCTATCTTGGGCGCAATGGGCAGCTATTAATGAAGGGGGTAGGGGTGCGTCCAATAGGTGGGGCGCACCTCCTCCTCATTGTGTTCGAGTTGGACTCTAATCCAATTTAAATGATTAAAAACCGAACTCAGAAGACTCCAGTCAAATAAGGACTCGCATGTCCTCTTTCCTAAGCTACTAGGACTCTCCTGGCTCATCCACAGGGTGTGGTTTGCCACCTTCTCTTTGTTTTCCATTCATTTCTTCCTTGTTTTCTAGCTTGTAACTTCTGTTTTCCAGCTGCTCCTTCTTATTTTCTAGCATGTTCTTGTTGTTTTCTAGCGTGTTCTTGTTGTTTTCCAGCTCCTCTTGATGCTCTCCTCCATTCATGTTTATGTTATCAACAAACCTGATCATACATAAATGCATAGACTTAGGTAGTATAAAATTCGCATAATCACAAACACCATATTCTATTAAGAGTGAGTTCACCTGTTGTTCTAATAACTTGGTTCTTGATCTTTTCATAGGTCCGAGTCTCACTCCATTGATATCAAATCCAACTCAAAAGTCACGCGTCGGTCCACCCTGACACGTGGTTATTTTTTCGTTCTTCTCCTCTGTTTGTTATACATTGACTTGGCATCCCGAGTCTTGTATTTCAATAAAATACTACATATTTTTATTGGTATAGGTTTTTCAATAGTATGCATGCATGAATCCTGAATGGACGGTGTATCAAAAATTTGACAAAACTTCCATTATTTTATTGTTCGTATATATGTCAATAATCTTGTAGTGGTAGAGGTGCAAAGTTCGGACCGTCTGGGTACCATCCGACCTCTCTAGTTCAACCAAATTAATTAACTAAAAAAGATTCGGGCTAGAGGTTACCCTAAGTGACACGAGTTTGCATCCTTATTGGTGGATATGTTAGAAACAAAATGGTGGAATACTTACTATTATGAATTGGCGAGAGGTTTAGAATTAGGAATTCGTCATGATACATGGTAAAGAAACTCAAAATGCTTCACCAAATTTAAGTTAAAATTCTTCTGTCATTAATCTGTGAAAAACGCCTCAGGTTATGAAAATTTAAGTTAAGAATGTATGTTGATGAATCTGTTCAAGATACATCGGCGATGTATTCGTGCCTAATTGTTGTGCAAAATGCTCGGATCATGGAATTCATGTTAAAGTGCTTTGTAATTCATCAACTTTTTGTGGCACTCTATAATTGCGTATATTGGGATGCGCCTGCGAACTATTGATACTTGAATTTCGTATAGAAGAATCCAACTCGAAATGCTAGCGAATTAGAAAGTTTCTACTTTCCACAGTTTATTTATCTGCTTCTTCTCCTTTTGCTTTGTTTTTACCCTCCATCCACTTCAGGTTCCTTTGCGCAAACCAACACCTTTAGGAATTTTAGAGAGATATGGATAATGCATCAAGAACAATGACCATATATGCATACAAACAAGGACTGGGTAGGGATTGGGGAAATGCCCATACTTGAGAAATCTGCTGAATCGGAGGTGTGTTTTGCAGTCTTCTAGGGGTTGACCGTAAAAAGGTTGCACCAATCTTGATGAACGGATGGCGTGGATAGGTCGGGGACAACCAGGTGCGGTTTTGTGTTTTCGATGCGAAACTGCCTGCCGAGAGTCCAACGCCACGTTCTCCACTCCGCCCGTGCGCGCGAGCGACGCCGAGTTGACCTAACCACCAGTCAGCAATCGGTTGAGTTGGCCATGCATGCGCGCTCCCCATCCCTACCGGTTACGACTTGGCGCCACTACACGATCGATCAGCATCACAACACCTCTCTATAAGTTCCTCCCCCACTCATCAGTTCGATCGATCAAACCGCGCGCTAGTACAGATAGTACAGACACACCAGAAATCCTTTCTCCGGGATCATCACTGTGATCTGAACCTTCCCATGGCCGCGAAGGCGTCTCTGGTGTTCCGTCTCTCGGCGCTCCTCGTCGCATTCCTCGTCGTCTGCTGCCCGGCATCGTCGGTGGCGCCGTTGGGGAAGCGTTACAGGGTCGGCGGCCCGGAAGGGTGGCGCGTCCCGCCGCCGCAGGACAAGGAGATGTTCTACGTGAAGTGGGCGTCGCCCATCACCTTCTTCGTCGAGGACTCCATCGGTAACTCATTTACCACCCGAGCTCGAGCG
Source organism: Alopecurus myosuroides (assembly GCA_028641055.1). Taxonomy (NCBI): domain Eukaryota; kingdom Viridiplantae; phylum Streptophyta; class Magnoliopsida; order Poales; family Poaceae; genus Alopecurus; species Alopecurus myosuroides. Next base: position 233,196,778 of record CM054060.1, on the reverse strand, counting down.
TTCTCTCGATTGATTTACCACCTAGAGGGAACAAATCAGCGTAAGTATATCTACCTGATTTGAATGCAAATGGGCCTGCAGAGTTCGTGTACAAGAACGACACGGTGATCAAGGTGAGCAAGGCGGGGTACTACCACTGCAACGAGACGGCGGGAGTCGGCACTGGCCCCGTGCCCAAAGACGGCAGCACGCTCTTCCTCCTCGACGCCCCGGGCCTCTCCTACTTCGCCAGCGCCGACCTCGCCCACTGCAGCGACGGCGAGAGGCTCATGATCAACGTCCTCGCCGCCGAGCCGCCGGCGCCGGCATCCTCGTTTCCGCCGGCGCAAGCGCCGACGGCGCCATCGTCTTCCCAGTCGTGGCCGTCGCCCACGTTCCCTCCGGCTCCCGGGCCGTCGCCGTCGATGGAGTATTCATCAGCCACGGGGGCCTCGTTCATGTCGTCGGTCGCTAGCGCCGTGGTATCAGCTGCAGCCTTGGCGCTGGCAAGTTTTACTTGAGCAAATAAATCTACGTAGTAGGGTACGTAACTCATGTGGTTATTAGGAGTACGACTGGTTTGAATTGTTAGTGTGTGTGTTGTGCGTGTGCGTGTGATGATGATCAAATTCAGGACAATTGATATGGTTTAGGGTGATTGTCGAGGACTCAGTAGGAAGAGTGTCGTTTTGATGTATGCCTATCATGTTCTCATATGTGTCAGTAACAATAATTATATTTTACATGCTCGTGTCTCTGTGCGATGTTAATTTAGGAACTAAATGTAGACTCGAATTTTGGATGTAGAACTGAATCAAACTGTAGGTACGTGTTCTGGTTTCCACTGTTGTCTCAGACGAACAATTGTTATATTCTTGGACCTCATACCCTTCATTAGACAGTAACGTTTACAGACAAGCTTACACCGTCAGGTGGTTTGTGGAAACCAGAAACATACTGAAAGAGACGACGAAGGCAGTCCGAGACAATGATAACAGGCCGAATGTGCAGATCAGTCGCCAGAACCAAAGCTTATCTGCAACCACGCGTTTCCAGACACCCCGGGTCAAGTTTTTTTTTTTTTTGAGCATAAAACCCCCGACTTTATTAATTAATAATCATAGGTATGTTTACAAAATCGGGGGGGTTGATCAGCCAAACATGCCGACCTACACCCAGACCAAGGGAACCTTTTGCAATATCATGTGCTTCACTATTATGCTCTCTCCTTTCATGTCTGAAAATTGCAAACTCCAAGTTCTCCTTACGTCGATGTATTTCTTCGATAACTGTTCCATATCCGCCTCTACTCCCTTCATTGATATCCTTCACCACTCCAGCGCAGTCAGACGCGATACATGCTCGCGTGATCTGAAGGTCTTGTGCGAGAGCTAGAGCCTCTCGACAAGCTACCGCCTCTAGGGTGGCTGGGTTGATTAAACCCTTGATCACAATTGCCGAAGCTCCAATGAACTGACCATTACCATCACGAAAAATTGCTGCAGCCGAACCACACGAGTTGTCTCTGTTTATAGCCCCATCAGCATTGACTTTCATCGCTCCATGTGAAGGCGGAATCCATGCACCTCTTCTCCGAGGCTGTGTAGGCATCACCGTTCTGCTTCCTTGGGTCGTTGCAAGACCCAAGTCTCGTATATAGCTTGTGATGAACCCGTGTGTGGACAACGGGCTTTGGAAAATCTCCTCATGTAATGCCTTCCTCCTCGCGGTCCAGATAGCCCATAGAGTAACTAACATCCGAACAAAATCCTCATGCTTGAGAGATTCAAGCATATCGAAAAGCCAATTTTTAGCCTCCGGATTAGAGTTCTGTATTGCATGTTCGAGCAGCTCCTCATCGCCAAGCGCCCAGACACACCTGGCCATGTGGCAGTTTAGTAAACTATGTCTCCAGTTATCCAGATCAGCACCACAAACCTTGCACGCTTGATCATTAGTCATATTGCGATGATGTCGCAGCTCTGCCGTAGGTAGACTGACTTTGGCGAGCCGCCAAGCAAAGTTACGAACCTTAGATGGAACTTTCACTTTCCACAGCTTCTTCCATAGAGTAGATATCTCATTTGTACCTGACACCCCGGCAGTATGATTCATCCATGCTCCCCTCCTTTGTTTAACTGCCACTATCATCCTGTATGCTGATCTAACAGAGAAAACTCCCGATTTCTCGAAATGCCACGCCCACGAGTCGGCCATAGGTACTGTGGGTAGTGGTATCTGTCTAATTTCATCAATGTCCATCAAACGGAAATTCTCCAACAGCTTCTGCTCGTTCCAACTAGCCGACGATGAGTCAATAAGTGCGGACACCAACACCGAGCTCTCCGCAGAAGGAGTTGTGATTGGCCTCAGACACGAGTCCCTCGGGATCCAATTATGGTCCCATATATGTGTTGATTTCCCATCCCCAATTCTCCTTATAAGTCCTTGCTTTAAGATCTCCCTCCCTTCCAAAATCGATCTCCAGATTTGTGATGGTGATGAGCCCAATCTCGCCTCCAGAAAATCTCTATCCGGGAAGTATCGAGCTTTCAGAATTCGGGCACTAAGAGAGTTTGGGTTTTCCAGTATCCGCCATCCTTGCTTTGCGATCAAAGCTAGGTTAAATAACTCCATATCCCGGAAGCCCATACCTCCCATATGTTTCGGTTGACACATCTCTTCCCAGGATATCCATGCCACTCTTCTCTTCCCATTCTTTGAACCCCACCAGAATTTGCGAATCATGCTATTGAGGTGAGCACACAGACCACTAGGCAATTTAAAACATGACATAGAATAAGTTGGGAGTGCTTGTGCCACTGATTTTATAAGCACTTCCTTCCCACCAAAAGATAGGCATTGCTCTAGCCACCCCTGTACTCTCTTCCAAACACGATCTTTCAGATATTTGAACGCCCCCGCCTTCGATCTACCAACATCAGATGGCAGCCCTAATACTTCTCATTTAGTGTTTCGACCTGGACATTTAGGATTGACTTGATCTGCTCCTTTATACCCTCCGGGCAACCCTTGCTAAAGAAAATTGAAGACTTTGCAAGGTTTACCCGCTGTCCTGATGCTCTGCTATAAACCTCAAGAATTTGAGTTACCTCTTCGGCTGCTCCCCTGCTCGCCTTTAGGAAGAGGAAGCTGTCATCAGCAAATAAAAGGTGACTCACTTCCGGGGCTGTTGGAGCCACTTTCAAGCCCAGGTTTAGTCCTTCTCCACTTCTTGCCTTCATCAGACAGGAAAATCCCTCAGCAGCCAGAAGAAATAGATATGGTGAAATAGGATCACCTTGTCGGATTCCACGTGTCGGTCTAAATTCATCTAGTTGATCTCCATTGAAAAGAACTGAAAAAGACACAGTTCGTACACACTTCATGACCGACGAAACCCAACTTGGCCGAAACCCTAGCTTCAACATGATTTTCTCCAAATACTCCCACTCTACTCTGTCATATGCCTTCATCATATCCAGCTTCAGGGCACACGCCCTATTTCTCTTTGCTTTGTTTATTTTCATAAAATGAAGACTCTCATAAGCTGATATAATATTATCTGTAATGAGCCTTCCCGGTACAAACGCCGACTGTTCCTCTGATATGATCATCGGTAATACCTTCTTAAGCCTATTAGCCACTGCCTTGGATGCAATTTTATACAAAACATTGCATAAGCTGATGGGCCTGTACTGACTCAATAGTGTAGGATTAGTAATTTTTGGGATAAGAACGATGAAAGTCTTATTAATTACCTCCACCGTATCATGTCCCCGAAGAATTCTCAGAACAATTGTTGTTACTTCTCTACCACAAACATTCCAATGCTTCTGAAAAAAATGAGCCGGAAAACCATCCGGCCCCGGGGCTTTTGTTGGAAACATCTGAAATAAAGCAGCCTTTACCTCCTCCTCCGTATACGGCTCCGTTAAATCTTCATTCATCCGATCAGTGACCTTCCTCGGCACCACATCCAGAACATTCTCAATTTCCGTACACCCCTCCGAGGAGTACAGAAACTCGTAAAAGGATTTTGTCATCTCCTGCATCTCCCTTCTATCCTCGGTGACAGCCCCATCAGGGCGCGTTAACCTCTCAATTTTATTCTTCTTCTTCCGTAATGTGGCCTTCTGATGAAAAAACCGAGTATTGCTGTCTCCCTCCCGCAGCCATTGGACCCTCGATCTTTGTTTCCACATTGTTTCTTCTCGATGATATAACTCCACTAGCCGGTCTTGAGCTTTAATTTCTTCATAAGATGGACCAGTGCGCCTCGGATCACACCGAAGAGTGTGGATCCTTTTCTGAAGCTCCTTAATCTCTTTCACCACATGCCCAAAAACCTCACCGCTCCATGAAGACATTTCCTTGCTAACATGCTGAATTTTATCATATAATTCTGCCACATTCGTTGCTCTTCTTCCCTCCCACGTTTGTTTCACAAAATCACCAAACTCTTCATGGTCCTCCCACATCTTCTCATAGCGAAAGAGTTTTGGTAACCAATCGGTTCTGCGAACCCTATCAACCTCCTCCGTCATGAGAAACAGCGGTGAATGATCTGACTTTACCGATGTCATGTGTCTCACCGATGCCGTAGGAAAACGATCCATCCACTCCGTGGTTGCGAAGGCCCTATCTAGCCTTGCTCTCGTGTAGCTACCTCCAGTAACCCGCCTTTCAAAAGTCCAATCCGTTCCAGAGTAACCGAGATCAACAAGCCCACATATATCCACTGCTTCGCGAAACCCCTGGATGGACCTCTCGCTCCTCTTGCCGATGCCTTTGTGTTCCTCCCTCCTCAAAACCTCATTGAAATCCCCCGCACACAACCATGGGAGGGTTGATTTGTTTTTGATCTCCTTGAGTCGATCCCATGTTTTCTGCCTCTCATTGCGTTGTGCTTCTCCATATACCAATGTGAAACGCCAAGGAGCATAATCCCCTTGCTTGATCTCGCCATCTATGTGGTACTTAGAATACCTCAAAAAAGTAAATTGTATATCAGCTTTCCAGAAAATCGCTAAACCTCCACTTCGTCCAGTACTGCTCACTGCAAAACATCCCGAGTAGCCTAGAGATCTCATTAAACCCTCAACTTGTGATTTCTCCACTTGCGTTTCGACAATACACAAAATTGAGGGGGCAAACTCCCGCGCGAAGCCGCGGAGCTCACGAACTGTCGCGTCGTTGCCAATACCGCGACAGTTCCAAATCCAGCAAATCATTGGACCCGGCGGTCACCCTCGAGGGATGCCGCCGATCTACTTTCATTTGAACTCGCCGATAAGTCATCTCCCACTTTCTTGGACCTCTTCTTCTCTCTAGGTGTAACATAGCTCGGGGGAGGGGGTGGAACGAATTCCCCCCTCGGTTCTTTGCCCACCTCATTCATAGCCTCCTCATCAACTTTCTCAAAACGGAGCTGCTTACTCACTGTCTTTCCTCCTCCCACAAGATCATCCAAGTCTTCCTCCATTGCCATCCCCGGTTGCTTAAGAGGGCTAGACGCTGTATCATTTAAATCATCAGAGCCCTCCATCTCATTAGATGATCTCTTTCGCTGTCCAGGTAGGTCTCCTCTCCCTCGTCCTCGACCACCAGCTCTCCCTCCAACCGAAGCCCGAAACATGAACTGTCCTCCCGATGGTTGGACCCTTCTCTTTGCTATCATCCACTTCCCGTACTGAATCGAGCTCTGTTCATGAACCCCGTCGCCACACTCTTCCATATCATGTCCCAAGACACCGCAGACATCACAAAAGAATCCGATTTTCTCATATTTTATGTGTAGCATTACCCGCTTTTCTCCTCCTATGCTCAACGGGACAAACCGGATCAGCGGGCAGTTAACATCAATGCTCACACGGACCCTTACGTAGTCGCCCTCAAACCAACGCTGAGGCGTCATCTCGACACTATGCACCTTCCCTATTCTTCTTGCAAGTTTGTCTGCTACACTTTGGACACGGTACATCTCCGGAATTGAGTGAATTTGTGCCCACACGAGTGTTCTGTCCAGCTTTACATCTCTCGGATCTCCTAATCCGTCATATTCTGCGATCACCACCACCAGCTTCTTATATAGCCAAGGTCCCTGCAGCATGACCTTGTTCCAGTCGCCCAAACAGAAGAACTTGATCATAAACAAATTGTCATCGATCTCACGAATCTCTGGATTATATGCCAGACCCCAGACTCCACGCAGTGTCTCGAATACACCCGCCGAATTCACCGGTTTCCTAGTATGAACTTTTGCAACCGCAAGCCACCGGGCCTTCTTCTGCAATTCCCGCAAATCCTCCTCGCCAATGTGTACATCATCAAGCTCACCCTCGCGCAGTTCAAGATTCTTCAGCGCCCTCTCCAATTCTTCTTCTTCGTGATCAGAGCCCTTTGTGCCACTGCCCCCCATCTCGAAATTCCCAGGATCCATTGATCTGCTCCGTGTAGATGCGAAATCTCTCGTTCCCGGTCGCTGTTTCTCCAACTCTGCAGGTGCGAGCACTTCTGCCCTCGCTTTGTACGCCCCCCCCCCCTTGCCAGGGCCGGGTCGGATTCGTCTTCCGTCCTCAATGCCATCTCGGAACTCTCACACCGACGATCGCCGGCGGAGCCTCAAGTGATCCCTTCAAAAACCGTGATCCGGCCAGCGCGTCCTGGGGACGATTACGTCCTATGGGCTGTACACTCTCTCGGACATGGAAATTCAGAAAGTCTGCAACTCCTTAAGTTAGTTGGCTGGACTTGAGAAGAAAATGGACCCGACTTACAATCCCTCATGGACAAACGCTGCAGCTCTGGCCTCACACAATCGACCTGCTAATCGGCCCAGGCTTGTGGTGCCTGATCGGAGCACGGAAACCTTTTTCTTTTAACTGAAAAAATCTTTACGGATTTGCTAATTCTCATGTGTCTCATATTTGCTTATGTCTTGGTCGACGTACTGAGCCGTCCGTTTTCGTGCCAAGATTCGTGCATATTTTTTTCCTTTTGTGTGGATGCAGATAGGAAAAAAAATATTACGTAGGACACATGACTCGAACACACGGCCTGAAGATGGCTCCGTGCCTCCTAACCCTACTAACCCCTCTACCAAAATATTTCATATGCACATCACATGGTTGTTTCTTTCTTTTTCTTTAGCCAGCTGCAAAGAGCAATATTAATGGATTTTCTCAAGTGCGCTAATTTTGGGCGATGCCAGCTTACGGTCACCCGTGGGCACGGTCGAAATTCCGAAAGCCCACGGGTGCCCTTTTCTTGTCGGAACCAAGCAAGAAACGAGAACGCCGCCGCCGGAGAGGAGGGGAAGGGAGCATCGCTGTTGCCGCCGAACTCCAGAGCCCGTCTGCCCCCGTGGCTACCGCCCGTGGCCACCTTATAGCCCCGCCCTAATCCAACAGCCCCCGCCGCTGCGCCCAGACGCGGCATCACCGGCTCCGGCTCGGTGGACGGTCGCAGTCCTGTGCTTCCCGATGCTGGTTGCTTGCTCTGTCTCCCGCTAATGGGGAAAGGAAAAGGAAGGTCACGAAAACGACGACTTGTTTGTCACTGAAGAGATAAGGTAGCGGAGAAAATCATGGGAAAAACAGTTAATATGGAAGTGCTAATTAGGCAGGGCCCACATTGAGGAGATGGGTCACGGCCTAACCTTTCCCACGGTTAACCTGAAAGGAGCTCTCCTGGTTAATTTTTGACTTTTTGTGCTTCTTTTTCTCTATTGTTTTCATGTATGCCTCGTTCTCTTTAGTTTCTTCCCTTTCTTAATCTCTCTTGTTCGACTGATGTATTTTCTTTCCTTGTATGAACATGTTTAGATTTCATCAAATGGAAGTTTTCCATTCGAATATATGAAACTAGATCTAAGTTGCATTTTTTCGCTCGAAATTGTGCAACTAGGAACGAGTTGCACTTCTCCATGCGGCAATATTGAACTAGGTTTGAGTTGCAATTTTCCATTCGAATATGTGCAACTAGCTCGCAATTTCTCTTTTCAACTCGAAAATATGCAACTAGACCCGAGTTGCATTTTTCCACTCTGATATACGCAACTAGGTCACGGTTGCATTTTTCTACTCGAAAATGTGCAACTAGTTCCAAGTTGCATTTTTTCATTCGGAAATGTGCAACTTGATTCTAATCGCACATTTCTACTCGGATTTGTGCAACTAGGTTCAACTTGTATATTTCCTAGTGATGTCATAGTTTCACTCTTTGACTCAGAAATGTGCAATCATGTGTCAGTTGCATGTTTCCTCTCAGAAATCTGCAATTTGGTCCTATTTACACATTTTCAATTACTAAGTTGCACTTTTCACTCGAGCACGTGCAACTAGATGCAAGTTGCACCTTTTCACTTGGATTTATGCGACTATGTACTAATTGGACCTTTCCACATGGAAATGTGAAATCATGTCCTAGCTACATTTTTCCACTAGGAAATGCGAAAATTTATCCTAGTTGTACCTTTCCCTTCAGAAATATGCACATGTCCACTCAAAAATATACAACTAGGACAAAGTTGCACCCTTTCCACTCAAAAATATGCAACTAGGACAAAATTACACTTTTTCACTCGAAAATGGACAAATTTACATAGTTGCGCTTTTCTCAAGAAACATGCAACAACATATAGAAGTTCCATTCTCTCAAAAAATGTAGCTCCAACCAATTTCCCGGTACTGAGTTGCACATTTTTCATACCAAGTACAACCAGGTTTATTTCTAGATGCATTTTCATTTTTTTATGTTAAGTTATTTGTGTGTTGCACTTTTCACCACACCATAGCTGTCACAAAGCCAAAATAAAAGAAAACGATGAATAAAACAGAAATACGAGACTAAATTTTGCCCACCCTATATAATGATGGACCCAATTAGCAAGCCCATAGCAGCCCAAGAACCACCGCTGCAGCCTATTAACTAGAAAAGCTAGCATACATATGTGACGATGGATGGATGAGCCCTCGTCGATTGAGACATAACGTTTTCTCACGCGACTAGGGCGTAGCCAGTCAAAAAGAAAAAAATGCAACACATACCGGTTCACATAGAGAAACGGAATGATTAGAACTAGCGGGCATTGGTCCGGTCATTCCATCGACCGAAAAAGAACCTTTTAGTTACTGAGTGGACTGAGATTTTTTTTCTTTCTTTTTCTCTCACTCTCGAAATAGGCTTTCGCCCCGCTTTATAAATAAAGCAACCGTCCCAAAGAGTCATACAAAGTCGCCGAACACGGCACGAAGAAAGCTGGGGCCACAACACAATACAGCCCAACGGAAGAAGACACCAACACACACGCACACAAGAAACTGGCGAGGGGGAGGGGTGGTGTGAGTAGAGAAGGCGCCAACACCAAACACCAAACAGGCCGCCTCAGGGAGGAGTCGGGGCGGAGAAGCGGCGCGAGGCTACAAGTAGTCTGTCGATGGAGTCGTCTAGCCGGGCCCTGTCCCGCTGTCTACACAGCGGGTGCCACTGCTGCAGAAAGGCCAAGAATTTAAAGATAGAGTCAGTGGCCCGTCTCAAGAAGATCTTCTCAATCACCATCTTATTATGCGTCGTCCAAAGAGACCACGCCATCGCCGCAAACACCAACCAGAAGAGACGCCTGCCTCCTTCAGTATGGTGCGCCCGAGTCTCTAGGAACTCGCCGAGATCCGAGGTCTGCCACACATGACCTAGGGCCTCCCGCACGAAGTTCCACAAAAATCTGGCAGCGGGACACACAAAGAATATGTGTGTACTCGATTCCGGGGTCCTGCAGATGGGACAAAGCCCATCTCCGGGACCACGGCCCTCGTCGATTGAGACATAACGTTTTCTCACGCGACTAGGTCGTAGCCAGTCAAAAAGAAAAAAATGCAACACATACCGGTTCACATAGAGAAACGGAATGATTAGAACTAGCGGGCATTGGTCCGGTCATTCCATCGACCGAAAAAGAACCTTTTAGTTACTGAGTGGACTGAGATTTTTTTCTTTCTTTTTCTTTCACTCTCGAAATAGGTTTTCGCCCCGCTTTATAAATAAAGCAACCGTCCCAAAGAGTCATACAAAGTCGCCGAACACGGCACGAAGAAAGCTGGGGCCACAACACAATACAACCCAATGGAAGAAGACACCAACACACACGCACACAAGAAACTGGCGAGGGGGAGGGGTGGTGTGAGTAGAGAAGGCGCCAACACCAAACACCAAACAGGCCGCCTCAGGGAGGAGTCGGGGCGGAGAAGCGGCGCGAGGCTACAAGTAGTCTGTCGGTGGAGTCGTCTAGCCGGGCCCTGTCCCGCTGTCTACACAGCGGGTGCCACTGCTGCAGAAAGGCCAAGTATTTAAAGATAGAGTCAGTGGCCCGTCTCAAGAAGATCTTCTCAATCACCATCTTATTACGCGTCGTCCAAACAGACCACGCCATCGCCGCAAACACCAAACAGAAGAGACGCCTGCCTCCTCCAGTATGGTGCGCCCGAGTCTCTAGGAACTCGCCGAGATCCGAGGTCTGCCACACATGACCTAGGGCCTCCCGCACGAAGTTCCACAAAAATCTGGCAGCGGGACACACAAAGAATATGTGTGTACTCGATTCCGGGGTCCTGCAGATGGGACAAAGCCCATCTCCGGGACCACGGCGTTTAGCCACCTCTAGCCCCGAAGGCACCCTATCCCTCAGAAGTTGCCAAACGAAAATCTTAATCTTCAGGGGGGCGGGGCCTTCCACAGAGGAGAGGCCCACGCACTAGTTGTCCCATTAAACTGGGACAGTATGCCGACTTGACCGTGAATGCCCCTGACTGGGCCAGCGTCCAGGACACCTGATCCGGGCCTCCAGGCATCTCGTCAGGGTGTGCCCTCCGTAGCTCCGCCCATTCTGCCGCCTCCGTCGGCCCAAAAGTGCGTCTAAACGCAACGTCCCAAGTCCCCAGACAAAATGCCGTGGCCACCACCAGGGAAGGGTCCGCGCAAATCGCAAAGAGTCTCGGGAAGGCCAACCGAAGTGGGCGCTCCCTAAGCCATGGGTCAAGCTAGAACATAATCCCCCGGCCATCCCCTAGGGCGAACCGGATCCCTTTTCTAATGTCCTGTTTGAGAGTCTGGATAGACCTCCAAAATAGAGATCCGTCCTCTCTCGTAGGCGAGGAGCGGCCGCCCATGCAGGTACTTGGTTTGATGAGTTGAAGCCAGAGGCCCCCCTCATCCGGCAGAATGCGCCAAACGCATCTAAGCATTAGTGCCGCATTCATCTTATGGGACGCCACAATACCTATGCCCCTAAAGTCCTTGGGGCCGCAAACATCAGCCCACTTAACCATGTGGTATTTCTGCCGGCCATTGCCGTCCTGACAGAAGAAGCGAGACAACTCTTTGTCGAAAGCTGCATGGACCCCTTCCGGCAGGGAGTAAATACCCATCATGTATGATGGAATGCTTGCCAGGCAAGAGCCAATCAACACGGACTTACTCCCCTTGGAAGTGAACCGCCCGCACCAAGGTTCCGCACTCCTTCTCACCCTCCCCATGAGGGGCAGCATGTCCCTAATTAGGATCCTAGAGTCGCTAAGCGGGACCCCAGGTATGTAACCGGGAACGCCGACAACTTACAGTTGAGGTTGTCCGCAATCCGCTGTTTCTCCTCAGGGGGGTACCCAAGAACTATGACATCGCTCTTGTCAAAGTTGATCTTGAGGCCCGACATAGCCTCAAAACACAATAGGAGGAACTTCAGATTGACAATGTCCCAATCCGAGCCCTCAACCATAATCATGGTATCGTCTGCGTATTGGAGGTGGGTGACACCCCCTTCCAGGATGATATGCCCAACTACCCCCGAGATGTGACCGACATCCTTGGCTTTATCAAGGATAGTCTCCAAGGCATCCACCGCAAGGTCAAAGAGGATGGGGGGATATAAGATCCCCCTGCCTCACCCCGCAGGATGGTCTAAAATAGGGACCAATGTCCCCATTAATATTGATCGCGGTATTGCCACTCATCACAAGTTGCATAACCCAAGATATGAACCGGTCATCAGAGCCCCTCCGCTGCATAACCTGGAGGAGGAATGACCAGTCCAGACGATCATACGCTTTCTGAAAATCTAACTTCAGAAATACCCCTCTAAGCCGGCGCACCTTAACCTCACGAACAATCTCATGTAAGGCTAAAATTCCATCATGGATGAGACGCCCCTTGAGGAAGGCGAACTCAAAGGGGTGTGTAAGGCGCTCAGCCACTGGGGCCAGCCGCCTCGCGCACACCTTCGAGAAGATCCGCTGGATCACATTTATAACTGTGATGGGTCTAAACTGGCTAATATCCGTAGCGCCAGGAATCTTAGGGATCAGAGTTATCACGCCAAAGTTCAGGCGCGACATCACTAGTGTCCCAGTATAAAACTCCTGGAACATCGGCATAATCGCCGCGCGGATAGTCTCCTAGAACTTCAGAAAGAAGGACACAGGGAGACCATCCGGCCCTGGGGCCAAACCCACTCTCATCTCTACTATCGCACTGTGTACCTCCTCAGGGAGGAAAGGGAGCAAAAGTGCCTCATTCTCAGCCGGGGAAACCAATGCCCGTTGGGTCCACAAGTGGGCGGCCAGGGCCACCCCGGAGCGCGGGGTAGCCGTCAATAAACCCCGATAGAAGGAATATATGCGCGGAGATGTTCTCGGCCGCCTCCAGGACGTCGTCCGCCCACAACAAGGGGATAGAGCACCTACGTGGCTACGTCTCCTCCCGTCTTTTTCTTTCACATGAATTCTCTTTTGTGTTCGATTATTCAATCCAGAATTAATCTTTGTATGAGAAAAAAATAAAGAATGTTTCTTAGAGAAGCAAGCTCAAGCGTCCACTATGCTGGACTAATGGGCGTCTTGCTTCTTCTTTATTTACCATGCATACAAAAATTTACTAAGGCCCGAGGCTGATTATAACTTGAGAGCTAGCAGGCTTGCAAAGCTGAAAAAAAAAACGCACATAAAGCCATGTTGGGCTGAGCAGGAAGGGCCTATAAGAGTAGGAAGGATTGGTTCCTTCTTATAAAAGTGAGACATACGGAGTTCTCGATTACATGAGACGTACGTGCACCCAAATCTTTATTCTTACATTAATCAAGAATGGAAGAGTTCAAACATGAGGGTGGCCACCCAGCGGCCAAATACGGTATTGAAGAACCAGCAACATGAAGAATTTGCACTTTGAAATTGCCCTGATTTTCCGAATGATTGAGCGCATGCCAGCGTAGCTAAATTTTACAGTCCACTAGAAAACAAATTTTTAAAGTTGCTTGTCGTCTAGTGGTAGTAGTATATACAATTATGGTGGTTCTAAAGCTTCTGACGCATGCGGTTTCACAACAAAAAGCGATCGACGACGGGGACAAAGAATGGAGAGCAAAAGAAGGGTCGTATTTTTTAGTTGTCGGCCGAGATGCCATCGGCGCTGATAGCGCAGCTGACCGGCACACAGGATTCCGATATTCTTCAGGCCGACCTCCGCGTACGTACGACAGCTTCAAGCAGTCCACAACGCCATGCATGGCTAGCTAGCTAGCTCCACAATTAGTCAAGACTAGTTGACGCATGGAACTGACCCGTATGTACGATCTCCTTAGCTAGCTCACTCATGGCACGATAGAATGTCAGAGAAAAACCACAGCGGAAGTTTGAAACCTTGCTCTACCTTTTTGATGCAGTACTGCCACCGAGCCGATCTTACGTGTGTATGCCGACTACCATGTGAATCCTCGACCATTTTCGCACTTCCTACACAACTAGCCATAAACTCCTACTACCAGGATTATACTCCCTTTTACCAAAATATAGTGCATATGAGAGATCTCCTCTTCCTTTTGAGAGTTGACTGCGAGCTTCCCGACCCGACCCCTCTCGCCACCGGCGCTCGAGCTGGCTGGTGTAGAGTGGGTTCAAGGTGCCAGCCCCCTTCTGTACACAGTAGTCTAGGTGGTACTGTAGCGTTTGGTTTGTCCTTCGTGGCGATCGGCGATATGCCGTCTCCTCTATCAAGCCATCTGGCTGGGTTGCCACCAAGCGGCGACCACGGCCTATAGAAGTTTCTTCCTGGCGCGCTTTCATGGTGGATGCACTACAGGAAAGACGTGAGACGCCGACGGCCGGTTTGTACGCCGACGGTCAAATGTCGGAGCCGTTGGCGTACACACGGGAATGCGGCAGGCTAGTGAGGTGACCGTCGGCATCGAAATCCCCGTCGGCGTAGGATCAAAACTCCTGACGGCGACCGTCGGCGTTAAGCCTGCTGTCGGCGTATCCCCTGCGTGTGGGCCCGGGGAACGGCCGTCGTTCCGTTCGAGTGTTTTTACATGACTCTACGCCGACGGCAACCCCGTCGGCCTATATTTTTCCCGTACAACACTATACGCTGACGGCCTGCAAAAAAATATAATTCACTGTAAATAATTTTAAAACATAAAAAATTAAATATATAGCTCAGTTTTTATAGACCTCGAGGCTTCGAAGCCCCTCTTTCTGGAAAACCCTAAAATGTTCGTCCAACGTCATGTACCCCCTAGACGGGAATCGAAATGGGGTAGAATAGAAGAACATTATCTTTTCTTTTATGCATAGTTAGGTCATAGAAAGATGTGAAGACAAGTTTCCACTCCGGGATGTGTACGTGTTGTTGTGCATCTCGCGAACGAGTCACTCTTGGGGTGGACCGGGTGCATTTTCGTTGACAGTTTTGTATTGAAAGAGAGTTTAAGTATATTCGAACCAGATATGGAAACAAAAATCGGATTGAAGCATACATAGCTAAGGCAACTATCCTCTAGGAGATGGAAGACACAAGGCTAACATACTATCCTGATGACGTTCCCACTATGCATAACCAGCCCTCTCGATACAATGTCGACGAGCCCAAGAAAGACCCCAAGCTCCTCCTCTTCCAGTGTCCCGGTGGCGCAAAAAGGTATACCTTGACCAAGGAAGAGCTGGTGTGCATAATGCTCTATGTGCTCTTGAACATGAATGAAGTGGTCCGTAACGAGGGTGAAACATGCAGTTTCCTCAGGTAAACGGGTGAACCAAATTACTTTGCAACTAGTAACTCGGTTTCTCTCTAATTCATATTTTCTCTTTTTTAGCCAATTCAAGGATGAAATGTGGTCAGGAACGGCGGCTCTCGATGAAGCCGAGATGGACATTCTTCTGAGAAAGGGTGCCCCTGGAAAGAAAAAATTCATGGCTTGGTTTAGGGAAAAGGTAATTTCTAACATGTTCCTCCTACCTTGCAATCTTTGTCTTGTCCCTCTTATTACACGTAACTAATGCACAAAACAATTTGTACTGGACTTATAGGGAGCTGATCCCAACGTTGTGATGTCGGATGAGTTGAGATGTGTCTCCCAAGGTTGTAACCGTAAATTCGAGATGTATGAGAAGTATGATGTGAATGGTTATCGCTTCCATACAGAGTTTCACCCGAACAGTCGGCCTAATTCAAAAACTATAAATAATGGGGTCTTCATAAGAGGATCCGGTGAGTTTGATTACTACGGAAGGTTACAGAACATATACGAGCTGACATACAATAATACGAACATGGAACTCAAGTTCGTTGTGTTCAAATGCCACTGGTTCGACCCATAGGATGGACTGAAAAATACCCCTTCTATTGGTTTAGTTGAAGTCAAGCTTTCAACAACCTATAGTGATCCGATGTCTTTGTTGTGTCTCACCAAGCCAAGCAGGTTTATTATTTGCCCTACCGATGCTAGAAAGAGGGACTCAAGGGCTGGGAAGTCGTGTTCTAGGTATCTCCACATGGGAAGCTACCCATGCCCTTCGACAATGATTACAACAATATTGACCCTAAATCATACGAGGGAATTTTTCATCAAGAGCAAGAGAACTTTGGGGACATTGGCATACAAGGTCTCGAAGATCTCGAGAACGATGCACCAACAGGTGGTGAGGTAGTGATGAATTTAAAGGACATAGACATGCTCACAAAGTTTCAGGAGGAAAATGACAGCGATGAGCCTCCAACTTACTACACCCGTGATAGTGATGTTGATAGTGACGATGAGAACCTAAGACTTAATTATGAGAGTGATGATTCGTGGTGAGGGCCTTTTATGTGTTTATTATGCTTAGTATTCATTTATGTCTTTATTATACTTAGTATTTATGTTCTAACATGCTTCTTAATTGATTGTACCATATCTTTATGCTTACTGTTTACCCTTTCTCAATGCAGGTGATCCACCAACCTAAGCCAAGTCAAAGAATCAACGTCCTCCTTGCTGAAGTCGATGCTCTAGAGGAAGTCTACCAAAAGTGGAAGGGAGCCTATTCCAAACCTGAGATACATTACTGACGACGGTGGAGCGGAGGTGGAGGACAAGGGGGGAGTGATGGTGCAGATCGTGCACTTGTTGGGAGACCCCAAGAGGAAGGTATGAAGAGCACATCAACAAGTTTTACCTTAGAAAGAAACCAAGGTTGAATCAACCAGTATGAGAAAGAAGCAACTTCTGAAGGTTGATGCAGCTGAGGTGGCAGGGCGCACTACGGTTCATAAGCACCGTAGAACATACACAACACAATCAATTCACTTTTCCCCAACGAAGAAGTGAGGTTTTCAATCTCACTGGTTTTACTGGAAACAAAGTGGTTAAACGTACCGTATGGAAAATAATATTTGTTTGCAGTAGATGAAAGAGAATAGTGATGACAGTAGTAAAACAGTAGCAGCAGTATGAAAATAGAGATTGCGGTGGTTGTACTATCAGTATGAGAAAAAAGACCGGGGTCCACAGTTCAATAGAGCTGCCTCTCCCAAAACATATAGATAGCATGTGTGGTAAACAAATTACAACTGGGCAATTGACAGATATAAAGGTTGCACCGTAGTGCACATGACATGATGATTACTATGTGATTTATCTCGGCATTACAACAAGAGTCATAGACCTTTATCCAACTTCATCTATGACTAGTAATCCACCCTCAGAATGTCATCCGAGCAATCCTTGGGTATTAAGTTGCAAGCAACATATAATCGTAGTAAGCAAAGTGTCAGGTTTCTGTCATTCGAGCACAGATACAAAGGAGGCATGAACCCACTATCGAGTATAAATACTCCCTCTTGGAGTCGCTAGCATCTACTTGGCCAGAGCATCTACTAACAACGGAGAGAATGCAATATCATAAATAACATACACATGAAGATAACATGATAGATTGATAATCAAGAGCCATAACATTCAGTATTCATCGGATCCCAACAAACACTACAGGTAGCACTACAATAAGATGATCTTCATCATGTAGGTTAGCTCACAAGATGTAAACATGAGGCATAAAGAGGAGAGAACAACCATCTAGCTACTGCTATGGACCCGTAGTCCAAGGATGAACTACTCACGCATCATTCCGGAGGTGGGCATGGTGGTGTAGAGCCCTCCGGTGATGATTTCCCCTCACGGCAGGGTGCCGGGGAGAACTCCAGAACCCTCCCAAACTCGGGTTGACAATGATGGCGGCCTTGGGTGTTTTTCGTGGAAAAGGTGGATTCTTTTAGGGTTAACCTCCCGAGGGGAATAAATAGGCAAAAGGGCATCATCGGTGGGTGACCAGGGGGCCCACACCACCCCCCGGCGCGGCCAAGGGCGCGCCACCCTATGGTGTGGCACCCCTGTGGCCCCCCTCCGGGTCTCTTTTGGACTCCGTGGATCCTCCGGGAATTCTAAGACTTCCGGGCTTCGAATTTTTCAGTTCGGAGAATATTTCCAGAACAACTTTTCTGAAACTAAAAACAAAAGAAAACAGGGAACTGGCTCCGTGGCATCTTGTCAATATTTTAGTCTGGAAAATCGATAAAAACAACATAAAGTGTATAGCAAACATGTGGGAAACAATAAGAAACAACATGGGACATCATAAATTAAGGATACATTAATGAAGTATCAGTATTACACTCAAGTGTTGCACCATCTGCCACATTTACAAATGCCTTATCCGCAGTAGTGACACATTGCAACCGAGAGCTCCACTTAGCATCAATATAAGAGTGAGTACTTCTAGAATCAATAGGAAACTGCATAGGCAATACTTGCACTGTCAGAGACAATTGGAAGGATTTTGTATTGGTGCCCTTACCACTTTCTTCATGAGATATAGTCACCATTTGGAAGGACTGGATTAACGGCAGTATCACCTTCAGGTAGCAACTCCATTTGATCAAATTCCACCATCTCCTGCACCACATGTAGAGGAACTGTTTGTTTACACACATGCTCTTTACTCCAACGGTCTCCACAGGTGAAACCTAATCCCTTGGCCTTCCTATACTCCTTCAAGGCAGACCACCTGTCTTCATTGAATGTTGTGCCTGGTTTCAGAGTTTCTGAAGTTTTATTATCAACAACATTGCGAGCAACCGCCATACGCTAGGACTTACCTAGAGGAGAGGGCAGGGGATATGCAGGGCGAGAGTGAACAGTATTGCTGTTTTGAACATTGGGCATACTATCCATAACTGAATCATGAATAAGAGCAAGATCATAAGCTACATCTAAATCCAATGATTGATGCAAGGAAACATAAACACGAACATGTGGCTTGATTCCATTGATGAAACGAGTTACATAGTGCACTTGGTCTGGTGTTACCTCATATGCTGATAACTGATCCTAGACAGCTGCGAATTATTCCACATAGTAGGTGATACGTCCATTTTGCATCACTATTTATATAATAATTTGCTGTTATTCATCGATCTATTTCATGTTATGATGCATACCTTATGTTATTTTATCTTATTTTGCATGTTTCATATTTTTTGGAGAATAAACACCGGGACCAGAAATCTAATGGTAAAAGCACCGTAGACGAGATACCATATTTCAGAAGATCAGAAGAAGAAGAAGAGGGACACCGGGGGCGTCTTAGAAGTTCAGAGGAGGAGTCCAGACGGAAGGGGAGCTAGAGGGGGCCACCAGGGGCCCACACCATGAGGTGCCTCCCCCTGGCCGCGCCACCAGGAGGTGTGGCCACCCTGGCCCACCTCTGGTCGAGGTCTTTCGCGTACTTGACCCCCAGGGAACCCTAAGCCTCATACCATCATCAAAGAATTATTCCGCCGCCGCCTCAGGGCGGAAACACCCGAGAGCGAAAAGCTCTCTGGCACGGACAAATCTGCCGGGGAAATTCCTCTCCGGAGAGGGAAAATCGCCGCCATCGTCACCTTCATCACCCCGGGCATCATCAAGATCGTCATCATCATCATCATCATCAGCACCATCACCCTCATCATCCACCATCATCCCGCTGTAACAATTAGGCACCTCTATCATTATTTTACATTAGATCTCTCTCCCGGTGTGGATTACTTGTTAGTAGTTGATGTTTGTGAGATTTATCGATGTTTGCACTTTATGAACATATTGTTATCATCCATTATATCACCTCTGATCATGATCCATATGATTTCTTGTGAGTAGTGCGTGTTGTTCTTGAGGACATGGGAGCAGTCAAGTTGTTAGTAGTGAAGTAATGTTGAGTAATATTTAACGGTTTGATATTTAAGTTGTGGTGTTATTCTTCTAGTGGTGTCATGTTAACGTCGACTACATGATACTTCACCATTTATGGGCCTAGGGGAATGCATCATGTATTTGGCTACTAATTGTAGGGTTGCCAGAGTGACAGAAACATAAACCCCCGTTAGGAAACCATTACACTAGGGAGCGTAGGATCCCGGAGTTTAAAGTTGTGGTTAGATTTATTTCTTAATTACTTTCTTCTAGTTGTGGATGCTTGCAAGGGGTATAATCACAAGTATGCATTAGTCTTGGATGGGACGGTACATTATCATAGGTTCACCCACACAACACTTATCAAAACACTAAAGTTTATTCAGCGGCATGGAACAAAAGCACTTGACAGAAACCTCCCGTGTGTCCTCGAGAAAGTTTGTTAATCATAAGTAAACCCACCGGTTTGTCCTTTGCTGAAGAAAGGATTGGGCCACTTGCTGCAATTATTATTACTGAATTTTATTTACTCACACTTTATTTATCTGCAATATCAAAAACCCCTACAAGTCTATCTTTCAGTATTTACAGTTATTCCTTCATCGAAACTACTTGTCAACATCTTCTGCTCCTCGTTGGGTTCGACACTCTTATTTATAGAAAGTACTACGATACACCCCCTATACTTGTGGGTCATCAAGACTATTTTCTGGCGCCGTTGCCGGGGAGTGAAGCGCTATTGGGAAGTGGAATTGATAAAGGAAGCTTCTGCTGTAAGTGTTGTTTTTATTATTGTCTACTGCTTTATAATACTATGTTTGGATCTTCTTTTGAGTCCTTATTTGCGGGCACTGCTGCCACTGCTAGGGTAGTAAGTGACCCACTGCCTGATGGTTTGGATCCTTATAAAATACCTATAAAGATTGTTAAACATGTTATGAATAACTGCTATTCAGGTGATGGAACTGTCCATCCTGGTGATCATTTGCTCTTTTTACATGAATTGTGCGAGTTGTTCAAGTGTGCAGGTATTACAATGGGCCAAGAGAAGAGGAAATTATTCTATATATCATTGACAGGCCGAACCGCCGAATGGTTCAAACTGCTGAAAAATAGCCAGACTATTGGATGGGAGGAAATTGTGCCTCTCTTTTATTCTAAATTCTATCCTCCCAGCGAAATTCATAGAGATCGTAATTATATATATAAGTTTTGGCCTCGTGACGAAGAGAGTATTTCCCAAGCACGGGGGAGATTGAAATTACTAATGCTCAAATGCCCCATTCATGAGCTCCCTAGTAATATTGTCATTAATAATTTTTATACAAGGCTTTCTCTTAATGATAAGGATTTATTGGATGTTTTTTGTTCTGGATCATTTACACGTATGAAGAATGAAACTAAATGAAATCTTCTTGACCGTATTCAAGAAAACACTGAAGGATGGGAGAATGACAAAGGTAGGTATAAATTATGACTAGACGGACAACGCGCTTCGCCGCGTGCCTCCTGCCTTGCGTGGTTACTTGATGAGGCATCGTTTTTTCTTCTTTTTTGACGAATTTAATGTTTTGGAACTTTCTTTTATACTTTTAAAAAAGAATTTAACATCTTGGCTACGTTCTATCTTGACGATGTTATCAGGCGCAGGGTGATGAATGTGTATGATCTGGAATGAGGGAACTTATAGGTGAGAAATCACCTGGAACATCCAAATTCTATGAATTTTACCATCTCAAAGAGGAATACCACGGAAACAAAAAATTGCACCGCACATAAAATATAGGATTTACCAAAGAAAACAGATACTCACACAACACATATCAAAGTTGAAGATACACAATAGGCGGCACGAAACCGTGCACAACACATACCCTAGCTTAGAAGTCTTATACTAAAACGCTTGCTCAAAAAAAAAATCACAACAGTTCTGTCGACAGAGTAGAAACAGGACCACACAGAAACAGACCATGAGAGCATCCTGGAATTCACACAGGACAACACAAGTCTACCCAGCTTTTCCCATCCAAAATTCTTCTGCTACCTGCCCTTTATTAGCTACTGCATAGCTCGATGAAAAGAAGATGCTTAAACACGATGTACAAACATGGGTCGTAGTACCTTCTCCGTCTTAACAGTAGTTTTTGGAATAAATGCCTCTTTGTGGTACCCTCCCCTTCAACCACAAAAACTTTTCAGAAACGCTCACCACGCTGTGAATACCAAGAAGAAAGGAAAGTGAGAAGAAACCAAAGTAAATAGAAACCGTACTTTTTCTCGGAGATATCTCCTAAGGGGGATTCTAGATCAGCAGCACGCGCATCTGCAAACTGATCACTGCTAGTCGATAATTTTTCGCCTGTACTTCACTCCAATGGCAATAAGTTTCATAAGCCTTTCTTCACAAGGTAAAATAACATGATATTTACCAAGCGTGTGCAGATCTAGGCAACTAGAGGTGGCCCAGACTGCAAGAACACATCGGTCGGTGGAGCGGCAAGCACAACTTGATTCCTAGCATATTCAGAACCTTCAATATGAGCACAACTTGATTCCTAGCATGTTCAGAACCTTCAATATGAGCATCCCTGGTTAGGTTGCGGGCCTTCGATCACAATTTGGCACCTAAATTTCTTACACTACACTCAGTTAACCTCCACCATAATGAGCCCAGTTAAAAAATGGTAACCAATGATTTTTTTTTGGCTGCATACACTATTGGTCTCCTAGAGTAGAGGGAATTTCTATTTTCATTTTTCAAGGAAGAGACCGGTTGACTCCAATTCCTGTTAAGAGATCAAGATAGTGTGGGACATAAGTGATGAGCTACTATAAAGTGTAAGCCTGATCCAACTCCAAATAAACTATAAAAGGAGATTTAACAAATTTAAAACTTCATGTAACCTTTGGTCTTTCACCTGCTCCTCTCCTTCCTATGTTGTTGACCATCCATTATTATTTTTAGAGCCATGATATATACTCCCTCTATTCACAAATAGATGACTTGCATTTGTCCAAATATGAATGTATTTAGACATGTTTGTGTCCAAATACATTCATATTTGGACAAATAGAAGTCATCTATTTGTGAACAGAGGGAGTATATTGATTGATCAACATGCATAGTCATGCGATATACAGTGTGCTAAAAAGCCTGGAACGTGGGACATCCGTATGCCCTGCATTACAGAATCACATTTGGCAACTAAATCAGCAGATCGCGTTACAAAGGAGATCTCAAAATAAATTAAAACTCTACTCAACTCCTCAATTTGGTTAAAACATGGTACGATAGTGTCCCTATGCTCCATTTTTCTAGAGGTTAGCCATCACCACTAAATCATTTTTGGTGATCAGCCTGGGGAGATGCATTTGTACTGCCAGCATGGCCCCATCCGTGCAAGCCAAAGCTTCCGTAGCGAGCACATTCAATAGCATTTCAAACCAGACATAATTTGCAGCCTAAAATATGGCATTCTCGTCCCTGATCACCACACCGGAGGCCCCATTCATCTTATTCAGATTGAACACAACATAAACATCTATAAATACCAATATCAGGAGGGACCATTTGTCCACGGTCGACATGGATGAAGGCACTTTAGAATGCTTTAGAGACTGAATGAGGTCACTTACATTATCTCTTGCCCAATTGCAAGCAAGTGGCAGGATCAAAGGTACCTCCCAATGCTTCGGGCGATTTCTAGATGCCCAAAACGCCCACATACCACAAAGAATAGTGTAATAACTATCCTTGCTACTTCCAGGTACGCTGATTAAGCCTTCATAGTTTAATGTTGAGCAATTCCTTCATTAACCTCCAGAAAGATCTAGAAAAGGAGCACTCGACCAATGCATGATACACCGTATCCTGTCCATGCAGATGTTATGTTTCTCAATATGTCATAAAAAAAAATTAGCTCGAGAAGGGATAAAATCAGGAAGCACCCGTCACCAAAAAGCATATACCTTTGGAGGGCTGGTTAGTTCCCAGATCTTCTTCCAAACAGGGTTAGCATCACCAAAAGAGCAGCTAGAAAAGTAGAAAATATTAGCCCAATCATAGTCGACAATCCTCACTAAATTATATAAAAAAAATGTATGCAGACAAACCGAGTAAATGCCATGGGTTACTCATTCCATAACCAGAAGACCTTAACCCTCTAGCTGTCTCAGTTCTTGTACATCCAGGTCTGTACAAATAAAACATATTGATGAATATGTTCAGATTTCATTTACTCACCAAAAGTATGCTCATTGGCGTGAATAACATGTTTAATTAACACTGATGCAATGCAGATATGGATTTGTTCTAATTTATACATTCAAAGAAAACATGGCTTCATAAAAATGATAATAGTAATACCATTGATATTCATGTTTTCCATTTGATACTCACAGCAAGAAGGTCTAGTGGTGACAGGGAATCCTTCAGAGCTTTGCAATGAAAACCTCATACAGATGATTTAGCTCCTTCATTTAGAGACACAACCTAGAAATTTTCTCAGGCTGGGTGTCTATATATTGGCATGATATTACTTTGGAGGATGAAAGGTATTGCAACAGATCAATGTTGAAACATAATTTTTGTCAACAATGTAGGGCATATTCAGTGCTTCAGATTTTGGTTCCGTTCCATTAAAAATTACGCAAATGTTTCTCTCTATACGCAATGTGATCTTGGTCTTGGATAAACCGCACACCAATCTCAGAGACAAAACCTACATAGTGAATAAATCACGTAGATCTGGACTCCCTTAAATCTGAAAGCCAATTAAATGAACCAAAAACCAATTTGTATCATAGAGCCGAGAACCAAAATTCTTTAACAGAACCAAAAACCATAAATCAGGAAAAAGTAGGAGAAATAAATGGATAACTATATGGTGTCGTACGGGGATCGTACCCAAAAGGTTGCACGACTAAGCAATTTCGATACCAGGATGGTCCACGAGAAATAAAGAACGGATCTAGATTTGCTGGAGTTCAGACGCATTGGCGTTGGTTGGTAGCCTGGGCACGGACAGCTTATCGGCGACATCGGCGACGTCTAAACGACATGATGCCGCCGGCCAGCAGCGCACGAGGTCAGTGTTGGCGCTTTTCCATGGATTGTGGAGGATGGCTGGGAGGAAGGGATGGGTGGCGATGTGGTTCCTGCCTCCTCGCTGTTGGGGCGTCCACGCGCCGGTGCCAGCCTCTTTCGCGGTTGTAGCATGGAGGAACCAGGCGGAGGAGGGTCCCTGGATCCTGTATGTTGGAGGATGGAGGGCGGTGGTGTTGACGGGGAACTTGAGAGACAGGAAAGAGCACACAGAACTGACGACAATGAAGATAGGCCGGCACGCGTACACAAATCGATGCCTAAAAACGACAGCTAGCGGGCCACGGCTCGAAGAATAAACGCAAACCCGTATGAGCCACGAAGAAAACAGCACACCTCAGGCGCACACGAGACAATCCGCAGAAAAGAGGACCAGACCGGCCGCAAGCCCGGCCCTCCCCGTCGCTCCGACAGGAAGAAACTTTCCGTCAGACGCAGACACAGCAGCATCCACCTCCGAATCGCCAAAGGAAAGGCGGATAATCGACCCCCACCCCCACGGCCAACAAAGGGGACTCAGCAGCGGCGGATAATCGCCGGGGCCAAGGAAGAAGAAAACGGATCTCAATGCCCACTTCGCCGATGAAGCGGAGAAAAGGAGGAGAAGTCCCCACCCGGTGTATGAAAAAGGTACAGCAGCACCGACCGTTTAGTCTATGACACCCTGGGCCCATACGGAAACAACAAACAAAAGTAAAACACCGGACCCTCGCCCGCCCCCACGCTGCCACCACCGCTACACGTTCCCACCACACCACCCGCTAGCTCATTGAGCAGCTCTGCGACACAGCTAAGCAACAAAATGATCCACCCGACCAGGGACAGGAACAGATAGCAGGCCCACATCCAGAGACGGCAGATTCGCTGAGAAGGCTCCCAGCCCATGGAGCTTATAACTTAAAGGAATTATGAATGCATTAAAACTTTTATGTCATCCGATGATTTTCATAATGTTAGTATTGTTTATGGTCTTGATTCTCAAGTTGCTGCAAACTTATATAAGACTTTTACTTCTTATATTGATATTCCCAAAAAGGAATGGGATAAGTACCATGAACCTTATAAAGATACTATTGATTGTGTTCCTGCTAGAGATATAGAAATTCATACCGTTGATTCTATTGTGCCTGAACCTTACATTGAGAAAATTCCTTTCCCAGCTAAGGTAAAAGAACATTCTATGTTAGCTAGTGTGTTTAATAAAAGTGCAAGAAAACCTTTACAACCCGATGAACAAATAACTGTAGAACCTACAGTAGCAATAGTAAAGGAACTTGTTTCTGAAAATATAGAAGAGGGACACATTATATTTTGTGAAGATGCTTCTAATATTGTCTCTCATCCTAGTAAATCTAGGAAACCTAGTGTTTCTGTGCTATCTGTTAGGATAGGTGATCATTGTTATTATGGTTTGTGTGATATTGGTGCTAGTTCTAGTGATATTCCTTATGAGCTTTATAGAGAAATCATGCATGAAATTACTTCTTGTGAACTTGAAGACATTGATGTGATTATTCAACTTGCTAATAGGGAAACTATTTCTCCAATTGGTATTGTTAGAGATATGGAGGTCTTATGTGATAAAACTAAATATCCTGCTGATTTTCAAGTACTAGGCACTTCTGCTAGTGATACTTGTCCTATTATATTTGTTAGACCTTTCTTGAACACTTGTGGTGCTTTTATAGATGGTAAAAAGGAGAAAATCCTTACAAAGTTTGATGGAGAGTATTATGAATTTAATTTCTCCAAATTTGCTAAAGCACCTTATGAAGCTGAATTACCTAATGAGAATTATAGAGTTGAACAATTGGCTACTATTGCTCTTGCTCCTAACAATCCTTTGCATCAATACGTGGAAGACCACGAAAGTGATGTCTTTATGGAAGAAAGAAATGAAATTGACGAGATTTTCCTACATCAGCCAGCGATGCTGAAACATAATTTACCAGTGGAAGACTTGGGTACCAAATTACCACCCAAGGAGGATCCTGTTTTTGACTTAAAACCTTTGCCTGACAATCTTAAATATTCTCATATTGATGATAAGAAATTATATCCTGGTATTATTAGTTCTAAACTTTCTGGTAAAGAAGAGGAGAGATTATTGGGAATATTGAGGAAACATAACGGTGCTATTGGTTATACTCTTGATGATTTGAAGGGGATTTCTACTGCTATATGTTAGCATGCTATTAATATTGAACCTGATGCAAAGCCAGTTGTTGAGCATCAACGCCGTTTAAATCCTAAGATGAAGGATGTGGTAAGAAATGAGGTATTGAAACTCCTTGACGCTAGTATTATTTATCCTATTGTTGATAGTAGATGGGTTAGTCATGTGCATTGTGTCCCTAAGAAAGGAGGGATGACTGTTGTGCCAAATGAAAATAATGAACTTATTCCTCAAAGAGTAGTGGTTGGTTATAGGATGTGTATTGATTTTAGGAAAGTTAATAAGGTTACTAAGAAAGATCATTATCCTTTGCTTTTTATTGATCAAATGTTAGAGAAGTTGTCTAAGAAAACTCACTTTTGCTTTCTTGATGGTTATTCTGGGTTCTTTCAAATTGCTGTTAGGAAGCCTGATCAAGAGAAAACAACTTTCACTTGTCCTTTTGGAATCTATGCTTATATACGTATGCCTTTTGGTTTATGTAATGCTCCTGCTACTTTTCAAAGATGCATGTTTGCTATCTTCCATGGTTTTTGTGAAGAAATTGTGGAAGTCTTCATGGACGATTTCTCCGTCTATGGAACTTCTTTTGATAATTGTTTGCAGAATCTTGATAAAATTTTGCAGAGATGTGAGGAGACTAATCTTGTTCTTAATTGGGAGAAATGCCATTTTATGGTTAATAAAGGAATTGTTCTTGGACATACAATTTCTGAAAGAGGTATTGAAGTTGATAGAGCTAAAGTTGAAGCCATTGAGAAAATGCCCTGTCCCAGGGATATCAAAGGTATTCGTAGTATTCTTGGTCATGCTGGTTTCTATAGAAGGTTTATTAAAGATTTCTCTAAAATATCATAGCCTCTTACTAATCTTCTTCAAAAGGATGTACCTTTTGTTTTTTATGAAGATTGTAAAAAAGTTTTTGAAATTTTAAAGAAGGCTTTAATATCTTCCCCTATTGTTCAACCCACTGATTGGAATTTACCATTTAAAATTATGTGTGATGCTAGTGATTATGCTGTAGGTGATGTTCTTGGACAGCGGGTAGATAAGAAGTTAAATATTATTCATTATGCTAGTAAAACTCTTGATGCTGCTCAAAAGAATTATGCTACCACTGAGAAAGAGTTCCTAGCTGTAGTTTTTGCTTGTGACAAATTTAGGCAGTATATTGTTGATTCTAAAGTTACTATTCATACTGATCATGCTGCTATTAAGTACCTTATGGAAAAGAAGGATGCTAAGCCTAGGCTTATTAGATGGGTGCTTCTCTTACAAGAGTTTGATTTACATATTGTGGATAGGAAGGATGGTGAAAATCCTGTTGCTGATAATTTGTCCACATTAGAAAATATCTCTGATGATCCTATTCCTGTTAATGATATTTTTCCTAATGAACAGTTGGCTGCAATAAAAGTGATCTCTCAAGAGAGTCCATGGTATGCTGATTATGCTAAATTTATTGTTTCCAAGTATTTTCATCCTACCTTTATAGCTCAGCAAAGAAGAAAATTCTTCTATGATTTGAGGCATTATTTTTGGGATGACCCACACTTATAAAGAAGGTGTTGATGGTATTATGCGAAGATGTGTTCCTGAAAATGAACAACGAGAGATATTGAGAAAATTTCATAGTAGTGCTTATGGAGGACATCATGCTAGAGATAGAACTGCACATAAGGTTCTACAATCAGGTTTTTATTGGCCCACTCCCTTTAAAGATGCTAGAAAGTTTGTTTAATCTTGTGATCAATGTCAAAGGGTTGGAAATATTTCTAGACATAATGAAATGCCTATGAATTATTCTCTTGTTATTGAACTGTTTGATTGTTGGGGTTTTGACTTTATGGGTCTTTTCCCTCCTTCACGAGGTTACACTCATATTCTTGTTGTTGTTGATTATGTTACTAAATGGGTAGAAGCTATACCTACTAAAAGTGTTGATGGTGAAACCTCATTAAAAATGCTTAAAGACATTATTTTCCCTAGGTTTGGTGTGCCTAGATATCTTATGACTGATGGGGGTTCTCATTTTATTCATGGTGGTTTTAGAAAGACTCTTGCTAAATATGATGTTAATCACAGAATTGCCTCACCATATCATCCTCAAACTAGTGGGCAAGTAGAATTATCAAATAGAGAAATCAAATCTATCTTGCAAAAGACTGTTAACAAGTCTAGAAAAAATTGGGCTAAGACATTAAATGATGCTCTGTGGGCTTATAGAACTGCTTATAAAAATCCCATGGGCATGTCTCCTTATAAAATGGTTTATGGAAAAGCTTGTCACTTGCCCCTAGAATTAGAACACAAAGCTTATTGGGCAGTGAGAGACCTAAATAGAGATTTTAAACTTGCTGGTGAGAAAAGGTTGCTTGACTTAAGTTCTTTAGATGAATGGAGAAGTGAAGCATATGAAAATGCTAAGCTCTTTAAAGATAAAGTTAAAAGGTGGCATGATAAGAGAATTATTAAAAGGAAATTTCATGTTTGTGAGAAAGTGCTATTGTATAGGTCTCGTCTCAGATTTTTTGCAGGAAAATTACTCTCGAGATGGGAAGGACCTTTTGTTATCGAAGAGGTATGTTGTTCAGGAGGAACTAAAATTGTTTCCCTTGAAGACAACACTTCACAAGTGGTGAATGGCCAAAGACTCAAGCATTATATTTCTGGAGATCCTTATAATGAAAATGTTGATTGTATTCGAGCCATGATCCCGGAGGAATTTATTAAGAAGCATATTTCAGAAACTGCAGAGTCAGTTTTCAAATAGGTATCAGTATTGGTAAGAAAACATTCGCGAAACATCTTCCAACTTTTATTTTTACTATTTTTAAAAAATATGAAAAATTATGAGCCGGAAACGAGGCGGAGACGGAGCCCGGAGGCTCCACACCATGGGGTGGCACGGGCCCACCCCTGGCCGTGCCAGCCCATGGTGTGGGCGCCCTGGAGCCCCTCTCCAACTCGTTTTTGACCTGGACTTTCCTTTCGTTATGAAACTTTTTGCTATATAATCTCCCGGACCCCACAAGGTCTGTATATCGTTTTCTCGTCGTGTTTCTGTTTCGAGCTATTTTCCTGTCAGGAGTTCGGAGTTTCTAGGTCAAGTTGTCCTCCTTTGGCTCTAGCATTGAGGATTACGCTGCACGTCGTCTTCGACAAATCCAGCAAGGCATCAACAAGGGTGCTTTCGCGGGATGGGCGACGGAGGAAGAAATAGATGCAAGGAAGGAATACATGGTTAACAGCTTGAGGGAAGAGATCCGGAGGGCTGCACTAGCAACAACGAGCAACCTCACCTTTGTGGGATCCATTGACCCTCAACGTCGCTACTCTCATAACATGCAGGGGACCGTGCCTCAGGATCAAGACCCCAACGTGTTCCTTGTGATAGCTGAAGCACACCGGTTCGCCGATCAATTCTGCGAACAATATCGTATTCTCAAGGCCAAGGTAGCAATTCTGGAAGAAGAAAACATTGAGCTTTGTCGTATCATCAAAGGATTTCTAACTCCTATCTGAATGATTCCACCTTCATCACCGCCAAAGAAATAAATCATCATTGGTATTGGCATCCCCTTGGCTTGTTCCAAGCTTGGGGGGAGTGCCGCGGTATCACATCACTATCTTTCATCTTTTTACCTTTTTAGTAGAGTCATATCATGAGTAGAGAAGTTATCATATAGCATGGTTTGCAGTATGGAAATGTATCTCCTTAGTTGTTTATCGTTGTATCTGTTGGTGTGAGTTGCGGGTTTGAAATATTAATGAGAAGTTTAATCATTTACTTTCTGCACACCTTATTTTAGTTTTCAACTTCTGTCATATGGTTGAGCTTGTTGTTAGTATTTGGCATCACTCTGGAGATCATCAAGTTAATCTAGTTGGTTTTGGAAAACTTAGCTTGGGCCAGTAGAAATAATATTTTGAGATGCTAGTATAAGAAAAAGGAATTTTCCTATTAGCTCATAAACTTAGTATTCACAAGTTAAGATCACTTGGGGCTTTCAATGAATATTGCATGATTGGTTTCATCATATGTATATTTGTTTGTTTTCCCTCAACTCTTATGCTTTCTACCCAGCCTTGCTAGCCAAAAACCCTGTACTGAGAGGGAATGCTTCTCGTACATCCAAACCTTGAGCCCCAAAACCTTGCCATTTGTGTCCACCATACCTTCCTACATGTGTTATTTCACTGTCACTCCAAGTAAATTGCTCATGTGTTACCTTTAAAACTTTCAAAATTATCCCTATTTTGTGTTCCTGTTTTAGCTCATGAGGACGCACATAGAGAATCTTTATCTCACTTGTTGATTGGACTCACACACCTGGACTAGTGGCTTCATCCGCTTATCCAAATGCTAGAAGAGCTGGCAGCGGGGTTCCTAGCCCCAAATAATAATACAAATTCTCTTCACTCTTTTTGCCCCTGATTTATCATTCAAAGCATAATTGTGTAAACAAAAGAGAAAGAGGGATGACCTTCTATACCAGTTGCGTCCTTTAATGGGAGTCTCTCTTGTGAAGTCTAGTTGGCTTGTGACGTACTGTATTTTCTGTTTGCCATTCGTTCACATAAACATACACCTCTCTCAAAATTTAGACACTCCTCCATGGTTTGTGATTGTTGGCAGGCACCCGAGAATTCGGTTATCCATGGTTTGTGTAAGATGGATGGGAGGAGTGTCATGCATTTTATACCTCTATTTATTAAAATAAAAGCTCTAGAACATGAGTGATCCATGATTCCCTCTGCGAAGGGCCTATATTTTACTTTTATGTTGAGTCAGTAAACCTACTTCCTTCTATCTCCAGCTAGCATTTGAGTTGTTGTGATCTCACCATCTATACGTTGATTTATTCAATCATGTTTTCTATCCTTCTTTGTTTAGCACATGCTTTATTATCTGAATGAATATTACTTTGAAAGCTATGAATCACTGTAAAAGGATTGTTATAATTAAACATGTTAAGCCCTACAATATAAGCCTTGTTATGAAGACCTCACCTATGATAAGTATGATACCATTAAATGTTCTCTGACCAAGAATAAAGTTGACCAAGAATAAAGTTTGCCATCACCAATTTTGATTCTCTCTTTTGCATCTTTGTTTGTGACTCCCATTACTCGTTTCAAGTTAAGTTATATGAGAGGAAGTTGTTGTCTATAATGATTGGTGCATAGATAAATGTGATGCTTCTTGTCCGTATTTTATTTATCGACTCTTCACTCCATAAACCTGTGGTCATGTTTACCGAGTTCGGTTTCGCTTGGGGACAAGCGAGGTCTAAGCTTGGGGGGAGTTGATACGTCCATTTTGCATCACTAGTTTATATCATAATTTGCAGTTATTCATCGATATATTTCATGTTATGATGCATCCCTTATGTTATTTTATCTTATTTTGCATGTTTCATAATTTTTGGAGAATAAACACCGGGACCTGAAATCTGATGGAAAAAGCACCATCGAGAAACCATAATTCAGAGGATCAGAAGAAGAAGAGGGACACCGGCGGTGTCTTAGAAGTTTAGAGAAGGAGTCCAGACAGAAGGGGAGCCAGAGGGGGCCACCAGGGGCCCACACCATGAGGTGGCGCGTCCCTGGCTGCGCCACCAGGTGGTGTGGCCACCCTGGCCCACTTCTTGTCGAGGTCTTTCGCGTACTTGACCCCCAGGGAAACCTAAGCCTCATACCATCATCGAAGAATTATTCCGCCGCCGCCTCGGAGCGCAAAACACTAGAGAGAGAAAAGCTCTCTGGTAGGGAGAAATCTGCCGGGGAAATTCCTCTCCGGAGAGGGAAAATCACCGCCACCGTCACCGTCACCGTCATCACTCCGGGCATCATCAAGATCGTTATTATCATCATTGTCATCATCAGCACCATCACCCTCATCATCCACCGTAATCCCGATGTAACAATTAGGGGCCTCTATCGTTGTTTTACATTAGATCTCTCTCCCGGTGTGGATTACTTGTTAGTAGTTGATGCTTGTGAGATTTATCGGTGTTCGCACTTTATGACCAGATTGTTATCATCCATTATATCACCTCTGATCATGATCCATATGATGTCTTGTGAGTAGTTCGTTTTATTCTCGAGGACATGGGAGAAGTCAAGTTGTTAGTAGTGAAGTAATGTTGAGTAATATTTAACGGTTTGATATTTAAGTTGTGGTGTTATTCTTCTAGTGGTGTGATGTGAACGCCGACTACATGATACTTCACCATTTATGGGCCTAGGGGACTACATCGTGTATTTTTCTACTAATTGTGGGGTTACCGGAGTGACAGAAACGTAAACCCCCGTTAGGAAACCATTACAGGAGGGATCGTAGGATCCCGGAGTTTAAAGCTATGGTTAGATTTATTTATTAATTACTTTATTGTAGTTGCGGATGCTTGCAAGGGGTATAATCACAAGTATGTATTAGTCTTGGATGGGATGGTACATTAGCATAGGTTCACCCACACAACACTAAAGTTAATTCAGCGACATGGAACAAAAGCACTTGACGAAAACCTCCCGTGTGTCCTCGAGGACGTTTGTTAATCATAAGTAAACCACCGGCTTGTCCTTTGCTGAAAAAAGGATTGGGCCACTTCCACTTGCTGCAATTATTATTACTGTATTTTATTTACTCGCACTTTATTTATCTGCAATATCAAAAACCCCTACAAATCTATCTTTCAGTATTTACAGTTATTCCTTCATCGAAACTACTTGTCAGCACCTTCTGCTCTTCGTTGGGTTCGACACTCTTATTTATCGAAAGTACTACGATACACAACCTATACTAACAGTCCCTGTCTTTGTAACCTGAAACATTCTCTGCGCTAGTGCCTGGTGCTGATTCCTCCCAAATCTTCCTTGCAACAATCGACAATACTCTTCCCACAAAGCATTAGGCGCTTAACGCTAAATAGCCTCCAACCAAAGAGATGTTGCACCTTCAAACAACGATGATGTGTATGGAATCCAGTGCGTCCTTGGAGTACCCCACATCTTGAAATAGTTTTCACACCGAGTCTGCCATAAACGAGGGGGGGTGTAGCATCGAATCGAGGGAGATTGATTTGAGGCCCCGGGCCATGGGAGTCACCACTATCGGAAACAAAATTTTCGGTCGTAATCTGCGATGGTTTGGAGCTCTGGTCGAATCGCGTACCTCTCGCCGGAGGGGGAACATACCGGGGATGTTCCCGCCCACAAATTTCAGTAGCAGAGCGGTCCCCATCGCATCCGGTCATGCCACCACCCGGAGACAAGGAAGGGAACTCCAGAGCTGCGTGCTTGTCCTTCGGATCATAGATACGGTTCGCGGCCTTGTCCTTGGGGTCGCTGGATGCACCGTGATACGTCAAAAACGTAACTCCTTTTCCGAACACTTTTCCTATTGTTTGCCTCTAAACTTGTATGTTTTGAATGCAACTAACACGGACTAATATTGTTTTCAGCAGAATTACTTTGGTGTCTCATTTTTGTGCAGAAAAATCAACTTTCGGGAAATTGCCCAAAAAAGACCCCATTGGCCCTAAAACACCAGAAGACCCAGGAAGTCAGAAGGAGACCCAGAGAGGGGCCAGGAGGTGGCCAAACCACCCCCCGGCGCCCCCTAGGCCGCGCCAGCAGGTGGTGTGGGCCATTCCCACACCCCCTCGGTCTCCCCTTTCGACTACAAATAGCCTTCAACCCTAAAACACGAGGGGGGTTTGATAGTTTTCCAGAAAGAAGTCCGTAGCTCCGCCACCACCCCGAACCTCCATTCAGAGATCAGAAGTTCCTGTTCTGGTACCCTGCCGGGACGGGGAATTGGAGAAGATCATCGCCATCGTCATCACCAACGCCTCTCCATCGACTATCCATGTGTCCCCCATCCACGTGTGAGTAATTCCCCCGCTGTAGGCTGAAGGGGATGGTAGGGATTGGATGAGATTGTTCATGTAATAATGCCGTGATTGTTAGGGCATAGTGCCTAGTATCCTCTATTAGTGCTATTGACATTGTTGCAACTTGTTATGCTTAATGCTTGCCACTTTGGGCCCGAGTGCCATGATCTCAGATCTGAACATGTTATTGAATCACGATGATAATTATTGTTTCTTGATCATACCTGCAAGTTGTTTACACATATTGTTGTCCGGAACCCGAGTCTCCAAAGTGACAGAAATTGGGACAACCGGAGGGGATGACTGTGATGTGAGGATCACATGTGTTCACGGAGTCTTAATGCTTTGCTCCGGTGTTCTATTAAAAGGAACACCTTAATTACCAGTAGTTCCCTTGAGGCCCCGCTGAAAACGGGCTGGTAGGACAAAAGATGTTGTGCAAGTTCTCATTGCGAGCACAAACGACTATTTACGGAACATATACCTATGGTTACTTAGTGATTGGATGCTTTATCTTATTTATCTGCAATGCCCATGTCTTGATTATTATATGAACTAGCTTATCCATGCAACGCCCGTTCATCCATCCCTATGCCTACAATATTTAATCTCGTTGTTTACTTCAAACACTGTTGCTGCTGTTTTCCTCTCACTGCTGCTATTATTTCACTACTGCTGCTACCATAAAACTGTTACTACTGATAAACCACTGCGAACAAAAGTATTTTCAGGTGCAGGTGAATTGACAACTCACTTGTTAAGGCTCACAAATATTCTTTGGCTCCCCTTGTGTCGAATCAATAAATTTGGGTTTTACTTCTCTCGAAGATTGTTGCGATCCCCTATACTTGTGGGTCATCACGCCGCGGTCCAGGGTGGTGTGACTCTCGTCGAGGTCGAGGCCGAGCGTAGTCTTGATGTCCTGGAGGTGGGTGGTGATGTCGCCAAGGATAGAACGCACCGATATCTCCGTCGCGGCGTTCTGTTCCTTGAAGCGCTTGTGGGCACTGGAATTTCCAAATTGTGGCGATACAAGAGTTTGGATCTCAGATTCGAACTACAAGAGGCAGAGAGAATCACCGATGTACATGCTATCTCACTATGCCTAACTCGCCACTTGCCTCAGCCATTCCCTCACGCCTACACTTCTCGACACAGATCCGTGTCTTAAGCACTGGCTAGCGCATCCACTTCTTGCTAGCCAACCAGGCAGGGGCACGCTTCACGCGCCTTGGTCTTCCTTCGGGCCCGCTATCAGTTGCCGCCGAAGGTTCTTGACTTGGTCCCGCTTCTCCAGGGTCCCGTGCAGTTGGCGTGTTGACATATACACTCTCTCGGGGGGTGCGATTAGGGAAAGAGAATCCTTCTGTAACATTCCAAGAGGGAAAGATGAGGCCTTGCATGCGCGCCAAATGTGACCACCAGAGAATTTTGGTGGGTTTTCCCTTTCCACCGGACGGAGGGCAGAGCACGCATTTATATTGGGATTCGTTTTTTTAAAAACGAAATATCTCCAGAACCGTATTTCGAAGTTACAAACCGTTTTCATATTTGAGATCCTCGCGTCGAGATCTTTAAAACTAGATCCCATGTTGATAGGTTTCGAGAAACTTTTTTTTTCGGACTTTGTACTCTCTGTTGTATATACTTTATAATTTTGGTAGTAGGCGCTTGGGTGTACACCATATACATCCAGTAGTAGCGATGTTCGGCTTCGCCTCGATATTTTTTACGGCTCGGCTTCGCCTCGATAACCATTTATAAAGATCTTGAAGGGGGTACATAGGTCGTTGTGAGCATTGATCGAAGTGTGCATTGGTCGTAGTGCGTGCTACGGCTCGGCGTTGCCTCGTACTACCGCTCGGCTTTGCCTTGAACAAAACGCCTATGACGCTTCATCTAAAAAGTACACACATGTTGTATCTAAAAAGTATAAAAAAGTTGTTACTGAAAGTATACAAACGTTGTTTCTGAAATTATACATGTTGTATCTGAAAGTATGAAAAAATTGCTACTAAAAGTATATAAACGATGTTTCCGAAATTATACGCGTGGTGTATCTGGGTGTACATCCGCCTGGGTGTACGTCGGTCTGTACTGGGTGTACAACCACCTAGGTGTACGTCGGCCCTTTAGTGGATGTACAACCGCCTGGGTGTACGTCGGCTTTCAGTGGGTGTACAACCGCTTGGGTGTACGTCGGGCTGCACCTGGGTGTACAACCGTCTGGGAGTATACCCGTTGTGCACGTGGGTGTACAACAGAATTGCACTTGGGATGTACTTCGTTCGCCGCACCTGGGCGTACATATGTGTGTAACTGAGCGTACATCTGTATTGATTCTGGGTGTAAAAAAAATTCTCGAAACCTATCAACATGGGATCTAGTTTTGAAAATCTCGACGCGAGGATCTCAAATATGAAAACAGTTTGTAATTTCGAAATACGGTTCGCGAGATATTTTATTTTTAAAAAACGAATCCCGAAATAAATACGTGCCTACCCGTCTACCCCTCCTTGCGTGGTAAGAGAAAAATCCCATCAAAACTCTCTCGTGGTGACACTTGCCGCACATGCAATCACTTTTTATTTTTGAATTTTCCATATATATATATATATATATAAAAGCAAACAAGTCGCCTCGTTAAAAACCTTCCAGCCCCCGCAGGTACCCTGGTAAGGAAAAGAGTGCGGGCTTGCTGCCAACAATTAAGTGTTTACAAATAAGGTTACATCATCTGCGAGGAGGGAGTCCTTTGACAAAGTCAGGAGAATCCTCAAACCAGACCTGCAACCCCTGATCACTTGCATGAGACGCAAAGGTGTGGGCTACAACATTACTCTCCCTAGGGGCAAACTCAAAAATAATGCTACTGAACACTCTAGCTAGAAAAGCACATTCCTCATAAATAGCAGCAGATGGCCCAATTGAGTTGCCCGCCTCGTTCATAGTTTCAATCACCTCCGAACAGTCGCTATTCACAACGATATTCGAGCATCCCATCTGTCCCGCCAATACTAGGCCATCCTTGAGGGCTCTCGCTTCTGCCATGGATGCATTGTCTAGAAGGAAGAAGAAAACGATACTTGTCGCAAGAAGAGTGCACGTGTGCGACCTTCCGAAAGGTTCCCTTTTTCCAGTGATCCTGCTCTCTCGGACATGGAATTTCAGAAAGTCTGCAACTAAGTTAGTTGGGCTGGACTTGATGATGAAAATGGACCCGACTTACAATCCCTCGTGGACAAATGCTGCAGCTCTGGCCTTAAACAATCGACCTGCTAATCGGCCCAGGCTTGCTGAACTGACTGCATATAGCCATCTTCTTTTTAAAGAATTCACTGCATCTAGCTATCCTTGTGGTGCCTGATTGGAGCATGGAAACTCTTTTTGTAACCAAAGCAATACTTATTTTTACACTAATCAAGAATAGAAGAGTTCAAACATGAGGGGGCCAGCCCACCGGCCAAATACGGTCTTGAAGAACCAGCAACGTGAAAAATTCGCACTTTGAAACTGCCCTGATTTTCCGAATGATTGAGCGCATGCCAGTGCGATCTCGTTCAGGTAACTGTTACAGTCCACCAGAAAACAAATTGTTAAAAAGTTGTTTGTCGTCTGGTAGTAGTATAACTATCGTGGTTCGAAAGTTTCTGACGCCTGCGGTTTCAACAACAAAAAGCGATCGACGACGGGGATGAGCAAAAGAAGGGTCGTATGTTTTAGTTGTCGGCCCAGATGCGATCGGCGCTGATATCGCAGCTGACTCGCACACAGGATTCCGATATTCTTCAGGCCGACCTCGACGCACGTACGACAGCTTGCACCTCAGCGGCAACGAGTCCACAACGCCATGCATGGCTAGCTAGCTAGCTCCGTTGACGCGTGGACCTGACCCATACACTACGTACGATCTCCCTAGCTAGCTCACTCATGGAACGATTGAATGTTAGAGAAAAACTACATCGGGAGTTTGAAACCTTGCGCCACCTTTTCGATACAGCACTGCCACGGTGCCACCGAGCCGATCGACCGTGTGCATGCCGACTAGAACTGTCCATCTTCGCCCATTTCCGCACTTCCTACAAAACTAGCCATCGCCGTCGGTTTTCTACCTTTTTTTAGGCAAGTACAAGCAGTGCGGAGCTAGAGAAATGGTGATCATGTCACATCTGCGAAAGTATCATTTTTAGGGGTGACATATATTATGAAAAATTGCTATTATACAAAGAAAACGAAATTTACCGCAACAACCCCGGTTGCACATAGATCAGCCACTGGGTAAGAGGATTATATTATACTCCCTCTTTATCGAAATGTGAGATGTTCAATGTTTACTAGACAATAAGTATCTATACATGGGATGCATATGAACCTCCACACCAGTGACTAGCTACGCGTTATCTAGAAAATATTAAAACATCTTATATTTTGATACGAGGGGAGTAGATAAGATATACTACAAGATACAGAGGGTTAATACACAAATTGAACAAAAGAGCACTAGTAAAAGCAAAAAAGGTTAACCTTCAGCTTCATGGTGCGGGGACGCAGAGTGTCGATGACAGGACCCACCCCTTTTCTTAGCAGAGGACGCCGTTACGTAGCAGGTGTTGGTGGGCGCAACAGATATTAAAGCAACCCAAAAAAGAAAGAACAACTAGATTCACAAGCCAGGAGTTGGAGGCACGGTGGAAGTCGTCCCCACAAACCGGCGGTGGTAAGAGATGACTTGTACGGGGTCAGACCACACACCGTTGCTCCTGGATTCAGGGACTTCTGCTCATTTAGGAAATAAGTTGGTGTTCTCCTTTTAGTTGGTGTGGCTTTGACAACCTGGTTTCTATGAACTGGTTATAGCTGAGGGGACGTCCATTTCAGCGGGTAATACCCCTACCGAGCGATGGCAAAATAAGATAAGACGTCTTCATAGTTTTCTAAGAGCTTGGGCAAAAAATCTTAGTGGCGAGTACAAGAAATTGAGAGATACATCGTTATTGTTTATCAATGAGGTGGATTTAAAGGCTGAGCATACTCCTCTTTCTGAAGACGAAAGGGCTGCTAAGAACGAGGCAGTTACTTTTTTAGCCAAACTTCGACGTGATGACGAGTCAAAGTGGGCTCAATATGCTAAAGTTAGGCATATTCAAGAAGAGGGAAATAATACAAGGCGAACGCTTTGCGTAGGTCGGACTAGGTTTGGCAATTTTAGGTCTCCTCTAAGCCGTCTGATCATCATCTAACATCCAAAAATCAGTCTAGCGCACTTTTGCATTTTAGCCCTCCTATTTTTCGGATATAGAACACGCACTCCACAGTAGTCCCACTTAAACGAAGGGGTATATTGTGTTGCCCCCGGTCATCTCGATAATTACAGCAAAACTGCCATTGCAACAAATTCACTGGTATCGCAACAAAAATTATCGCCCCGTGTAAAAAAATGTATTGCAACAAATTGTTTCAAAATTAATCGAAAAATAAGTAATGCTACAAAAAAAATATTTAAACAATATGGTTATTGTGTTACAACAAAAAACTTCAAACAATTCAACAAAAATCACAACCTATTGCAACAAAAAAAAAGTTCCATCAATTAAAAAGTTGGTAAGCAACAAAATAAATTTTCACCGTTCCAGCTGCATTAAAAAGTATCCCCTATTTGAACAAAAAAAATAAATCGATAGTAACAATAAAATCACATGTTTACAACATGTGAATGAGCGCATAAACATAGCATTCGAAATAAATTGCGAAAAACATATACGCATTTTCTAGAAAATCATGCGGAAAACATTGCAACATCTCGCTTGTACTTTCTCAACATAATATCTGCGAAATTGTTAAAAAATTTAAAGACGTACACAACGTTGATCTAAATGGCAAAAACACTTAGCGTTATTATACTGGGCTGCTGAAATATACTCTCACACAAAAACTGGGCCAAAAAAGTCAAAACGGTACTAATTGGGCCTGCATAGACACACAAGCCGGCCCAAGTGGAGTGCAATGGGAGCAAACGTGAGCATGAGCAAGGGACCTACGTTAGCTTCCCTTAGGTCTAACTAATATAAGCATTTTCCATAATACAAGGTATTTTCACCTGATCGCCTATGGTAACATCGTTAAAAAGAAATATTTCAATCAGAACAAGATGAAGGAACAGTTGTAAGCCAGGAAAACTTTAGAGTGTCCATTTCGGGGTATTATAAAAAATTGTTTGGAACGGCGGCTCCATCTTCTTTTACTCTTAATGAATCGATGATTGATCATTTACCTCAAGTATTTGTCGATGATAATAGAATTTGAACCCTACCATTTTCGGAAAAGGAAGTGTTTGATACTCTATCTCACATGGAACACTATAAAGCTGTGGGACCGGATGGGTTTCCAGCGGAGTTTTATCAGAAATATTAGGATGCCATTAAAGTTGACTTGATGGCTATGTTTGCACAGTTGCATTCAGGTGATTTACAATTGTTCAAGTTGAACTTTGGCGTGATTACCCCATTAGTAAAAAAGAAGGATGCAAGTATGATAGAGCAATATCGGGCTATTTGTTTATTAAATGTGAGATTTTTTTTACAAAGATGGGTATGAATAGGGTCACTTCTATTGCTCAGAGAGTGATTCGGCCATCGCAATCAACCTTTCTTTTGGGAAGGAATTTACTGGAAAGTGTTGTCGTGTTGCATGAAACTTTACATGAGGTAAAGAGACAAATCTGGATGGTGTTTTGTTCAAAACTGATTTTGAGAAGGCCTATGATAAAGTTAATTGGTCATTATTGAGCAAACCATACGTATGAAAGGCTTCACACCACCATGTTGTGATTGGGTTGCGAGGTTCGTTCAGGGTGGAAATGTAGGGATCCGGGTAAACGCTAATAGTGGTCATTTCTTCAAGACATTAAAAGGATTCTGCTAGGGAGATCTGATTTCTCCTATCATTTTTAATTTAGTTGTTGATATGTTAGCAGTCCTTATTGCGATGGAACAGGAGGACGACCAAGTGGGGGGGGGGGGTTTACTTCCCCACCTAGTTGATGGGGGGGTCCTATTCTCCAATATGAAGATGACACTATTTAATTTTAGAGCACGATCTAGGGAAGGTTGTGAATATGAAATTAATTCTTTCTATCTTCGAGCAACTATCTGAATCAAAAATTAATTTTCATAAGAGTGAGATTTTGAAAAGGCTAAAAACTGTCAGGAAGAATATCGGCACAACTTTGGGTGTGATCTCGGTGCTCTGCCTCTTAAATACCCAGGAATTCCAATTCATTATCGTAAGTTTTTGAATAATGAATGGAAACCAATGGAGGATAGATTTGAACAGAAGTTGGGTTCTTGGATAGGAAAATTGCCCTCATATGGAGACCACCTTGTTCTTATCAACTTAGTTTTGTCTAGCTTCCCATGTTTTTAGTGTATTTATTTGAAACACCTATTGGATGAAGAAAAGACTATATTTTTTTATAGATCTCGCTTCTTCTGGAAAAGTGATCAAACAAAAAAAATCGCCTTGCCAAGTGGAAAACTGTGCGTCATCCTAAAGATCACGGAGGTCTTGGGTTTAAAGTTCTGGATGTTAAGAATATGTGCTTACTTAGAATTTTGTTATTTAAACTCTTAACGGAAGAGGGGGTGTCGCATGAGTTGTTACACAACAAATATTTTAGAGGATAGACGCTATTGCAGATTGAAGCCAAACCAACAGATTCCCCATTTTGGAAGGGTATTATGGGGGTTAAGAAGGATTTCTTTTATCAGTTATCATTTCCGCTTGGTAATGGCCATAGTATAAGATTTTGGGAGGACCCATGGTTAGGTGAGATGTTGTTAGCCATCCAATATCCATCTTTATATAACATTGTGGGGCTGAAAATTGTTTTAGTTGCACATGTTCTTGATCATGATGATCCCAGTATAAAATTTAGACGGTCCTTGGTAGGTAACAAATGGGATGCATGGCTTAACCTAGTGGAGAGACTGATGGAAGTCTCTTTGTATAATGAGTCAAACTCGTTTTCTTGGAAGTTAACACCATCGGGTGTGTTTTCAGTTAAATATTTCTACGATAATCTCATGAATGGTAACACTATATTTCTCCGTAAGTATCTATGGAAGCTCAAGGTATTGCTAAAGATTAAGATCTTCATATGGTTCTTGTATCGTAAAGAGCTACATACCAAGGATAACCTCGTAAAAAGGAGATAGATGGGCTGTAAAAAATGTGTCTTCTACGGTTAGACGAAACGGTAGATCATCTATTTGTATCATGTAGTTTTGCTTGTCAGATTTGGAGACTTGTCCACTTTACTTTCAGTATAATTCCACCAACTATTGTTACTAATCTTTTTGGTACCTAGTTAAATGGGTGGGTAAAACTATTAAAGATAGTATACCCATTGGTGTATGTGATTTTCTTTGGGCAATTTGGAATTGAAAGAATGATGTATAATTCCGCCTTTTGTCTTGTCTCCTTCACGCAAAGAGTGTCTCGGGTTGAACGAGCAACATGAGTAGGATATAGTCCGGAGACTCCGGTGAATCTCCGGACAGTCTCCGGTGTGTGTCCAGTGGGTGACACCGTTTGCGCAACTCTTGGTTATTCGCAAGAAACCTTCATACCGGAGACTCCGATCTGGCACACCGGAGACTCCGGCCTATTCCAGCGAGTTTTCCTTAGGGAGATCTCTTTGCCCTTTTTGATTCTCACACCACCATATGTAATATTATTGAATGACCCAAAAACATCAACACACTTAAGTGTATACATGTGTTGTTAACAAACACCCAAAATAAGATTTAGGCGCATTTGTGCTTTCACTAACGGTCTAATTAAACTAATTCCTCGAGCAATCAACTTCAAGTTTGGCAACACCAAGCGACAACCATCCGCGTCAAGTTCTTCTACCAGGCCATGTGGTCCAAAAGTTCGTCTACCTGTGTACAACATAAATATTGGACAAAATTAATGGCATCAACTCAATTTAGGAAACTTTAGAGGTACTTCACTAATACATGTGAAAGTCAATGATACAGTCGTAATAACATTTGGACTGTCCGCGTCAGTTTTAGCATGCAACGTAGCGCGCGAGACCTGGCCGCCCAGCCAGCCATATATTAGGTCCGTCCCGAATTCTAAGGAATTTTGGTGCTATTTTTTAAAAGTCTGCCTCCTTAATGCTTTCAGATGGGCCTTCGGTCCGTCCATATCTACCCCACCGTAAATGTCGAGGTGACCCATTTCCTCGCCCTCCTGACCAATTCTGGGAGGTGCGCAATTCTCTTCCGCTCCTCCGATCGACGAATAGCTGAGCTGACATTTTTTTTGTAGGCGGTTTATCTGTACAGACCGCCTGAGGGTTACGTTTCTGAGCCTATTTTTTTTCTCAGGTAAAACTTTCTCTATTAACATTCTCTAATACTGAGTTTTCTACTAGTGGGAGATCCCTCACAGGTTATATGTTCACGATATGTCGATGTGCCGTGAGTTGGACGGCAACGTTGCAGTCAGTTGTTGCCTAGTCTACCACTGGAGCAGAGTACATGGCTATTGAAGGGTCTACGTAGTATAATAACAAAAAAAATCCTACTCATGATAACCTAAAACAAGCCAGGATCTATAAGTATGCAAATATGAAGTAATAGAGAAGATCATAGATCATACACTTCAAAACCGATAGCGGGGATTACGCTCCCGCATAAGCATTGACGATGGAGTCGTACAAAGCCGACCTCAAGGTGATGTAGTCAATGGCGATGCGACTCTAGCACCAAAAGTATGGTGCCTCGTAGGGTTTACGCACGTACGGTGTAACTGATGGCTCCCAAGGCTTCAATCTAGCAAAACAACAGAGGTAGAGAACTGGACCTGAGAGAACTCTACACGGTGGTGGGCGTAGGGTGGAGAGAACCTCGACTCCCACACAGCTCCAAATTGGGAGCCACAGGATGAGAGAAGAGAGAGAATTGGATTCTGAAAAGGGGAGGAGTGCCTCTCCACATAAAGGAGGAGGAGGGGAGGCAACCCCTTGGCTTAGCCATGTGCGACTAATCCCACATGGCTAATGTGGCCAAGGGAGGGTATTGATGACCCACAAGTATAGGGGGTTGATACGTCGAAATCGTATCTCCTTTT
Source organism: Alopecurus myosuroides (assembly GCA_028641055.1). NCBI lineage: Eukaryota > Viridiplantae > Streptophyta > Magnoliopsida > Poales > Poaceae > Alopecurus > Alopecurus myosuroides. The sequence continues at coordinate 233,151,950 of CM054060.1, read as the reverse complement.
CCGAACACTTTTCTTATTGTTTTCCTCTAAAATTGTGTGTTTTGAATACAACTAACACAGACTAACGCTGTTTTCAGCAGAATTACTTTGGTGTCTTGTTTTTGTGCAGAAAAATCAACTTTTGAGAAATTTCCCAGAAAAGACTGCATTGGTGTTTTCACTCCGGAAGACCCCGGGAGCCAGAAGGGGGCCAGGAGAAGAGCCACAAGGTGGCCACACCCCCCGGCGCGGGTCCCCCGTAGGCCGCGCCAGCCTATGGTGTCGGCCACCCAAAGCCCCCCTCGGACTCCCCTTTCGACTACAAGTAGCCTCCAAACCTAAAACCCGAGGGGGTTCTTCATATTTCACAGAAACGTAACAGAGCGCCGCCGCCATCCCGAACCTTGATTCGGGGATCAGAAGTTCCTGTTCTGGCGCCCTGCCGGGACGGGAAGTGGAGGAGATCATCGCCATCGTCATCAACAACGCCTCTCCATCGACCATCCATGTTTCCCCCATCCATGTGTGAGTAATTCCCCGCTGTAGGCTGAAGGGGATGGTAGGGATTGGATGAGATCGTTCATGTAATAGTGCCCTGATTGTTAGGGCATAGTGCCTAGTATCCTCTATTAGTGCTATTGACATTGTTGCAACTTCTTATGCTTAATGCTTGCCACTTTGGGCCCGAGTGCCGTGATCTCAGATCTGAACATGTTATTGAATCACGATGATAATTATTGTTTCTTGATCATACCTGCAAGTTGTTTGTACATATCGTTGTCCGGAACCCGAGGCCCCGAATTGACAGAAATTGGGACAACCGGAGGGGATGACTGCGATGTGAGGATCACATGTGTTCACGGAGTGTTAATGCTTTGCTCCGGTGTTCTATTAAAAGGAACACCTTAATTACCAGTAGTTCCCTTGATGCCCCACTGAAAACGGGCTGGTAGGATAAAAGATGTTGTGCAAGTTCTCATTGCAAGCACATACGACTATTTACGGAACACATGCCTATGGTTACTTAGTGCTTGGATGATTTATCATATTTATCTGCAATGCCCATGACTTGATCATTATTTGAACTATCTTATCCATGCAACGCCCGTTCATCCATCCCTATGCCTACAATATTTCATCCCGCTGTTTACTTCAAACATGACTGTTGCTGTTTTCATTTCACTGCTGCTATTATTTCACTACTGCTCCTACTATAAAACTGTTACTACTGATAAACCACTGCGAAGAAAAGTACTTTCAGGTGCAGGTGAATTGACAACTCACTTGTGAAGGTCACAAATATTCTTTGGCTCCCCTTGTGTCGAATAAATAAATTTGGGTTTTACTTCCCTCGAAGACTGTTGCGATCCCCTATACTTGTGGGTCATCAAGAATATTTTATGGCGCCGTTGCCAGGGAGCATAGCTTTATTTGCGAGCTCAACCGCGAGTATTATTATCTACTGCCATCATTCTCCATGGGTAAGACTCGTGATGGAAAGTTTCCTATATTACCATCCACTACATGAAGAGGTACAACTCTGAACACCTCTGTTGCTCTTGATTCACCGTCTGTTATGAGTAAGCTGCTTACACCACCACATGCTACACATGCTACTTCTGCTGAATCTGAAAATACTTCTGATACCTTTGATGATGCTTCTACTGTACTTGATTGGAGTGGTTCTCTCGATCCTTTCTTAGATGCTACTATTGCTAAAGCTAAAAATATTGCAAACACTAAAACTCCTGATAAAAATCCTGTTACTCCTGCTGTTTCACCTGAGCTAATAGAGAATCCTAGTGATGATTTAGATGATGCCTATGTTGATATTAATGATGATCTTATTGATGAAATATATACTATGAAGGATAATGATGCTGTTATGAGACTTATTGAAATTCGTGTTGTTAAATATAAATTATCTCATGATGCTAAGTTTGCCACTTTCCGATTAATATTAGGGATAAGGATTGTGATTTCTCTCTCGATTTATCTTATATATCTATTGTTGAGAAAGAACCTTTTTGTGGTACTGAAAATGAAAGTGCTATGAAACATATGAATGATCTCTCCTGTTTGAGTAGTTTATTCTCGGATGATCTTAAGAAACGTAGCTACTTTGTTGCTAAAATATTCCCTTTGTCATTAAAAGATGAAGCTAAAACTTGGTTTAACAATTTGTATCCTGGATCTATTGATAGTCCTATTGGTTTGGTTAATGCTTTCTTTCAGAAATATTTTCCTCCTAGTGCTCAACATGCTGCTTTACAAAATATAGTCAATTTCATGCAATTAGAAGAAGAGAAATTGCCTGTATCTTGGGCAAGGTTCTGTTCTTTAGTTAGAGCTACACCTGGGCATAAGCTAGAAGATAATAAACTTCTTGATATATTCTATAATGGACTAACTTTTGAATCTAGGACATACCTGGATAGTTGTACTGGTTGTGTTTTCAGGCAAAGAACTCCAGAAGAAGCTGAGGAATTAATGGCTAAAATAAGCCAAAATCATGATGATTGGACTATGGTTGAGCCTGAGCCGACTCCTACTCCATATCTACACCAACACCAACACCCAAGAAGAGGGGAATGATTGGATTAAATGATGAAGTGATGAGAGAAGCCAAGAAGTCTCTTAAAGAGAGGGGTATTAAATCTGAAGATCTGAATAATCTTCCACCTATAGAAGAATTATGTAAGTCAATCCCTCACTCATCCACCATTGAGGTACACTCTCTCCAATATTTTTATAGTAGAGATATTCCCTATAACAAACCTCCTGATCAATGCTTAGATGAATTTGGTAATTATGTTATCAAGCAAGATAATTTTAATATGAGAGTGCAAAATCACCTAATGGAAAAATCTAGAGCTATTGATAATTTGCATGGTATTATGGAAAGAACCTCTAATGATGTTAAAATGCTTGTTAAACATTTTCAAATGGTTCAAACTCAAATTGATCAACTTGCTAAAGTGCAAAAAGATTTGCTAGTTAATGCTTCTAAAGAAAAACATGCGTATGAAATAAGAACTAGAAGTGGTATTGCTACACAAGATTCTTTATATCCTGAGGAACATCCTAAAAGAATTGAACAAGATTCTCAGCAAACTAATGATAATGTTATTCATAATAAGAAAAAAAAAGAAACATAAAACTGCTGTAGAATCCTCTGAACTTGCTAAAGATCCTAATAGTATATCTATCTCTGATGCTGAAACTGGAAGTGGAAATGATAAAAATGATGCTTCTGATAAAGAAGAACCTGTAGCTGAACCTGAAAAGCAAACTAAAACTGCAAAGTATACTAAGGAAGATTTCATTGCTAATAAACATGGTAATGAGAGAGAACCTTGGGTACAAAAACCAATACCTTTTCCTAATAAGAAACACAAATCTAAGGAGGAAGAACATTATAACAATTTTGTGAATGGATGAAACCTTTGTTCTTGCAAATTCCTTTAACTCATGCTATTAAATTGCCTCCCTATGCAAAATATATGAAAGATATTGTCTGTAACAACAGAAAAATTCCTAATGAGGAAATTTTGACTATGCTTGCTAATTACTCTTTTAATGGCAAGGTACCTGAGAAGCTTGGAGATCCTGGTCTACCTACTATTCCCTGTTCTATTAAAAATAATTATGTTAGAACTGCTTTGTGTGATTTAAGAGCTGGAGTTAGTGTCATTCCTTTTACTCTCTATAAAAGACTCCTCCTAGAAAAATTGATACCAAATGATATATCTTTGCAGATGGCTGATAAGTCTACTGCTATTCGAGTGGGTATATGTGAGAATGTTCCTGTTCAAGTTGTTAATAATTGTCTGATATTAACTGACTTTGTTGTGTTAGAAATGCCTGAAGATGATAATACTATTATTCTTGGAAGACCTTTTCTTAATCCTGGAGGGTCTGTTATTGATTGCAATCAAGGAAAAGTTACTTTTAATGTTAATGATAAAGAGCACACTGTTTATTTTCCCAAGAAGATTGATAGAAAATATGGTCTAAATTCCATTGAAAATATTGAGACCATCGAGATTAGAGAATTTTGTTGTCCTATTCCAAAGTCACCCAAAGAATATTAAATCATTATGATTGGGACTATGTCTATCAAGGTTCAGGTAACATGAGTATTTAGTGAAAACAAATTTTTGTTTCATAGAAAATTATTTTGGTAGCAAGACTTGATCACCCTTGTTAACAAAATGATTTTAAATGAAATGGGCAATGTTTTCACTATGTTTTCACCTTCCCCATTATGTTTTGACCATGTTTACTTCTGTTATCACATTATTACTTGAGTGCAATCATGTTTTCCACCATCCTTATGCATGTTTTCCTGATGTTTTCACCCTGATTACTGAGGTTATGCATGTTTTCACCACCCATACTTTTGATTTCACCACTACCACCTTTGTTTTCTTTGGATATTCTTTCATTAAAGTGTCATAGAACCTATGTAGTGCTGGTTTTGGTTTTGTTTTCCACATTTTCACTTTAGTTTTACCGGTTTTTATTAATTATTAAAATTATAGAAATACCTAAAAAATAAGGTTTCTCGAAAAATTCCAGAAAAGTTATAATAAATTTTTACGTAAAAAATGAGGCAGAAAGCCACCTGGGAGACCCCAGGGGGACCCACCAGTCAGGCACACCCCAGGGTGGCGCGGCCAGCCCCCTGGTGGCTCCAGCACATGGTGTTGGGCCCCCTGTCCCTCCACTTACTGTCTCCCTGCCCAAGTCCTCTCTCTCACCTACCAAACTGAAAACATTTCCTAGATCACGTGTTCTTGGTGTTCTTCCTCTGGATTTTCGATCTCCTTCTTCAACCCATCATTTTTGCTGTTTTTTGGTGTGTTTGATCTCCGGTATGTGACTCCTCTGATGATCCAAGTAGAATTTTGTTTAGTGAAGTATTTCTTGAGTATTTTACCACGGTAGGTGACAGCTTATGTGAGTTTGCATGCTTGATTTGAGTAGAAATAATATAGTTTTGATGTATGTTTAGCTCTCATATAAGTCCCTATGGTAGTTTCCACATTATAGTTGCTTGAAATTAATTTTTGTGATGATTGTTGAAAAATTTCAGAGATGGAGCACAATGCTTATTAACTAAACTAGCATGATTTGGAGTTGCATGAGGTCATGCTCGTGCACCGCGAAGAGAGGGTGTTTCAATCGATTCATCCATGTCGGGAATTTATGCAAGTTACAGGAATTCTGCAGAATTTTAACACTCTAGTGCATAATGCAGGTTTAGAGCGTTTCATTGAGGATGAGCCTATCCAATATGTGAAACTAACTATGTTTGTGGTGCAGGATTTTCGTTTTAAATGGTCTCCAACTAACACAATGGTCCACTATAAAATTTATAACAAAGTTGCGAGCCTGCCTTTTAGTGTATTCTGTGCAGCTATTAAGGTACCCGAGTGGGGGTCTTATGAGAAAATAAGTGGGCAGCCCAAACCACTACTGGATTTATATGGAGAGATTTGCTAAGGTAGAAGCTTCACAGGGGAGAGTGGTAAAATTCGTGAAATTCAACTCCCTAGCATTCGATACTTTGCCTACTTTATTTCTAAATGTGTGTTAGGTAGGAAAACTGCCAGCAAACTATCTGTCTATGATTTGGCGTTTATTGTTGCTGCTTTAAGATGCGATAGGTGTTACCGTGAGAAGGGCGGAGTTTGTGGAAGTCTTATTGCCTCGCGCTTGCTAGCTTTGCATGGTTTGGAGCCACACCCTCTAGACTTGCAGTTTCCTATAGAGAGGCTTAATCTTGTTTCCATGGTTCAACATAAGTTTCTTTTTACCCATGCTCACTTACATAATTTATCTTTTGAATTAACTTTGTCCAAACGATCCGGGTGGAGAGTTGTTAAAATTGTTAGAGAAGTACTTTTGCTTGCACCTCTTCTGTTTGATTTTCATAACAGGCAAGGATGGGAGCTTCCTGAGAGTGAGCTGGACACATACCTTGAGCATCACCCCAGCAAGGGGAGGATGCCGTTGAGGGGGACGATGGTGATTTCGTCCAGCCCTACGACGCCATGGGGATCCCATACCAGCACCCCGGTTATGACTATGCGCCAGCTGCATCGTCCTCCTCTTATGCGCCCGAGTACGACCACGCGAGGGACGACCCACTGCAGTGGGGATATTTCCCACGCTTTGATTGATCTCCACTTAGGCCAAAAGCCTAAGCTTGGGGGGAGGTATACCGACATCACACTCATTTATATATCATGTTTGGTCTGTTCTTTGTATATCCATGTTTTCTTTTCTTTCGTTTATTTTTGTTTATCTTTGTTTCTTTCGTTTGTTTTCGTTTCTTTCATTCCTCTTTGTTTTTATTGTTTTGTATTCTCTTTCCAAAAAACAAAAGGACCAAAATGATTTCTGTTGTTTCTCTTTGTTTGCTTCTTTAGTTTCTCTATTTGGTTTGCTTTATCTATTAGTTGCAGTTTAATATTCAAAAACCCAAAAATATTTTGTTTGATTTGTTTTTTTGTTTTCTTTTGTTCTTGTTTCATTTCGAAAACCCAAAAAGATTTTGCTTTGTTTGCTTGTTCTTGCTTTAATTGAAAAACCCCAAAATATTTGTTGTTCTTCTTTGGTTTTGTAAAGTTTGTTGTAGAGTTCAACAGTCGTCCGTGACTCCATTGGAGCTTAATATTTCATGCTCTCTCATGTTTTGTTCCAATTTATTAATAGTAAATGGCATGTCATGTAAATATTTGTTCACATTGTTCTATTCATAGAAGGACATGATATTGTGGTAGCCTCCTCTGACTGTTTCATTTGAATCGGCTTGGCACATGCTCATGCATGCTAAGACTCAAAACAAAAAGTCAATAAGCCTCGATGATTTATTTTGCCTCAGAGTTCTAGTACCAATTTTATGCCTCAGTTAATTTTACTTTGTCGCAAACATGATTATGATAGTGGTTACTCTCTTGATTGTCGCTCCCTGTCTATTTGCTAGCCTTCACCTGTACTCAGTATGAGCTCTACTCGTGCATCCAACTCCCAAAAACCAAATTTTGCCAAATATGTCCACCATACCTACCTATATGTGGTATTTAACCGCCACTCCAAGTAAATTGCTCATGTGCTACCTTTAAAACCTGCTAAAAATTATTCCTGTTTTGTGCCCCTGTTTTAGCTCATGAGGACGTAAATAGAGAATCTTTATCTCACTTGTTGATTTGATTTCACACCCTGGACTAGTGGCTTCATCCGCTTATCCAAATGATAGAAGAGCTGGCAGCGGGGTGCCCAGCCCCAAATTAATACACACAAATTCTCTTCACTCTTTTTGCCCATGATTTATCAGTCAAAGAATAATTGTGTAAACAAAAGAGAAAGAGGGATGACCTTCTACCCAGATGCGTCCTTCACATGGGAGCCTCTCTTATGAATCCAGTTGGCTTGTGACATACTGTATTGTCTGTTTACCATTCGTTGACATAAGCATACACCTCTCTCAAAATGTTTTCAATACCTCTGTTTAATAAAATAAAAAGCTCTAGCACATGAGTGATCCATGCTTCCCTCTGCGAAGGGCCTTTCTTTTACTTTTATGTTGAGTCCCCGCCATATTCTTTGAGCACTTTCTTGAGAGGAAAATGGTCATTCTTAGTGTGATATGTTTGTCCCAAAGTACGGTTGATTGTTGTATAACTTTGATACTTGTAGGGATGGCACCCGCAGGGTATGGGTAAGGGTGGAGCCATCCCATACCCTTACCCGTCTCCTCTGATCTTACCCGCCACCCGTACCCATACCCTTGACGGGTATAACTTTTTCCCATACCCGTCACCCGACAGGGTATAAGGGTACCCGTAGGTAAATAATACCTGTGTTTGTAGCATAACACGTTGAGTTCAAAATTATCATAAATTGCAATGTTTTTAATAATTAGCGCATTTAAAATACCAACACATTGTACAACAGAACTTGCACATAAACAACATACAGTCACAAAACAAGCAAATATAGTCATACACTTTTACACTCTAAGGTCACAATTGATACCTATATGTACGCTTGGTGGACAATTTTTTTCATGGTCAGGTGGGTTGTTCGGCTTAGGTTGGTGCATCAAGGCCAAAATATTAGTATGTATCGTTATGTATCACTGTTATTATATTTTTTGGAGAAAGTATCGTTGTTATTATATGTGAGAAGCTAATTGTTATAAGTTAAGATGGGTACATGGGTATAAGGGTATGGGCCACTCGAACCCGTACCCTTACCCTCTCTACCCGATGGGTACGAGATTTTCCCACTTACATACCCATGGGTATTATTTTTTCCCATACCCTTCCCCTAATAGGGTTTTTACCCGCAGGGTATGCGGGTCATGGGTACCCATTGCCATCCCTAGATACTTGTATCTTTGATATCTTTACTTCTAGTCTTCCCTTGAATTTCAGAGGTGCCCTGGCATTTATGTTTTGCCCCACACTTAAGGGCAAGCGAGATACCACTTTATCAGATCCTATTATGAGTACTTTAATCTTGCAAATAGTTATGCTTCATGTTGTTTATTATTAATATGTTGTTATCTTCTCATGCTTTGCATAGCTATTAAGTGACAATATCTTGCATTATCTTATCATGAGCATAATTAAGTTTTTGATCATATAGTGAGTATATTTACATCATATGAAAGAAATGTGTTCGTAAAAGTCTTTTACCGCACTCAGTTGTCACTGAATTGCTTGAAGACAAGCAATAAGCTAAGCTTGGGGGGAGTTGATACGTCGAAAACGTATCTCCTTTTCCGAACACTTTTCTTATTTTTTTCCTCTAAACTTGTGTGTTTTGAATACAACTAACAAGGACTAACGCTGTTTTCAGCAGAATTACTTTGGTCTCTTGTTTTTGTGCAGAAAAATCAACTTTCGGGAAATTGACCAGAAAAGACCCCATTGGTGTTTTCACTCCGGAAGACCCCGGGAGCGAGGAGAAGAGCCGCAGAGTGGCCACACCCCCCTGGCGTGGGTCCTCCCTAGGTTGCGCCAGCCTATGGTGTGGGCCACCCAGAGCCCCCCTCGGACTCCCCTTTCGACTACAAGTAGCCTCCAACCCTAAAACCCGAGGGGGTTCGTCATATTCCACAGAAAGAGAACATAGCACCGCCGCCATCCCGAACCTCGATTCGGGGATCAGAAGTTCCTGTTCTAGCGCCCTGCCGGGACGGGAAGTGGAGGAGATCATCGCAATCGTCATCACCAACGCCTCTCCATCGACCATCCATGTTTCCCCCATCCGTGTGTGAGTAATTCCCCGCTGTAGGCTGAAGGGGATGGTAGGGATTGGATGAGATCGTTCATGTAATAATGTCGTGATTGTTAGGACATAGTACCTAGTATCCTCTATTAGTGCCATGATCTCAGATCTGAACATGTTATTGAATCACGATGATAATTATTGTTTCTTGATCATATCTGCAAGTTGTTTACAGATATCATTGTCCGGAACCCGAGGCCCCGAAGTGACAGAAATTGGGACAACCGGAGGGGATGGCTGCGATGTGAGGATCACTTGTGTTGACGGAGTGTTAATGCTTTGCTCCGGTGTTCTATCAAAAGGAACACATTAATTACCAGTAGTTCCCTTGATGCCCCACTGAAAACGGGCTGGTAGGACAAAAGATGTTGTGCAAGTTCTCATTGCAAGCATGTACGACTATTTACGGAACACATGCATATGGTTACTTAGTGTTTGGATGCTTTATCATATTTATCTGCAATGCCCATGACTTGATCATTATTTGAACTATCTTATCCATGCAACGCCCGTTCATCCATCCCTATGCCTACAGTATTTCATCCTGCTGTTTACTTCAAACATCACTGCTGCTGTTTTCATTTCACTTCTGCTATTATTTCACTACTGCTCCTACTATAAAACTGTTACTACTGATAAACCACTGCGAACAAAAGTACTTTCAGGTGCAGGTGAATTGACAACTCACTTGTTAAGGCTCACAAATATTCTTTGGCTCCCCTTGTGTCGAATCAATAAATTTGGGTTCGCTTCCCTTGAAAACGGTTGCGACCCCCTATACTTGCGGGTCATCAGGGGTGTATCGTAGTACTTTCGATAAATAAGAGTGTTAATAAATAAGGTGCTGACAAGTAGTTTCGATGAAGGAATAATTGTAAATACTGAAAGATAGATTTGTAGGGGTTTTTGATATTGCAGATAAATAAAGTGCGAGTAAATAAAATTCAGTAATAATAATTGCAGCAAGTGGCCCAATCCTTTCTTCAGCAAAGGAAAAGCCGGTGGGTTTACTTATGATTAACAAACGCTCTCGAGGACACACGGGAGGTTTCTGTCAAGTGCTTTTGTTTCATGCCGCTGAATAATCTTTAGTGTTTTGATAAGTGTTGTGTGGGTGAACCTATGCTAACGTACCGTCCCATCCAAAACTAATACACACTTGTGATTATACCCCTTGGAAGAACCCGCAACTACAAGAAAGTAATTAAGAAATAAATCTAACCACAGCTTTAAACTCCGGGATCCTACGCTCCCTCGTGTAAAGGTTTCCTAACGGGGGTTTAGGTTTCTGTCACGCCGGCAACCCCACAATTAGAGCCAAATACACGATGCATTCCCCTTGGACCATACATGGCTAAGTATCAAGTAGTCGACGTTCACATGACACCTCTAGAAGAATAACACCACAACTTGAATATCAAACCATTAAATATTACTCAACATTACTTCACTACTAACAACTTGACTTCTGCCATGTCCTCAAGAACAACACGAACTACTCACAAGACATCATATGGATCATGATCAGAGGTGATAAAATGGTGATTAACAATCTGGACATAAACCTAATCCAATGGTTTCACTCAATAGCATCAACTACAAGTAGTAATCAACACCGGGAAAGTTTCCCCTATGAAATAGACAAGATGCAACCCTAGATGTTACAGCGGAACGGAGTTGAGCTGAGGGTGATGATGGTGGAGATGATGATGACGATGATGATACCGATGAAGTCCAGCTTGATGACGGTGGCGATGGCGATGATTTACCCCTCCGGGAAGGAATTCCCTCGGCAGATTTCTCTCTGTCGGAGAGATTTTCTCTCTCTGTTGTTTTCCGTTCCACAGAGGCGGCGGAAAGACTCCTCGATTACTCTCTATGTCTTAGGGTTCCCGGGGGATGAAGTACTTTGAAGGAGCAAGCTAGAGGTGGGCCAGGGCCTCCACACCACCCCCAGGTGCGGCCAGAGGTGGGCCCGCTCCTGGGCATGGTGAGGGCCCTTGGTGGCCCTCATCCGGCTCCCCTTTTGGCTTCCTCCGTCTTCGGGTGAGATAGGAACTTTTCGATGATTTTCGGGGTGCTCTGATCTTCACGAATATGGTACCCTGATGCTCCGTTTTCCAGCAGAATTCTGACTCCGGGGTTCAACTCTCCAATTATTGGAAAACATGCAAAATAGATGAAATAACATAAGTATCATGCTCCAATATGAAATATATCAATGAATAACATAAAATTATGATATAAAATAGTGATGCAAAATGGACGTATCAACTCCCCCCAATCTTAGACCTCGCTTGACCCCAAGCGAAACTGAACTCAGTAAACATGACCACAGGTTTATGGAGTGAAGAGTCGATAAATAAAATACGGACAAGAAGCATCACATTTATCTATGCACCAAATCATTATATACAACAACTTCCTCTCATATAACTTAGCTTCAAACGAGTAATAGGAGTCACAAACAAAGATGCAAAAGAGAGAATCAAAATTGGTGATGGCAAACCTCGTTCTTGGTCAGAGAACATTTAATGATATCATACTTATCTTAGGTGAAGTCTTCATAACAAGGCTTATATTGTAGAGTTTAACATGTTTGATTATAACAATCCTTTTATAGTGATTCATAGCTTTCAAAGTAATATTCATCGAGATAATAAAGCATGTGCTAAACAAAGAAAGATAGAAAACATGATTGAATAAATCAACATAAAGATGGTGAGATCACAACAACTCAAATGCTTGCTGGAGACAGAAAGGAATGGGTTTACTGACTCAACATAAAAGTAAAGGATAAGCCCCTCGTAGAGGGAAGCATGGATCACTCATTTTCTAGAGCTTTTATTTTGTAAAACAGAGGTATAAAATGGTTGACACTCCTCCCAACCATTCTTACACAAACCATGGCTAACTGAATCCTCGGGTGCCTGCCAACAATCACATACCATGGAGGAGTGTCTAAATTTTTGAGAGAGGTGTATGTTTATGTCAACGAATGGAAAACAGAAAATACAGTACGTCACAAGCCAAATAGACTTCACAAGAGCGGCTCCCATTGAAGGATGCAACTGGTATACAAGGTCATCCCTCTTTCTCTTTTGTTTACACAATTATGCTTTAACTCATAAATTAGGGGCAAAAAGAGTGAAGAGAATTTGTATTGTTATTTGGGGCTGGGAACCCCACTGTCAGCTCTTCTAGCATTTGGATAAGCGGATGAAGCCACTAGTCCAGGGTGTGAAATCCAATCAACAAGAAAGATAAAGATTCTCTGTTTGCGTCCTCATGAGCTAAAACAGGGACAATTTTGAAGGTTTTAAAGGTAGCACACAAGAAATTTACTTGGAGTGGCGGTGAAATATCACATGTAGGAAGGTATGGTGGACACAAATGGCAAGGTTTTGGGGCTCGAGGTTTGGATGCACGAGAAGCATTCCCTCTCAGTACAGGGCTTTTGGCTAGCAAGGCTGGGTAGCAAGCATAAGAGTTGAGGGAAAACAAACCAATATACATATGATGAAACCAATCATGCAATCTTCATTGAAAGCCCAAGCGATCTTTACTTGTGAATACTAAGTTTATAAGCTAATAGGTAAATTCCTCTTTCTTATACTAGCATCTCAAAATATTATTTCTACTCACCCAAGCTAAGTTTGCCAAAAGCAACTAGATTAACTTGATGATCTCTAGAGTGAAACCAAATACTAACAACAAGCTCAACCATATGACAGAAATTGAAAACTAAAATAAGGTGTGCAGAAAGTAAATGATGAAACTTCTCATTAATATTTCAAACCGGCAACTCACATCAAGGGATACAACGATAGCCAACTAAGGAGAGATACTTCCATACTGCAAACCATCCTATATGATAACTTCTCTACTCATGATATGACTCTACTGGAAAAGTAAAAAAATGAAAGATAGTGATGTGATACCGCGACACTACCCCCAAGCTTGGAACAAGCCGAGGGGATGCCAAAACCAATGACGAATTATTTCATTGGCGGTGGTGGTGAATCCTTCTCATACTCGGTCTTCCAAGGTAAGGCTCTCCATCCACAAATGATGTCCTGGTCTCCAACATCCTGAAACTAGAAGCAGAGCTTATACGTTTAAACATGTTCTCATACTCACAGTTCTGGTTCTTCACATCATAGAGTTGTGCTTGCAAATCATTGGTGGTCTTGGTGAGTGAGAAAATCTCCTCCCAAAGCTTAAAATTCTCCCTCTTGTATTCAGCGATCTGTTCTGTCTTTATCCTGTGGATTATCTCAACTTCACGCTCCGCCATCTTCTTGTACTTAAAGACTTCTTGCTCCAGTTCTTCCACCCTAGCTTCCAGACTGTCTTCTCCTTTAGGGTCCCGAACATCTTCAATCTACACCTTCCCGTCCTTGAGCAGCAATTCCTTGGGATGCATCTTCAACTCGTTCATGTACGGTTTGACGACGTTCTCAAAGAAACTATCTTTGGGAGATCCAGGAGAGGACATTGTGACTCTAGATCTGAAGATGTAACCTGGCAGAAACAGCTCGAAATAGAAACACGACAAGAAAACGATATACGGACCTCGGGGGGTCCGGGGGATTATATAGCAAAAAGTTTCATAACGAAAGGAAAGTACTGGGGTGAAAACGGGTCGGAGACGGACTCCGAGGCGTCCTCACCATAGCCAGGCGCGGCCAGGGGTGGGCCCGCGCCTGGGCATGGTGAGGAGCCTCCGGGCTCCGTCTCTGCCTTGTTTCCGGCTCATAATTTTTTATATTTTCCAAAAACAGTAAAAATAAAAGTTGGAAGATGTTTCGTGAACGTTTTCTTACCAAAACTGATACCTATTCGAAAACTGACTCTGCAGTTTCTGAAATACGCTTCTTAATAAATTCCTCCGGGATCATGGCTCGAATACAATCAACATTTTCATTATAAGGATCTCCGGAAATATAATGCTTGAGTATTTGTCCATTCACCACTTGTGAAGTGTTGTCTTCAAGGGAAACCATTTTAATTGCCCCGGAACGATATACCTCTTCGATAACAAAAGGTCCTTCCCATCTTGAGAGTAATTTTCCTGCAAAAAATATGAGACGAGGCCTATACAATAGGACTTTCTCACCAACATGAAACTCTCTTTTCATAATTCTCTTATCGTGCCATCTTTTCACTTTCTCTTTAAAGAGCTTAGCATTTTCATATGCTTCACTCCTCCATTCATCTAAAGAACTTAAGTCAAGCAACCTTTTCTCACCAGCAAGTTTAAAATTTCTATTTAGGTCTCTCACTGCCCAGTAAGCTTTGTTTTATAATTCTAGGGGCAAGTGACAAGCTTTTCCATAAACCATTTTATAAGGAGACATGCCCATGGGATTTTTATAAGCAGTTCTATAAGCACACAGAGCATCATCTAATTTCCTAGCCCATTTTTTTCGAGATTTTTTAACAATCGTTTGCAAGATAGATTTGATTTCTGTATTTGATAATTCTACTTGCCCACTAGTTTGAGGATGATAGGGTGAGGCAATTCTATGATTAACATCATATTTAGCAAGAGTCTTTCTAAAACCACCATGAATAAAATGAGAACCCCCATCAGTCATAAGATATCTAGGCACACCAAACCTAGGGAAAATAATGTCTTTAAGCATTTTTAATGAGGTTTCCCCATCAACACTTTTAGTAGGTATAGCTTCTACCCATTTAGTAACATAATCAACATCAACAAGAATATGAGTGTAGCCTTGTGAAGGAGGGAAAGGACCCATAAAGTCAAAACCCCATAATCAAACGGTTCAATAACAAGAGAATAATTCATAGGCATTACGTCTAGAAATATTTCCAACCCATTGACATTTATCACAATATAAATAAACTTTCTACCATCTTTAAAGAGAGTAGGCCAATAAAAACCTGATTGTAGAATCTTATGTGCAGTTATATCTCCAGTGTGATGTCCTCCATAAGCACTACTATGACATTTTCTCAATATCTCTCGTTGTTCATTTTCAGGAACACATCTTCGCATAATACCATGAACACCTTCTTTATATAAGTGTGTGTCATCCCAGAAATAATTCCTCAAATCATAGAAGAATTTTCTTCTTTGCTGAGCTGTAAAGGTAGGAGGCAAATACTTGGAAACAATAAAGTTAGCATAATCATCATACCATGGACTCTCTTGAGAGCTCACTTTTATTGAAGCCAACTGTTCATTAGGAAAACTATCATTAACAGGAATAGGATCATCAGAGATATTTTCTAATCTAGACAAATTACCAGCAACATGATTTTCAGCACCCTTACTATCCACAATATGTAAATCAAACTCTTGTAAGAGAAGCACCCATCTAATAAGACTAGGATTAGGATCTTTCTTTTCCATAAGGTACTTAATAGCAGCATGATCAGTATGAATAGTAACTTTAGAATAAACAATATACTACCTAAATTTATCACAAGCAAAAAATTACAGCTAGGAACTCTTTCTCAGTGGTAGCATAATTCTTTTGAGCAGCATCAAGATTTTTACTAGCATAATAAATGACATTTAACTTCTTATCTACCCGCTGTCCAAGAACAACACCTACAGCATAATCACTAGCATCACACATAATTTCAAATGGTAAATTCCAATCAGGGGGTTGACCAATAGGGGAAAATATTAAAGCCTTCTTTAAAATTTCAAAAGCTTCTTTACAATCTTCATCAAAAAAAAAAGGTACATCCTTTTGAAGAAGATTACTAAGAGGCTTTGATATTTTGGAGAAATCTTTCATAAACCTTCTATAGAAACTAGCATGACCAAAAATACTACGAATACCTTTGACATCCCTGGGACAGGGTATTTTCTCAATGGCTTCAACTTTAGCTCTATCAACTTCAATACCTCTTTCAGAAATTTTATGTCCAAGAACAATTCCTTCATTAACCATAAAATGGCATTTCTCCCAATTAAGAACAAGATTAGTCTCCTCACATCTCTGCAAAACTTTATCAAGATTGTGCACACAATTATCAAAAGAAGTTCCATAGACGGAGAAATCGTCCATGAAGACTTCCACAATTTGTTCACAAAAACCATGAAAGATAGCAGACATGTATCTATTACATAAACCAAAAGGCATACGTCTATAAGCATAGGTTCCATAAGGACAAGTGAAAGTTGTTTTCTCTTGATCAGGCTTTCTAACAGCAATTTGAGAGAACCTAGAATAACCATCAAGAAAGCAAAAGTGAGTTTTCTTAGACAACCTTTCTAACATTTGATCAATAAAAGGCAAAGGATAATGATCTTTCTTAGTAACCTTATTAACTTTCCTAAAATCAATACACATCCTATAACCAACCACTACTCTTTGAGGAATAAGTTCATTATTTTCATTTGGCACAACAGTCATACCTCCTTTCTTGGGGACACAATGCATAGGACTAACCCATCTACTATCAGCAATAGGATAAATAATACCAGCGTCAAGGAGTTTCAATACCTCATTTCTTACCACATCTTTCATCTTAGGATTTAAACGACGTTGATGTTCAACAACTGGCTTTGCATCAGGTTCAGTATTGATAGCATGCTGACATATAGTAGGAGAAATCCCCTTCAAACCATCAAGAGTATAACCAATAGCACCTCTGTGTTTCCTCAATATTCCCAATAATCTCTCCTCCTCTTCACCCGAAAGTTTAGAACTAATAATAACAGAATATAATTTCTTATCATCAATATGTGCATATTTAAGATTGTCGGGCAAAGGCTTTAAATAAAAAACATGATCCTCCTTGGGTGGTAATGTGGTACCCAAGTCTTCCACCGGTAAATTATGTTTCAGCATCGCTGGCTGATGTAGGAAAATCTCGGCAATTTCATTTATTTCTTCCATAAAGACATCACTTTCGTGGTCTTCCATGTATTGCTGCAAAGGATTATTAGGAGCAAGAGCACTAGCAGCCAATTGTTTAAATCTATAATTCTCATTAGGTAATTCAGCTTCATAAGGTGCTTTAGCAAATTTGGAGAAATTAAATTCATAAGACTCTCCATCAAACTTTGTAACGATTTTCTCCTTTTTACAATCTATAACAGCACCACAAGTGTTTAAGAAAGGTCTACCAAATATAATAGGACAAGTATCACTAGCAGAAGTGCCTATTACTAGAAAATCAGCAGGATATTTAGTTTTACCACATAAGACCTCCACATCTCTAACAATACCAATCGGAGAAATAGTTTCCCTATTAGCAAGTTAAATAATCACATCAATGTCTTCAAGTTCAAAAGAACCAATTTCATGCATGATTTCTTTATAAAGCTCATAAGGAATATCACTTGAACTAGCACCAATATCACACAAACCATAATAACAATGATCACCTATCCTAACAGATAGCACAGGAACACTAGGTTTCCTAGATTTACTAGGATGAGAGACAATATTAGAAGCATCTTCACAAAATATAATGTGTCCCTCTTCTATATTTTCAGAAACAAGGTTCTTTACTATTGCTACTGTAAGTTCTACAGTTATTTGTTCCTCGGGTTCTATAGGTTCCTTGCACTTTTATTAACCACACTAGCTAACATAGAATGTTCTTTTATCTTAGCAGGGAAAGGTATTTTCTCAATATAAGGTTCAGGCACAAGAATCAACGGTATGAACTTCTATATCTCTAGAAGGAACACAATGAACAATATCTTTATAAGGTGCATGGTACTTATCCCATTCCTTTTGGGGAATATCAATACAAGAAGCAAAAGCCTTATATAAGTTTGCAACAACTTGAGAATCAAGACCATAAACAATACTAACATCATGAAAACCATTGGATGACATAAAAGTTTCAATGCATTCATAATCATAATTTATACCTGACTTTCTACCTTTGTCATTCTCCCATCCTTCAGTTTTTTCTTGAATACGGTCAAGAAGATCCCATTTAGCTTCATCCTTCATACGTGTAAATGATCCAGAACAAGAAGCATCCAATAAATCCTTATCATGAAGAGAAAGCCTTGCATAGAAATTATTAATAACAATATTAATGGGAAGCTCATGAATGGGGCATTTGAGCGTTAGTAACTTCAATCTCACCCATGCTTGGGAAATACTCTCTCCATCATGAGACCAAAAATTATATATATAATTCCGATCTCTATGAATTTCACTAGGAGGATAGAATTTAGAATAAAAGAGAGGCACAATTTCCTCCCATCCAATAGTCTGGCTATTTTTCAGCAGTTTGAACCATTCAGCGGCTCGGCCTGTCAATGATATATAGAATAATTTCCTCTTCACTTGGCCCATTGTAATACCTGCACACTTGAACAACTCGCATAATTCATGTAAAAAGAGAAAATGATCACCAGGATGGACAGTTCCATCACCTGAATAGCAGTTATTCATAACATGTTTAACAATCTTTATAGGTATTTTATAAGGATCCAAATCATCAGGCGGTGGGTCACTTACTACCCTAGCAGTGGCAGCAGTGCCCGCAAATAAGGACTCAGAAGGAGATCCAAACATAGTGTAATAAAGCAGTAGACAGTAATAAAAACAGCACTTACGACAGAAGCTTCTTTTATCAATTCCACTTCCCAATAGCGCTTCACTCCCCGGCACTGGCGCCAGAAAATAGTCTTGATGACCCACAAGTATAGGGGTGTATCGTAGTACTTTCAATAAATAAGAGTGTCGAACCCAACGAGGAGCAGAAGGTGTTGACAAGCAGTTTCGATGAAGGAGTAACTGTAAATACCGAAAGATAGATTTGTAGGGGTTTTTGATATTGCAGATAAATAAAGCGTGAGTAAATAAAATGCAGTAATAATAATTGCAGCAAGTGGCCCAATACTTTCTTCGGCAAAGGACAAACTGGTGGGTTTACTTATGATTAACAAACATTCTCGAGGACATACGGGAGGTTTCTGTCAAGTGCTTTTGTTTCATGTCGCTGAATAATCTTTAGTGTTTTGATAACTGTTGTGTGGGTGAACCTATGCTAATGTACCGTCCCATCCAAGACTAATACAAAATTGTGATTATACCCCTTGCAAGCATCCGCAACTACAAGAAAGTAATTAAGAAATAAATCTAACCATAGCTTTATACTCCGGGATCCTACGCTCCCTCGTGTAGTGGTTTCCTAACGGGGGTTTAGGTTTCTGTCACTCCGGCAACTCCACAATTAGTAGAAAAATACACGATGCATGCCCCTAGGCCCATAAATGGTGAAGTATCATGTAGTCGATGTTCACATGACACCACTAGAAGAATAACACCACAACTTAAATATCAAACCATTAAATATTACTCAACATTACTTCACTACTAACAACTTGAATTCTCCCATGTCCTCAAGAACAACACGAACTACTCACAAGATATCATATGGATCATGATCAGAGGTGATAAAATGGTCATTAACAATCTGGACATAAACCTAATCCAATGGTTTCACTCAATAGCATCAACTACAAGTAGTAATCAACATTGGGAAAGTTTCCCCTATGAAATAGACAAGATGCAACCCTAGATGTTACAATGGAACGAAGTGGAGCTGAGGGTGATGATGGTGGAGATGATGATGATGATGACGATGATGATCCCGATGAAGTCCAGCTCGATGACGGTGACGATGGCGATGATTTCCCCCCTCCGGGAAGGAATTTCCCCGGCAGATTTCTCTGTGCCGGAGAGCTTTTCTCTCTCTGATGTTTTCTGCCCCGCAGAGGCGGCGGAAAGAATCCTCGATGATTCTCTATGTCTTAGGGTTCCCGGGGGATGAAGTACGTCGAAGGGGCAAGCCAGAGGTGGGCCAGGGCCTCCTCACCACCCCAGGCGCGGCCAGAGGTGGGCCCGCGCCTGGGCATGGTGAGGGCCCTTGGTGGCCCTCCTCCGGCTCCCCTTTTGGCTTCCTCCATCTTCGGGTGAAATAGGAACTTTTCGATGATTTCCGGGGTGCTCTGATCTTCGCGAATATGGTATCCTGACGCTTCGTTTTTGTGGTGACCCAACACACCACTTCATGTGTAGTGCGCAAGTCAATGACATAATACTCACAGAAGGACTTGCCTGTGAATATTACATCCCTCAGAGTAGTACAACAGAAATACAGCGGGTTCAGGCAAAACTATAGGATACAAACTTCATTACAAAATCTTGAGAATCTCTTCGATGAATCAAAGAAGATCTCATACAAATGAAACATTAGAAGAAGCAATTCGAAGCTCCAAGCTGGAGAAGAACTCTAGCTCAGAACTAATCTACCACGGCTGATGTCAGCCCTAATCTATGGCTTGATACAGCTAAGTACACAAATGGTCTTCACCTACACCTTGATAGCTTCTCCTCCACCAGCGTTGTTGATGACGATGCTTTACTGGCTAAGTAGTATAAGACTCCACCTAGCTCCATGAGGTAATGATGGATTCACGATGACGACTTCCGTAGGGCTTCAACTCTAAGCAGGGGGTCAAACGGGAACGAATGAGTAACGAGCATTACTCAGCAAGTTCATGATATATAGAGGATAGTTTGATGCACTAACTACAGCTTTAGACTCAAAAGAGTCATAAGCTAATGCAAGGTTTGTGTAAATCTTTCTTCAAGAGGTTGCTTTTAGTTCTGAAGACTATGCCCGCCAGATCTTCACAGAACTAGAACTTCATGGAGTTGCCTTTCCTGCGGTGTTCGCAGCTCCTTCCTGGAACAAGGGGTAACATGTCACATCCTATTACACTCTGCAGAGGTGCATTACTTTACCCATGGACCACCAAGACCATGTTGCACAACCAGGTGTACATTCCTGTCCACTCCCACTCAGGTGTGGGCCCGGTTGTTGGTCCAAGCCAAATCGTGCTTCTCCGCACAACGCATGCCCACCCATTTCCACCAGCAGGTTGAACGCCTGATTCCACCCCTCACGATGGAGATCTACGCGCCCCTGGCAGACACTCATAGACCCCAGAGTCCGTGGGACATAAGGGCTCCCACCCATGTGCATGTAGTCCCACAGAACCTACAGCGTACGTCTCTGGCAGCCCGTTGACATGCGAACGAGAAAAGATCACGGCTGACTTACTCCCGCCATAGAAGACCCATGGTTAAAGCGAATTTACGGCGCAAGAATCCTGACGGCAGTTGTTATTAATCCTAGGTAATACTTTCCCATGCAGATGGAACCTTCCTTTGATCTATTCATCTTACCATGGTCCCATCCGCCCACCAAACAGAACACTACCACTCGGGTAGTCATTCAATTAGTCATATTATTATAAAAATAGGATCATGCATTCTTTTGAGAACATGTGGTAATACGATAGGGTTTTTGCAAATAGTTTGTTATGAAGTACTGCAAAGGATATGAGCAAGTGATGAACTTGCCTAAGATTGAAATAACAGTAATAAACCATGTCTTCGAGTTCGAGGTTTGCGTAGAGAAATCCCGAGATCTGAAAACAGCAAAGTAGTCCCGATAGGGGCTACTGGAAAACTGGAAAGATGCTATTATGCATAGTAATGAGATGCATCGTGATTTACCCCCAAAAATACCCTAGCTTGAATAATTAATCTACGTCTTACGATATTTAGGTTTTATTAGTTTACTTGATTTTCTTACATTAGTTCTTATAGTGATGATTTGCATTACTTAAGGTTTTGATCATAAGTTGGTTAGTTGATTCATTAGTTACTCAGGGTTCTAACTCATATTTTTAGTTGGAAAACATTGCAAAATGTTATGCACTAAGGAATTGAGTAATGTTCACTTTTATGCAGGTAATAAGATGATAAAGTAATAAGGATAATTTTTTAAGGAAAACAAACATGGTTTGTTGTTCATGTAGAAGTATTATTTAAGTAAAATGGAATTCTTGAAATACCCACTTAAATCACATGCTAAGGTTTTAAGTTTAACAAGTGATTATATTTCATTAAGTATGGATTGCAATTATGACTTAAATTATTTTGAAGACATTAATTTAAAACCCTAAAACAGAAGAATAAGTTATATTCACTTCTCTAGACAATGTATTAAACATAAAAAAGAATAATTAAATGATATGTTTAAGTTTTAGAATAAGGATACTTTAAATTTTAAGATCTAAATATTAAGTACTAAAATGATTTAAATAGTTTTGGACTTACTGAATTAAAGAATATATTATTTTCCATTTTTTATTAATTTGATTTGTGTTAATTAACTTATTTTTTTCTTTTGACAAATTAAGAAATAAAGAATTAGCAAATTTATAAAATAAGGTATTAAAGCTATATCAGTTGGTATTTTATGAGTGAGGATAACACTATTCTTAATTATTTAATAGTTTTATTGATTTTATCAAAATTCTTTTAAAACCATAAGTTTAAGGTAAAACAATTTTAATTTAAACTATTAGAGTATTAGAGTATTCATATTGGTGAATTTATTTAAGATTTTATTTATTCAATACTAATTTCTCTAATTTTTGATGAATTTTTTAATAATATAATTTTATTTATTATTATTATTATTAATTTTTTCTCTTAAATGAAAATGGTCAAAAGACCATTTAGCCCTCAGGCTGACTGGTGGGCCAACCCACCAATGGGTTGGGTCAAACCCACTCGGGTGAACCCGAGCAGGCGGCCACCGCCCACTCGCATCCGCTCCCGCACCCCTCACTCCTCCCTTCCCCTCTCTCCCGCGACCCCTAGTCGCCGCCGTCTTCCATGGATTTTTCCGGCCGGTACAGTTGGTCTCCGCCGTCGCCCCTGGCTGCATTCGATTCACCGTTCGACGCTCTCCAAGCTCCTCCCCTTCGATCTGGAAGTGGTTCACTGTAACGGCCGCGCGCAACCCTGGCCGATTCTAGGGTTCCGGTGGGAACCCTTTGCCGCCACCTCGTGCTGCTCCTGAGGCCTTCCCTCGTGCTCCTGCACGATGCCATGGCTCACCGCCACCTTGTTGCCCCGTGATGATATGGCTACGGCTCCGGAGATGTGGGTGCCGTCGGGACGGCTCCCCGGGATGCAACCACGGTGCCACTCCGCCGCCCTCGACCTTGCTACGCCACCAGGTTGTGTCCACCACGATGGTGGGCACCTGTAAGCATCTCCTACCTCCCTTTCTCTTCCTCTCATCCTCTCTGTTCTCTGTCTCCCCTCTCTCTTTGCTCTGGAGCCAGGCCATCGAGCATGTGCTCATGCCCTGTGGAATACCCTGCTTATTGTCCCTCTGGTACAGGTGGTTCTGTTGCTATTACTTGCTGTGAATCCCTGTGGACTATTTTGATAGTGAAATATTGAGAGGATACCTTGATGTTGTGCCTCGTTAGGAATTGGGGAATTTCTTCCCAGTGTGTGGATTTCATGAGGTAGCTAGCTAGTGGATTTTGATGCCTATAGCCTACCGGATCCAATGATTTATTCTGTCAGTGATGCATCCATTTGCGGTAAGAACATACCCTGATGCTTATACTGGATTATGCCCATGTGTGCCATGTTTACAACAGGGCATAATATTGTGTGTGCTACTCTGAACCTAAGGTTCAGAGAATGTGCCACTACCTCCTTGGGACTCTTTCTGTTTAACGAAAACATGCCCTATGTTTTTCCTTCTCTCTAAACCTACTAAATCCCAGTGCAAATGGCTATATACTTGTTGTGATGAGGTATTGATCCACTCTATTAGTGCCCAACAACATTGTGCATGTTCTTGTGAGTTGGGAACCTTATCTTAGCTCCCATGCTCATGATTTGTGTTTCAGGTAGTTATTCAAATTGATAAGAACATGATTTACTTGATCTTGGTGCCCCTGGCCTGTGATGCAATAGCCTGAGGCCCTAATTTTATATGAGGACAGATACTGTGCTTGAGCTAAATGCAAATCTGAGATGTTGGATTTAATTATTGGGCATCTCAGTATGCCTTCAGAGGATGTGCCACCATGTCCCTATTGTGTTTCTAGGAAATATCTAAATTGGTGAGTTGTGTTTGAGGTACCAATTCTTATGGTTCTGGTGCCCAGCAACTGCACTATTAATTGTTTGCTTATTATATCTGATAAGAATGGATTAATGCTTGTTGAATTGCCCCTAGGCCAATGATGTTATTCTGAGGCACTTTCATAGAGATAGGAACAGATATTGTACTTGTTCTTTTTCAAACCCCTGTGATGTGTTGAGCATAGCAATTCTATGCCTATCTGAGGGAAATAACCCCCAGCCTGCTCTCTGTGCAAAATCTAGCAATTGCTTGCTAGATGGTGTGTAATTAACAACCTGGGGCTTGTTGGTTATGGATGGCTTGTGTGCTTGTGGTCTGCTTGCTCCTCAGCCCTGCTCCTCCACTTGTAGCTTGGCCTTGTGAAGATCTTGCTGGTTCTGTTCTCATCTTCAGGCCTGCTCCTACTCTCCTGGCTTGGCCTTGCTGAAATCTATCTAGATCTCTAATCTCACAGGCTTCTAGTGATGGAATGATTTGTGGTGAAATATTGGATGATGGTTGTTCTTACAGTTCTTGCTGGAGCTGTGCAGCTCGAGCTGTGAAAAGGGGAAAGTGATCTTGTTCTCCTCTCCCTCCACGACCGCTATCTCTTTTATCTGGTCCTTGCAGTGGTGACAGCACATAGGTATACGCCTATGTGTGTGTTGTGTGCTTGTGTACTGAAGCAAAGATCTTTTGCCTAAGCTGATGTACTCGGTTGGGATTGGTATTATCCTGGTATGGCTTTATTTTGGACTGACACTTGTATTACCTGATGCTTGGCCAATGAGGTTACACTGGGATATTTTCTCTGATTTGAACATATGCTTAACTTGACTAAGCCTAAACTCGATGATGCGATTAGCAGTGCACCTCACTGCCTAGCTGAGAGTACTAACCCTCACTAATCTTATCTTTTTTACTTTTCTTTGTTTTTCTTGTTTATTTTGCAGGATCAGAAGATTAATAGAAGACTTGGAAATTTGCAAGATTTAGATTAGGAATTTCTTTTTGTAATTGTTCAATTGTAATATTCATATGTAATTTTACATGTCTTTTCTATTTATTGTAATTTGTAATGACTTTGTAAAATTGTGTTATTTTCAATAAAACTTATTGTTTTTCTATTTATAACTTTATTAATGAATTTGAATTGAATTAAGATTTAATTATTAAATGTTTCAAAATTATTTAATATCAAATTATTCCAGTTATCAAATCATTCAATTTGAACTCAAATTCAAATTACAAACATTCTTTTGTTTCAAGTGTTGAAGTGAATCCCTCGGATCCAATAACACCAGAGGTCATGGCGAAATTTCACTCTCTTCCGATATTGGTCTCTCTCTCTCTCTCTCTCTCTCTCTCTCTCTCTCTCTCTCTCTCTCTCTCTATTAGAATATCGATGGAACCGTGATTACTCCAGGATCTAGTACTTGCGAATAAGCCTCCAGTTGCCACTTCTCGTCTAATGATGTCTCAGAGTCAATTTCCAATTGGTTCTCGTATAATTTAACCTAATGAAACTCCAGTGTTTAATGCCCTCAGAAATAATATGTTTACAAGATTGATCAGGTCCTGTACTCAAATTATTCTTGTATGACACCAAACACCAGGATTTAACCCCCTCAGTTGATGTCTTTTTATCTTGGTTCCCTCCTGGTTTGCTTCCCTTGTAGACTTGGTCATGCAGAAACGTAGACAAGAGTTTTGAAAATATCACAGACAGTGATCAGGGTTTAGTATTGGTTTAAGAAGGTTTGTTTCCTCGTTCAAACTCATCCTTTAGGACTGTTGATATCACCCAGTTATACACGACAAACTTTCAGAAGTAAAGTCATCATCTGTGTGATCTGGATACTCACCCCTCTTCGAGTTCTAAATTACCTAGATGAACCCTCTCAAGCCAAACATAAACTTGTGGTGGATGTTGTTGAAAGTTAGTGATGGTCACCACCTCATCTGGTTTGTCTTATAAGATGATTTGGTTTAGAAAGATGTTTGTTATAAAGATCACTCGAGGATGTACCCTCAACCAGATGATCTAGCCCTATTTCATCATGTAGAGAGAAACATTGGTCACTTTGTTTCGTTTAAACTTATGCGCCAAAATTTCTCGTGTTTTTAGATGCATGCTTTAAAATTGCACATATTAAATTTAGATCCTTATAACCTCCCAAACACTGGGATGTTACAGTTTTCCAGCAGAATTCTGACTCGGGAGTTCAACTCTCCAATTACTGGAAAACATGCAAAATAGGTGAAATAACATAAGTATCATGCTCCAATATGAAATATATCAATGAGTAACAGCAAATTATGATATAAAATAGTGATGCAAAATGGACGTATCAGGCAGCCGCACCTCCTAATGGGCCAAAGAGGCCCATGCGGTTGGCTCTCTTTTCCCTCTCTCCTTTTCCCTCCTTGTTCCCCTAATGGGCCTCTTTTGCCAATTCTGTTCCATTAGTGGAAAATAGTCATTACCAAAACACCTTTCATTGCCCTCTGTTTTTATACATACTTGGTTTTCCGAGTTTAGTTCTCCGGTATCTCCATACCTAGTACGATCTCGTTACCGAAAAACCTACCTACTAATTACCACGATGTTTCATCCACGTGACCTAGTCACATGCTTGCAAGCTTTACTTAATGTAACACCGTGGAGTGGTCGTAGAGTATCTATCCATTATCGGGATTCACAAATCTATCTCTTGATGCATATGACTCAACATATCCCTCCGGTTATTCAACATACACCTTTATAGTCACCCTTTAAGTTAATGATGGTGGATGCAGTTTTACAACCTCGGGGATAGCATTTAAAATATCATCTCACGGTCAGAGGTTTAGGTACTATGTTTTCTGGATATTTATAAGTTAGATGTGTGTTCATCATGTCATTCATCCAATGATATGACTCCACTATCAATGACGTAATTGCCCATGATCTACAAACCTTGATCATCCGTTGCCCAATGGACTAGTTAATAGAGGCTACTAGGGACTCTGTTTGTTTCATACCACATGTGTATTAATATTTCCGCTTTAATACAGTTATAACACGGTATAAAACATATTATGAACATACATGTGAGTTATGATAATAAACCATCTTTATTATTTGCATCTAGGGCAGAACTCTTTCAGCTATTGCTTAAGCGTGCAAAGAATCTGTTTGGTTAAAAGATTTTTTTGTTGAGCTTTATGGAGATGATACTTGCATTAACTTGTTTTGTGACATTGAGAGTGCTATTTACGTTACTAGGGATCAGATGTTTCATGAGAGAACAAAGTACATTATTGTCAAGTACCATTATGTGCGTGATGTTGTTGCATAAGATAAACTGAAGGTATGTAAGATAAGCATTCATGATAATCCTGCTGATATGATGACAAAGTGAGTTCCTCTTGCCAAGTTTGAGTTTGCTCAAGTTAAGTTGGTATCGCTGTTTAACGCAAGAGGCTATTTGGCGCCGAATGTGTTTCCTTTGTTGTTTTAGGGTGAAGTGTTATTTTGGTGTGATCCAAATCCATTTAAAAATATAAAGATACAGAAAACTTCAGACAAAACAAAGCGAGGCACGTCGCCAGGAGGCAATAAGTCGCAAGTTATAAATCTCCGGCGTTTGTAACCACACCAGATATAGTAAAATTCTGCTGGCTGACGTCCGTGGTTTTTCTCTTTCTCATCGAAAGGGTTTACCACGTTAAAAATCTTGTGTCCCCTGTCGTGTTATATCTCTTTTGTTCATCGCTTATTTGTTACTATCGTTTTATAACATAGAATGCTCGGTTGCTAACGGCAAAACCACTATAGTGTTCACGATGCAATTACACGTCAAAAATATGCAACTACTCGTAACAAAAAGTATTTTTTGTAAAAATGTGTAACTACAAAATTAATGGAAAAGTTAAATCCTAACCTGCATAGTGTACTAAATTGCATGTTTAATTTCTTCAATTTGCCTTTGCCATCTTGCAGTTTCTGTATTATTTAGTGATCAGCGAGTGATATGTTTATGTATGTATAGAGTATTGACGTATGTCCATCTGATACGAAGAACACATACAAGCCCAAAAGAGAAAGTATGCGCAGCCTTAAAGGGGGAAGCAAGCAAGTCTTCATCTACTGATATCATACTAGATATGATGGAGGAGCAGATCGGAGATCCAAGCGGACAAAATAAGGAGAAGAAAGTGAGCCTGATATCACTTTCACGGGGAGATACGCTATCGCTGATCTTAGCATTATTACCAACTGATGGGACTGTAAATGTAGTAGTTAATTAAACATGAGATCTTTCGCTAATCACCCCGTCACCAATTAAAAGATTCGTGATTAGCCTAGTTGATGATTGATTAACAGGAGAGCCAAATTTATACCCGTGACTAGACCCGCTGCCTACTCGATCGATCGGTCACTGGACATCCCCGGCAGGTCAATTTATTGCTCGATGTCGACGGCCGTTGCACATTGATTTTTCTAATGTTGAGCTATCTCGTCGATCGTCGATCGACCCCAAAAACGATTAAGAAAATGTTGTCTTATTGATGGGGCGAAAGCTACTTTTGTTCTTTCTGAGACTTTTGCCCTTGTCCTTTCGAGAGCGACCTCGTACGTACAATGTTTTGCCTAGAGCGATAATGCATGGGAACAAGTAGGCGCCGTTCTCCTCGTAAAGTAAAATGAGGCGAAAGGTCGTTTTTTTTATAGCAAACAAAAGGTCGTTGGCTTTTGAAGGGAAAATAGTGTCGCGCCATGTATCTTTCTCTTGGTAGACTAGCTAGGAGAAATATCTTCCCACAGTAGACGGAAAATTAACGAATAATGTATTCGTTGTAACACGTATCCAGAAGGACATGAGAAAACTACACATGTTGTAATCTTCTAGCGTGCAACCAGCCACCCTGATTGAAAATAACCCGTACTACTGCCACCAACGTGATGCATTCATAATCCAAACGTTCTTGTTGGCCTTCGGTGAGCAGGAAAGACCACATGTGTATCCAATGGGTAGCACGATGAACGACCTGCAAAAAAAAATGTCCAACCTTGAAGTTGTTAAATATTACATAATTTCTGCAATTCTAAATTGCCCATAAAAAACACGTACACCAATGCATATACTAGTTTTTTTAATATAAAAAGTCGTATGCATCTACTAGATGCAGAGGCTGGGTTACCCGTTTCAATAAAAAAATGGTATACAGAAGGGAAAAAAAAAGCATTAATATTTCAACACCTATCTATACTTTGCAAGTCGGAGCCCATCCAACACGGCGATCTTTTTTCAAAAGGGGGAGTCAAATCCCGACCTCTCTATGAATAAATCGTCACACATAGCTATTTTTCTGCAGCATTTGAATATTTAAAAATTACAAATATCACGGGTTGGTCTTGTCTCTTGTTTTACAGTTTCTACGTGTTAAGACACACGGTGGCGGCC
Organism: Alopecurus myosuroides; assembly: GCA_028641055.1. Lineage (NCBI taxonomy): Eukaryota > Viridiplantae > Streptophyta > Magnoliopsida > Poales > Poaceae > Alopecurus > Alopecurus myosuroides. The sequence continues at coordinate 233,122,248 of CM054060.1, read as the reverse complement.
TTGAGATGTCGCACAACTTGATTCAGTGATTCAGTCCTACTTTGACCGTGAGTGGCAAGATCAGCCCCATCATATGTACGGGATGTTGCAGCATCTCCAGCTCCGGATGGCACCCACCGGGTTCGGAGCCGGGTCGGCGCCCCCCATACCCGCCCCATTTAACTTGTCGGGTCTCATTTCTTACCATACCCACGACCCTACCGGGTCCGGGGCCCCAACGGGTACCCATTTAAGGAACAACGGCGACACATGTGGGGAATAAAACAATGAATATTGGAATGATGTTGGTGGGAATAGACACGTGTGTACGTGTGTTATCTTCGGGACACCAAATTTCAACGCTTCCATGTGATGTGTGTGGTTTGTGTTTCATAACTCGTGGACGTGTGGCTAGGCATAAGATCATTAGGGATATGATTAGCACTTAGAGCGGGTCTGCGGGTATGCGGGTACGGGGTTGCCACCCCCATACCCGCCCCATTAGACCTGGCGGGTCGAACATTTTACCAAACCCTCCCCATTTAAGGCGGGTACCCGTCGGGTTTTCGGGTTTCGGGGCCCCATTGCCATCCGTATCTCCAGCCCTGGTAATGGCAAGCCCGTGCATGGAGGTTTGCTTGGTTGCCTTACAAGGAGGCTACATGAAATAGTACTCCACTACAATGAGGTTGCTTGGTTGCATTACAATTTATGAAACAATCAAAACTAAATTCGTCAACGATCCTGCTTGATATTTTTGGCTGGCTAGACGCGCCCGACGTCTGACATAAAGCATTAGTTTTATATTAATTAAGGGGAGGGGACAGCAAATCCCGATTCATCAAAAGGTTATGTGAACCCCTAGCCGTGAACGAAGATATCTTCATTAATTGTGGACTTCGGCGGGCTCTGCGACTAGGTGCCGAGGATACGAGTGGAGGAGTATGGCCAGTCTCCGAGCATATCACCAATGCCAACCATTAGAAAACAACGCTCCGCTCCGCCCCCGGCCCCCTGCCATTACTGGCAGCAACTAGTGTGATCAAGTTGTGCAATTAGAGGTCGGCACGACTGAATGAGTGACTGGCCCGGTGCATAAACAAAGACACGAATCACCAGCAATACTATATTAACCAGCCCAGTTAATTAAATTTGTATACGACGTCGCCTTCCACTAGCTAGTGACAACAAAACCAAGGTGGTGGTGCAGCAGTGGCTTTCCCCATTAGGCTTAGTCTAGCGATATCGAGCGTCTCGTCATTGACATCACTAGATTCGGCAAAATCGTGATCGATCGGGCTGGGTAACTTAATTTGGCGGGCGAGAACGCATGCACGGCGCCGGAGGGGGCTGCGCTAAGCAACAACGACCGGTGCTATAATAAGGCGGTAGTACAGTACCCCCTCCCGTTTGTTAATTGCTCGCCTAACCTAAGCCCGAATGATTAAGGACGAAATCGGCAACAAAGCCCATTCTTGCGCGCCACTGTGGTGGTTCATCCTTGGGGTTAGTTAAATTAATCAACCCTGACCATGATCATTAGGTTGCCCCCTGGCGCTTTACGCCAATAGGGTGATGGCCCTTGTATATATATATTTTTTGTTTTCAGTCGCCTGTTTTCTCAATAGGGCCTTGCTTGATTCAGATGAATAATATAGATTTTTCTTTTGATGCAGGTACTCCCTCCGATCCGATTTAATAGTCGGGAGGAACGTACTACCGTAATACATTGTGCGACCATTATTCCGGTCCGGAGGGAGTATTTATATCATTTGATTCAGAAGAAATTAATGGAGAACATAAAAGCACATAAATTTTTCTTTGATCTTAGTTCTAAATAAAGTACGTGGGGATTTTACAATCAACTTAGGCGGGCCTCCTTTTCAAATCCATTGGTGCAAAGAATGAGATGGAGATATTTCCCAGCAAAATGCAAACAACACTCTATTGAAGCCACCAAATCGGAGCTCGATGTGCCACCCCGGCCCATGCGTATATATGCATGTGGCGCCGCCCTGTTGTGCCAAAGAAAGAAAGTATCCGTCCTTGTGCAGCCGTTGCAGAGGTAGTATTATTATTGTCCTGTTTTGGTATCGGTAGGTACGTACGTATACTAAATGATGGCTTCTTATGTAGTAGTCGTCCCATCAAAAGCAGATGCGATACTTTTTCCCCCTAAAGAAGGGACACAACCAACAGGAAACGGCATCCGATTCCAAGCGTCGAACTGACATTTCTTATTGGTCAATGATGTATTGATCTGGACATGCATGCCAAGGTGATCCACCAAACCTTCTTTCCCACTCAAGGCCAACATCGTGGTATATATGTGCCAAGTCAAGTGGGTCCTATATATCATCTGTGACGAGGACGTCGCTGCCCTGCTGGTTCTGTAGATCAGGCCTCATCTCAATTTCACTGCATGGACCGGAGTCACTGATACGCAACATACTGACGAGAATTCCTTGCGCATCATCTACGACGAGTTTTGACGGCATGGTTTAGTGGAGCCTTGTCGCACTTGCGCGAGGATGGTCACGTGCAGGACGTACGGAGGAGTTGTCTGGCGTCGTGGCGGCATCGACGATATGTCTAGCAATGACAATGCATTAATCCATGTCCCGAAGATGGGATAGCGGAAGACAGCTTGAGTCTGCTGGACCGGTTGTGCCCTTTAATCGATGTCGGGCGGCTAGGCGAGACGAGGAGTAGGAGGTTCTATGATGCTCGCTGGTGTGTTGCCAGGGCGAAGATCCTGTTCTTCACCGCCACTTCATCGGTATTGTTGGATTTTGCAGGTGTAGCGTGTTGTCGCTAGGTTGGTGCCTTCGGATCGAGTTGATCGATGTAATTGTCTGTAAGACGTGGTGGTCTATGTATTTCTAAAAAATAAAAACCGTCCGTGTGCATCAAAATGATGCAGAGGTCCGTCCGATTTCGAAAAAAAATATACCTCCACAAGACTAATTGAGATGAAGTGTAATTAATTAAGTAACTTCCTAGACAAGTTTTTGAGGAAACACATGTAGCGTGTACTTCAGCAGGAGATCACGCATGTGGACCTAGAAAGCCAAAGCTAACGACGAACCAGGTACGTTCCAGAAGGCCAAACAAGTAGTATTATTTCCAGATCCAGCCAATGAGAATGAGCCTGTCGGCCATGAAAATGATTAACGCCTTGAACAAGCTAGGCGATAATATATTTAACGAAGGCAGTTTCTCCGGCTTTTGGCCATGGCCAAAACTCCAAGGTCTATTGATTATATATGGTGAGACTATTTCTAGATGCTAAATAATAAGAAGCTTCTGAGTGCATTATTTGAAAATAGAGACGGGGAGTAGTCCACTTGTACGAGAACTCGTAAATAATTTCGGATGGTATTGCTACTATATTTTTTTTTTTCAACTGGGAAGTATTGCTACTACTATATATGGCCTTGTATTATAACACGGTGAGGAAGACAAGGTTGGATAAAGGAAAGAAACAAGGACGTTGGACAGGTAGTCGGCCGTACGTCGCTTTACATAATTGGACATAGCTGTTTTGCTACTTACGGCGGGCCGCGTGCTCTGCCTGTGCTCGTATATATCCTTGCATGCAAAGCCAAGTCTCCCATCCATTGGTTTCCTTCGCCTTTTTTTTTCTTTTGCAAATAAAGCACCGGCCAGTTGCAAGCGGCTGCGCGTAGAATACGACAAGTATAGCCCCTGGTGGCAGACCCCGCCCTGGTGGTGGCCACGTGGCGCGCTGGAGCCATGCCGACAATCGCTTTCGCAATTAGTGCCTCTTTGTCGTCATCCTCGACAGCGGAAGGTGTCTGTGCTCTCATCGATCATGCAGCTCTCTAAAATTTAACACGACATTTCCATGCACCTCTACAACCAACCAGTACGCTCAATATCACCCAAGTTTACAAACTAGCAATGCAACGAGTGTACATTTAAAAGATCTCGCAACAGTAACTGAACTGTGCATGCAGCTGTGGTCGATCACATCTGAGACCAGGGCGACACCATAATGCATGATTCGGACAAGTTATGGCACCAATTAGTTGGTGCCGTACGTACACAATATTATTATAAAACGATGCGACTGTGTCTTAACTTGGACATCTAGCTCGTCTCATAATCGTTTACAGTATGAAGGTGTGGCCACTTGCAAGCCGTCAGGTGTGGCCAGGCCGGCCGGACCCGGGGCTTTGACAAGACCCGCGTGAGCCCGACCCCAGCATGACGAAGAAGTTAACTCCAATCCACCCAAGACAATCGCCATATATATGGGGATGGTTATGTCTCAGCGACCTCTCCAGCTGGTTTATGAGAATGTTAATTTTGTACTGTAGTATGAGGTTGCGTCCGTCCGAAAGCGCGCCCATTTTACCTTTTCAGACACAATGACATTTCACTGCACAGCAACATATAAGAGCATGTCTAACAGGACCCGTAAAACGCGAGCGCCCCGTAAAATTCCGGCGGCATACGGGGCGCGAGCCAAAACGGCCGTCTAGCAGGCCCCGTATGCCGCCTGGCCCGTAAGAAAATTTTACGGGGCCTGCTCCACCGCCCCCTCCGCCCCGTACATATAGAGGGTGAGGGTTCGGGTGGGGGTCCAACCCCCCACCCGCAACCCTACCTCCGCCGCGCGCCGCCGCCGCATTCGCAGTTCCGGCGAGCAATTACGCACGCGCCGCCGCAAAATTAGAAGCCCCACCACCGCCATGAGCTCCCCCGACGCCTCCGGCTCCTCCACCGCCCGCTCCAAGCGCCGCCGCGAGCCGGAGACGCTCGAGGAGGCGTGGCGGCTCCATTGCAAGCACTCCGTTGCAGGGAGCCGCCGCAGCGTGTGGAAGTACGTGGCGTGGCCGGAGGCCATGCCGGACACGCTGAAGGACTACGCCCCGGGAGGGATTTACTACAGCGTCGACCCGCCGCCGCGGCCGATGAGCGGCCGCAAATTCGAGAAATGGCTCGCGGAGAGGGAGCTGCTGCAGCAGTGCAAGCGCGGCGGCGACGGCGCAAGCGGCAGCGGAAGCGCGGCAGCGGAGGAGGAGGCCTTGCCGGCGACAGAGGAGGAGGAGGAGGCCGCCTTCGCGGCCGCGCTCGAGCTCTCGAAGCAGGAAGCAGAGGCGCGGGCGCGGGCGGAAGCGGAGGAGGAGGCGAAGGCCGTCGCCGACGTCGAGGCCTTCAAGGCGATGGAGGAGGCGAAGGCCGGCCCCGTCGTCTTCCTCGACTAGTTTGTTAGGTTAGATTTCTTAATGTTCTAGCAGTTCTTGTAATGGTGATCTGAGAAATGAATGAAATCAAGCTTTATCTTCTCTCCCGCGTAGTTCGAATTTAAACATACGGGGCGGATTTAAGGGGACTGCTAGACGAACTTGAAAAACTGAGCAAGGATTTTCCTAGTTTTCCTATACAGGGCCCTCTACACGCGATTTAGAGGGCGAAAGTTTACGGTCCTGTTAGACATGCTCTAAGTGCCTCAAACATGCACGCACAAACAAAAAGCACACGGCGCGTCACTGGCAAGCGCGGTAGCTCGCTAGCTCTGGCAACTTTTACTCTCGATCGGGGCGTTTTGAGATTTTTTCTTCTTCTTCTTCTATCTGAAAATGAACTGTTTTTCTTTCTTTTTTTGAGAATAAAAATGAAGTGTTTTTTACGAGTGTGGCATCCGGACTAAATTGGCGCAATTCGACCCTGTATACATGACGCTGATATTCGGATGGCAACTTGTGTACTATCGGTCATCGTCGATGGGGACTGCTCTATGTAAAGCGTACGGCGCGGCGTATGCGCCCTATTTCGGTGGTCCTCGGCTGCGCAAGTTTTTGCGGTGGCGGTTCGTGCTTCGTCCATCGCCTTCCTGTGCGTTCCAGCATCGATCGTGGCCATGGCGCACGCTGCAACTGCTGCAGTCTGCGCTGCGCCCGCAAGTAAGTGCAATGGAGTTACGTTCCATATCGGAGCGGAGGGAGTACGTCGCAGCAGCAGCTTAAGCATCTCCGCAGCCGCGCCAACCCCACGAGCCCCCAAGAGGTCAAAAACGTCGCCGTTATGGGGCCGCCGCGGCGTCAAACGACGCTAATCTGGAACCTGGGGGCAGACTTCCCAGTGGCTCCCCGAGTCCAAGTTTCGGCCCAAAAAAACTCGATTTGAAAAACTCGGCGCATTTTATTGAATTCAGCAAAGTTCGTACAACTTCGACGCAAATTTAAACTAAAACGCAAATTTAAACTAAATTGAACCTAAACTACTGAAGGCCTAGGCGCGTAACGATGGTCTGGCTGTAGTCGACGTCGTCGCCGTCGTCGTCGTCGCCGGGGCGCTTGCTCGGCCCCTGTCCGGCGTCGCCGCAGTTGCCCCACCTGCTCGCCGCGAGGGCTCGCTGGATCTCGTTCTCCTCGTCGGACTCGGGGTCGAGCACGACGTAGACTGGGTCCTTCGTCAGCGGCGGGGGAGGGACGCGGCGGCGGGCCGCGTTGGCGGCAGCCTCCTGGTCGCGCACCACCTTGCGCTGCCCGGCCTCAGCGAGCAGGCGGCGCTGGAGCTCGAGCTCCTCGGCGGTGTTCTCCCGCAGGCTCCAGTCCGCGGCGAGGGGGCTGGACCGTGTTGAGGGAGAGCTCCTCGGCGGCCTTCAGGTCTGGCCACTCGTCGTCCTCGCCCTCGGTCGGCTCCGTCTTCGGGCGGACCGCGCGTTCGAAGCGTGGCTCGCCAATGCGCAGGGCGCCGCCGCTGCGCCTGCGGCCTGGCGCGCCGGAGTTCAAAAAGGGGGGGGGTGACAGAGAGAGAATGGGCGCCGGAGGAGCTCGAGGCGGCCGACGAGGAGCCAGCGCCCGTCCGGCGCGCATCCCACGCTGGGTTCAACCGTGGTGGCATCTCCAGGCGCGGCGTGTTGCCGGCGTGGATGTAGTCCACAGCCCACTCGAGCGTGCGGTTGTGGCCTCCCCACCAGCGGCGGCGACCTTGGCCATTGGCGCGTCCCTCGACGGGGTCGTTGTCGCCCAAGGAGGCGAGCTCCCTGTCGCGGCGCCGCGTGATCTCCTGCCACCAGAACTCGTCGTAGCCGTCCGCCGGTAGGCGTTCGGCCACCTCCATGGCGTCGCGCACATCGCGGATGGCCCGCCGGAACTCCGCGCCCGTCGACGGGAGCGGAGGCACGGGCACCCCCACCCGCGCTCAGGGCCCATCGCGGCTGCCCAGCGCCAGAGCTCGGGAGGCGGCTGTCCGGCGGGCACGGGTAGCCCGCGCGGTACATCGCCATCGCCTCGTCCCGGCGGAGGTGGCGGCGGGTCCAGCCGTTGGCTGCGGCGTCGTTGTTGTAGCCCGCCATTTCTGCGTGGAGGATGAGAGAACGGGGGAGAGGAGAGCGAAGAGGAAGGAGAGAAGAGCGAGGTGGAAGAATGGCGAGCGCGGCGAGCGGCGGGGGGATTTTATAGCCTGCCGGGCATTTACTGCGGCGCGTCTCCTCGCTGCCGCCCGCCCCGCCATTACGCCGGCAGCCTTTGACCGACGCGCGCGCCGAGAAGATGATCACGGGGCGGTTCTGTTCCCGCGCTTTTTCGTCGCGTCACTGACAGAGCTGGCCCGCGCGTGCTGCCGCGCAGTTTCGCCCCCCCCCAGGCCGAACCCAGCGGGATGGGTTTGGCCTGGGTGCCGCGGCGCGAAATAGCGCCGAAACGGCGCTATTTGGGTTTCTGGGAGCGCCGACTGGTGAGGGAACGACGATATTCGCCGCTTCGGGGGGGGGGGGCGACTGGAGATGCCCTAAATAGCGCTGGCTTGGGTCAAAAAATCAGCCGGCGTACCCATGCCGAATCCAACGCGCCGGGGAGCTGGCGGATTGTAAAAAGGCGAGATAACAATGTCCGCCGTTTCTCCCGCCTGCGGCCCCGCCCTGTTAGTGAGCCAGAGTCCAGTCGTCCTCATCACCTCGGCTAGTGCGCGCATTGTCGACGCCGGTCAGTCCAGACGCCACACGGTGCGGCCGAGCAGTCCAACCGGCCCAAGCGACGGAGTTTTGACGTTGCATCCGTCGCTTCGGCTATCCCGCCCGCTCGCCAGTACATAATGCCACCAACCCGGTCCCGGGAGCCACACACTTCTCGCCGTTCTCCCCGTCCTCACCCACCTTCTCTCTTTCTCCCCCCAGCTTTGCCATGGTGTACGGCTACCCACTCGGCGAACTTCCACGCGTCGCTCGGCATTAGCGCGCCGAGGACATGGCGGCTCAGAGCAGGCGGCGTCCCTGTGCCTCCACCGCCCACCGGCCCCGAGCGCGCCGCCGAAATCGAGCACATCCGGGAGGGCTTGCCGGAGGAGGAGCGTCGCCAACCTCAGTGGCATCCAGCTAACCACGCCTCGTGGACGGCATACTTCCAGGAGCGGTTCGAGGCGGAGTTGGCCGAGGTCCCTGCCGGCGATGTGGTGTCAGGGCGCAACAATGCCCAGGGCCGCCGCATCTGGTGGAGCAAGTCCGGGCGTACTCTCACCCTGGTCCTTGCCCATATCAAGTGGTGCGCAAAAGGAGGAAGCTTCGCTTGCCAGCGGCTCCTTTCGTTCTTCTGGCCGTCGTTGGAAGCGCCGCTGCGTTGCCGGACTCGGAGTAGCAGCAGCGTCATCAACGAAAGGCGCGCTCCGCAGGCCGGCGCGCTCCATAGTAGATGTCTCTACTATGGAAAAATCGCCTTTGTAACAAAATTATCTAAAATTTGGTCAAAAATTTATCATTTTTATAGTTTTTGCAAATATTCACGTACTTTTCCTTATTCGGTTGGGGCCGCGGCTGGTAAACACGCCCTCCATGCTAAAAAAAAAATAACTTCGGCCAACGGCACTATTTTCCGCTGAAAAATGACTGAACGGCAAGAGATGCTCTTAATTATTCCTCGATGCCAAAATAGGCACGCTCGACCGCGCCCACGCGGCCTCGATCGGCGTCATTCGATGCGAGGCGGGCACACGGCATTAATTTGGCACGCGCGCGACAGCTAGCGCTTGAGGCGTGTCAGACGTCCGGCCGGACGACGCCACAGCTGGCTTGGCGCGTCCTCCCCCCCCAAGTGGATCCATGGACCGGCACGAAGGCGAGAGAGGCGACGTTTTACGTGGACGTGTGCGAGATGGATCCATGCATGCGATGGATTACCAACCCGATCGATCGCCCAGCCCGGCCGTCACTTTCCCGGCCACTGCGTGCGCCTGCTTGCTGCCGGCGCCGGCGGGACTGCCAGTGTACGTATGTAGCGCAGACTGTTCGCGAGTCAGCATGCAGTGCCTAGCTACGCTACGTACTTCGCTTTTCTGCTAGGTCCTGTTCCAAACAGATTCCACCCATCGCCTTCGACCAAGTGTACAACAGTATCACCACTAATAATTGATTTGTCACAGCTACTGGATCATTCAGGAACTACAGTTATGTTGACATACTCGCTTAACCGGGTATACAGTTAGGACATCTCCAGCGGGGCTGCTCATTTGCCCCGGACTGGTCCGTTTTGAGCAGCCTGGGCCAAAACCAGGCCCCAGCGGGGCTGCTCATAAGGACAACCGTCCGATTTTTTGTCCGCGGATGCTCAAACCTGACCCAAATTTGGGTCAGATTTGAGCATCCGCCGGACACGCTCCGTGTCTCTTCTGTCCGTGGAATCTCAGACCAATATTGCCCAACCCCACCAGTCAGCCTCTCCACCACGCTCCTCTCTCTCTCTCTCTTTTTCCCCACCACCCTCCTCTCTCTCTCCTTCCCGCACAGCACGCGCACCGGAGCGACCGCCGCTGCTCGCCCGCCGCTCGGCCGCCGCGCGCGCGCGCCCGCCCGCCCGCCCGCGCGCCGCCCTGCCCGCCGTTGCTCGCCGCTCGCCGCCCTGCTCGCTGCCCTGCTCGCCGCCCTGCCCGCCGCTGCTCGCCGCTCGCCGCCCTGCTCGCTGCCCTGCTCGCCGCTGCCCGCCGCTCGGCCGCGCGCGCTCGCCCGCCCGCGCGCCGCCCAGCGCCCGCTCCCCCCTTCCCTTTGCCCCTCCGCTCCTTCCTCCCACGGTCCCACCTGCAACAATGGCGTTCTCCGGTTAGACGGCGGCGCCATAGACTTAGACGGCGGCGGTTCCTGTGCGGCGGGCGTGCGGCGCGGTGGGCGAGCTGCGGGCGGCGGCGTGCGCGCGGTGGGCGAGCTGCGGGCGGCGGCGTGCGCGCGGTGGGCGAGCTGCGGGCGCGCGCGGGCGGCGGCGGGCGTGCGCGCGACTAGCGAGCGCGCGGCTGGCGAGCGAGGGGCGGGCGCGGCGGGAGAGCGTGGGCGTGCGCGAGGAAGGGCGGCGGCGGGAGAGCTGCGGGCGGGCGCGCGCGGGCGTCGGCGGCGGGCGAGCTGCGGGCGTGCGCGCGCGGGCAAGGCCGCGGTGGCGCGAGCGTGGGCGAGCCGCGGTGGCGCGAGCGTGGGCGAGGCCGCGGTGGCGCGAGCGTGGGCGGCGGGCGAGCGTGGGCGAGCCGCGGGCGGCGAGCTGCAGGCGTGCTCGCGCGGGCGAGCTGCGGGCGTGGGTGCGCGCGGCGGCCGCGGGCGAGGCCGCGGCGGCGCGAGGAAGGGCGGCGGCGGGCGAGCGTGGGCGAGCCGCGGGCGGCGGCCGTGCGCGGGGCGGGCGAGCTGAGGGCGGCGGTTCTCTGCGGGCGGCGGTGCTCTGCTCCCTGGCATGTTTGCTCGAGCTAGCTCGGTATCTGTTCGTGGCCGTGCTTCTAGTCTAAAAAAAAACCTGCGGACATGTTGAAAATAAGCAGCCCCGCTGGGTACAGGATCTAAATCCGCCCGGACACGTCCACGGATGGCTGCTCAAAAAGACAATTTGCGGACCAAATTGGTCCGCAAATGAGCAGCCCCGTTGGAGATGTCCTTAGGCCTCTAAAATACGGCCGGGCTCCATATAGGTGAAATGTACTTAAATCCTTAAAAGGAAACTTACGTCAAATGTAAGGGCTTATTTGGCAGCCAACTTTTTCTTAACCCCAAGTATTCCAAAACCTTAGTATTAATATGCATAGGCAACAAATACTACGGCACGTTTGGGAGCTCATTATATTTTTAAATATTTCAAGAAAGCTTCGGTTTCCAGACAATACCGAAAAAAAAGGAATACATGAAATGTAAGGGCTTGTTTGGCGGCAACTTTTTTCTTAAACCTGAGTACTGGTGTATAGGACACAATATCAAAAACATGCAGACCCATCTATTAGACACATTTTGCATTAATTCACTAGTGGAAAACAGGCCTCTAGTCCCAGGCCGTAAGGCCATCCAGGACTAGAGGCCCCCTTTTTGTCCCGTCGGCCTACGAGCCGGGACTAGAGGGCAGCCCACGGGGAGCTCCCGGGGCAGGACTTTTACCACCCGAGACTCGACTTTTTTCCGATTTTTCTTTTCATTTAGTCTCTATTGTTTCTATTTCTAATCATTCTCCCTTATCTTAATTATTTTTAACTCTGATCACTCTTTTTTCACTCTGAACTGACACTTCCTAGGAGTTCACCCATCCCTAGACTACTCCACTCTCAGCACGCTTAACATCTAGGTTCCTTCACTCTCAGCTTCCAAGAATCAAATTCTGTTTTACTGATAATAGTATGGTGTTAATCATGTTAACCTTTGAGATATGATGTCGCACATCTTTATTTTATGAATCCAAAAATTATTTAGTTAAACATAAATAATTAATTAATAATAGCCTTGAATTAAAATAATAATTAATTAATTGAAATAATAATAATTAATTAATTTAAATCATAATTAATTAATTTAAATAATAATTATTTACTCCAAATTGTTAGTTATTTCAACACCAATTGCTTAATTAAGCGCGCTCAGATTGATCATGCATATATATAATTAAACAAGGACATTTAATATATATATATATATATATATATATGTAGGAAAAATTCAGGCTACTCCCGGGTGTAGCTACACCCACATGTGTTTAGTATGATGTATGTAGTATCTATCATACCGGAGAGTATGTACAGATAGTATGTAGTATATATTACTATCTCGGCAGTATATATACTACTTTTTGTGTAGTATGTGTAATTTTTCTACGTACTCCTTTATACGTACATATATACCGGTATTTTAAATATATAGTGCAAATTATATGCTCAATTTTATAATTTTCAGGAAACTTGGTTTGGAGTATCTTAGATATAGTATATGAACATACTCATACCGAAAAAGTATGACACATACCTCCGTACGGCAGTATATGAAACGTGGGTGTAGCTACACCCGGGAGTAGTAATCATTTTCCATATATATATATATATATATATATATATATATATATATATATATATAATATTAAACAAGGACACGTACATGTGTTTTCTAGGGATCGAATACATATATACATCACACACTATGCAATACATAATATGCATATATAGGGCGTCACGAGAGAGGCCTCCCATCTACACGGACTGCTCGTCCTCCGAAACGTCCTAAACAGTAGGAGACTGGAAGGCAAGGTGACGCTGCCCGAATACACTGATGATACGGTACAGGTCGTAGGAAAGGAACCCATCGACAGCTGCGTACTCAATGTTGATCTGGTCAAGCCGGCACTTTTCCCAATGATTGTGCCTTGAACTGCCAAAATCTTTCTTCATGCTAGTGTACTTCTCGTCGATCAATGCGGCTGCCATATCAGCCATGGAAGTCCTCGGATACTGAAGCTGGAACAGGTCCTGGATATCAATATGGCACTGAGATGGTATCTCAATACGCCAGGTGTTCCACATCTTCGCCTTGTCATTTCTTATGTCAACGTTAGCAAAATGTATGCCACTGTTGACAAGAAAATCCATCAGTTCTGGACAATACTTGTCACTACTGCAACAAAAAAAATGGAACAAATATTAAACAAATAGTGTTATATATACAACAACAAATTGGATCAAATGTTATGCAACAAGTATAAGTTTCAATGCAACAAGTATATTGTTTCAATGAAACAAATTTATTCTTTCCAATGAAACAATCGCTATATGAATATATTGCTTTCGAATGCAATTTCGGCCATCCAATACATTATTGCTATATATGAATACAAATGGAATTTTCCAATACACATTGCTATATATGGATACAAATGGAATTTCCAATACACATTGCTATAAATATTTGCTTTCTATGCAATTTCGGCCAATATATATATTATTGCTATATGAATAAAAACGGAATTTCCAATACACATTGCTATATATGAATACAAATGGATACACTCGTACATGTTGCTATCCTATACAATTTCCGATCCAATCAAAATAAGATCAAGGAGAAACATGCATGGGAAAAGAGAAAGAGAGAAGATCGATCGGAGTGTTTACCTTGCTCATTGGAAGAGAAAGACACGCCTCTTGTGAGCAAGTTGGATGATAGCCACATCCTTTTGATTGGCCGTGTACTCAAGATCAAGGCCTAGAAAACCCCCGCCATCCTCGCGAACCCATTTCTTCATGAGGTCAAGATAGGCCGGAACCCTCCTACTCTCGTTGGTGTATGCGACTTCAAGATTCCGACCATGTGAGTTCACGTCCATAATCTCTAGTCCTATGGTGGAGAATATGGAAGAATGAAGAGGGGAGAGCAAATAGGGTGTCGAGACATCGTAGTAGTTTTCATAGACTGGGGTGCCATGAGACTACGGTAGAGACGTGGGGTAACGGGATAGCGTAGTAAACACAGAACACGGGATTTACCCAGGTTCGGTACGTCACGACAGTACGACGTACCTACTCCTGCACTTCTCACTATGAGGGACTAAAGCCCGTATAATAAGGTTACAATGTAAGGGAATAGATCTAGCTACTCGTCGAGGGTGAACTTCCCGGCGAGTTGCGCAAAGCTTGAGCTTGGACCTAGAACCTTGGAACTAAAGGAACTTACTGAAGGGGAACGTAGCATAGAAAACAAAAATTTTCCTACGCGAGAGATACCCGAAAGGCCAAGATCTAATCTATGAGACGAAGTGCAACGGGCAACAAGAGGGTTAAGGAGAACACATACCCTCGAAGACTCAAAGTGGTACGAGATCAAATCTCGTTGTTGGCGTAGTCGTACTCACACCGATCCCGATAGCGAGAAGATGGCACCGCAATCCGGCGGTGCATCCGTGATCGGTCACACGTACGGTTGATGACGACCTCCGTTCCCTTGTTCCAGCAGGGCGCGGAAGTAGAGGATCCCTCGGAACTCCAGCAGCACGACGGCGTGGTGTGATGGAGAAAAACATTGCTCAGGGCTTCGCCAAGCGCACGAACAAGTGGTGGAGCAGCGGCAGGAGGGAGGAAGAGATGACACAAGTGTGTGTGTGTGGGGAGAGGGAGCTCTCACCCCTCCTTTTATAGGAGGGGATGGCAGCCACGAATTTTTGGCTGCCTCCACCTCTCCCTCATCATGTGAGTGGAGTCTCCACTCAACCCACTCATTCTTCCATGAATTCCCACTCAAAATCCCAAGGGTTTTCTTTAATAAATAAATAAAACAATTTTATTTCTTTATTTTAATGTTTGTTAATTCCATTAACAAACATTAACATATAACCCCTTGAGTTAGTTGTTAAATCTATTAACAACCATTTGATAAGAATCCCCTTGAACTATTTCAAAATTACTCGAAACAATTTCGGTGACTATTTCAATATTCCCCGAAACAATTTCGGTGCTGTCCAAACTTTTCTCCGATATTCCGTATCCTCTCAAATGCGTCATCGAACCTTAAGTGTGTCACCCTACGGTTCGCGAATAAGATAGACATGATCGAGACTCCTCTCCGATCAATAATCAACAGCGGGATCTGGAGATCCGTGATGACTCCTATATATTCAACGATGACTCTCGTGATCGTGTGAACCAACAACGCCGTGAACTATTCCCTTTGTCTCGCGATATTTTACTTGTCCGAGATTCGATCATTGGTATCAACCATACCTTGCTCAATCTCGTTACCGACAAGTACTCTTTTCTCGTTCCCGTGATATAACATCCTTGTGATCATATCACGTGCTTGCAAGCGGTTTCGATGTGATATCACCGAGAGGGCCCAGAGTATATCTCTCCGTCATTTGGATGGACAAATCCCACTCTTGATCCATGATCCTCAACTAATACTTTCCGAATACTCAACGACACCTTTATAGTCACCCTGTTACGGTGTGACGTTTTATGCCATCAAAGCACTCTTCCGGTATCAGTGATTGACATGATCTCATGGTATAAGGAATAAGTTACTTCGTGTGTTTGATATAACAATGTAAACTAAATGACTTGATCGCATTGCTATATTCTCTTTGGGTATATGTTCATCACATCATTCTTCTAATGACATGACCCCGTTATTAATAACATCCAATGTTCATGATCAGGAAACCTTGATCATCTATTAATCAACGAGCTAGTTAAAAGAGAGGCTTTACTAGGAACCATTGTTTGTTTATTAAGCACACATGTATCAACGTTTCCGGTTAATACAATTCTAGCATGAGAAATAAACATTCATCATAAACAAGGAATAAGATAATAACCATTTTATTATTGCCTCTCGGGCATATTCCCTTCAGTCTCCCACTTGCACTAGAGTCAATAATCTAGTCTGTAAGCACTTTAACACATATGGCGTACCAGTGTTATTACCATGCTTCGCATGCGGTAAACATCATCAAAAAGATCTGAACTGTTCAGGTCCTATTGTATTTGCATGTTCTTTGCGTCTACACGCATCACTCATTCTCTAATGAGATGGCTTTGTATATATATGGTCAATCGGTGAAAACTTAATTCCTCAGCTTAAACTGACGTCACTAACATTGTGAAAATGTAGCTTCATAGTGTTAGCATTCTTGGAAATTCACCAAGTTCCGGTGATACCTTAATTCCTCAGCTTAAACTGCTGTTACTAACATTGTGAAAATATAGCTTCAAAGTTTCAGCATTCTTGGAAATTCACCAAGTTCAATAAAGAACTCCTTGACACAAAATACGCTTATTATCAGTTGTCAACACAACGATATACTTTAGCCTTTGTTGTAGTATCTGCCACAATATTTTAATTTTGAAACTCTTTCAAATCCAGCATGGAACTTTCTTCCATCCTATTGTGCTACCGTTCATCACATATTTTAACTGAGATAAAAATTACTTGAATAAATGACAAGACTATTAGTGTAACATATTACAACTAATATTTTGTCATTACTATATAGGAAAACATATCCTTAGCATTTCTAAAATGACACAAGGATCTCTCCCACTGTTGTCTAATCATCATATGAATTATCCTGCTATAACATTTATAGTATAGGACTCATCTGGTTGTGTACATAGCATGGAAACATTACTTAGAAATCTCAATTTCAATGATGCTCATCATGTGTCAAAACACATGAATCTTGCTCAATTATTTTCCATGTGACAAGAACTCCTTCTTTTCAATTTTATATTGACTTACTTCAATATTTCATCTATGTAATTTGGCTTCAATCATATCAGGCGCTTGAATCCATCTTTTATAGATATCGATTCCCAATATCTTCTAAGCCTTTCATCAATATGAAATCGAAAATATTAACCGTGTTAATTTAAAATACATATTTTCCAATCAACCATATGTCATCTACATAAAGTATTGGAAATATGTCATAGCGCTCCCACTTAATTTCTTGTAACTTTACAAGCATCTTTATCGTTCATGATGGAATCAAACTCTTTTGACAACTTCATTAAGGTAGAGATTTCAACTTCGTTATGCTCACTTAAACCATTGAAGTGTGCATACCTTTCTAGCAACCTTTTTGAATTTTACAAAACTCTCAGACTGTGTCAAGTACACATCCTTGATAAAACTTCCTTGAGAGGAGAGTTGGTTTTGTTATTCAACTGCCATATCATAATATGTAACCTTTTGCTAGAACTATCCGCAAAGACTAAAGCATCACTACGGAAGATCAAAATCTTGTAGTAGTTAACTCTTTGAACTTCGTCGAAAACAACTTTTCGATAAGTACAATTTTAATAAGATGTAAAATCCATGTCTTTGTCGCTATATAGACCCTTTTGCTATCGCTAGGCATCATGCCTATCGAAAGGACTACCAAGTCACATACTTGATATTCATACAAGGATACTATGGCGGATATAATGACTCATAGTCAATTTTACGAAGTCAGGGCCCATCATTTGCTTCCTTTATAAGGTCCAGGTCCTTTTGTTGTCAAAACAACACTTTACACTTAAACCACAAGTTGTTCTAAGTACAAAGTTTTTGGACTTTTCTGGTACAGTTCGCAAACTCATTTGAAGTATCTACAACATTTGTAGTGTCTTCTACTTAGTCAAAATAGTAAACCCCGGAACAATTTCCAGTGCTGCGCTACTCTTGACATGATAACGAAGATTCTCTAACCTTGTTGAGTTTGTACTGTGCTCCCACTCACTTGTTTCGCAAGAACTACTTTCTCGAGAAATCAACCCTTTCTGACAAACAACATTTGTCTTTTGGTTCGGTGATAGGAGAAATACCCAATTTTTTATTTGGGATAACCTTATAAACATATATTTATCCTATTTTGGTTGTAAACATTTTACACATGCTATGCATACCAAAACTTAAGAAAGTGACAATTCGGGTCACTACCCAAACCATATCTTATATGTTGTCAATTTCAGCGGATCATGATGGTGCTCTTTTCAGTGGAAAAACGGTTGTCACTAATGTATAAACTACAAAATTATAATGGCAATTTTATTAATCTTACCATGTCAAACAGGGTTTGATTTTGTCTTTTGAATACTCCAATCTAATGTGGGGTATTCGAGAAGTATAAGTTGTAGAACAATTCTGCAACTTCTCAGATGTTTTGCTAAACTTGTAACTCAAACTTTATCCTTTATGATCCAATCATAAATACTTGATTATCTTGTTACATTGATTTTAACTTCATATTAACAACCTTTTGAACCAATTCAAAATGTCAAACTCTGTTCCCTTTAAATAGATATACTCACATATCTACTTAAATTATCGACAGAATTTTATGAAGGAAAAATTAATCCACCATACATGACTACACATAATGGACTATATACATCAATATGTATAACCTCCACTAAATTAGTCATCCATTCTACTTTGGCCTATGAACGGAATTCTAGTCATCTTTTGGAAGAGGTCTCACAAGCGTCAATTTATTCAAAACAAAATGACTCCGGAAGTCCATCAATATGGAGTTCCTTCATGTTTTCCTTTCCGATATGAACTAAAATGGTGGTGTCACAATTTAAGTGAAACTCTTCAACGTCTTGCAACGTTTAGCATTTAGTCTTATAGATGTTTACTTTACCAACATGATTTATATTAACATATCCATCAATTATGGAATATGATCATAGTTTGAACAATCTCATTTGTTCTCACAAAAGACTAGAACAAAATAACAACTTATTAAGTTCTTAAAATAAATCTTGAATGTTTGGTTCGATACTACAATGAACACAATAACATTTTATTTATGTTCTTGTCATAATCGATTCCACATCTATTACTAGTTCCTTTTAGGCCCTTGTATTTCTTGCATTGTTGCTTTGTATGACAACTCATACCAACCAATGTGGTATCAAAATACCCAAAAATACTTTGTTAACTAGTAATACATCTATAACTTGTATATCAAGCATATACTCCTGAGCTGGACTTTTCCAGTTATCTTCTTTTCTGCCATATATCTATTTGCAATTCTATTTTCAATATTCCCTTTCCTTTACAGAAGAATCATTCAACATCAAACAATGCTAGTCTTACTAGCTCATTTTCTTTGGCGTGTTAGTCATATACTATCACCCATTGAGTCATACTTTGAGTTTGATTGTTCTACTAATATCACCATATTAATAATATTCTTCTAGATTCCACTCTTAGCAATTTCCAAGTAAGGTAAAACGACTTTACACATACTTTTAATCCATCCCATCATAACAATTTTATGATTAAGCTACTATAGCTCGAAGGAAAGAATTTAGAGGATAATTTTTAGCGCCCAACTTCTTGGAATATTCAAACGCCTAGCGTCTTCAATCATTGCATATATTCAGATAATATAAGCAAACATTGTCACGCTAAATTTGCATATATTCAGATAATATAAGCAAACATTGTCACGCTAAATTATACTCAGTCATGTTGCCACAAATAAGTTTCTAGATATCAATATATCTTTCACTTGATTGTTTCTGAAAACAACTCTTTTCAGTTCCTAAATCACCTTGATCAACAAAACATTCTTTTGAAGATAAAGTAATATGGAAGCAACCATGACTCTGGATTCTAAGTAGGAATTATTTGCTCTCTATATTAATCAATCATTAACCACATGGAGCTAGGTAGGAAATACCAAAAATCTACAATAGGACTCAATTTTAAATTTCACTAATACGGTACAAATCTTAAATGGTATTTACCAGATCATAACAGTTATATCTCAATTAACAATCTAAGTGTAAGGTAATTATAGATGCCAATGAATACTACAATTTGTGCAAATTCACTTTGATTTGTTGTTCATGATAAATAAGTTCAAGTTAATTCAAAAAATTAAACCATGAACTCCCACTCAAAAACAACATCCCTCTTAGTCGTCTTTAGTGATTACACGAACCAAATTCACTACACCAAAACCGATCATCACGTGAGATGATGTAGTTTCAAAGGCGAACATCGACATGTTCATCATATCATCCATATGACTCATGCTTTACCTTTCGGTTACGTGTTCCGAGGCCATGTCTGTACATGCTAGGCTCGCCAAGTAGAACCGTAGTATTGCGTGTGTTTCAAGGCCATGTCTGTACATGCTAGGCTTGAAAACACCCGTTGTATGCGAACGTTGAGTCTATCACACCCGATCATCACGTGGTGTCTCGAAACGACGAACTTTCTTAACGGTGCATACTTAAGGAAGAACACATTATTATCTTGATATTAAGTGAGAGGGATCATCTTATAATGCTACCGTCGCTATCTAAGCAAAACAAGATGCATAAAAGGATTAACATCACAAACATCACATGTGAGGATAACGTGATATGATATGGTCCTCCTTGCACTTGATCTCCATCATGTGCATCATGGTATGATCTCCATCATTCCACCGGCGTGGTACCAAGTACCATGGCACCTAATCTTGATTGTCCATCAAGAAGAAGACAATCATATGGATACCTTCCGGTATATCAATAATTTACAAAATAGATCATCTCATAATCAAATTTGTAATATTGACCATATCACATCACATGCCCAGCAAAAACTAGTTAGACGCTTCTAATTTATTTTTGCATATTTTACGTGGCATAGGGCTTTCGAAGATAGAACCGTTCATACCTACGAACATCAACCACAAAGTTGATAAACATATTTTTAGCAACCCTTCATAGTTTAGATCTTAACTATAGTAGGAGAAACAGACACCCGCAAGCCACTTATGCAATACAAGTTGCATGTCAGTTGTGGAACAAGTCTCATGTACGTGGACATGTAAGGTTAGTCCGGGCCGCTTCATCCCACTATGCCATTAAGATCATAAAATAATCAAGGAGGTAATAACATGATCATCAACGCCCACATACACCTATGTGTTCTACCCGTACAAAACATCTACGCATAGATCCGGCTCTGATACCACTGAAGGGGAACGTAGCATAGAAAACAAAAATTTTCCTACGCGAGAGATACCCGAAAGGCCAAGATCTAATCTATGAGACGAAGTGCAACGGGCAACAAGAGGGTTAAGGAGAACACATACCCTCGAAGACTCAAAGTGGTACGAGATCAAATCTCGTTGTTGGCGTAGTCGTACTCACACCGATCCCGATAGCGAGAAGATGGCACCGCAATCCGGCGGTGCATCCGTGATCGGTCACACGTACGGTTGATGACGACCTCCGTTCCCTTGTTCCAGCAGGGCGCGGAAGTAGAGGATCCCTCGGAACTCCAGCAGCACGACGGCGTGGTGTGATGGAGAAAAACATTGCTCAGGGCTTCGCCAAGCGCACGAACAAGTGGTGGAGCAGCGGCAGGAGGGAGGAAGAGATGACACAAGTGTGTGTGTGTGGGGAGAGGGAGCTCTCACCCCTCCTTTTATAGGAGGGGATGGCAGCCACGAATTTTTGGCTGCCTCCACCTCTCCCTCATCATGTGAGTGGAGTCTCCACTCAACCCACTCATTCTTCCATGAATTCCCACTCAAAATCCCAAGGGTTTTCTTTAATAAATAAATAAAACAATTTTATTTCTTTATTTTAATATTTGTTAATTCCATTAACAAACATTAACATATAACCCCTTGAGTTAGTTGTTAAATCTATTAACAACCATTTGATAAGAATCCCCTTGAACTATTTCAAAATTACTCGAAACAATTTCGGTGACTATTTCAATATTCCCCGAAACAATTTCGGTGCTGTCCAAACTTTTCTCCGATATTCCGTATCCTCTCAAATGCGTCATCGAACCTTAAGTGTGTCACCCTACGGTTCGCGAATAAGATAGACATGATCGAGACTCCTCTCCGATCAATAATCAACAGCGGGATCTGGAGATCCGTGATGACTCCTATATATTCAACGATGACTCTCGTGATCGTGTGAACCAACAACGCCGTGAACTATTCCCTTTGTCTCGCGATATTTTACTTGTCCGAGATTCGATCATTGGTATCAACCATACCTTGCTCAATCTCGTTACCGACAAGTACTCTTTTCTCGTTCCCGTGATATAACATCCTTGTGATCATATCACGTGCTTGCAAGCGGTTTCGATGTGATATCACCGAGAGGGCCCAGAGTATATCTCTCCGTCATTTGGATGGACAAATCCCACTCTTGATCCATGATCCTCAACTAATACTTTCCGAATACTCAACGACACCTTTATAGTCACCCTGTTACGGTGTGACGTTTTATGCCATCAAAGCACTCTTCCGGTATCAGTGATTGACATGATCTCATGGTATAAGGAATAAGTTACTTCGTGTGTTTGATATAACAATGTAAACTAAATGACTTGATCGCATTGCTATATTCTCTTTGGGTATATGTTCATCACATCATTCTTCTAATGACATGACCCCGTTATTAATAACATCCAATGTTCATGATCAGGAAACCTTGATCATCTATTAATCAACGAGCTAGTTAAAAGAGAGGCTTTACTAGGAACCATTGTTTGTTTATTAAGCACACATGTATCAACGTTTCCGGTTAATACAATTCTAGCATGAGAAATAAACATTCATCATAAACAAGGAATAAGATAATAACCATTTTATTATTGCCTCTCGGGCATATTCCCTTCACTTACTGAACTTATGAAATCTATCTCCCGTCCGGCTTTATATAATAGCCGGATTAGGGCTTACAGAACCAGAAACCTAGAAGACTACGTTTAACTTGTAACTTGGAAAGTAAGGAATCCGTCTTCTCCTCCAAGCCAGATCACGCGGGCCGTGATCCGGGTTCTTCTAGAATCCGGCTTCTACGCGTCGGACTACTGGGCCGCCCAATGGACCTAAGTCCATTACCTTGCAGGCCACCCTGGTAGTCCAGCTCTTTTGTCTACCATCTTCTATACCCCTATTCGGTATATATCCGACAGTAGCCCCCAGGAAGGATCAAAACTCTGAAACTCCGCCTTTCGTCAAATACATTTTGTCCGGGAAACTTGATTCAGCAGTCTTGATTCTTTCTTCTTTCCTTTTAAAGGAGATGGTAACATAAAACTCGGAACTATGAAAATCCGGCTTTTCTTCTCGCGATCCTTCGCGGAAAAGGAACACGTGACATCAGCGCTTTAATCATGCTGACGCAAGCGCCGCTTGGTTTCACGCGGGAAACCCTGCAACGTATCTCTGACAGATTCTCACGAGAAACGAGGAGATAGCCATCATTCCTCTGTCGTTCCGTTTCCCGGATTTTCCGGCGAGCGACACGCGTCAAACATCCAACGGTCAAAAGAGCCGTTGGCGCGTATCTAGAGGGTTTTCAGGCTATAAATAGCCGTCTCCTTCCTCCTCATCAACCTTCTTCACTCCCTCACTGCCTTCACCATTGGTGCGAACACGAGCTCGAGAGCGAGAACAATTCCCTGCCCCGACGAGCCCTTCCCACGCCGGAACGCACCAACGCCACCGAGAAAGATGGCGTCTCCGCAATCATCGCCCGTTCGCGCCTCCGTCGACGAGCTCCTGAACGATCTAGACCCCCAACTTGGGTCGCCCAAGCGCGCCGGCGGCGAGCCGGAAAAAACTTCGGCGTCCACAGCGGGCGGAGGGAACATCTCCGCCAACACGGATGCTGCGGGACCAAGGACCGCATCAACCCCGCCGTTCGCTCCCGAAACGGCGGAGGAAAAGGTGGAGCTCCTCGACGAGCAGCTCGCCGCCGCGAAGGCCGCCACCACCGCCGCCGCTGGAGGAGATGAAGAAGAGGAGACTGCAGGCAACTAGATTGCCTGCAGTCTTCCCCCGGCTCTTCTTCCCAACTTGGAGAAGGAAGGCCTGGTTTTGAAGAAGAAATGGCGGCTCCCGGAAGAGGAGACCGAGCCCGCGCCACAAGAAGGCGAAAGGGTGCTTCTCGCCTCCCACCTTCTGCGAGGTATGGGGCTTCCCCCTTCTTCTTTCTTCCTCCAAGTTCTAGCTCACTACAACATCCAACCTCATAATCTCCCTCCCAATTCCATTCTGTATATGGCCGGCTTCCAGGCCTTATTCGAGGGTTACCTAGGAATGAAGCCTAGGTTAGATTTTTGGTTGTACTGCTTTGGGGTTAAGCGTAACTCTTCGGAGGGCGCACTCCCAAATTGCGGAACCATTTCCTTTACTCTTCGGAGATTCCGAGAGGATTGGTTCCCCAAAATAAAAACCTCGGAATCCGTCAAATTCTGGACGGGTTCCTTCTTTTATCACCCCGACGTGCCTTTTCCTAAAAAAGCCGTCGGGGTTCCACCTTTTGTGAACTCCGCCGCTGTTCCCCAGGATAACTGGGTTACAGAGGCCGTCCAGGTTCTGCCTCCAGATCTACTAAGGATCAAGAGGCGCATCGCCAAACTCACTTCCTCCAAACCCCCTTTGACCGGAATGGACACGGTCTTTTGCTGGCTGAATAGGCGGATTCAGCCACTGGCAAATCACGGAGGCCGTCTCCTGTGTGAATACACAGGAGCCAAGGATCCAATGCGGACATCCGACAAGGATTGGCCCGCAAAGGAGCTCAGGCGGCGCATCAACCAGTTGGTCGCTTCACGCGATCAATACACGGAGAGTCGGCCAATGTACACGGCCGACAACCCCGCGCCTAAGGTAAATTTCCCGTTATTTAGGTATAATATCACTTCCTGGAAAATCTACCTTTCGATTCTGATTGGTTTTTTCCAACAGCTTGTGGATCTTCCAGACTCGGAGTTAGCCTCCGAGGCCGAGCTGGATGCGCTGCGTACCGCCACCACTGGTGGGCGCAAACGCAAGAAGATAATTTCTTCGGATGAAATTATCGACCTTGACGGAATCCCCGTCGCCACGTCCAGGTTATTTTCTTCCGGGTTTTTTCTTTTATGGGATCCTTTTCGTCCATCTTCGGTATTTAACATTTTCCGGGTTTTCGGTTTTTAGCTTGCCCCCCTCCACCTTGAAGCCGAGGAAGTTGAAAAAGCTCAAAGCTGCTTCCAACCGAGGCAGCCAACCATCTCCCGCCGTCGCCCCGGATACGCCGCAGTCAATGGCGGAAGAACTTACTGCCACCACCACCACCAAGCCCCCAGAGCCCAGCCAGCCCGTTGTGCCCGAGTCGGACACGAGGGAAAGGGCGGCTCCAGAGGTGGGGAAATCTTCTCGGACATTCGACGAGGAAATCCCCACCTTTGACAAGGATTTTAAAGCTATAAATGATGGCTTGAACGCGGCCGAAAATCATTTCGCGGAATATGCGAGGGAATTCCGGGAAAACTTAGCAGGTTTGCAACGCATGAGCCAGGTATGTAACTCTAGCCCCCAAGCATTAAACAAAATGCATGCTTTTTTGCTTTGATGTTTTTTATTAACCATACTTTTCCTTGCTGTGTTTCAGCAAACCTCCGAGGCCATAAACCTGGAAGTTTTCCGGAAGCTCACTATCAAGAATAAAGAAGTTCGAAGTCTTCTTTCTATTCTTGAGGAGAGAGAGGCGGAGCTGGAATCGTCGCAGCTTGCTTTGACGGAAACGAAAGGTAGGCTTTTTCGTTTTGAAATTTCCGACTAAAAACTTTGTTGTGGTTTTCTTCTCGAGGAAATTGATCAACTCGGATTTGCCCTTTGCTTTTTCAGCTGCTTTAGCTGAAGCTAAACAAGCAGCGGAAGATTCCGGCAACGCCGAGATTCTCCGCAATGAGAACATTGAGCTTCACAAGAATCTTGTGAAGGCTCAAAAAGACCTGGAAGCCAGCAATCTGGCCCTTGGAGTAGCTAACTCCAAGGCTTCCGAGCAGGCGGAGAAAGACAAATCCGCTATCCAGGATTTGACTGAAGCTCTGAACCTTCGCCTGGAGGAAGTTTCGGAAATCGATAAACTCATCGGTAAATTTTTACCCTTGTCTTCGTCTTTCCATGTTTTACGTTCTCTGTTTGTCTCCTTAACCCTTTTGTATGCTTTATCGGATCAAACAGGAGACACCCCAGACGGCGCTCGGGCTGCAGGCATCCGAGCTTTCGGGGAAACATGGAACTTGATGAAGGCTGCAGCAACGCAGTTGGTAGGCAAGTTTCTTCCCGAAAAATCTGGGGAATGCTCGGAGGTTGAAAAACTTCCGGGTATCATCATGGAGGTGGCGGAGTCCAAGGAGTCTATTCTCCGCTCCGCTGCACGGGGTGGTGCGCGTATGGCCTTAGGCCTTATGCGCATGCACTACCCTAGTGCCAAATCCTGGCGTGTGGCCACCGGTGTCCCTCAGGGATACACGGATGCACAACGATCCACCATCTTTGGTGAAGTTAAGGGCCACGCCACCCAGATTGCCGCCATGGTAAATGTCGGCGTCCACTATCCAGAAGAAGAAGCTCCTCCGATTCCCGATGAAGAAAGCAGCGAGGAGGAGTCGGATTCTTGAAGGGTTACCTGGAACCTGGATAGAAAATTTAGACAATAGGAGCATTACTGTTCTTTCATTTGTAATCCAAAATGTAATGCTTCTTATGTATTAATGAAAATTCCGCCTTTTGCAGTTTAAACTATGAAATTACTTTGCAAGTTGTTTGAATTTTACCATTCCTTTATCTTCTAAGTTCTCTGGTGTATATGCTTTAACTGTCCTTAGTGTTTGAAATGGCTCAAATAGCATTATGAATCGTTATGCCGAGTAACTGGGGACGAACCAAGCAGTTTTGAAACTCGAAAACATGAATCATGCTAAAGGCATTTTTACTAACTAGTTCCAGTAACCCAGCATACGCACGATCAGATAAGACTTAGAGAAACAAGGAAAGTTTTAAGTGAAACTTGGGCACGCAGGCAATTCAAGTTTCCTTTAGCCGTTAAAAGGCTGAAAAATCATTCAGTTATGTAACGCCGAGTACGCAAGCACAATTCGGGTTAACATTGAGAAATTTGTAAGATCATTGGGAAATAGATGAGGCGGAAACACTTTGCACTTATAAGAAACATGGATGACAGCATTCCGACAACTTTATTTCATGATCTCAAAAGATGTTTACATAGATTTGAACTAAGTACAGAAGGGGACATAACTTGCTAGGTGTTCCCAGGCTTCCGCAATCCACTTGACCTTGTCAAACTTCTCCAGCATTTTGCGAAATGGTAAGGTTTTAGCCCCCAGCCAACTGAGAAATCTTTTTATGGCTGTGGCGGAACCCGGCAATTCTGGGACATCTTTTTCACACGTAAGTTCTGAGATGCTCGAGATTGCCTTTATCTTTTCCGGGTTAATTTCTATTCCTCTGTGAGAAACGATGAAACCCAGAAGTTTTCCTGAGGGAACCCCGAATACGCACTTAGATGGATTCAACTTCATCTTGTAAGTGCGCAAGTTTTCGAAGGTTTCTCGCAAGTCCTCAAGGAGTGTATCTTTTTCCTTGGTTACGACAGCAATATCGTCCACGTAAACATGGACGTTTTTTCCAATCTGACTATGCAAACAACGTTGCATGCAACGCTGGTATGTTGCACCTGCGTTCTTCAGGCCAAAAGGCATGGTTACGTAGTAATACGTCCCGTACGGGGTTATAAAAGAAGTCTTGATTTGATCTTCCTTTTTCATGCGTATTTGGTGGTACCCGGAGTATGCATCCAAAAAGCATAAAAGCTCAGAGCCTGCAGTGGCATCTATTATTTGATCGATTCGCGGCAGCGCAAACCTATCTTTCGGACATAACTTGTTCAATCCTGTGTAATCTATACACATTCTGAGAGCAGTTGTGTCTTTCTTCGGTACTAATACCGGATTTGCGGACCAGTCAGTATGGATTACCTCCTTGATGAAATCCGCTGCTAAAAGCCGGATAATTTCCTTGCCAATAGCCTTCCGTCTTCTTCCGTCAAATCGACGGAGACCTTGTTTGACGGGTTTTGATCCGGGAATAACCTTGAGTTGGTGCTCAGCAAGTTCCCTGGGTACGCCTGGCATGTCAGCTGGACACCAAGCAAAAATGTCCCAGTTCTCACGGAGGAACTTGATGAGCTCGCCTTCCTATTTGTCGGTCATCCCAGTCCCTACAACGACGAATTTTGTCGGATCTTTGGGATCTAGGATTACCTGTCTTGTATTCTCGGATGCCTTGAAGCTATCTGTTGGCTTCCGAGTTTCTTTTCCTGCCGGCATTTCTTTCGGCGATACCTCCTTGGCTAACTCCTTTAATTCTTCCTGAGCTATAACTCTTTGAGCGCAAAGGGCGTTTTGCTTCTCCAACTCGTTTGCCAGCTTGAAATCACCGGCAATGGTGATTACTCCTCCTTTGGGTCCTGGCATCTTCAGCTTGTTGTAGATATAGCAAGATCTTGCCATAAACTTGGCGAAAGCCGGACGTCCGAGTATTGCGTGATACACGCTCTCGAACGGCACAACTTCGAAGGATACTTTTTCCTGCCGGAAGTGATCTTTATCTCCGAAGGTGACATCTAGGGAAATTTCTCCTAGGGACCGTGCTTGCCTGCCAGGAACAATGCCATGGAAGCGTATATTGCTGTAATTGAGCTGGGACTCGGATATCTTCAAGTGCTTCAGTGTATCCAGGTACATTATATTGATGCTGGATCCTCCATCCATCAGCACTCTTCTTAGCCTAGTGTTTTGAACAATAGGGCTTACAACAAGAGCTTGTGTGCCGGGTTCAGGGATATTTCCGGGATGATCAGACTGATCCCAGATTATCGGTGTGTTGGAATACTTCAAGAATTTTGGGGTTGCAGGAATAACCGCGTTTATTTCTCGAAGTGTCCTTTTGGCCACCTTTGCTGACGGGGTTGCTAGGAAAGTTAACATTGCTTCTCCGTCAACTCTCGGAAATTTGGGTTCGCCTTTTCGCTGTTGTTCCTGGATTTTATCATCAGTGTCCGATTCACTGTCTTCTTTTTCAGCTTCTGGCTTTTGTTTGGCAGGTTTCCTCTTGGAGCCCTTCCCTTTATTTCCGGATCCTGCATTGCCTTTCATATGCTTGTTTAGCCGGCATTGCGCGTTCGTGTGGGTTGGTTTCCCAAATTGAGAGTGGTGGACGCAGGGTTCCGACTTAATTCTCTCCCATTCCTCAGGAGTGTAATTGATGGGATCCGGACTGCGGCCTTTCCACTTGTTCCCTTTTTCTCCTCCAAAGGCTAAGTTAACCTCCTTGGGCTTTGTTGTTGACTCCGGGGTTCCTTTTTTATCAGAACGAGGTGTTTTCTTGGCCAGTATCAGTGACTCAATATTGCCTCCTCTTGCTCTGATATCGTCTTCGGCTGCAGCATGCTCATTAGCGGTTGTAAGCATAGATCCGAGATCTTTGTGCTTTTTAGAGCCAACCATGAATGGTACAAGTCCGGGTTTTAGGCCGTTGACGAAAGCATGCATTGCTTGTACGTCAGTTACCCCAGAGCAACTATTCTTCATTGCAGTCCATCTGGAGATGAAATCCACGTATGGTTCGTCTTCAAATTGGGTGCAACGGTTTAGCTGATTGATGCTATTTGGGCGTTTGTACGTTCCTCGAAAATGCTGAGTAAATACTCTCGCCATATCATCCCAACTGTCGACAGTTCTTGATGGTAAACCATTAATCCAATCTCTGGCTCCGTCTAGCAACATTAGGGGAAGAAACTTGACAGCTTCCAGGTCTGTCCCGTTGTTGATCTGGACGGCTGTGTAATAATCTGAAAGCCAGGTATCCGGGTTTGTACTGCCGGTATATTTTTGGTAGGTTGGACCAACTTTGGCAAAGCCAGAATGCAGGGTTATCCTTCGGATCCTGTCAGTGAAACACTTAGGACCAAAGTATAGATCATCCTTTTCTGCTCTGTCAATATGCGCAGAATATCTCCCGGCTGAATGGACAGAAGGGGATCTACTCCTTTCTTTCCCATTGTTACGCGGACGCGTTTTTCCGAGGTTATCTCTATCTCTTCCGTTGTCACGCCCTCTGGGATTAGGTGGAGTCCTGCTCCTGTATCTTTCCTTATCTTTGGGCGGTGTCCGAGATCTTTCACGCCTGTGAGGTGTATCGTATCTTCCAGCTTTTTCAGCTGGGTTTCTCGGAGGTGGCATTATTTTGCCGTCGTTCCGGTGTTTGTCTTCCCGATCGTGTGGTTTATATCCATCTTTCGGGAGATGAGGTCCGGTTCTAGACGCTGCGTCCCGGTTGTCGGGGTTTTTCTTGTCTTTTCTCGGATCCTCTTTTTTATCCGAATCTCCGGGTTCTTCCGGTCCAGGTGCTCCAGCAGCGCAAGTAACAGTTTTGCAGAGGGCGGAATTATCATGCAGCCTCCCTGATCGCTCTTGTCCTCGCTGTTGCTGCTGTAATGCTTTTCCTAGGAAAGCATACACCCCTTGGAGTTTTTCCCCGTTGGAGTATAGATCGTTGTTCAAGATGGCGAACGCTGCTTCCGCGTTGTCAGCTGCGGTTTTGTATATTGGTTCGCCCTTAGCATCTTTGCCGTTTAGCTGCTTTTGCCAAGATGGGTTATAGAACCTTTCTTTTGGCGGCAGTTCTTCCGGTTTTGTAATTCCGGGTAACCTTGTAGGTTTTAAGACAGATCTGTGCTTTCTCTCGTACTCCTCAATTTCTTGCTTCATAATTTTGATGTCATTATGGGTTTGTTGGAGGTGTTGCCGAGATCTAAGCAGTTGTTGCTGTTGCCGTTGGAAAGCTTGTCTCCTGGCTTCCAGCATCTCAGGGGGTTCATTGGGTCCCACTGGAGTTTGTAATAGTTCCTGCTCTTCCAGTTCTGTCATTGGCGGAGCAGTGATTTCCTTAGATTTCTTTTCCGTAGGCTTTGTGCCACTAACATCTCCAACTTCCAGGTTTTCATCAGCGAGATCAGCTGACTTTTTCTTCCGGAGTTTGTACTGGAGTTTTTTAGAAGCACGGTGCTTTTTCTTGGAAGAGGGAGGTTTTTTGACAGGTTCATCCTCTGTCATCTCCTTGACATTAGGAAATATCGGAGAAGTTTCTCCGTCTTCCCTCTCCTCTGCTGGCGGAGGGGTTTTAGGGCTTTCCTGGCTATCGGCACCCGTTGTATCGGCTGGTTTTGCCATTAGCACTTCATGGAATCCCTCTTGAAAGGATTTAACTTTTCGTACGAAGGCATCGTCATCTTCATCTTCGGAAAAGTTATCCGATCCGGTTTTCGACTCCAGTCTCGCCTCAATGGCGGCAAGCACGGACTCTGTTTCCGAGTTCATCGTCTGGTTGACAGATGTCGGATCTTCCGTCTCTGTGACGGGTATTGGTTCTTCCGTCTCTGGGACGGGTGTATTGTTGTCTGCCTCTTGCACGGGATTTCCGTCATCCGTGTTTTCGGCGATCTCGGATTGCACCATGCCGATAAAGTGGGTATCACTGTTTTGTCGGCGATCTGAACAAAATCCGGCATCATAGTCGTCTTCGACTGGGTATAGGGCGGGTGGGAGATAATTGCTTTCACCGCAAAACCCCATTGCTTCCGCGGTTAATCCGATAAAGATATTTGCAGATCCAATCGGTAAAACGCAGGCACTTACCAGATGGTTTTGCGCCGGGATGTAGGATCCGTTGTCGAGGAAGCGCCCGACGTCGTTGTCGAATTCCAAGCTTCCGACAGTGATCGATCTTCCGATTCCGCCTAATATCCCAGATCGGAACTTCACGCCTGACGTCGTTTGCCCCACGGTGGGCGCCAACTGTCGAGACATCGTAGTAGTTTTCATAGACTGGGGTGCCATGAGACTACGGTAGAGACGTGGGGTAACGGGATAGCGTAGTAAACACAGAACACGGGATTTACCCAGGTTCGGTACGTCACGACAGTACGACGTACCTACTCCTGCACTTCTCACTATGAGGGACTAAAGCCCGTATAATAAGGTTACAATGTAAGGGAATAGATCTAGCTACTCGTCGAGGGTGAACTTCCCGGCGAGTTGCGCAAAGCTTGAGCTTGGTCCTAGAACCTTGGAACTAAAGGAACTTACTGAACTTATGAAATCTATCTCCCGTCCGGCTTTATATAATAGCCGGATTAGGGCTTACAGAACCAGAAACCTAGAAGACTACGTTTAACTTGTAACTTGGAAAGTAAGGAATCCGTCTTCTCCTCCAAGCCAGATCACGCGGGCCGTGATCCGGGTTCTTCTAGAATCCGGCTTCTACGCGTCGGACTACTGGGCCGCCCAATGGACCTAAGTCCATTACCTTGCAGGCCACCCTGGTAGTCCAGCTCTTTTGTCTACCATCTTCTATACCCCTATTCGGTATATATCCGACATAGGGAGAAGAGATACACTCTGTACTGTAGCAATGGTGCGTCTCTCTGTTTTTAAGCCACCCCAGCGGTGGATCAACTTCCAAAGCGCGTGGGAGACAAACGGTTTGGGCATCTAGGACTTTTAGTCCCGGGCCGTGTTATGACCCGGGACTAAAGGTCTTCGAGGCAACGCGAACGGTTGCCAGAGGACTTTTAATCCCGGGTCGTGTTACGGCGCGGGACTAAAAGCTTTCGAGCGAGGCGGGCCATTTCCCTGCCTCCCGTCTGTCCCGGTTTGTAGGCTCATGGGGACTAGAGCTGAAAACTATTGGGTTTTTTTCTACTAGTGATTCTCTTCTAATTAGTGGGTAGTTTCCTCTCTCCACCACTCTCCACCAATGCATGTAATGTTTAAACCCAATAAATGAATACCTAGGACCTAGAGATTTGTTATATGTTCCCTATACACCAGAACAGAGGGAGTATTCTAAAATCTTTGTATTAATATGCGTAGGCAACAAATACTACAGCCCGTTTGGGAGCTCATTATTTTTTTTAAATATTTCAAGAAAACTTCGGTTTCCATTAAAACTGAAAAAAAATGCTTTGACGTGTTTGATTTTAGCAAAAACTGTAGTTTTACATATTTCAATATTTAGCAGCCACTGCTTCTGGACTTTGGGGAAGCGTCTCATCTATTAAATCAGTCCTTCTTTTCCTTTGAGCTGTCGTGGTTTAGACAGGACGGTTTCTATGATTTGGTGAGGACAGAGTGGTTATCTATCACTTTTGGGGATACACCTATTGAGCGATGGCAAAACAAAATTAGACATCCACGTTGAGTCCTTAGGGGCTGGTCTAAAAACGTGAGTGGAGAATATAAGAGACAAAGAGATAAGATAATTCTTCTAGTTGGATCTAAAGGTTGAATATCTATACCTTTGAGTGAAGCCAAAAGGGCTGCTAAGAGAGAGGCGGATGCATGCTTGGCAAAACTTCGCCGTGACGAAGAATCCAAATGGGCACAACGTGCAAAAGTCAGACATATTTAGGAGGGGGTGGTAATAATACGGAGTATTTCCACCTCACTGCGAATATTTCAACTTGAGAAAGATGAAGGAACGATTGTTGGTCAATCTAACCTAAAAACGTTCATCTTGGAATATTATAAGAAGCTGTTTGGGGCGTCGGATCCCAATTCACTTTCGATGGAGGAAACAATAAGAGCAGAACTACCGCATATCTCTCCTTTGGAGAACAATATTTTGATAGCTCCTTTTACATAAGGGGAGGTAGTTGATGCTATTTCTCAGATGGAGTATAATAAGCCACCTGGCTCGGATGGATTCCTGGCCGAGTTCTATCAGATCTTTTGAAACGTCCTTAAGGAGGAATTAATGGTTATGTTTGCACAATTACATTCAGGTGATTTACCTGTGTTTAGGTTAAATTTTAGGGTGATTACGTTGTTGCCTAAAAAAGAGGATGGATACAGAATTGAGCAATATATAGCTATTTGTTTGCCAAATGTCACCTTTAAAATATTTACCAAAGTTGGGACAAATCGTGTGACGACAATTGCTCAAAAATTTCTTCGTCCCTCTCAATCTGCGTTTATTCCAGGAAGAAACATACTGGAGAGGGTAGTAGTGTTACAGGAAACCATCCATGAGCTTAAGCAGAATAATCTTGATGGTGTGTTGTTCAAGATTGATTTTGAGAAATCTTATGATAAAGTAAATTGGGGCTTTCTTCAACAAACTTTGCGCATTTAAAAGTTTAAACCGCAGTGGTGTGAATGGGTGGCGAGGTTTATTCAGGAAGGAAGTGTCGGAATTAGGGTCAATGATAACATTGGTCATTTTTTTCAAACATTAAAAGGGTTATGAAAGGGTGATCCTTTGTCCCCAATTCTATTTAACTTGGCGGTAGATATGTTGGCCATACTTATTGCAAGAGCAAAAGAGGATGGTCAAGTAGCTTGTCTAGTGCACCACGTTGTGGAGGGAGGCGTTTCCATCCTACAATACACCGATGACATTGTTCTCTTCCTTGAGCACGGCAAGAGAAGGCCGTGAATATGAAGTTAATTTTCTCTTTGTTTGAGCAATTGTCCGGATTAAAGATAAATTCCCATAAGATCGAGATCTTTTGTTTTGGGAAGGAATTGGCATGCAATAGGAATATAGACATATATTTGGGTGTGACAATGGTGTTGTCGGAGATAACTTTTGCGTCTGCAATTCGAGCGATTTTGTTGCGTGTTGGGGGGATTCCCCACCGATTAGGCTAATTAGAACATCAAGACATCACTAAGAAGAATGGCCGGCTGGTTTGGTGCTTTACCAGGTGGCTACAGTTGGGCCGGCTGGACGATCCTGATAAGCAGGGGCAAAAGGCAGGCATGGGCTAAAGGGCGACAGGACATGACACACAATGTCAACTATGTTTCTACTGGAGGAGTAGGCGGCTGTACCCTTAAATTTTGGCAGTCTGCGTCATGATCAGTAGTCCACCTGCCTCGTCCAATCATGTACAGAGCTGACATACTTAGAAGAAAGTACACCGTGTATGACCGTTAGTGGGTCCCAGCCGGCTGGCCGTACAGCCGGACTGCCAGCTCCTATATAAGGCAATTCGGGCCTCTCTTAGCAGGGGCGATTTCACTTAGAAGATACAGCTCCAGGAGCATACTATAAAACTAGATATACCACCTTATAGTTCATCCTTACAGGAATAAGGACCTCACAAGGCTGAGGTCCCAAACCTGGATACATCGTATCTCCGCGCTTGATTCCCTATCCCGCAAGAACACCGACGCTTGCGCCCTGTATCCTTCTGTAAACTCCATTGTTAACTGATACATCATAAACTTGGGGATGCTTGATACGTCATAAACGTATCCCTAATTTCTGATGCTCCATGATGATATTATGCCAATTGCTGCATGTTTTCTCCCTTCTTTATGACATTTTTATCGATTTTCTGGACTAACCTATTGACAAGATGCCACAGAGCTAGTTCCCCGTTTTCTGCTGTTTTTAGTTTCAGAAAAGTTGTTCTGGAAATATTCTCGAAATTGGAAAGTTCGAAGCCCGAAAGTCCTATTTTTCCCGGAAGCATCCAGAAGGCCGAAGAGGAGTCGAAGAGGGGCAACAAGGGGGCCAGACCATAGGGTGGCGCGGGTCCCCCTGGCCGCGCCACCTATGGTTGTGGGGCCCCTGGAGCTCCACCTCCTTTGCCCTTTCACCTATTTAAGCCCCAGATGGAAAACCCTAAGCACCTGATCAAAATCCCCGAAAAAGTTCCGCAGCCGCTGTCACCGTCAACCCTAGATCAGGAGGGTTCTGGAGCTGTTTTCCGGCACCCTGCCGGAGAGGAAATCATCACCGGAGGCTTCTATATCACCATGCCTGCCTCCGGAGTGATGCGTGAGTAGTTCATCCCAGGACTACGGGTACGTAGCTGTAGCTAGATGGTTGTCTCCTCCTCATATGCCTCCATGTTTAGATCTCGTGAGCTGCCTATCATGATCGAGATTGATCTTATGTAATTCTACATGTTGTGTTTGCTGGGATCCGATGAATATTGACCTTATGCCAAGTTGATTATAGTCTTTATTGCATATGTTATTTGTGATCTTGCATGCTTTCCGTTGCTAGTGGTTTCTCTGGCCAAGTAATTGCTAGTGACTCCAAGAGGGAGTATTATGCTTGATAGTGGGTTCATGCTTCCTTGTTGCCTTGCTCGAGTGACAGAAACGTGAAGGGGGAGGATGTGTTGTTGCCATTAGGGAGAAAACTGCGGTGAGAGTGCCCGCGTGCATAATCATTGCTTACATTACACACTTTGTTTAATGCAATTATCTGTTGCTTCCAACTTAATACCTAAGGGGGTTCGGATGATAACCTGAGGGTGGATTATTAGTCATAGTTGCAGATGGATGTAGGTCTATGTATATTGTTGTAATGCCCGCACTAAATATCATAGTAATCTTCATGTCATATTGTGCACTACTGTGCAACCTCTATTTTTCAATTGCCCAGCTGTAATTTGTTCACCCAGCATGCTATCTTTTATGGAGAGATACCACTAGTGAAACTATGAACCCCAGTCCATTTTTCCACACTGTTAAACAAACCACAACAATTTACTGCTTTCTTTACTTACTGCAAGATTACACTGTTTTCCATACTATATGTCTAATCTTTGTTTTCAGCAAGACCGGTGAGATTGGCAACCTCACTGTACCGTTGGGGCAAAGTATTTTGGTTGTGTTGTGGGCAGGTTCCACGTTGTTGGTGACACCGGTGAAGCGCCAGCACCACCGTCGGTGGCATAAACCTCCGAAGGTCCTCTTTCTCCTAATGGATTGATAACCTTGGTTCCTAACTAAGGGGAAATACCTACCGATGTGCTCATCACACCCTCCTCTTGGGGTCTCCCAACAAACGTGTGTATGACGAGCATCAAGGACATTTTCTAGCGCCATTGCCGGGGACGAAGAAGTCTGCTGGCAAGGGGAGTCTCTCACTCTCAACCTCTTTATTTTGTTTATTGTCGTGTTTTTATTTTTGTCTTGTTTTTCTTCTCTATATTGAAAACACAAAAAAATTAGCTTACTTCATAGATGTTATTTATTTGCTTGCTTTTATTCTGCTAAAATGAGTTCCTCTGAGAATACTAAGTTGTGTGACTTCACTAGCACAAACAACAATGATTTTATTTGCACACCTATTGCTCCACCTGCTCCTACTGCTGCTTTCTATGAGATTAAACCTGCTTTATTAAATCTTGTGATGAAAAAACAATTTTCTGGTATTAGTACTGATGATGCTGCTGCCCACCTTAATAATTTTGTTGAACTATGTGAGATGCAAAAATATAAAGATGTAGATGGATATATTATTAAACTAAAATTATTTCCTTTCTCTTTGAGAGGAAGAGCTAAAGAATGGTTGCTATCTTTGCCTAGGAATAGTATTGATTCATGGACTAAGTGTAAAGATGCTTTCATTGGAAAATATTATCCTCCTGCTAAGATTATATCCCTAAGAAGTGACATAATGAATTTTCAACAATCTGATAATCAACATGTTGCTAAAGCTTGGGAAAGAATGAAAACTATGGTGAAGAATTGTCCCACTCATGGACTGACTACTTGGATGATTATACAAACCTTTTATGCAGGACTAAATTTCTCCTCAAGGAACCTATTGGATTCAGCTGCTGAAGGTACCTTTATGTCCATCACTTTGGGCAATGCAACAAAGCTTCTTGATGATATGATGATAAATTATTCAGAGTGGCACACTGAGAGAGCTCCACAAGGTAAAAAGGTAAATTCTGTTGAGGAAACCTTCTCTTTAAGTGAAAGGCTTGGTGCTATTATGTCTATGCTTGTTAATGGTAAAGCTCAAGTTGATCCTAATAATGTTCCTTTAGCCTCTTTTCTTGCTCAAGAAGAGCATGCTGATGTAAACTTTATTAGAAATAATAATTTTAACAACAATGCTTATATAAATAATTTTGGTGAAAACAATTATAAGCCCTATCCTCCTAATAATGGTTATGTTAATCCTTATGGAAACTCGTACAATAATAATGTAACACCTGGGGTGTTACCTGTTTGTTTTGTTTGCATCATATGCATCACATTGCATTGCACCATGTTTGCATCACAACTGGAAATTTCAAAACAATTTAAACTTCCACCCCTTGCTCAAAACTTCCAATTTCAAACTTGCAACCAAAACCCCTCCATTGTTTTTCAATGATTGAATTTGTTTTAATCAACTTGTCTGTTACTAAAATTTTCCATGTTATCAAAACCCTAATGGCAAATTGAATTTCAAATAAAATCATAGTTGTTATGATCCAAAATTGAGGTTTAAAAATTAAACTCTTGCAAAACAAATTTCTTCAATAATGTTTGCATAAGGGTTTGAACTTATTAAATGGAATTTGTCTATTTCCAAAATTTCCCAAATCAAACATTGTTTGAATTTCACCTAAAACCTTTGAACCAAATTAAATATCCAAATTTGTGAAACAATGTTTAACTTTTGCCTTAATTATTTGTTTTGGAATTATCACAAATAAGTCCTAAAAAAATTAAACCCTAACCCTTTTCTATCCCTCTTTTATTCTTTACAAAAATCAACTAATAGGAAAAATCTAAAGCAAAAAAAAAAAAGGAGAGAGGGCAGCCCCATCCTCTTTTTTTTCAAAGCCCACTCCTTTCTTTCTTCTCTCCCAAGCCTTTTCACCTTTTCTGGCCCACCCCCTCTCTCTGTTTGTCATCTTCCTCAACTGTACGACAGAACCAGAACCAATCGATCAACCTCCACCCCCTGGATGAGCTGCCGTACATGGCCCCTTCTCCTTAAGTATCCCCCTCTGCCCTAGACCCCTAGAAACCCTAGCTAACTCCTTCCCAGCGCCGCCAACTCCTCTCCCTCTTCCCCCCGAGCCCTCTGTTCTTCTGAACATCAGCAGAGCTGAACCACCCGATCACCATCGAGACCATCACCTTCCACCCCTCACCGCCGGTGCCCTGGCCACCTCGAGGTGCCTCTGAGGGGGAAAATGGAAACGCGGCGCCCTCCCGGTCCTCCCTGTCTCCTCGCCGTCCGCCGGGAGCAGCCATGGAGGCCACGCCGTCGCCGGTTTCCCGTCCGTTTCTGCTACTGTCTCTGATCGTCAACGACCAACAGCAGCGAGGTGAGCAGGCCACCTCTCGCCTTTTCCCTCCTTACGCCTCCACGCCGCACGCGCACGATCTGCACACAGCCGCACCCCGCACGCGCACGGCCCGCGCGGGCAGCCCCGGCGAGCATCCACTAGCCGCCGGTGTCGTGCTCTGCTTCCGTCAGGTGCAGATAGCAGATGTGCTAAAATTCAGTTAAACCTCGATAGCGAACATATCTTCCAACATCTCCGTATCTGAATCAAACCAGCAGTAGAGGCGTAGTGGTGCTGTTCCTTCAGCGCGTGAGATAGGTCCCGGGTTCGATACCCCTTCACCCCGCGGAAGGCCCCCCCTTTTGCGATGTTTTTCCACCGCGAGGTCCCCGGCCCCACCTGTCATGCGCTGCGGTGGCCGCGTGGCTTCCAGCGCGCCTCGTCAGCGCCACGCGGGCGCTAGGGCCCGCTGGCCAGCCCCTGCGGTTAGGGCACGGGTGGGTGCAATTCGCCCAGATCCAGATCTGGATCTGGAAATTGCACCGAGGCCCCTGTCCTTCCTCTGTTTAGCACAAAGCCCCTCTCTACTGTTTTTCTCTCACATTCTAGCCCCTGCCTTTTACAATTTGAACCCTAAAAATCAAACAACTATAACTTTTAATCTACAAATCCAAATAATACAACCTTTATATGTATCCCACTCCAAATTTCCTGTACTTTTCAAATATGCAATTTGTTTCCTGTTTTGAAAATTTTAAATGCAATTCAAATTTGAATTCAAATAATCCAATTGTAATTTGTAACAATTCTTAAATAATTCATACTAATTCCAAATAAGACAAATAAAATATGTTTTTCATACCATTTTGAATATCCTAATCAAATATAAAATTTGTTTCATGGTTTGAATAATTAAAATTGCCTAAACAATTTAATCCTTGTTTAATTCAATTAAAATTGCTAAAATCATAACTTGCTCAAAATAATTTATTTTTGAACATGCAAAATATGTTTTCAAACCATCAAAGTGTGAACTTTTCAAATGTGCATTTGAATTTATGATTTGAACAAATAAAATTCAAATAATATTCAAACTTGTTCTAAATTCAATTAAAACTTGTTTAATATTGTTTAATTCATAATAAATTCATCCTACTTCCAATTTCAATATTTGAAACATGTATTCCAACTAAAATTTGATGTTCTTTTCAAATACAAATTTTGTTAATTGTTTTGGACACTTTAACTTGATGAAAACAACAATTGTTTGTGTGACATGTTTAAGTAACCCAATTTTCCCAAACTTAATAAATAATTTCCAAACTTGTTTTATTCCTTTTCCTTTGCATCTATTATTGTTATTTGTTGTTATCTTGTTATCATCATCATCCATGCATCATGCTAATCCACCTTCATCTGTTGATTAGTTGGAAAACAAATAATCTAACCATAATTCATGGGCCTTTTCATGTGCAACTCAAATTGCATATGGGTCCATTTCAATTTGTTTAACTTGTCAGCTAGTTTATTTCTATGCATCAATTAAATTGTCATGCATCCATACCTTGATCATGCTGGATCTTTTGCCGTAGTAGTAATTGTTGCATCTGGTGTTTGTTCGAGGTTCGTTGCTTCTTTCCGGATAGGACGTTGAGATGATGTGAGCAACGACAAGTTCTGCTACCTTGCGGGATCTCAGGCAAGTATACTCACTTGCTGCCAAATGGCTGCCTTTCATCACTTGTTACCGATTCTTTCCGTTGTTCTTTTCTGCTAGCCTTAGTAGTATTTGTTTCTGTTACGAACCTATCACATGAATCCCTTAGCCTTGATATTGCCTCACCTCCATACCTATAACCATTGCTTGTTGCCCGTGTCCTACTAGCATGCTTAGGTTGTTTTGCTCGAGTCTGTTACCCGTTACTTTCTGTTATTACTCTATTACGTTCTGGGGGCTCGATGTTTAATCAATCAATCAATCATGCTACTGTTATTGTTAAATAATAAATTTGATGATAAGGCACCGGCAGGAGGCCCTTTGTGGTTTTGAGGCCTGCTAGTGCCGACCCTAATAGGAAAAGGGTCTTGTCTACTGATCCATGATGAGCGCACTACCCGCATGTGGGAAGCGAGTATGGGCGCCCCCCTCAATTTGACTCGATTCGCATCTCGTCCAAATCGCCTCATTTAGTTCGGGTTTTCCATTTGCTGCATGCATGATCTTGCGAGCCCTTGGATCCCGGGTGGAACTTTCGTAGTCGGCATATAGGGGGACACGTTCTTAGAGTGCTATGAGGGTCCATTTTCTTCTGGGCTCGATTAGCCGTGCGCCCAAGGTTCTTTGGGCTTGATGCGAAGAAGAGTTGAGTTGTGTAGAGTACCTCGCTTGGTGGGTTAGCTCCCCATCTGGCGGGTTATTCTTGCGTGTACGGCTAAATTGGTGCAACCCTGCAGGGATAATCTTCTCGAGAAGCCGTGTTTTCCGCGGTTATGGATTACTTGGTGAAAGTACTGGCTAACAAGTACTCAGGACAACTTAAACCTAATGATTAACAACCTTTCACCCAATGATTAACAACTTGACTAGTAATAGGCTTATTGACACAATAATCTGAACCATCATTAACTCAACTGTGTGAGTTATCCTCAGATTGCTTCTTTGGATAAGGGGCGAGATCCAGGATGGGTTTGTTTGCAGTTATCTTTCAGTTGGTTACTATTACTCGATCTTATCTTCTTTCTGTTAGCCGGAAGTTGTAGTACCTCTCTGTAGTTGGTTAGTGCAGCCTGCTGTCGCTTATTTGCAATAACCCCCCTTCCTTTCCGTTGATCCTAAAGTATTTGTAGCTTGTGATGACTGGCTACGCCGGTATCTTGTGAGTATGGTTTATCCACTTGCCAGTACTTAACCGTACTGACCCACGAATCTCTTTCGTGGCTGCAAATTCCAAATTGCAGTCAACAGGTTTGAAGTCTGACGACGTTAGCTTGGGAATCCCTCCGGCTTGGCCTGGGCAGGGATTGGACGCTCTCGGTTATCTTCAGGAC
The DNA here is from genome assembly GCA_028641055.1 of Alopecurus myosuroides. Classification (NCBI taxonomy): domain Eukaryota; kingdom Viridiplantae; phylum Streptophyta; class Magnoliopsida; order Poales; family Poaceae; genus Alopecurus; species Alopecurus myosuroides. The sequence goes on along the minus strand of CM054060.1, from coordinate 233,080,566 downwards.
TCTTAGTCCAGTTTGGATCTTGTCCGTAGACGGACGATGTGTTGTTTCTTCCGCTGTTATTTGAATCTTTGTAATGTATCAGTTGTATCCCTGGCTCGTCTGAGTCATCTTGTATCTACCTGTTCTGTTGTAATTGTGGAATATTCGTGAACTATTGTAATGTTATCAAAAATGGCAACCTGGAATCGGTTATTATGCGGATTTTGGCGGGAATGCTGAAATCTGCATAGTGCCCGATCTCGGGGCGTCACAAATGGTATCAGAGCCTTGGTTCCGATTCCCGATATTGTTTCGATACGAATGGTTATCGAAGCAATGGGTCCGCAAAGCCTGTAGGATAACCTCGCTAACGGTCGTTGTTTCTAGAGTGTCAAAAAATATTTCTGCTAAACTATTTTGGAAAAACATCCCAATAGGATTCTTGTTTTCTCCTTATCCTTATTCTATTTCCCCTCCCATCTTATTTGTTTTGGAGTCTACTCTCGTACTCAATCTTTCAAAGTGTTAGAATCCTACGTGGGTGGACGCTTCCTGAGCCTTTAACCTAATAGGTTCGACCATCGGAAGATTCCTGGTGGAAGAACATCGTCGTCACTCCGAGCAAGAATCCCTTGTTAGTGGTGTCGAGAAGCCCTTGTTAGTGGTGTCGAGGAGATCAACTGGAAGCACGAAGAATCGATAGTCGAACTTCTTTCCCCTCCCGGGTTAGCAGGTGGATTGCGAGGGCGCAACCCCTTGTTAGTGGTGTCGTCTGTAACACCTGGGGTGTTACCTGTTTGTTTTGTTTGCATCATATGCATCACATTGCATTGCACCATGTTTGCATCACAACTGGAAATTTCAAAACAATTTAAACTTCCACCCCTTGCTCAAAACTTCCAATTTCAAACTTGCAACCAAAACCCCTCCATTGTTTTTCAATGATTGAATTTGTTTTAATCAACTTGTCTGTTACTAAAATTTTCCATGTTATCAAAACCCTAATGGCAAATTGAATTTCAAATAAAATCATAGTTGTTATGATCCAAAATTGAGGTTTAAAAATTAAACTCTTGCAAAACAAATTTCTTCAATAATGTTTGCATAAGGGTTTGAACTTATTAAATGGAATTTGCCTATTTCCAAAATTTCCCAAATCAAACATTGTTTGAATTTCACCTAAAACCTTTGAACCAAATTAAATATCCAAATTTGTGAAACAATGTTTAACTTTTGCCTTAATTATTTGTTTTGGAATTATCACAAATAAGTCCTAAAAAAATTAAACCCTAACCCTTTTCTATCCCTCTTTTATTCTTTACAAAAATCAACTAATAGGAAAAATCTAAAGCAAAAAAAAAAGGAGAGAGGGCAGCCCCATCCTCTTTTTTTTCAAAGCCCACTCCTTTCTTTCTTCTCTCCCAAGCCTTTTCACCTTTTCTGGCCCACCCCCTCTCTCTGTTTGTCATCTTCCTCAACTGTACGACAGAACCAGAACCAATCGATCAACCTCCACCCCCCTGGATGAGCTGCCGTACATGGCCCCTTCTCCTTAAGTATCCCCCTCTGCCCTAGACCCCTAGAAACCCTAGCTAACTCCTTCCCAGCGCCGCCAACTCCTCTCCCTCTTCCCCCCGAGCCCTCTGTTCTTCTGAACATCAGCAGAGCTGAACCACCCGATCACCATCGAGACCATCACCTTCCACCCCTCACCGCCGGTGCCCTGGCCACCTCGAGGTGCCTCTGAGGGGGAAAATGGAAACGCGGCGCCCTCCCGGTCCTCCCTGTCTCCTCGCCGTCCGCCGGGAGCAGCCATGGAGGCCACGCCGTCGCCGGTTTCCCGTCCGTTTCTGCTACTGTCTCTGATCGTCAACGACCAACAGCAGCGAGGTGAGCAGGCCACCTCTCGCCTTTTCCCTCCTTACGCCTCCACGCCGCACGCGCACGATCTGCACACAGCCGCACCCCGCACGCGCACGGCCCGCGCGGGCAGCCCCGGCGAGCATCCACTAGCCGCCGGTGTCGTGCTCTGCTTCCGTCAGGTGCAGATAGCAGATGTGCTAAAATTCAGTTAAACCTCGATAGCGAACATATCTTCCAACATCTCCGTATCTGAATCAAACCAGCAGTAGAGGCGTAGTGGTGCTGTTCCTTCAGCGCGTGAGATAGGTCCCGGGTTCGATACCCCTTCACCCCGCGGAAGGCCCCCCCTTTTGCGATGTTTTTCCACCGCGAGGTCCCCGGCCCCACCTGTCATGCGCTGCGGTGGCCGCGTGGCTTCCAGCGCGCCTCGTCAGCGCCACGCGGGCGCTAGGGCCCGCTGGCCAGCCCCTGCGGTTAGGGCACGGGTGGGTGCAATTCGCCCAGATCCAGATCTGGATCTGGAAATTGCACCGAGGCCCCTGTCCTTCCTCTGTTTAGCACAAAGCCCCTCTCTACTGTTTTTCTCTCACATTCTAGCCCCTGCCTTTTACAATTTGAACCCTAAAAATCAAACAACTATAACTTTTAATCTACAAATCCAAATAATACAACCTTTATATGTATCCCACTCCAAATTTCCTGTACTTTTCAAATATGCAATTTGTTTCCTGTTTTGAAAATTTTAAATGCAATTCAAATTTGAATTCAAATAATCCAATTGTAATTTGTAACAATTCTTAAATAATTCATACTAATTCCAAATAAGACAAATAAAATATGTTTTTCATACCATTTTGAATATCCTAATCAAATATAAAATTTGTTTCATGGTTTGAATAATTAAAATTGCCTAAACAATTTAATCCTTGTTTAATTCAATTAAAATTGCTAAAATCATAACTTGCTCAAAATAATTTATTTTTGAACATGCAAAATATGTTTTCAAACCATCAAAGTGTGAACTTTTCAAATGTGCATTTGAATTTATGATTTGAACAAATAAAATTCAAATAATATTCAAACTTGTTCTAAATTCAATTAAAACTTGTTTAATATTGTTTAATTCATAATAAATTCATCCTACTTCCAATTTCAATATTTGAAACATGTATTCCAACTAAAATTTGATGTTCTTTTCAAATATAAATTTTGTTAATTGTTTTGGACACTTTAACTTGATGAAAACAACAATTGTTTGTGTGACATGTTTAAGTAACCCAATTTTCCCAAACTTAATAAATAATTTCCAAACTTGTTTTATTCCTTTTCCTTTGCATCTATTATTGTTATTTGTTGTTATCTTGTTATCATCATCATCCATGCATCATGCTAATCCACCTTCATCTGTTGATTAGTTGGAAAACAAATAATCTAACCAGAATTCATGGGCCTTTTCATGTGCAACTCAAATTGCATATGGTTCCATTTAAATTTGTTTAACTTGTCAGCTAGTTTATTTCTATGCATCAATTAAATTGTCATGCATCCATACCTTGATCATGCTGGATCTTTTGCCGTAGTAGTAATTGTTGCATCCGGTGTTTGTTCAAGGTTCGTTGCTTCTTTCCGGATAGGACGTTGAGATGATGTGAGCAACGACAAGTTCTGCTACCTTGCGGGATCTTAGGCAAGTATACTCACTTGCTGCCAAATGGCTGCCTTTCATCACTTGTTACCGATTCTTTCCGTTGTTCTTTTCTGCTAGCCTTAGTAGTATTTGTTTCTGTTACGAACCTATCACATGAATCCCTTAGCCTTGATATTGCCTCACCTCCATACCTATAACCATTGCTTGTTGCCCGTGTCCTACTAGCATGCTTAGGTTGTTTTGCTCGAGTCTGTTACCCGTTACTTTCTGTTATTACTCTATTACGTTCTGGGGGCTCGATGTTTAATCAATCAATCAATCATGCTACTGTTATTGTTAAATAATAAATTTGATGATAAGGCACCGGCAGGAGGCCCTTTGTGGTTTTGAGGCCTGCTAGTGCCGACCCTAATAGGAAAAGGGTCTTGTCTACTGATCCATGATGAGCGCACTACCCGCATGTGGGAAGCGAGTATGGGCGCCCCCCTCAATTTGACTCGATTCGCATCTCGTCCAAATCGCCTCATTTAGTTCGGGTTTTCCATTTGCTGCATGCATGATCTTGCGAGCCCTTGGATCCCGGGTGGAACTTTCGTAGTCGGCATATAGGGGGACACGTTCTTAGAGTGCTATGAGGGTCCATTTTCTTCTGGGCTCGATTAGCCGTGCGCCCAAGGTTCTTTGGGCTTGATGCGAAGAAGAGTTGAGTTGTGTAGAGTACCTCGCTTGGTGGGTTAGCTCCCCATCTGGCGGGTTATTCTTGCGTGTACGGCTAAATTGGTGCAACCCTGCAGGGATAATCTTCTCGAGAAGCCGTGTTTTCCGCGGTTATGGATTACTTGGTGAAAGTACTGGCTAACAAGTACTCAGGACAACTTAAACCTAATGATTAACAACCTTTCACCCAATGATTAACAACTTGACTAGTAATAGGCTTATTGACACAATAATCTGAACCATCATTAACTCAACTGTGTGAGTTATCCTCGGATTGCTTCTTTGGATAAGGGGCGAGATCCAGGATGGGTTTGTTTGCAGTTATCTTTCAGTTGGTTACTATTACTCGATCTTATCTTCTTTCTGTTAGCCGGAAGTTGTAGTACCTCTCTGTAGTTGGTTAGTGCAGCCTGCTGTCGCTTATTTGCAATAACCCCCCTTCCTTTCCGTTGATCCTAAAGTATTTGTAGCTTGTGATGACTGGCTACGCCGGTATCTTGTGAGTATGGTTTATCCACTTGCCAGTACTTAACCGTACTGACCCACGAATCTCTTTCGTGGCTGCAAATTCCAAATTGCAGTCAACAGGTTTGAAGTCTGACGACGTTAGCTTGGGAATCCCTCCGGCTTGGCCTGGGCAGGGATTGGACGCTCTCGGTTATCTTCAGGACTCTTAGTCCAGTTTGGATCTTGTCCGTAGACGGACGATGTGTTGTTTCTTCCGCTGTTATTTGAATCTTTGTAATGTATCAGTTGTATCCCTGGCTCGTCTGAGTCATCTTGTATCTACCTGTTCTGTTGTAATTGTGGAATATTCGTGAACTATTGTAATGTTATAAAAAATGGCAACCTGGAATCGGTTATTATGCGGATTTTGGCGGGAATGCTGAAATCTGCATAGTGCCCGATCTCGGGGCGTCACAAATAATAAAAGCTCTACCTCTGATCTTGAAAACATGCTTAGAGAATTTATTAGCACACAAACTGCTTTTAATAAATCTGTTGAGGAAAAGGCTTGGTAAAATAGATGTTCTTGCCTCTAAAGTAGATAGCCTTGCTATTGATGTTGATTTTCTAAAACTGAAGGTTTTGCCACAAGATGTTAAACAAAATAAAGCTTTGAATGCCATCCAAGTTCAAATAGACAATAATGTTAGATTGATGGCTGAATTACGTGCTAGGTGGGAAAGAGAAGATGAACTAGCTAAAAAGAATAAAATTGCTAGAATTTGTACTATCACAACCACTAGTAAAACTGAAGATCCAAGTGCTAGTAAACATCCTACTATCAATGGTAAAGTATTTGGTGTTAATAAAGTCCCTACTCCTTTGGCGAAACGTTCTAAATTGCCTCAAACTGCTGAAATTGCTTCTGATAAAACTGCTGAAATTTTTAGAGATGGGGGTGATAATGGTTCCATTACTTTTGATGATAATAATATTGATTTTTATGATTGAAATATCTCTGAAGTTATTATGTTTCTACAAAATCTTGCTAGAAGTTCCAATGCTAGTGCCATGAATATGGCCTTTACTAAACTCATTACCAATGCTCTCATGAAAGTTAGGGAAGAAAAGTTGAAACTTGAGACATCTATCCCTACAAAATTAGATGATGGTTGGGAGCCTATCATTAAGATAAAAGTAAATTATTTTTATTGCAATGCTTTGTGTGATCTTGGTGCTAGTATCTCTCCTATGCCTCAAAAGCTTTATAATATGCTTGATTTACCACCGTTGGAACACTGTTATTTGGATGTTCATCTTGCTGATAATGCTAAGAAGAAACCTCTTGGTAGAATTGATGATGTTCTTATTATGGTTAATAATAACCTTGACCCTGTTGATTTTTTTGTTATGAACATTGAATGCAATGCTTCTTGTCCTATTGTGTCGGGAAGACCTTTTCTTAGAACTGTTGGTGCTATTATTGACATGAAAGAGGAAAGTACCCCTCAAGAAAGGTTTGGAACACTTTCCTAGAAATAAGATGAAGCTACCCTTTTAATCTATTATTAGAGCAAAATATGATGTTGATGCTTCTTTACTTGAAAACACTTGAGTTTCCTTTTATGCCTAGCTAAAAGGCGTTAAAGAAAAGCGCTACCGGGAGACAACCCGTTTTATTTCTCTGTTTTCATTCAGTTTTCCTTTGTTTTCTTTGGTGTTCTTTGCACCTGGGTGTTTTATATTTCCTTATAAACCCCTCTGTATCTTTTCTTTTGTGTTTTTGTTTAGCCAAGTAAAGTCTCTAGTGGAAAGTTGAGCCTATATTTCGGATTTCTGCACAGGAAACAAATTTTTGCGTCCACTGTTGATTCCGTTGAAAATCATATAAAAATCAAAATGACCTGAGATTTTTTGTGCTTAATACTGATTTATATACACAACTTTTATTAGAAGACCACTTTTTTGATTTGAGTAACAGGAGATTTTTGAAAAAATCGATCTTTACCTGCTGTTCTGTTTTGGCTGAATTCTGCCATTTATCTCATTTGCATCTTAATCTCTTTCTTTTGGTGTTCTTTTGAGAAAAAGAGTTCTGAAAGAAGTTGTGACAGTAGCTAATTTATTTTTGAGTGTTAGACTTGTGTTGAAACTGAACCGTGTGAATTTATTATTTCAATTGCACTAATGTTGCTAATGAAGATTGTGAGAATTTTGATGTGAAGGAAGTTTTCAAGGGTCAAGAAAAGAGGATGATATGATGTGATCAAGAAGACTGAAAATCCTAAGCTTGGGGATGCCCCGGTGGTACATTCAAGAAAATTCCAAGAAGACTCAAGCGTCTAAGCTTGGGGATGCCCAAGGCATCCCCTTCTTCATCAACAAATTATCAGGTCACTTCTAGTAAAACTATATTTTTATTCGGTCGCATCTTATGTGCTTTATTTGGAGCGTATTTTATTTTTGTTTTCAGTTTGCTTTTGCTTTTGATTTTAGTTTGTTTTTACTTTAATAATAAGCTTGGTTGGACCCCAGCATTCTTTTATTGGAGAGTGACACGCTCCGCTTTTTCATGAGAATACGTTGTGTTCTTAATCTATGTCTAGCTGTTGCATTTATTTAGCTCATGTTTTGCATGCATCTCTTATTAGAGTTGTTAGTTTTAGCAGTGTTATGTTAGTACTCTCATGTTTTCTTTCTTTATCATAAAGAGTATTTTTGTTAAATCGTGTTTTGTATGGTGCTTGTTGGGAGAAAGAAAACTGCTGCTTGAAGTAGAATTTATAACGGTACTAGTAGAAGCTTGTATAGACTGTGGCTAGAAATTTTCCAAGCTATGCTAAATGTTATTTTAGTTTTAAAGCCCTGTGGTTATTGAGTAGCATGAATAGCCTCAAATATCTGAGAGTGTTTAATATGTATTGAAAGATTCATGAGTTGCTTTTGTCATAGTAAAGCATCAATATATGGTATTCTCTTTCGAATGATTTATTTGGTTGACTTGGCGCATGCTCACACCATGTTTATGACTGCAAACCAGTCACGAATATCCTCCATGACCACTTAGTTTTTGAACTTTTGATACTGCTTATGTTTTAATTAATGGTTCTTATGTCGCTATGCATGATTATGGCTCTTATGCTCTCTTGATTTGTCGCTCCCAGGCTTTTTCTAGCCTCCACCTGTACTGACTATGAGCTCTACTCGTGCATCCAAACTTCCTTAAACCAAAGTTTTTCCCATTGTGTACATCATACCTACCTACATGTGGTATTTAACTGCCACTCCAAAGTAAATTTCTCATGTGTTACCTCTAAAACCTTCAAAATTGCTCCTGCTTTATGTTCCTGTTTTTGCTCATGAGGACGTAAATAGAGAATCTTTATCTCACTTGTTGATTGGATTTCACACCCTGGACTAGTGGCTTCATCCGCTTATCCAAATTATAGAAGAGCTGGCAGCGGGGTGCCCAGCCCCAAATTAATGCAAACAAATTCTCTTCACTATTTTTGCCCCTGATTTATGAGTCAAAGCATAATTGTGTAAACAAAAGAGAAAGAGGGATGACCTTCTACACCAGTTGCATCCTCCACCATGGGAGTGATACGTCATAAATGTATCCCTAATTTATGATGCTCCACAAATGATATTATGACAATTGCTACATGTTTTCTCCCTTCTTTATGTCATTTTTATCGATTTTCCGACTAACATATTAACAAGATGCCACAGAGCCAGTTCCCTGTTTTCTGCTGTTTTTAGTTTCAGAAAAGTTGTTCTGGAAATATTCTCGGAATTGGAAAGTTCGAAGCCCGGAAGTCCTATTTTCCCCGGAAGCGTCCAGAAGACCGAAGAGGAGCCAAAGAGGGGCAGCAGGGGGGCCACACTATAGGGTGGCGTGGCCCCCTGGCCGCGCTAGCTATGGGTGTGGGCCCCCTGGACTCCACCGCCTTTGCCCTTTCGCCTATTTTAAGCCCCCCGGATGGAAAACCCGAGACACCTGATCAAAATCCCCGAAAAAGTTGAGCAGCCGCCGTCACCATCAACCCCAGATCAGGGGGTTCTGAAGCTGTTTATGGCACCCTGCCGGAGAGGAGATCATCATCGGAGGCTTATACATCACCATGCCTACCTCCCGAGTGATGCGTGAGTAGTTCATCCTTGGACTAGAGGTTCCTAGATGTAGCTAGAAGGTTGTCTTCTCCTCATATGCCTCCATGTTTAGATCTCGTGAGCTGCCTATCATGATCGAGATTGATCTTGTGTAATTCTCTATGATATGTTTGCAGGGATCCGATGAATATTGACCTTATGCCAAGTTGATTATTGTCTTTATTTGCTTGTGTTATTTGTGATCTTGCATGCTCTCCGTTGCTAGTAGTTATTCTGGCCAAGTAGTTGCTAGTAACTCCAAAAGGGAGTATTTATGCTCGATAGTGGATTCATGCCTCCTTGTTGCCTTGCTCGATTGATAAAGAGGGAGGATGTGCTATTGCCATTAGGGAGAAAACAACGGTGAGAGTGACCGCGTGCATAATCATTGCTTACATTACACACTTTGTTTAATGCAATTATTTGTTGCTTGCAACTTAATACCTAAGGGGGTTCGGACGATAACCTGAGGGTGGATTATTATTCATAGATGCTTATGGATGTCGGTCTATGTATCTTGTTGTAATGCCCGCACTAAATAGCATAGTAAACTTCATGTCGTATTATGCACTACGGTGCAACCTCTATTTGTCAATTGCTCAGCTGTAATTTGTTCACCCAGCATGCTTTCTTTTATGGAGAGACACCACTAGTGAAACCATGAACCCCGGTCCATTTTTCCGCACTGATAAACAAACCACAACAATTTCCTGATTTCTTTACTTACTGCAAGCATACACTGATTTTCCATAGTATACGTCTAATCTTTGTTTTCAGCAAGACCGGTGATATTGACAACCTCACTGTACCGTTGGGGAAAAGTATTTTGGTTGTGTTGTGTGCAGGTTCCACGTTGTTGCTGACACCGGTGAAGCGCCAGCACCACCGTCAGTGGCATCAACCTTCCGAAGGTCCTCCTTCTCCTACTGGATTGATAACCTTGGTTCTTAACTAAGGGTAAAACTCCTACCGTTGTGCTCATCACACCCTCCTCTTGGGGTATCCCAACGAGTACAAGATCTGCACCATCAAGGAGTTTTTCTGGCGCCCTTGCCGGGGAGAAGGAAGTCTTCTGGCAAGGGGAGTCTCTCACTCTCAATATCTTTATTTTGTTTATTGTCTTGTTTTTATTTTTGTCTTGTTTTGATTCTCTTTATTAAAAACACAAAAAAATTAGTTTACTTTATAGCATAGAAAGCAACTCAAGTATTTTCAAGTGAAGCATTCACTTGCTATTTTTGCTTTATCATGCTTGCTATCAATGTTTGATGTCTTTGAAACTAGATCTTTTAGGCAAGATGGGTTCACAGATGAACAACAAAAACATTATAAGGAACACCGCTTGTCACAAAAAGGGATACACTTATGGGAGCAAATTAATAAATTGCATGACTATGCTAAAAACTTGTGCTCCACTTATAATGTTACTTATTGCTTTGATAAATCTTGTTGCTGTAGGAGGTATAAACACCTCCCTTTTCAATGTGGGTATAATGATAATGTTACCATATCTTCTTATGTTAAGGTAAATTATGAATTATATGATGTGGAACAAATTGAATATTTTATTGCTTGGAAGGGTGCATTCGAAACTGCCTATTTGCTTGAAATTATTGATGATGCACCTTATAAATATGAGATTTATGCTATACTTGAATATTTCTTTGATAATTACAAGGATTGTAATTACTACATAATGGAATATCTTAATAAATTCTCTCAACTTAAGGAAGTAACTGATGCCTTGCAGGGGCCTATGGAAGAAGAAATTGCTGAATCTGGAAGCTCATTGGATGAAAAAGAGGAGGAGAGTGATGATCAGGAGGAGGAAGAATGGAGCTACCCATATCTACCTCCTAATCATAGTAACTCTTTAACTCATACATTATTTGATGAAATTGATACTTGCTATACTTGTGACCTTGATACTACTATGAATGAAACTTGTGAGAATGATATTGCTGCTGTTATTTATGATAATCCATGCTACTTGGATAAATCTTATGATAATGCTCTTGATGATGGTCCTATGTTACTTGATGTTATAAATCATAATGATACTAAAAATAGGATTGCTATAATGTGTCCTATACCTTTTATGAGTGATCAATTATATTGTTTTGCTATTGCTAAAAGTGGGAAAGAAGAGGAGCTGATTTTAAATTTTGATCCCACTGTTTTTGAGATTGATATAAATTATGTGCTTTTAGACCATGACAAACATGCTTTATGTGATAATTATGTTGTTAAGTTTTTTCATGATTCTACTGAAAATTATTATGAGAGAGGAAAATATGGTTGTAGGAATTTTCATGTTACTAAAACACCTATCTTTTTGTTGAAAGTTTTGAGATTGCTCTTGTTCTACCTTCCCATGATTTCTAGTTTGAGTTTCTTTAATTTATTTCTTTACAATATTCCTATGCATAGGAAGCGGGTTACACTTAAATTTGTTTTATACTTGCTTCTTGATGCTCTCTTTTGCTTAATTCGTATTTCTTTTGTAAGCATCTTTGCCCTTATATGCCTAGCTGAAAGGCGTTAAAGAAAAGCGCTACCGGGAGACAACCCGTTTTATTTCGCTGTTTTCAACCCGTTTTCTTTCGTTTTCTTTGGTGTGCTTTACACCTGGGTGTTGTCTATTTCCTTAGCAACCCCTCTGTGTTTTTTTTTCTTTGAGTTTTTGTTGAGCCAAGTAAAGCCTCTAGTGGAAAGTTGAGCCTATATTTCGGATTTCTGCGCAGGAAACAGATTTCTGTTGTCCACTGTTAATTCCGTTAAAAATGACAGAAAATTCAAAATGACCTGAGCTTTTTTGTCCTTTATCCTGAGTTATATACGCAACTTTTCTTAGAATACCACTTTTCAATTTGAGCAACAGAAGAGTTATGAAAAAATCGATATTTACATGTTGTTCTGTTTTGACAGATTTCTACCATTTATCGCATTTGCATCTTAATCTCTTTCTTTTGGTGTTCTTTTGAGAAAAATAGTTTTGAAAGAAGTTGTGATAGTAGCTAATGTGTTTTTTGAGTGTTAGACTTGTGTTTAAATAGAACCATGTGAATTTATTATTTCAATTGCACTAACGTTGCTAATGAAGATTGTGAGAATTTTGATGTGAAGGAAGTTTTCAAGGGTCAAGAGAAGAGGTTGATATGATGTGATCAAGAAGAGTGAAAAGCCTAAGATTGGGGATTCCCAGGTGTTACATCCCATAAAATTCCAAGAAGATCAAGCGTCTAAGCTTGGGGATGCCCAAGGCATCCCCTTCTTCATCAAGAAATTATCAAGTCACTTCTAGTGAAACTATATTTTTATTCGGTCGCATCTTATGTGCTTTACTTGGAGTGTCTTTTATTTTTGTTTTTAGTTTGCTTTTGATTTTGCTTTCAGTTTTTTCCTTCAATAATAAGCTTGATTGGACCCCATCATTCTTTTATTGGAGAGTGACACGCTCCGCTTTTTCAGGAGAATACGTTGTATTCTTAATCTCTGTCTAGCTGCTGCATTTATTCAGCTCCTGTTTTGCATGCATCTCTTATTAGAGCTGTTAGTTTTAGTAGTATTATTTGAGTACTCACATTTTTCTTGCTGTATCATAAAGAGTATTTTTGTTAAATCATATTTTGTATGGTGCTTGTTGGGAGAAAGAAAACTGCTGCTTGAAGTAGAATTTATAATAGTACTAGTAGAAGCTTGTATAGACTATGGCTAGGACTTTTCATGCCATGCTAAATGTTATTTTAGTTTTAAAGCCTTGTGGTTATTGAGTAGTATGATTCGCCTCAAATAGCTGAGAGTGTTTAATATGTATTGAAAGATTCATGAGTTCTTTTTGTCATAGTAAAGCATCAATATATGGTATTCTCTTTCGAATGATTTATTTGGTTGACTTGGCGCATGCTCACACCATGTTTATGACTACAAACCAGTCACGAATAGCCTCCATGACCACTTAGTTTTTGAACTTGTGATACTGCTTATGTTTTAATTAATGATGCTTATGTTGCTATGCATGATTATGGCTCTTATGCTCTCTTTATTTGTCGCTCCCAGTCTTTTGCTAGGCTCCACCTGTACTGAGTATGAGCTCTACTGGTGCATCCAAACTCCCTTAAACCAAAGGTTTTCCCATTGTGTACACCATACCTACCTACATGTGGTATTTAACTGCCATTCCAAAGTAAATTGCTCATGTGTTACCATTAAAACCTTCAAAATTACTCATGCTTTATGTTCCTATTTTTGCTCATGAGGACGTAAATAGAGAATCTTTATCTCACTTGTTGATTGGATTTCACACCCTAGACTAGTGGCTTCCTCCGCTTATCCAAATGATAGAAGAGCTGGCAGCGGGGTGCCCAGCCCCAAATTAATACAAACAAATTCTCTTCACTATTTTTGCCCCTGATTTATCAGTCAAAGCATAATTGTGTAAACAAAAGAGAAAGAGGGATGACCTTCTACACCAGTTGCGTTCTTCACCATGGGAGTCGCTCTTGTGAATCCATATGACTTGTGAGGTACTGTATTTTCTGTTTACCATTCGTTGACATTAGCATACATATCCCAAAATATAGACACTCCTCCACGGTATGTGATTGTTGGCAGGCACCCGAGGATTCGGTTAGCCATGGTTTGTTAAAGATGGATGGGAGGAGTGTCAAACTTTTAATACCTCTGTTTAATAAAATAAAAGCTCTAGCACATGAGTGATCCCTGCTTCCCTCTACGAAGGGCCTTTCTTTTACTTTTATGTTGAGTCTCCATCTTCTAACTTTATGCATAGTTGAGAGAGCATTTTTACCATTCCGAGTTCTATGTGCATTTGTCCCATAAGCATCAATAATTACTTCATAATGTGATATCACTTGTTCTTAAATTATTTGTTCTAGTCTTCTTCATGAACTTTGAAGGTGTCCTGGCATTTATGTTTTGCCCCACTCTTAAGGACTATCGAAATATCACTTTGACATGCTTTCTCTATACCTGAAACAAACGTCTACCTTTCTTTGCATTATTATTCATGATCCTTTATTTGAGTTACTCTTCGTGATGCAAAGTAATTGCTATGATTTATTATTAAAGTTTTATTTATCATGCATGTGTTTAAAGTTTTATGATCTCATCGTGCATATGCTTTTACATTAGATTGATCAAGTTTATGTTAATAGCATGTCACCTCAGAAATTTTTGTTTTATCGTTTACCTACTCGAGGACGAGTAGGAACTAAGCTTGGGGATGCTTGATACGTCATAAACGTATCCCTAATTTCTGATGTTCCATGATGATATTATGCCAATTGCTACATGTTTTCTCCCTTCTTTATGTCATTTTTATCGATTTTCCGGACTAACCTATTAACAAGATGCCGCACAGCCAGTTCCCTGTTTTCTGATGTTTTTAGTTTCAGAAAAGTTGTTCTGGAAATATTCTCGGAATTGGAAAGTTTGCAGCATAGAAATCCTATTTTCCCCGAAAGCATCCAGAAGACCAAAGAGGTCCCGAAGAGGGGCAGCAGGAGGGGCCACACCATAGGGTGGCGCCGCCCCCTGGCCACGCTAGCTATGGATGTGGGCCCCCCGGCCTCCACCGCCTTTGCCCTTTCGCCTATTTAACCCCCCTGGATGGAAAAAACCAAGACACCTGATCAAAATCCCCGAAAAAGTTCCACAGCCTCCGTCACCGTCAACCCCAGATCAGGGGGGTTCTGAAGGTGTTTCCGGCACCCTACCGGAGAGGAGATCATCACCGGAGGCTTCTACATCACCATGCCTTCCTCTGGAGTGATGCGTGAGTAGTTCATCCTTGGACTACGGGTTCGTAGCTGTAGCTAGATGGTTGTCTTCTCCTCATATGCCTCCATGTGTAGATCTCGTGAGCTGCCTATCATGATCGAGATTGATCTTGTGTAATTTTCTATGCTGTGTTTTGCTGGGATCCGATGAATATTGACCTTATGCCAAGTTGATTATAGTCTTTATTTGCATGTGTTATTTGTGATCTTGCATGCTCTCCGTTGCTAGTGGTTATTCTGGCCAAGTAGTTGCCAGTGACTCAAAGAGGGAGTATTTATGCTCGATAGTGGGTTCATGTCTCCTTGTTGCCTTGCTCGAGTGACAAAAACGTGAATGGGGAAGATGTGTTGTTTCAATTAGGGAGAAAACAGCGGTGAGAGTGCCCGCGTGCATAATCATTGCTTACATTATACACTTTATTTAATGCAATTATCTGTTGATTGCAACTTAATACCTAAGGGGGTTCGGATGATAACATCAGGGTGGATTATTAGTCATAGATGCAGATGGATGTCGGTCTATGTATCTTGTTGTAATGCCCGCACTAAATAGCATAGTAATCTTCATGTCATATTGTGCACTACGGTGCAACCTCTATTTTTCAATTGTCCAGCTGTAATTTGTTCACCCAGCATGCTATCTTTTATAGAGAGACACCACTAGTGAAACTATGAACCCCGGTCCATTTTTCCACACTGATAAACCAACCACAACAATTTCCTGCTTTCTTTACTTACTGCAACCATACACTGTTTTTCCACACTATACGTCTAATATTTGTTTTCAGCAAGACCGGTGAGATTGACAACCTCACTGTACCGTTGGGGCAAAGTATTTTGGTTGTGTTGTGTGCAGGTTCCACGTTGTTGCTGTCACCGGTGAAGCGCCAGCACCACCGTCAGTGGCATCAACCTTCCGAAGGTCCTCCTTCTCCTACTGGATTGATAACCTTGGTTCTTAACTAAGGGGGAAAATCCTACCACTGTTCTCATCACACCCTCCTCTTGGGGTATCCCAACGAGTGCAAGATCTGCACCATCAGGGAGCCGCTCTTGTGAATCCAGTTGGCTTGTGACGTACTGTATTTTCTGTTTACCATTCGTTGACATTAGCATACATCTCCCAAAATATAGACACTCAGTGTCAAACTTTTAATACCTCTGTTTAATAAAATAAAAAGCTCTAGCACATGAGTGATCCCTGCTTCCCTCTGTGAAGGGTCTTTCTTTTACTTTTATGTTGAGTCTCCATCTTCTAACTTTATGCACAGTTGAGAGAGCATTTTTGCCATTCTGAGTTCTATGTGCATTTGTCCCATAATCATCAATAATTACTTCATGATGTGATATTATTTGTTCTTAAATTATTTTCTCTCGTCTTCCTCTTGAACTTTGAAAGTGTCGTGGCATTTATGTTTTGCCCCACCCTTAAGGACTAGCGAAATATCACTTTGACATGCTTTCTCTATATATGAAGTAAACGTCTACCTTTCTTTGCATTATTATTCATGATCGTTTATTTGAGTTACTCTTCGTGATGCAAAGTAATTGCCATGCTTTATTATTAAAGTTTTATTTATCATGCCTATGTTTAAAGTTTTATGATCTCAGCATGCTCTCGTCTTCCTCTTGAACTTTGAAAGTGTCGTGGCATTTATGTTTTGCCCCACTCTTAAGGACTAGCGAAATATCACTTTGCCATGCTTTCTCTATACCTGAAACAAACGTCTACCTTTCTTTGCATTATTATTCATGATCCTTTATTTGAGTTACTCTTCGTGATGCAAAGTAATTTCTATGCTTTATTATTAAAGTTTTATTTATCATGCTTGTGTTTAAAGTTTTATGATCTCAGCGTGCATATGCTTTTACATTAGATTGATCAAGTTTATGTTAGTAGCATGTTACCTCAGAAATTATTGTTTTATTGTTTACCTACTCGAGGACGAGTAGGAACTAAGCTTGGGGATGCTTGATACGTCATAAACGTATCCCTAGTTTCTGATGCTCCATGATGATATTATGCCAATTGCTACATGTTTTCTCCCTTCTTTATAATATTTTTATCGATTTTCTGGACTTATCTATTGACAAGATGCCACAGAGCCAGTTCCATGTTTTCTGATGTTTTTAGTTTCAGAAAAGTTGTTCTGGAAATATTCTCGGAATTGGAAAGTTCGAAGCCCAGAAGTCATATTTTCCCCGGAAGCATCTAGAAGACCGAACAGGAGTCGAAGAGGGGCAATAGGGGGCCACACCATAGGGTGGCGCGGGTCCCCCTGGCCGCGCCACGTATGGGTGTGGGGCCCATAGAGCTCCACCGCCTTTGCCCTTTCGCCTATTTAAGCCCCCCGGATGGAAAACCCTAAGCACCTGATCAAAATCCCCGAAAAAGTTCCGCAGCCGCCGTCACCGTCAACCCTTGATCAGGAGGGTTCTGGAGCTGTTTTCCGGCACCCTGCCGGAGAGGAAATCATCACCGGAGGCTTCTACATCACCATGCCTTCCTCTGGAGTGATGTGTGAGTAGTTCATCCGTGGACTATGGGTTCGTAGCTATAGCTAGATGGTTGTCTCCTCCTCATATGCCTCCATGTTTAGATCTCGTGAGCTGCCTATCATGATCGAGATTGATCTTATGTAATTCTATATGATGTGTTTGCTGGGATCCGATGAATATTGACCTTATGCCAAGTTGATTATAGTCTTTATTGCATATGTTATTTGTGATCTTGCATGCTTTCCGTTGCTAGTGGTTGCTCTGGCCAAGTAGTTGCTAGTGACTCCAAGAGGTAGTATTTATGCTTGATAGTGGGTTCATGCCTCCTCGTTGCCTTGATCGAGTGACAGAAACGTGAAGGGGAGGATGTGATGTTGCCATTAGGGAGAAAACAACGATGAGAGTGCCCGCGCGCATAATCATTGCTTACATTACATACTTTGTTTAATGCAATTATCTGTTGCTTGCAACTTAATACGTAAGGGGGGTCGGATGATAACCTGAGGGTGGATTATTAGTCATAGATGCAGATGGATGTCGGTCTATGTATCTTGTTGTAATTCCCGCACTAAATATCATATTAATATTCATTTCATATTGTGAACTACGGTGCAACCTCTATTTGTCAATTGCCTAGTTGTAATTTGTTCACCCAGCATGCTATCTTTTATGGAGAGACACCACTAGTGAAACGATGAACCCCGGTCCATTTTCCACACTGTTAAACAAACCACAACAATTTCCTGCTTTCTTTACTTACTGCAAGCTTACACTGTTTTCCACACTATACGTCTAATCTTTGTTTTCAGCAAGACCGGTGAGATTGACAACCTCACTGTACCGTTGGGGGAAAGTATTTTGGTTGTGTTGTGTGCAGGTTCCACGTTGTTGCTGACACCGGTGAAGCGCCAGCATCACCGTCAGTGGCATCAACCTTCTGAAGGTCCTCTTTCTCCTACTGGATTGATAACCTTGGTTCCTAACTAAGGGTATATACCTACCGCTGTGCTCATCACACACTCCTCTTGGGGTCTCCCAACAAACGTGTGTATCATGAGCATCATTAACGCAATGGTGCTGACGTGTATGATACCACAACATTGCGCGTCTGGCTGAAGCGGTTAAGGTACTGGCGAAGTGTTTTGTCTGGGCGCTGGCGCACGACTCGAAGGTCGTTGTGGGAGAGGGGGCGCTCATCAGAGCCCTTGAAATTGGCGTCGAACTAGAGACACAGCTCCTCGAACAAGCCAATGGACACCTCAGGGAGGTTTATGAGCCATACGAGGGCAGGCCGCTTTAGGCCCATTGGCAGCCAGTTAGCCATGTGATACGTCATAAACGTATCCTTATTTTCTGATGTTCCATGTTTTTTTTTCTTGTTTCCCACTTGTTTGCTATACACTTTATGTCATTTTTATCGATTTTCTGGACTAACCTATTGACAAGATGCCACAGAACCAGTTCCCTGTTTTCTGCTGTTTTTAGTTTCAGAAAAGTTGTTCTGGAAATATTCTCGGAATTGGAAAATTCGAAGCCCGGAAGTCTTCGAATTCCCGAAGGTTCCACGGCGTCCCGAAGAGACCCGGAGGGGGCCTTACGGGGCCCACACCATAGGGCGGCTGACGTGGGGATGACTCTAGGACCCGTCTAGTGGGCCTACCCGGTCCAAGGCCCAAAGCGAGGCGCTACTCCGTAGCTCGAGAAGGCCCAGTGGAAACCCACCCACGAAACTTGCGGGTCAAGAAGGAAAGTTCCACCGACCTAGAGCTAGGGTTTGGGACCGAGCTATCTATAAAAATGTTGGGAGAACCACGGGGAGGGGGATCGAGTCTACTTTTCACCATCATAGCCATAGCTCGAGATCCATCTCTCAGCTTGCGCACTCACCATTGTAATCGATCTACCCGTAACACAGATCAGAAGAGCAGGATTAAGGGTATTACCTCTACGAGGGCCCCGAACTTGGGTAAAACTTGCCCCCTGTTAGCCGACGATTTTCGCCAGCGCCTTATTCGTTCTCTTAATCGAAACCCTACCGGATCATCCGAGGGACTTGTCGAGATGACTAATCGACAATTGCCGCCATCTGTGGGAACGGCGGGAGCTGGATCCACGTCATCTTCGGCCTCGTCTTTGCCAAGCTTCAACTGGAGCCTAGGATCATCGCCTCCAACGGAGCCGATCCTCTTCGGGTCGCTCGTCTACGCGCCCCTCTCGCCGGAATCTCGCCCGACGTTCAGCGGACTCGAGAATAGCGTCAGCCTGACGTTCGGCAGCTTCCACTTCCACTCCAACAAGGCGGGAGTGATGCACTTCCCCGACCAGATCGGGCTCGGCGAATCGGACTCTAAATCCGTCTCAAGCCCAGTGACCCTCGAGTCTCCATCTGATGACATTGGTCGCGGCCCAGCGTCCAGCGGTGGCTCCATCCGCCGCAACACGCGCAACTTCCACACCATCGAGTCCCCTACCGCGTCACGGTGTTTTCGCGGCGACACGGCGGGCTCGTTTGCCTCCACTTGCCGCCGGTCCCCTACAACGCTGGTACAAGGGCCCCCCTCCCCTACCTCTTCTCGTCGCCAGCTGCCCGCCGGTCCCCTACAACGCTGGTACGAGGGCCCCCTCCCCCCGCCTCGTCTCGCCACCGGGTGCCACTAATTTTCCATCTTATCAAACTTGTAATACTTACTTCCTTGTAAATTGGTAGATCTTACGGTAGGTTGCCACTAATTTTGCATCTTATCAAACTTGCAATACTTACTTCCTTGTAAATTGGTAGATCTTACGGCAGGCTGCCACTAGTCGGTAGATGAACTATTTAACCAATTTGCCTGTAATTTATAACAAATAACTATGTCTGTTTGTAATTTATGACAAATTAATATGTTTTTTTTTGTAATTTGTAACAAATTACTATGTTTTCTTGTAATTTATAACAAATTACTCTGTTTGCTTGTAATTTATAACAAATTACTCTGTATGTTTGCAATTTATAGCAAAGGAGATGGCATGCCATGTATGAAACCGTTACGGCGCAATCTGTTCTGATAATGAGATTGAGGAAGATGACACAATCATGGTTTCCCAAAGGATTACTCTACATAACGATGAGAAAGACCGTCTCGCTCAGCTTCTACCCGTTGGACCCTATATTGTGCTTCTGTTAGTGACTCGCTTGACGCCCACAAATCTGAACATACATGATTTGGTATGTATTTAGCTTCTACCCGTCCCTCTCATTTATGATATTTTCCTTAGTGTTAATATACAGTAAACATGATTACATGCATGTTTCATGCGGAGAAACTACCTAAGAAGATAGCGTAAAATGTTGGCATACGGAGTCATGGATGAGCTAAACTACGACTTGTAGCAGCAGGGGCGCCCGTCACCAGCATTACATACGACAGGACACCCGATCGTCGCATAGTCATTGACATTCTGGGGTGGAAAATGTTCGTCCAAGGCAATAATCTTCAAGTTGACCAACATGTTTTGATCATTCTGGGGTAGAAGCCGTCTCTGATGAGCACCCTTCCTAGGCAGTCTTTAAAATATTCTGTCTCTACTATTGGAGACGGCTATTATTTTTAGCCGCCCGAGAGATTTGGTCTTTAGAGCTTTATTTTTACCAGCTCTACAGATGTATTATTAACGACCCTAGCTTGGATCCGGTGAATGAAACCCGGCTCTTTCGTTGTACGTAAACTGGCTCTAACGCCAGAGTTTGTACTAGTGTATTTTCATTCTTCCCACCGCTCGATGACGAGGACTGCGATGGCGACCCGACTGGTGGCTGCGATGTACAACAACAGGGGCACTTTGGGAGCCGGCGGTTCAAGGACGGGTGCCCGTGTCAGCATCCGCTTGAGGTCACAGAAAGCGGTGTCTTTTTCATGGGTCCACCTGAATTCGTATGCCTTCTTGAAGAGCCGGTATAGGGGCAGTGCTTTCTCGCCCAGCCAGCTGACAAACCGGTTGAGGGAGGCTAGGCAACTGGTGAATTTCTGGATATCTCTCAGGTTCATGGCCCGCTCCATGTTGTCGCTGAAAACGATCTTATCCGGATCGGACTCGATTCCTCGCAGACATACGAGGAAACCGAGGAACTGGCCCGCTGGAACGCCTAACACTCACTTCTTCGTGCTAAGCTTCATCTGGAACCGGCGAAGGTTTGTGAAAGTTTCCTTGATGTCCTCCGGGAGGGTTCGCTTCTGCTTCGTCTTGATGATGATGTCATCAACGTAGGCGTGTACGTTGCGGCCGATTTGGTCGTGCAGGCACCTCTGCATGCATCTGTGGTAGGTGGCACCAGCATTCTTGAGCCGAAAGGGCATGTTGACGTAGCAGTCTGCCCCATATGGGGTGATGAATGATGTTTTGATCTGGTCGGCTGGGTTCAGCTTGATCTGGTTGTAGCCAGAATAGGCATCCAGGAACGACAGTAAGTCGCGACCAGTTGTGGAGTCAATCACTTGGTCTATCTGGGGCAGGGAAAAGGGTTCCTTGGGGCATGCCTTGTTCAGGCTAGTATAATCGATACACATGTGTCAGGTCTTGTCTTTCTTCAGCACCAGGACCAGGTTTGCCAACCAGTCCAGATGGAACACCTCCATGATAAACCCGGCTGCGAGTAACATGGCGATTTCATCCCCTACGGCCCTTCTTCTTTCATCACGAGCCGGAGAAGTGGTTGCTTGACTGGCTTGGCGTTTGGCTTCTCATGAAGTGAGTGCTCAACGAACTGCCTTGGAACACCTGGCATGTCCTGTGGTGACCATGCAAAGATGTCTCAAATGTCATGAAGGAAGTCGGCAAGCTCGCTTTCCTATTTGCTGCTGAGGCCGGCTCCAATGGTGAGGAGCTTCTCGGTGGGCCGGCTGGCATCAAGCGGGATTTGATTGGTGTGATTGGATGCCTGACACTGCATCTCGCCAGCTGACTTCTTGGCAGGCGGGGCTTCCGGCTGCTCCTCCGCGATGGCACGCTTGATTTCTTTGAACTCCACCTCGATGGCAAGGGTTTCACCTATTCTGGAGTCGGCATCGGCACAGGAGACTGACCGCCTGTAATCGTCGGCTACGGTGATGGTTCCGTCTGGACCTGTCAGCTTCATCTTCTGGTAAGTATAGTGTGGCACCGCCATGAATAGGGCAAGGGCTAACCGGTCGAGAATGACGTGGTAAGGGCTGCGGTGGTCCACCACCTCGAACCAGACATGTTCTCGACAGTAGTTCGTCTTGTCTCCGAAGATCACATCCAGCAGGATGGTTCTAATGGGGGAGCAGTTGAGGCCAGGCACAATGTCGTGGAAGACCATCCGGCTGGGCTGCATGTCGTCCATGGTGAGGCCTAGCTTCTCTGTTGTGTCCTTATACAGGATGTTGAGGTTGCTTCCCCCTTTGATGAGCACCCTAGAGAATGTACAAGAGAGCTTGAGGGAGACGATGGTGGGGTCGAGCAACAACGAGTATGTTCCGGGAGAGGGTAGGACATCTAGCTGATCCTCTGGTCCCCAAGTAATGGATTGCCTGGACCAGCGCAGGGGCTGGGGGACGAGAGGGATCACCGTGTTGACCTCAGCGACTCTTCATCGCTCGTCGTTTTGCCTTGGCGTTGGATGACGGAGATGACGTAGGCCCCGTCCTTCTGGGGATACCCGTCGCGACCGGCTCCGGCTGCTGGAGGTGGCTGCCTCGGACGGTTCTCCCGGCTGCGATCGTTGTTGCCGGCTCCGGGTGGTGGCGGGAGTGGTGGTGGTGATAGCACATCCTTGGCTTCTACACCTTTTTTCTAGAGCTCCCGGTCCGGCTGAAGTCGGTGATGTTGTGGTTGGCTAGCAGGCGCCCGGTGATCTGGTACTTGCATGGATCCTTGAGCATCTGCTCGGTGGTGTACTTGGGCTTTATCAACCGGCTACCGCCTTGGCTCTGGCGGGGGTAACGGTTGTCACCGTCGTAGGATGGCTTGCTTATCTTGGCGGTGTTGACAGCTTGGGGCTCGTAGCGCTCGTCGGACATCATGCCTTGCCTCTTCTGGTTGTCCCAGTTGTTTCTAGCCGCGGTCATCGCAATTCCGCTTGTTGTTAGAGCTGGGGCCGGCTGCGTCTCTCCATGTCGGCTGACTGATGACCTGCTGGCCGGATGAATCTAGCCGGATTTGCACCTTCATGGCCGAGTTGGCCGTTGTGTACTTGTCCGCAATGGTCATGAGTTCCTCCATGGTCCTTGGTTCCTTTCGGCAGAGCCGATGCTTCAACATCGTGGCATCGAGGCAGCCGGCTATTAAATAGTCGACTGCCCGCTGGTCGGACACTCTTTCGCAGGTGTTGCACGGGTTGGACCACCTTGTTAGGTAGTCCCTGTCGGTCTTGTCCTTGTGCTAACACAGCTGGCCAGCAGTAGTGGTCGGCCTGGCCACCTATAGGCCCCAATCTGTCGTGGACATTGGTCTGCGGGATTTGGGGGGCTGATCCGCCTAGCGGTCTCCCTCTGGGATTTGGACCCGATTGGCTCCAGTGCGGGGGTCCGGCTGTGGATAGCCGTCTCTTGAGGTGGCCCATCATTTGATCGGGTGGCGGTGACCACAGTTGATAGTTGCGCCGTTGCCCCCTCCCACGGGTTGGCTGGGCGCTTTTGGCGGGGGTCGGAGGTGACACGTCCAGTTGGCCAGTTGTTGGGGTTTGGCGGTGAAGCTTGCCAGTCCGCTCGGGCTGCTGCCTTGGTGGTCTTGGGAGCCCCTCGGTCACCGGTCCGACTCTTGGAGATAGTGTAAGCCCTTCTCTCGAGTGAGGCCTGCTGCTGGCTAGCCGCAGCCTGGAGATTTGCTAGTTCGCGTTGTTGTCGAAGTAGCTCTTCGCAATCAATGCCTTGCATCTCGGCTTATGCAACCTCTGCTACCTTCATGTCCTTGGTGGGGTAGTTGTAGACCCACTGGTGATAACCAGGCGGCAACCCTGGATCGTTTGTGATTCCTAACTCGTAGACAAGGTTGGCCCCGCGCGCGAGGACCTCATCCACCCGGCAGGGGCCCGTCGGAAGGGGGGGGGTGAAGCCGTGGGCCTTGTTGATCTCACGAACTTGCGCTTCGATGGGGCGCTGTGTTGAGTTGACGTTGTAGATGCCGTCTAGGAGGAGCTTGCGCTTGTGCTCTAGCGTCACGACGTTTGCCTCCAGATCCGCATCTGGAGTGATGGGGGAGGTGAGATCTTGCAGTAGGGCATCCATGTCACTCGGAGGGTGGCCGCTGCTCTGTTGGTCGCCGTCCGGAGGCGCGGTAATCACCATGATTTCCGCAAATGTGCGGGGATCTATGCTGCTTTCGCAGCGGGCCTCCTCCGCGAGGAGAAAGTCTGAGCATGTGTGCACCTCGGCAGGGTACTCGGGGACGACGGCGACGAAGACGCGGTGATCGCCGAAGTGGATGATGGAGCCGTCCTCGGGGAGGGTGGAGCTCGGGAAACATCCGGCGTTGTCCATTACGCAGTCGAACGCACCGAACATCAAGACGAGGCCAGAGGAGACGCGCTCGCTCGAGCTGGTAAAGGGTCCCGCGCAAAACGTAACTCCAGTCACCGCCATATGCCCCACGGTGGGCGCTAACTGTCGTGGTATATAACACGGTAACACCATCAAATATCGTTCGCTAGGATGGAGTTTACAAGTGGGACACTACTGCGGGACGACGGTGCTCGCGCGGGATTAGGCCCAAGCGTGACACACGGTGTACCCAGGTTCCGGGCCTTTTCTGTGAGGTAAAACCTCTACTCCTGCAAAGTTAGGACTAAAGTAGATGTTACATAATTGCTCTTGGAGTTGTATCGAGGAAGAAGGCGATGGAAGCCTCTAGGGTTTCTATGAGTGAACGATCGGTCGACCCCCACTGTGGAGAACCCGGCCTGCCTTAAGTAGGTGCTGGCAGGCCGGTCACAGGTGGAGTCCCACTGACTAATTCTACAGCGCCGCGCCCCCTGCCTACAGGGAGCATAGTGCCCAACCGCTTGGTACGGCGCACTGTTGAGGACGTGACAAGCCAGCTACGCCACCTGGTCTTTGTCCTGTCGAGGTACTTGGCGACGTGGGGGGCTGAGACTTGCCAACCAGCGAACTGATCGCCCTGCTTGGCGTGTAGCCGCCTAGCCCCGTAGCCGGTCTTCTTGGTTTCCCTTTGGCCGGGGGGTCCTTTGGTCTTCAGCCCGTACGACCGCTTTATCCCGGAGAGAGGCTGATCTTCAAGATACTTTGAGCCACCTGGGGTCATCCCCCCGACAGGCCGAGTGTAATATTCAAACTCTTTAAGTAATAAAACTCCCTTTATGGAAAAATATTGGGCATGCGGGGATGTCGGTCGGGTTGTCTTGTATTATGATTTCTTTTGAAAAGGAGTATATATTAATATCACAGAGATATCAATTACACTCAGCCTCTGCACCAACTCAATACCCTAATGGAATTACGGATGCACGTAGCCGAAAAAATACTAAAAAAGAAAAGTCCCGCTACAGACTTCCAGTCCTTGGAGCAGCAACGCAACCACCCCCACGACAACATCTTATGTCCAATTTCTCGAAAAGCAACGCCTACAAGAAGGAAATAGTGCACACGCGTCGTCGTTGCCCGATCGAATATCTTGAGTTTTCACCCTGAAGATAGTCTCCCTCTCAAAACAATGCATTCAACAAGACCATTGCCACACACAACCGATTAAGTCCAAACCTTGAATTTTTATCCTGAAAGGTAAGAATTTGAACTTCACCTATGTTGCCGCCCTCACTTCCATATCGATGTCATAATTTCTGAAACTCCAAGCCAGTTCCTAATCGATGCTAAGACTCGAATCACCATTGCTAGTCCTTTAATCTCAACTTTCATATCATTCTCCATCTCTGACTTCACCATAGATTTTCTCATGGGGTCATGTTGTATTACGAATATGTTAGAAAATTGGTTGAATGAAATTCATAAGAATGTTAAAATTGAAATTTAGTGTGTTTTGCTTTGGGTTATATGGAGCGTACATAATGAATTTGTTCATAATAAACGAAGGGTTCCTTCCTCTCTTTTTTCGTTTGTAGACTATCACTTTGTCTACCTACTAGTAGATCAGTAGGATTGTACGTTGTCCTACTTGCAGCCGCTTGTGCAGCAGCGAGCCATGACTAGCAGCCATTGAAAAAAGTTCTATGATGTATTTTCAACCGACGTGGTTGACGGCCTGACAATACGATTACATGTTGATGCGAAGACTCTTCATGTGACTTTTTTTTTTTTTTGTCTTACATCGATCTCATCCACCTTATGTAATTCGTGAGTTGTCCTTTTTTATAAACTCTGCTCCCTCCGTTGTATAATTTAAGTCTTTTAGCAGGCTAAATTAGTTTGCTAAAAAAAAATTACATTGTGGAACAGAGGGGGTATGACATAATAAAATAAATTTGTTATATGTATATATGGATCCGTGCAGGGAAATCAATTTTGCGGCGTTGCATTTTTTTGGGTTTATAGTCTGATCACAGCAGCGAAGAGGTGAAGAACTGAAGACAGTCCCACCTGAGGTCCGACCCTTAGCTATTTCTACGATCCTCGGTGAACCAGCTAATTAATTAGGGAACTGAGATACTAAGGGCATCTCCAGCCGTCCCCCCCGAGCCCCCCCCGGGGTTTTTTTCGCGGCGGAAGCGGCGAATAGCGCCGCTTCTTCACCACTCGGCCCCCCCAGAGGCCCAAATAGCGCCGTTTCGGCGCTAAATAGCGCCGCGGCACCCAGGCCAAACCCAGCCCGCTGGGTTCGGCCTGGAGGGGCGAAACTGCGCGGCCGCGCGCGTGGGCCAGCCCTGTCAGCGACGCGACGGGAAAGCGCGGGAACAGAGGCCACCGCCCGTGACCTCCTTCTCGGCGCCCGCGCCGTCAAAGGCTGCCGGAGTTATGGCGTGGCGGCCGGCCAGTGCATGCAACCCGGTCAAAGGCTGCCGGATTAATGGCGGGGCGGCAGCGGTGACACGCGCGGCGCGGCGACTGGCCCGCCAAGCTATAAAAATGGTGCCCGCCTCCTCCCCGTACGCACATTCTCGTCTCCTCCCTCGCCGTTCTTTCTCCACCTTCTCCGTCCTCGCCCTCGCCGCAATGGATCGTCTCTGGGACGCGTGGCCCGACAGCGACTACGACGACGAGCTGCAGCCAGCGGCGCCGGAGCTACTTCAGCCGCAACAGGTGGCGCCGGAGCCTGACGAAGACATAGATCTTGGACCCTGCGGGTAAGGACACCCCCTCTCAGGCCCAATGTCAAGGCCCAAGAAGAGGCGCCCTTGGAAGACTCCAGAAGGCCTACCAGAAGCCCACCCGCACCAATCTTGCGGGTTAAGTTAGGTAGTTTTGTAACCGACCTAAGCTAGGGTTTGAATCCTCTCCGGGTAGGACTCGAGACCTGGCCATCTATATAAGGCCAGGAGAGCCCTCAAGGAGAGGACCAAGCAATACCGCACGACCAAAAAGCCTCGGAACTCGAGATCTACTCTCGATTCGAGCAACCTGTAACCGATCTAATCATCCAATACAGATCGACACGAGGCAGGAGTAAGGGTTTTACCTCTACGAGGGCCCCGAACCTGGGTAAATCTTGCCTTCTGTCTAGCCGACGATCTCACCAGCGCCCATGATTTCTCCTAATCGAAACCCGATAGGGTCACCTAAGGGACTTGTCGAGTCAGGGATTCGACAATTGGCGCCGTCTGTGGGAATCGCGGGCGCTGGATCACCGGCATCTTCGGCTTCATCGACATCCAACTCCCGTTGGAAACCAACGACTACGGCTCCGAACAATCCTATACGGATCGGATCTGTCGTGGTCACGCCTCACTCGCCGGAATCTCGCCCGGCGTTCGAGGAACTGGAGAAGAGCGTCACCCTGACGTTCGGGAGCTTCAACTTCATGGCGAACAGAGACGGGATCCTCCACTTCTCAGATGAATCTGAAACCGAATCTGGAACCGCCAACTCGCGCTTTCCTACAGGGAAAAGCGGCGAGTCCATCCGCTACAACGCAGTCGACTACCACACACTCTCGACAGAGGAACCCTCTCGGGTGCGGAGAGCTTTTCGATCTACGCCTAGGACACACGGACCACAACTGGCCCAAGTCTGCATGGCAGGGTCGGAACAGCCCTCGGAAACTGAATATAGCGCGACCGAGCGCGATATAATCGGCGTTTCGCGGGAAGCCTGGAAAATAGCCAAGGAATCCATGCGAAAGAGCCAGCCGCCTGCGGCGGGAGCCACACAGGAAGACCTGACCGCCTACCACTATCACCTAGTGAGGGCGGCCTCAAACATCAAGGATGCCCGAGCAGATCTAGCCCGTCGCAGGAGAGCGGCGGATGAATCAAGCCAACGTCGAGCCGAGCTATCCCACGCACCTTCAGTCGGTACCCGACCTAGGGGGAAGGGACCCGCGGCGTCGACGAGGGACCACGAATCTATGGCTGGAACCAACAGGTCCACCACGTCTTCTTTCATGAGGGTCGACGACGATGGCAACGTCTACCCGCAAACCCCAGCCGCTGCGATCCTAGCCGCAGCAACCTACAGGCAGATGAATCAGCCGACGGATAGCGATCCCCGGGTGGAACAATACAAGCACATTCGCAAAGGTCTAGGGCTGGCGGCCGCGAGGCTCGCCTCTCACGATCGCAAAGAACAATTGGAGAAGGAGCGACTGGAGAAGGATAAGGACAAGGAAACGCCCCGCAGGCACAGAAGCTCTTCCCCGAGAAAAGACAAGTCGCCACGTCGTGGCCGAGGGAAAGAAGCCCGCCGCCGTGACGACAGTCGAAGCAATGGCGACGACAGCCCGAGAGAAAAAAGCCCGCGACACCGCGGCAGCCGTTCACGCAAACGAAGCAAGGAACCACGGAAGAACTCCGATCGCGATCAACCCGGACGGGACGCGCGATCAGACATCGCGCAAAACAAGGTGGATAGAGCAAGGGCGTCAAGATATCGCGATCGATCATCATCCGGCTCTTCGGATGACGAAACCTGCGGCGCACTATGCTTCGCCCGTAGTATCCGCGAGGCGCCCCTACCCAAGCGATTCAAGCTCAGCACGGAAGTGACGAAGTACGACGGCTCACTCGAGCCCTCTCAATGGTTGAGCGACTACCTCACGGCAGTGAAATGCCAACGTGGTAACAAGAACACGGCTATGCAATACCTCAATTTGCACCTAGCCGGAGCAGCCCGCAGCTGGCTGGAAAGGAGACCACGATCTTGCTACGCATCATGGGACGACTTACACCGTGATTTCTGCAAGAACTTCCAGTCAACCTACAAGAGACCAGCTACAATCGAAGAACTACGAGCCTGCAAACAGAAAAGCGGTGAATCTACCCGAGAATACATCCAGCGGTGGAACACACTCAGGAACACCGCAGGGACAATCTCTGAAGAAGTGGCGATTGAGGCCTTCGCCAAAGGAGCAAGAAGAACCGCGTTTCGAGAAGAGCTCGGCAGAGCCGCGCCCAAAACCATCGGGGAGCTCATGGTCATAGCCGAAAAATGGGCCAATGGAGAAGATGCAGTACGCAACGAAAGAGGATCATCACCTGCACACGAGGACGACCGTCACGGACGAAGGAAGAGAAGAAAATATTACGACCACGATGATAGAGAAGAACTGGTGGCAGCAGAATTCACGCGAAGTCGCGACTCCGGTCGTCGCGGAAGTCGCGAATGGAAACCAAAGGCAGAAGAAAAATCACCCGAGGAAGACCTCGATGCGTACTGCTCGCTACATCTGTTCACAGACAAGCGCACGGGCAAGACTAAGGCAACGCACCTTCTCAAGGATTGCCGAAAGTTCATCGAAATCTCGGACGCGCTCGCCAAGAAAAGATTTGCTTCTACCCAAAACTATCCACCACTGCCAGGAGGGGGACAACAATTCCAGCTACCACCGCCTCCACCTCCACCGACCAACCCAAACATGGCGCTCGCCGCATTGCCAGCGCCACCACAGCAAAACGCGGGAGCAAATACATACCCGACTCCGCATGGACAACTCCTCGGGATGATACAGAAGGTATGCCCCTCTCGCAGAGCTCAAAAGACTAACTCGAGACAAATATGCATGGCAGTGCAGACGCCACCAACAAAGCCCGAGTACCTGAAGATGGCCGATCAGCCAATCACGTTCTCGAAAGAAGACCACCCGCCACGAGTTTATCGGCCGGGACACGCCGCCCTCGTCATTCAAGCTCAAATTGGCAATTATGACCTGGCCCGTGTGTTCATGGACGGTGGCAGTGGCATCAACATCATCTACGCGGATACACTCCGTCGAATGAACAAAAATCTGGACGGCCTAAGGGAATCAGAAACATCCTTCCACGGGATAGTTCCGGGCAAAGCAATCCGTCCACTCGGAACAATCAACTTAGAAGTTGTACTGGGCTCCCCACTGTCGTGGTGGTGTCACGGCAGATGCCATGGGATGGCTAAAGATGTGGGGACGATGGACGCTGGAGGTGTCCGGGGAGGGATCACGCGATGAGTAGCCGCGTGAGGTAAGATCCACACAACACAAACAACACGATGTACCCAGGTTCAGGGCCCTCGTGAGGAGGTAAAACCCCTACTCCTGCCTTTCTCTATGTATTATGATGTCTCTCCGAGTAGCCACAGTACAAATGGTATCTCTACCGAGTAGCCTCTCTCCTCTCCGAGTAGGGCTAGGTCAAGAACTTAGGGTTCCTAGGGCTCCAGAATGAGCATGGAGCAAGATCCTTGAGTCTGCCTCGCGCAGGAGGCGGCGGGGCACCTTATATACATGGTGCCCAGCCGGATACGTCCAAATCTAGACAAGTGTCGACATAGTGTGCACATCGTCCTTTCTCCGAGTACCCGCTGACAGCTTTGGTTCCTAATCTTGGCTGCTTCCGTAAAGTCGTTGGGCAAAACTAGGGGACAGACTGGTATCACTGTACCTAGGCACAGAGTAGGGCCCCCTTATCCTGCCACCGCCTGCTTCCATGCTGTCACTGTCAGGGAGACCGGCCCCAGATGAACAGTAGTTCGAATGCTGCCAAGTACGGACCCAGGATACGCGGGATCCTGTGTCAGAACGGCTCCTTTGACTTTCTGGCCGGAGTAGGTTCCCGCCAATTGTTCCCGCCAATTGTACTCGGGCCAACCCTTCTACTCGAAAGGGTAGAACTTGATTGATATCTCCTTCTGGTCATCTTGAGGTGAGACCGAGTAGCAGTCGACCGGGTACCGAGTACCAGGTAGTCGGCTACTCGACCAAACCTCTCTTCTGTAAGCTGCCTTTACCACCTGTCTTTACCCTACTCGGGGGTAACCCCCCGACAGCAGTCCCCGAAGCTGGTTGAGTCTTGCGAACTTGTTCACTAGGCTCTGCCAGCTTAAAACCAGCCTTTGCATCTCATCCCTTGAACCTCAAGATGCCGAGTAGAACCTCCGAGTAGCTATCTGGAAAGTACCTTGAGTTTCCTCTTTTCCGAGTTGCACTTGCTTTCTACTCTGTAACCGAGTAAAAAGACTTAGAGAAATTTCCCATATTGAGCCTCTGCAGCACAGAGCACAATCCAGCCCTTCGCGCAGCAACTGCACACGTGTCAAGCATCCACGACCTCGTCGTTTCGTTGCCCAGGACACGACCTGCCACGCGTCCAGTTTTCACGCAGTGGGCCCACCGGCCGTCATGTCCCATCAAGTGTAGTTATAGACCACGATTCGGTGGTGGGATCAACTGCGGCCATTACGCGCGCAACCGGCGCTTGTGTGCGTTTCTAGCCGGCCACAGGATCCACCACACGCCACAATCGATCCCACTCCCAAGACGGTAACGGTAAACTCGCGGAGGAGATATAAATACCTCCGCCGGTAACTTCCTTTTCCCCTTCCCTTGCACTATTCCTCCTTCGTCTCCTGCTCTTCTCCGCCACCGAGCTCTCCGCCGCCGCGCACGCTCTTGCGCCGCCGCGGACTCAATCCCCCAAACAACTCCCCTCAAAATCTTCCACTCCTTCCACCCGCAGCAATGGCCAAAGCTGGCTGGGCCGGCTCCTCCGTCACCGCGGAAGATTGCGCCTGGCTCGTCAATACCAGGCGAGTCCCTCCCGGCGTGGAGTGCCGGGCGCCAGACGGTGAAATCGTGCCATCCCCGCGGGAGGGTGAGCGCGTGGTCTTCATGTCGCATTTTGAGCGCGGGTTCGGATTGCCCGCCTCCGATTTCCTGCGGAAGTTCCTTAATCACTTCGGCATCCAGATGCATCATCTGCCCCCCAATGCCGTCGTCTTCCTCGCCTACCACGCCGTGGTCTGCGAGGCCTTCCTCGGCATCCGGCCCACGTGGGAGACGTGGCTCAGGTACTTCCACTTGCGCCAGCAATCCACCGGGAAGAAAGACTCCGCGGGCGTCGCCCGCGCCACCGACACCGGCTGCGCCATGATGGTGCAGCGGTCCGGGACGAACCACCCCCGCATCAAGGGGCTGGACTCCGTCAAGCTGTGGCAGAAGACGTTCCTCTACGTCAAGAACGTTGCCGCCGCGGAAGGAGCCCAGGTGGACGATCGAATCAACTTGCCCGTTTGGAGCAATCGCGCTCCAATCGGGATGTACTGGAAGGACAAGCCCGTCAATGACGAGGACGCCATCGAGATGGAGAATAGACTCGGCTGGCTGAAGGCGCAGGGCCTCAAGAATGACGATCCGGTGGCTTGCTGGATCCAGCGCCGAGTGCTGCCCTTGCAGGAGCGCTGCCATCTCATGTGTTACATGGGAGGCCCCCGCGACTGCACTAGGACCACCACCATCGAGATCGACAACATCGATGTTCCCTGGCACGCAAGGAACATCTTGACAACAAATCTTGGCGACCACTGGCAATACGGGTTCGTCCCGTACAGCCGTACAAAGCCAATTGAGCGGGTACGCCTTTCTCACTTTGCTCTCTGCATTTACTTTCCGAGTAGTTAATTCCTCCTCCTGCCGCGAGTAGCGATCATCTTCTGCACCGAGTAGGGTACCTAGCCGAATTGCGTAGGCTTAATGTGCTTCGTGCTTGCACGCCTTGCCGGATAGCCTACTCGAGAACAACTCTTAGGCTCGATGTGCTTTATACCTGCACGCCCTTCCGAGTAAGACCTTTCAGCAAACATGCTTAGGCTTAGTATGCTTTGTGTTTGCACGCCTATCCGGGTAGAATGCTTAGTAAACCGCCTAGGCTTTGTGTGCTTTGCACCTGCACGCCTATCCGAGTAGAATTCCTTCCTGGTACTCGGCTAGTCTGTGATCCTTCTCTGCTTTTCAGGTCCTCACTCGCCAGATAATCGAGAGCTGCGAGGTTTTTGAGGGCAACTGGTCTCCTGATCGCGAGGAGGACGATGTGCCCTCTTTCGATGCCGCGGAGCAGACCAACCTCTCTCGTTCCCCCATTACTGACAAGCGCGACGCTCTCCGCACCTGGTCTGATGAAGACTTTGACGGTAACTACCCTTTCATTCTGTTTGTTTCCGAGAAGCACCAGTCCCTCGTTTGCTGTTTCTGATTCTTTCCTTTTTTCTCTTGGATTCTCAGATGAAGTTGCCGCGGAAAAGGACGACGAGGACGAAGACGAGAACGAGGGCGATGCGCCCCTAGTCATCAAGCCTCTGTCCGTCGCCGCTCCTGAGACCCGCAAACGGACTGGTAGCGGAGCACCAGCGCCTCCTGCCAAGCGGAAGAAGCCCGCCGAGAAGAAGGTGGTCGTGAAGAGGTCCAGACGAGAGCTCAAGTGCACCACCGCGTAAGCCCTCTTCTCGGTCGCCTCCCTTCTCGCGCTGTGCTATTTTCCTCAATCTTCTTCTAATTTGTGATTTCCCTTTCTCTGCAGACCTCCTATGGACGCGAACGCAGCTCTCGCGTCTGACCACACTAAGGAAAAATCAGTACCTCTGGTCAATCTGGATGATGATGAGGACCACACCGTCGACGTCGCTGCTGCCAACGCACAGACTGCTGATGCTCCAGAAGCAGAATCAGAACCAGCAGCACAGGACACTACCGTCCACAATGAGAGACCCCCTTCTCCTCCGGCTAGCAATGCCGAGGAGAATCAAGATCAAGAGATGCAAGACAACACCGCCGCCGAGCGGCCTGAAGCAGAACAAGAGCAGCCCACCACGGGGGCTGCTGCACAAGAGAATCTCGCTACCGAGCAGCGAGTAGAAGACACCACCGCCACGGATGCCAACACGACAGATGCTTATCCACTGAGCAGCGTGCAGCCGGGCGGCGCACCGAGTAGCGCCCAGCCAGGAGCTGCACAAAGCGATGGATCCGTGGTGCCACCCACTGTGCAAGGCCCTACACCGCCAAACTCCTCCTCACCGCCGCAGACCAAGGATACATCCAGCCCTCCTGCCGGGCGAGTAACCAGGCAGCGAGCCCTGGATGCTCTAAAGGATGAGGTTGACAGAAGGGCAGCCGAGAAGGAAGCTGCTGAGAAGGCCAAGGCCGAGGAGGAAGCCGCCGCGAAGGCCAAGGCTGAGAAGGAAGCTGCTGAGAGAGCCAAGGCCGAGAAGGAAGCCGCCGAGAAGGCGAAGGCCAAAGCTGACGGGAAGAAAACTCAAGATCCCGAGAAGGAAAGGACGAAGAAGCGGTCCAGAGACCAAGTGCCGCTACCAGCCTCAGGTGGAGCACTCGTGATCCACGAGTCTGGCCCGATTCCCGCCGCGCTCTCAGCTGATGCTCGCGCTGCTGGCCAGCCTTGCTACCCGGAGTACATGATTGAGGTTAGCCATCAGCACTCAATCGGCTTCCCTCCCAAGGACAAAGCTTTAGCTATCCAGAGGGGAAGGAAGGTTGTAGCCATGAACTCCCCTCCTCCAGATCCAAGCCAACCCCAGTCTGTCAACATCGCTTCTCGTGGAGTCCAAGACAAACCAATAACTTCAAAAGGCCTTGAGCAGGTACTGGACACCATTGGCTTCATTGACGCCAAATGGGATAGCAAGGTTCTCGGCGTGGAGAAGTGGCACGGTCTTAGCCTTGGCGGCATCGACCACATGCGCGTGGACTGGAACAAGGTTGACCTGGGACGCAATCCCATGTCCGTCTCCACCGAGACCGCGACACTCGCAGCCAAAATGTTCCTGCACCGCAAGAATGCCGAGGACATCGAGCAGGCCTACGCAGTAAGTTTTCCTTATCTTTTCCGAGTTGAATTTTCTTCTCTTCTATTCGCCTTTCTGCTCCTTTCCATCACTCCCAGTCCCCGAGATTCTAGCCGAGTAGGTGGATACTCTCCGAGTAGCCTCCTACTCGGGTTGAATCTACTCTGCTTTTTCTAACTTGCTTCTTCTCGCTTCTCAGGATAGCGTCCTGAAGCGGACCAATCTATACCGCCATCTTCTCTGGAACCACTCTATCGCCAGGAGGCGAATTGCTGCTTTAGAGAAGGAAAAGGCAGCTGCGGAGGCAGCCAGCAAGAACGCCAACGACAGCACCCAGCAGCTGGCTGAATTGCAAGGTACGCTTTTAGCTGTGCGATTCATGCGTTTTTTGTTTACGCTCGCTTATGCTTTCTTTTGCGCTAACCTTTTCTACTCTGCAGAGAAACTGAAGAGCCTAGCCGAAGAGCACGAGAAATGCCGCACTTTCGTGAAGAACGCCGAAGCCACCATCAAAAGGCTGGAAGGTGAGTTTGTTGTTTACTCGGTTCGATCTGGAATCTGTTTCTTCGCTGCTTCTCTATTGACCTTGTCTGGCTCTTCGCAGAAGATCACAAGTTGTTTGCTGAGGCACACCAAGATTGTGTCAAACCAGCAGAGGTGCAGAACCAGCTGTCCAACCAGGCCGCTGTGTTGCTGAAGGATCACGCCACCGAGACCGAGAAGCTGCAACTCCAGTTGCAAAAGGCACTCCAGGATGCCATCAAAATTGGCGCCGAGAGGGACAGAGCAAACACCGAGAAGGCCAAGGCCGAGACCACTTTCAGAGCCAAGGAGAGGGCCCTTGAGCAGGAATGCGAAACTTTAAAGAAGACCAACGCTGACCTCTTCGCTCAGATGGATAGCTTGCGCCTGATCCAAGAAAAGCACATTTCTAACGAGGAGTCCTGGAAGACCCAGCTGCAGCGGCTGCGCAACGAACTGTCCGGTAAGTCTTTTCTTCGCTGCTTCTTTTCTTCTCGGTCGTATTTCTTCTCGGTTTTCCTCTACTCGGTTCTGAAGTTACCACATGCTATTTCAGAGATCTGGCCTCATCTTGACTCCCCTTCTGCGCCTACGGTGGCCAAGGCCCAAGCAGCTCGCCTTGCGAAAGGTGAGGCAGCAGATACCAGAGCCGAGATCGAGGACAGCTTGCTGGTGCTCAAAGGCTATTTCGAACAGCTGGCTGGCGTCGGAACTGACTTGGTGCACGAGGGCTTTGAGCTCCATAGGCTGTTTTGGCCTCATGATCTTCAGCCAACCACCATGAAGGGCCTAGCCTTCAAGCTGAAGAATGTGAAGAAGGAGTTGAAGAAGTGGCATGCTTCGGGAGCCCGGGCCGGTGCGGACGTGATGCTTCTCTGCATAGCATCCTGGTATGAAAACCTCAACATGCAGCTCATCCGCGGGAAGCGCAACAATTCCAAGTGGGAGGTAGATCCCGACTGCGTGGCCACACGCAAGCAGATCGCCTACGAGGTCGCGGAGTGCGCTGAGACGGAGACCTTCATCGAGGGCCTCCCCGCGCCCGACACCGAGTACGAAGAGGAAGAGGAAGAGGACGACGAAGTGGAATCCGACTTGGAAGGCCTCTTCGAATCTCCGGAGGGCAAGGCCGGGAAAGGGAAGAACGTCGCCGTCGCGAGTAGCGATGAGGACGAGTACGCCCACATCGACACCGCCGCACTCGACTTTGGCACCTCCTCAGGTGCTGCTCTCGACGACACGGTGCCCCCTCCTGGCCAGGCTTCAGGCTCCTCTTCGGCTCCAGGACTCGTCTCGGTGGCAACGGCCACTTCTGAGCAGGCGGCCACCCAGGATGATGCCGAGATGAAGGAATCTGCCACCGTGCAGACGGAAGCGGATGCCACCCATGCCAGCACCGAAGAAACAGCTGCCATGACCGCCACCAAAGAAGCTGCTGCCAAGACCGCCGCCGAAGAAACAGCAGCCAAGGCCAGCGCCGAGAACACTGCCTCCTCATCTTGAAGCAACCTGCACTCTCTTTCAACTCGAACACTTATCAGATCCCCGGGATGCCGGGAGCAGATGTAATAGACTATCTTTGTTTTGCTTGCTACTCAGTTTTTATGCCCACTCTTGTTTATTTCGACATTAATCAATTTGAACGACGCTGGCTTAATGCCGAGTTGCGTTTCCATGCGAGTCCCCGAGTTGCATTTCTTATTCACCCTATCTTTTCATCTCTGCTCTACCCGCGACTTGTCGCTTTTTTGGTATTCGAGTCACAAGAATCAAGTAGTACGGCTGCAAATACTTAGCCGCTAGAAGCAATCATGGTAACGCAGCCCACCACTTAGCCGAGAAGACGAAAACAGGGAACAAAAGTGACCAACAATCTACTCGGTTCCTGCACTCTTTCTTCCTTAGCGATTTTCGTGTGCTCATTGACCTTTTGCTTGTTCTCTTGCTTGCCATGAAGCCGGGTTCCGGACAGCAGCAGAGTCGAAGAGTTGGCATATAGGTTTAAACACACTACTCAATGCACTTATGAGTTCTGAAGTGGAGCAACCGAATAGACAAAGGATCAAGCCGAGTAAAAACACTTAGAGCAATTTTGGACGAGGGCAGTCCCCGAGAACAATTTCAGATTGCAGAGTAGAATTTCAACTCGGATAAGAGGGTACATACACATTTTTTGCTTACGAATGAAAACGACGAAGTATAGCTACATTCCAAGGGCGCTTGGTTTCCTCTCCAGCTTTATCTGCCCTGTTCGCCTGCGATGGGCGCACATCTACAAGATAGTACGCATCATTGTGCAGCGCTTTGCTCACAATGAAAGGCCCTTCCCACGGAGGAGACAACTTGTGCATCCCTGCTGTGCGCTGCACAAGCCTAAGGACCATGTCTCCTTCTCGGAAAACCCTTGGGTTCACCTTTCGGCTATGATAGCGCCGCAGGTTTTGCTGGTAGATAGCCGAACGTGACAGAGTCAGCTCTCTTGCTTCTTCAAGCAGGTCAACGTCGTCTTCTCGAGCTTCTCGAGCCTCCACCTCAGTGTAGAGGGCTACTCGGGGGGAGTCATGCTCTAAGTCTATTGGCAACACGGCCTCAGCCCCGTATACCAAGAAGAATGGCGTGTAGCCGGTTGACCGGTTAGGGGTAGTCCTTAGACTCCACAATACCGCTGGCAACTCTTCTAGCCAACACCCAGGTGTTTTCAGCAATGGCTCAATCAGCCTTGGCTTGATGCCTGCCAGTACCATTCCATTTGCTCTCTCAACTTGCCCATTGGAGGCAGGGTGCGCGACTGACGCAACGTCTAGTCGGATATGCTTATCTCTGCAGAATCGCACCATTGCCCCCTCTGCAAAGTTGGTGCCGTTGTCGGTGATGATACTGTGCGGGTAGCCATATCTCATGATCACATCCTTCACGAACTTCACAGCTGTGACCCCATCGCACTTCCGAATAGGTTTCACCTCGATCCACTTGGTGAACTTGTCCACCATGACCAAGATATGTGTCATATTGCCTTTAGCCGGCTTGAAAGGACCAACCATATCCAAGCACCAAACAGCAAATGGCCATGTGATAGGGATTGTTTTCAACTCGGAAGCAGGCATGTGAATCTTACTTGCGAACATCTGGCAGCCGTTGCACTTCCTCACAATATCCTCAGCTTGCTGCAGTTCAGTGAGCCAGTAGAAGCCATGCCGAAAAGCTTTCTTGACCAAAGCCCGAGATGAGGCGTGATGCCCACATTCCCCTTGATGTATCTCCACCAGGATTTCTTCTCCCTCTTCTGGGCTCACACAACGTTGCAGCACACCGGTGGCACTTCTCTTGTGCAGCACATCTCGGACTATAGTGTAGCCCTTGGACCTTCTCTGAATCTGCCTCGCAGTCACCTCATCTTCAGGTAAAGTACCGTCCTTTAGAAAGGATAATATGGGCATAGCCCAACTCGGCGTCTCCCGTATGGGAAACACTGGTTCGTCCAGTTCCATTGGGATAGGCTCTTGCGGCTGCACAGGAGGAGTAGGAGCGCTTCTTTGCAGCCCAGACCGATTGGCGAGAACTTCTTCAATGAATGCGACAGCCTCTGGGTTGAGGGCGGCAGTCCCCGAGTACAGAGTGGCAGTCCCCGAGTAAGGAGTGGCAGTCCCCGAGTAGGGAGTGGCAGTCCCCGAGTACGGAGTGGCAGTCCCCGAGTAAGGAGTGGCAGTCCCCGAGTAGGGAGTGGCAGTCCCCGAGTAGGGAGTGGCAGTCCCCGAGTAGAGGACGGCAGTCCCCGGGTTCCCTGCAGCATTCTCCCAGTCAATCTCCATTGGGTCAGATTCTTCACTTGGCAGAGAAGAAACAAAGATGGATTCCGAGTTGGGGGAAGGCTTGATGGATGGCTTCCTCAAATGCTCCAAGGCAATCCCTGCCGGGATGGACCGCCGAGAAGATCCCAACTTGGATAGCTCGTCTGCTGCTTCGTTCTCTGCTCGGTGAATGTGCTGGAACTCACAGCCTTCGAAAAACCCAGTCATTGACTGCACCAAGAAACGATACGATGCCATGTTGGCATCCAACGCATCCCAGGTACCCGAGACTTGCTGCACCACCAGATCTGAATCACCATAGCATATAATGCGCTGCACGCCAACCTCCTTTGCTACTCGCAAACCATGCACCACTGCCTCGTACTCGGCTACATTGTTGGATGCCTTGAAATGAATCTGCAACACATACTTGAGCTGATCTCGCTTGGGTGACGTGAGCACGACGCCAGCACCAAGGCCCTCCTTCACTTTCGAGCCATCGAAATGCATCCTCCAATAGTTGGAAACTGGAGCGGGAGGTTCATACTGCATCTCGGCCCAGTCCACAAGAAACTCTGCCAGGACCTGAGACTTGATTGCTTCTCTTCTCGCATACGCGGGAGCGTACGCGGCTAGCTCAATCGCCCACTTGGCTACTCTGCCACTCGCCTCCTTGTTACCCATGATATCCGAGATGGGAGCAGAACTCACAACGGTGATGGGGTGCTCCTGGAAGTAATGCTTCAGCTTCCTGGCGCCCAGGTACACACCATATGTCATCTTCTGGTAGTGCGGATAGTTTTGCTTGGAACTGGACAGCACTTCACTGAGATAATAGACTGGGCGCTGCACACTCTTGCCTTCTTCTTCCCGCTCCACCACTATCACAACGCTGACTACTCGGTTAGTCGCAGCAATGTACAACAGCATAGGCTCCTTGGGTAGCGGACTAGCCAAGACGGGAGCGCTAGCCAGCATTGCTTTCAGCTCATTGAATGCCACATCCGCCTGCGGAGTCCAGACGAACTTGTCACTTTTCTTCATCAGCTGATATAGAGGCAGAGCCTTCTCGCCCATTCGGCCCAGAAAACGGCTAAGAGATGCCAGACAACCCGTGAACTTCTGCACATCTTTCAGTGATCTCGGCAAAGACATGCTCTCAATAGCTTTTATCTTAGAAGGATTGGCTTCAATGCCCCGACTAGAAACCAGAAAACCGAGTAGCTTTCCAGCCGGTACACCAAAGGTGCACTTACTCGGATTCAGTTTCATTTTGTACTTGCGTAGGTTAGCAAAGGTTTCCTCCAGGTCGGCAAGCAGAGTATGTGTTTTATTCGTTTTGATGACAATGTCATCTACGTACACCTGCACATTCTTGCCGAGCTGGTCATGCAAGCATTTCTGCATGCATCTCTAATAGGTTGCACCCGCATTCCTCAAGCCAAAACACATGACACGATAGCAATAAGCCCCGTACGGTGTAATGAAAGCAGTCTTTATTTGATCAGCAGGGTTGAGTGCAATCTGGTGGAAACCAGAGTAGGCATCTATGAAAGACAACAGTTCACAACCAGCAGTGGAATCGATCACCTGATCGATGCGGGGTAGCGGGAAAGGATCCTTGGGGCATGCCTTGTTCAAGTCGGTGTAGTCGACACACATGCGCCATGCAGTGGCAGCCTTGGGATCTTCCTTTTTCTTCTCGACCATGACCGGGTTGGCTAACCAATCCGGATGCAGCACTTCCATGATGAAGTTACTGATCAGCAGCTTGGTGATCTGATCACCGATGGCCTTCCTTCTCTCATCTCCGAAACGGCGCAAAGCCTGCTTCACGGGCTTGGCGTCAGGACGCACATGCAAAGAGTGCTCAACCAACTCCCTCGGGACTCCTGGTAGATCTTCATTGGTCCAGGCGAACACATCCCGATTCTCACGGAGGAAGTGGATGAGCGCGCTTTCCTATTTCTCCGCCAACCCGGAACCAATGATGGCCACGCGCTCCGGGAACTCGGGGTCAACCTGGACTGTCTTGGTCTCCTTGGCAGCTTGGAAAGCAGTACCATGCTGGGTACTCGGCACACCTTGTGCGCCAGCTTGTGCGGACTGAGCCATGGCCACCACCTCGTACATCTTCTTCTTCTCGGCAGCGATCACCATCGATTCCGCCAGCTGGGAGCTAGCAGAGGCACACTCCATGGACTTCTTGTAATCTCCCGAGATGGTGATGATGCCATTGGGACCAGGGATCTTCATCTTTAGATAAGCCACATGTGTAGAGGCCATGAACTTTCTCAGAGCAGGCCTGCCGAGTAGAGCATGATAGGGGCTCTGATGATCCACCACTTCAAACTGCAGGCGCTCTGTGCGGCAGTTCTCCCGGGTACCGAATAGCACATCAATCCACACTCGGCCAATCGGGTTGCACGAGATCCCGGGCACAATGCCATGGAAAGTGGTCTTGCTAGGCAGCATCATGTTCTCGGCCAGGCCCAACTTCTCGAGTGTGTCCTTGTACACAATGTTGATGCTGCTGCCGTTGTCGATTAGCACCTTGCTGAACCTCACATTCTTCTCGGGACCCAGGAAGGTAGGATCCAGCACCAAAGCGTAGGTGCCCGGATTGGGCATCACCTTGGGATGATCTGCCCGAGTCCACCTGATCTCCTGGTCACACCAATACATGTAGTGAGGGACAGCAGGAATCACTGCGTTGACCTCCATGGCCCGCTTGTGCTGTGACTGCTTGTCGACTGCCTCAGAAGTGAAGATCATATAGCTCTCATGGTGCTCTTGGTACTGGTTGGAGCCATTGCCCCCATTGTTGCCATTGTTGTTGTTGTTGCCCTGATAGTTGTTGTT
Source organism: Alopecurus myosuroides (assembly GCA_028641055.1). Lineage (NCBI taxonomy): Eukaryota > Viridiplantae > Streptophyta > Magnoliopsida > Poales > Poaceae > Alopecurus > Alopecurus myosuroides. The sequence goes on along the minus strand of CM054060.1, from coordinate 233,038,118 downwards.
GCCTCTGTTGTTGTTGTTGCGGTTGTAGTTGTTGTTGTTGTTGCGGTATCTCTCATTGTTGAAGTTCCGGTTGGCTCCTAAAGCCACCTGGTTGACATTCTCTCTTCTCGGGTACACTGGCGGCCGAGTTGCGGGTGCGCGAGTAGGCTGAACAGTAGCATTGGCGGCTGGCAGAGGAGGAGGAGGAGGCAAGCCATCACTCTTGATCACATCCCACCATTCGCACTGCCGAGTAGTGTGGTTCGCAGGCCTCGAGGGATGATGAGTGTGAAAGCTGCATGGGCCATCCTTCATGTCGTCAAAGACAAACTTCTTCGGCTGCTCGGAGTTCCCGCTACCCGACTGCGCAGTGCGGAACGGTTTCTTGTTGCCCTGGCCCTGGTTCCGGTTCTGCCCGTAGGCTCCAGCAGGTTTCTGCCTTTGGCCACCACCGCCTCCGACATTCACTGCATTCACCTCCTCGGGGTCATACCGAGTATCTACTCGGCGCTTGTTGCGGAACTCGTTGCGCTTGCTGCTGTTGAAGTTTCTTCTCGGCTCAGAGGAGTCCATCAGTGGCTGAGTAGGATCACCGAGTGCGTACTGATCCGCAATCTTGATGGTCTCGGCCAGGGTGTTCGGCATCTCTCTCTGCAATCTCTGCCAAAGCATGCTGCCATGTCGGCAACCCTGCGCAAACCAAGTGATGGCATGTGCTTCATTCACACCCTCACAAGTGTTCCTCAGCGTGCTCCACCGAGTAAGGTACTCGCGGTCCGTCTCGTCTTCTCGCTGCCTGCAAGCTGACAGCTGCTGTGGCCTATTCGGCCTCTTGTATGTACTCGTGAAGTTGCTGATGAAGGCATCCGAGAAGTCCAGCCAGCAGTTAATGCTGTTCTTGGGCAAGTTGTTGAGCCAAGTGCGAGCTGGACCCTCTAGCATCTGCGGCACATAGCGCACCGCCCATCTCCTGTTGCCATTCGCGATATGAACCGCGGTGACATAGTCATTGAGCCAATCTTCAGGATTGGTGCTACCATTGTAGCTCTTGGTGCCTCTTGCAAGCTGGAAGCCCTTCACGGAAGGCTCGTTCATGATGCGCGGGCCAAAACACTCGGGGCCAGGAGGACCCGTGCTCTCAAGCCGCGCCGACAAGCTGATACGGTCCAGCTGGTGCCTTGCATCTCCAGGCGCCAACACACGCTCACCGACACGGTCATGGATGTCATAACCAGCCATCTCCATAGCCGAGTAGCCATCATCATACCTATCCACCTTCATAGCTGCGGGCTGCTCCACCGGGTTGGCGACTGGTGCCACTGGGCGCGGCTGCTGCCTCTGCCGAGTAGGCTGAGCTGCGGGTTGCCGAGAAGTACCCGGACGCGCGGCTTCTCGGGCACGGCTTTGAGCTTGATGGGCTTGAGAGCCTGCTCTTGCAGCGTTGTGTTCCTGCCCGGGCTGCTGCGGCACAGCAACCTGTTTCGCGGCAGCAGCCGGGTCATACACCTGCATTTGCCTGTCTCTACCCGAGCGCCCACTGCGGCTCTTCTCGCGGCTGGGATGCGGAGACGAGGCCTGATCGTTAGATCTAGCCGCGTGCGAGTGAACCACCTGCGAAGCCCCAGCTCCCGGGTTGGCCTTCCGGAATTCCTCGTTCTGCCTAGCGGCCTCCAACACCAACTCGTTGAGCCTCTCCTGCTGCCTGAGACGCGCCTCTCCATCCAGGCGCGGCAACTCGGCAGCCACGGCCTGTGCAGCTCTGAGCGTCTTGGCGGGTGTGCTGTACCTTGGCCTTGTGAAGGTGTTCGCGGTGGCGGACTGCGCGGGCACCTCCGCAACTGTCGCCATCTCGGCACCCAGGTTGCGCCGCGTAGCGCCTACTCTGCTGGGCCTCCTGGCGACCGGCGTGAAGCCGTGAGCCTTGTTGTACTCGAGCTGGTCTAGACTCAGCTCAAGCCTGATCTTCTCCAACTCTGCCTGCTCGGCAAGCAGCTCCTGGCGTTGCCGCTCGAGCTGCTCCCTCGCGGCTAGGAGCTCGATGTCGGTGGGAGTGGGCATACCGGTTCGCGCAGCAGACGCGGGGATGACCGTTGATGTGGAAGGCGGCAAGTTGCTCTCCTTCTCGTAGGGCCGGTGGTTCCTGCCACCAGCAGGCGGGTCGTCAACCTCCTCGACGACGGCCGCAGCGCCAGTAGCAGCTGCGCTAGTGTTTGCCGCCAAACCCGTCACCATCACCTCAGCGCAGCATGCAGAGCTGCATGCAGGCCTTCCGCGAGCAGCAACCACCGCGGGAGGATCCTCCGTGTCATGCACCAGCTCGGGGTAGGCGCTGTTGGCGACGGTGGCGACGTAGACGAGATGCGAGCCGAAGGAGATCACCGAGCCGCCCTCGGGCATGGCCATGCCGCCGAAACAGCCGGCGTTGTCGGTGACGAAGTCGAAGGAGCCGAATCTGTGGACAAGGCCACAAACTACGCGCTCCGCCGAAGAAGATCCCGTCCGAACAGAAACTCCAGCCAGCGCCGCTGGTTGCCCCACGGTGGGCGCCAACTGTCGTGGTGGTGTCACGGCAGATGCCATGGGATGGCTAAAGATGTGGGGACGATGGACGCTGGAGGTGTCCGGGGAGGGATCACGCGATGAGTAGCCGCGTGAGGTAAGATCCACACAACACTAACAACACGATGTACCCAGGTTCAGGGCCCTCGTGAGGAGGTAAAACCCCTACTCCTGCCTTTCTTTATGTATTATGATGTCTCTCCGAGTAGCCACAGTACAAATGGTATCTCTACCGAGTAGCCTCTCTCCTCTCCGAGTAGGGCTAGGTCAAGAACTTAGGGTTCCTAGGGCTCCAGAATGAGCATGGAGCAAGATCCTTGAGTCTGCCTCGCGCAGGAGGCGGCGGGGCACCTTATATACATGGTGCCCAGCCGGATACGTCCAAATCTAGACAAGTGTCGACATAGTGTGCACATCGTCCTTTCTCCGAGTACCCGCTGACAGCTTTGGTTCCTAATCTTGGCTGCTTCCGTAAAGTCATTGGGCAAAACTAGGGGACAGACTGGTATCACTGTACCTAGGCACAGAGTAGGGCCCCCTTATCCTGCCACCGCCTGCTTCCATGCTGTCACTGTCAGGGAGACCGGCCCCAGATGAACAGTAGTTCGAATGCTGCCAAGTACGGACCCAGGATACGCGGGATCCTGTGTCAGAACGGCTCCTTTGACTTTCTGGCCGGAGTAGGTTCCCGCCAATTGTTCCCGCCAATTGTACTCGGGCCAACCCTTCTACTCGAAAGGGTAGAACTTGATTGATATCTCCTTCTGGTCATCTTGAGGTGAGACCGAGTAGCAGTCGACCGGGTACCGAGTACCAGGTAGTCGGCTACTCGACCAAACCTCTCTTCTGTAAGCTGCCTTTACCACCTGTCTTTACCCTACTCGGGGGTAACCCCCCGACACCCACGCAACTATAGAAGGGAATTTCTGGACTTCGAAGTCGTCGACTGGCCCTCACAGTACCACGCCATTCTTGGTCGAACAGCGTTCGCCAGATTCATGGCCGTGCCACACTATGCATACTTGAAGCTCAAGCTACCTGGCGAATACGGTGTGATCACCATCGACGGAGACTTCCAGAAATCGGACAAGTGCGACATAGAATTTAACGAGATCGCAAAGTCTTTCGGGATGCAAGAAGAACTTCAAGAGCTAGCAAAAACAACGGACCACTCCGTTATGCCCCTCACGAAGAAAAACGCACCCGAACTGGAATTCAGCGCCAACAGCGACACTCGCAAGCACCAAGTGCACCCGACAGATTCCGCGAAGACGGCGATGGTTTCCACAACCCTCTCGCCAGCATAGGAAGGCGCGCTCGTCAAACTCCTCCGTGAGTACTGGGAGATTTTCGCCTGGCAGCCCTCAGATATGCAAGGAATACCCAGGGAGTTTGCCGAGCACTCACTCGAAGTCTTTCCTGACGCCAAACCCATCAAACAGACGACTCGACGATTTTCAGAACCTAAGCAGAAAGCGCTTGGAGAAGAAGTAAACAGATTGCTAGCCGCCAACTTCATCAGGGAGATCAAAATATCCACCTGGTTAGCAAACCCGGTGTTGGTCCCCAAGAAAAATACGGATATCCTTCGGGTGTGCATCGACTACACGTCGCTAAATAAACACTGCCCCAAGGACAACTTCCCTTTACCACGAATCGACCAGATCGTGGACTCTACGGCAGGTTGCCAACGCCTCTCCTTCCTGGACGCCTATTCGGGATATAATCAAATCCGCATGAAAAAGGAAGACGAGGAGAAGACGGCTTTCATCACACCACACGGTGTATACTGCTACACGACAATGCCCTTCGGGCCGAAGAACGCAGGCGCAACATATCAGCGCTGCATGCAAAGATGCCTCGCCAATCTCATTGGCAAAAACGTACAAGTGTACGTCGACGACATTGTCATCAAAACTCGAGTGGAGGACACACTCCTCGAGGACATCAAAGAAACATTCGACGCCCTTAACGCATATCGGATCAAGCTCAATCCGACCAAATGCGTTTTCGGTGTCCCCGCAGGCAAACTTCTCGGGTACCTGGTATCCGCCAGAGGCATTGAAGCCAACCCGGAGAAAATACAAGCCATATTGACTATGAAGGAGCCAACCAATCTACGCGGAGTGCAGCAGCTCGCAGGACGACTCGCAGCCCTAAGCAGATTCATCGCACGATTGGGAGAGCAAGCATTACCCTTCTACAAATTACTGAAGAAGACGGACAAATTCGAATGGACACCCGAAGCTAAAAAAGCGTTCGCAGATCTGAAGCGGTCCTTGCAAAGCAGGCGCATCCTTGCGACACCGCAAGAAAGGGAGCCACTTTTCCTATACTTAGCCGCTACAAACCAGGTCATCAGCACAGCGATCGTAGTCGAAAGACCTGAAGACGGCAAAGCATACGGAGTTCAAAGACCAATATATTACATCAGCGAAGTACTTTCGCCATGCAAACAACGCTACCCTCACTATCAGAAGCTCGCATACGGGGTTGTTCTCACAGCTCGAAAGCTCAAACATTATTTCCAGGAACATGCCATCACAGTGGTTAATGACGCGTCACTCGGGACAATCATGAACAACCCTATGGCATCCGGAAGAATGGCAAAATGGAGCATCGAGCTAGGCGCCTGGGATATCACCTATGCTGGACGCAACGCAGTCAACTCCCAAGTTCTCGTGGAAATTCATCAGCGAATGGACAGAGCTGCAAACACCCGGGCCACCCGAGTATACGAGCAATTGGATAATGTACTTCGATGGATCCAAGAGAAACGAAGGAGCAGGAGCAGGAATCGTCCTCATCTCACCTAGCGGAGACAAACTGCAGTACGTCTTACGACTGGATTTTCCACCCGATGACCCAGCATCGAACAATGACGCAGAATATGAAGCACTATTGCACGGGATGAAGATGGCAATTGCCTGTGGAGCTACCCGATTAATGATCTACGGCGATTCCAACCTCATAGTGCAGCAAACAATGAAAGAATGCGACGCCATCGCCGAAAACATGGTTGCATATCGCGACATGTATAACCTACTCGAAGGAAGCTTTAAAGGGTGCGAGCTAAAACACATTGCAAGATCTAGCAACGAAGAAGCAGACAGACTGGCCAACATGGGTTCCACGAACACACCCCTACCGCCAGGGATATATTTCGAGCGGATGATTAAGAGATCGATCAAACTGAAGAAACCCGCAGAAACACCCGCAGCAATGGAAACAGAGGTCAGCCCGCAAATCGCGCTTCTCGAGCTTACTCATAACATATCACGGCAGGTTTTCCTGGTCGAACCAGTCTGGACGCAGAAATATCTCGACTACCTGCTAAACAAACAGCTCCCGGCCGATCCACGTGAGGCTCGACAGCTAATCAGGCGTAGCAAATCCTTTCGGGTGGTTAATGGAGAATTATACAAACAAAGCATCTCGGGGATACTTCAGCGTTGCATCGCACCCGAAGACGGCAAGGAATTACTCCGAGACATACATCAGGGTGATTGCGGACATCATGCTAGCTGGAAAGCGATATTGGGAAAAGCCTTTCGAGCAGGATTCTACTGGCTCACAGCAGCCACCGACGCAAAAAACCTGGTCGATAGATGCGACGCCTGCCAGCGATTCGCACCAAAGCCGCACGCACCCGCCACGGAGTTACACATGATACCCATCGCCTGGCCCTTTGCACAATGGGGGCTAGACATGGTTGGACCATTACGCAGATCCACACCCGGTGGATATACACATCTGCTGGTCGCAGTCGACAAATTCACCAAATGGATAGAGGCAAGACCAGTAACTTCGGCTAGCGCCCAATGCGCCGTGGATTTCCTTGATTCCATCATATGCAGATTTGGTGTGCCACACGACATCATTACAGATAACGGCACAAACTTTACGGCAAAGAAAACACAGCAGTTCTGCGAAGAGAAAGGCATCAATTTCAAGTTTGCTTCGGTCGCCCACCCGCAAACGAACGGACAAGTCGAAAGATCCAACGGCTTAGTTTCGGCTGGGATCAAGAAAAGACTACTCGACCGTCTGCACCCCGCAGCAGGGCATTGGGCAGAGGAGCTACCCTCCGTACTCTGGAGCCTCCGGACAACCCCAAACAGGTCTACAAAATACACACCATTTTTTATGGTATACGGGGCGGAAGCAGTCCTTCCCGAGGAAGTTCGATTCAGCGCCCCACGGGTTGTGGCCTACAGCGAAGAAACCTCCAACAAAGCACTCGCAGCAGATATGGATGCACTCGACGAAATGCGGGACATCGCACTCGCAAGATCCGCAGTTTATCAACAATCGCTACGCAATTATCACAGTCGCCGCATACGCCACATGTCATTCGTGGTAGGTGACTTAGTGTTACGGCTCAAGCAGAAGGAAGGACACAAACTCGAACCACCTTGGGAAGGACCCTTCATTATACACGAAGTTATCCCAGGAGGAGCCTACAGGCTCAAGAATCCAGAGACCGGAGGAATCTATTCTAATCCATGGAATATTGCACAGCTCCGCAAATTCTACCCCTAGGTTTACTTGTTTCTACAACAATAAGGCTATACTAGCCAATTTCTGTAGCTCGAATACATGACTTCTCAGTCATTGCAATAAAAATACATGATTTCCTCATCATATTTACCCGAAGCTTCTTGTTTACTGCATGCTAAAAGTCACAGGTACACACCCCATCGCACACACGAGGGCTACACCTAAGAACTTAGCATTTCAACGAAATATCATCAAATACAAGGTTACACACCTTACAACGATTTTTACAAACTATAAACAGTTTACAGGATATTCACATCCGACAGATCAGTCAAAACGCTGAGCATTCTCAGTCGCTAAGACCCTATCTACCTCTTCAGAGGTCATTCGGATAATCTTCTCGGCTGCAGGGCGTACAGCATCATAAAAAGATTTGTCTTTGGAGGTAGCTTCGTCCTCGTCTACCCGACGACGTTTTGTCGGAGCGCCATTCGAATCCGCAACGTCATCCGAAGAATCGTGCTCCGAACTCGAAGAGGCATTGGCGACGCTGGTGTCAATCGGGCCGTCTTGATGGCTTGACACTTGCTCTGAAGCGGTTTCCCCCGTGGTTGGCGGGTAGCAGTCCGCCATGGCTAGGCTCTGCGAATACAAGAAGAAGGTGAAGAAAGTCTTATCGACTAGGATTCTGAACGAGAAAAGAAAAAAAAGGAACAACACAGACGGAAAAAGAGAAAGAAACTAACCTCGGCTGGGGGAGGATTGGAGGCGGCGAAGGCTTCAACGGAGCAATCGGGGAACTTCTCTCCCACCTTCAGTCGGGTGATGCCTGCGATTTTCTTCTCGAATTCTACATTCGAAAGTTCCTCGCGGCTTACTCGACTGGGATCTTCTTAGCCCTGATACTCCCACATGGCGGATGGCCTTTGTTGGAGTGGCTGGATCCTGCGCTTCAAGAAGATGCTCACCAAGTGCATCCCGTTGAGCACAACTCCCGCGGTCTGATCTCGAAGAGCAGCTATTCTCGCGATTAGAGGCGCAACAGTCTGGGTTTCTTCGGCTGACATCTTGTGCCCCCAAGACTTGCGCCTGGTCAAAACAGCGAACGGGTGGAACTCTACAATCCCACCCGAGCTGTTGTCGACGACGTAGAACCACCTTTTCCGCCAGCTTTGGGCGGAGTCGACGAAGTGCATGTTGAAGTAACTGCCTTCTTGTCGAGCTTGGATCCCGAAGCCGCCGGTGCGAAGCGGTTCACCAAGCTCGGACTCCACCCGCGACTTCTCGCGGAAGATCCAGACCTTGAAGAGCGCCTTCCACAGCGCCCAGTGCGGGCGAATGCCAAGATAGCACTTGCAGAACACGATGAAGCACGTAATGTGCTGCACCGCGTTCGGGGGGAGATCGTGAAGCTGTATGCCATAGACACACAGCAACCCGAGGAAGAAGGGATGAAGGGGAAAAGAGAGGCCCCGAGTCACGTGGTCCACAAAGACCACGCGCTCGTTCGACTGGGGATTGGGTACCTCTTCTTTTTTTCCGAGGCGGACGCGCTTCTCCGCCTCCGCCGGCAACAACCCCTCCCGCTGCATCTCCTTGATGCTTTTTGCAGTGGTGTTGGGAGACCGCCAGTCGCCGGCGCGGGGCGCAGGTTGCGCGGAAGGTTCACCGGATGTGGAACCGGCAGCACCACGTCTCTTCCCGCCAGCCATTGTTCACAGCAAGAGCTCGAGCGCGAGGAAGACGAAGATGGGCGCGAGGAAGAAGATGAAGACAGAGAGCGGAGAAAATTTTACCGCAGCGCTAACACCCGTATTTATACACGGGGCGAAGCAATTTCAGCCGTACGATGCGCTACGTGGCGCCTATCGCGGCCGCCACGCGTAAGGATGAAACGAAGCGGCGGACTGCGCTGTTTCGTGCCACGATCTTAACAGAAGATCGTGCGCATTTACTGCGCGTTTCGCGTAAAAAACGGGAACGACGTCTCGTTTCCCGGTCAAAAAGCCGACAAGGTGGGCCACCATCTGCTACCACTCCGTCACGTCCCATCGGGAGAAGAGGAGTGCGCCATGACGTCATGGCATTCGTCATTCAAAATTGAGATCTTTTCGAATGGAAGTTCAAACGCGAAATTATCTTCGTACGAATATCAATTCCTTCGGATAAAAGCAACTTTTCCATGAACAGTTCATAAAGCAAGACCTCTTCGAACAGAGAGGAAGATACCCTATGCACGAAAACTCTTTCGTATGGGCACAGCATCCCGAACATGAAAACTCTTTCATACGGACTTGGTTTTTTCCAACACGAAACTTCTTTCGTATGGAGCTCAAACAAATTCATCGGGTGGAAAAAAACCTACCTCTCCTACACGTGATAATTATACATCATAAAAACCTGGATTGTTCAGCCGACTAGGCACATCTGGATGCCGTATTCTTCGAATACGAAGGTAAGACCCAGAAAGATCTCTCTTTTGGGCCTGGAATCGCACTCGAAAGCTGCGTCCTCCGGCATAGTTCCGTGTCAACAACACGAAGAAAAATCCTAGCGGACGCGCCGGGACCCTCATAGGTTAAGTTCGACTCGATAAGTCCACAACGGCCCAGTCGCAACAATCACCTCATCGGGTTCGAGTCGGAGGTCTCGAATCTGTGTAGGCCAGAAATGTTTTTGCCCTAGTCTTAATTAATTGGCCCTGATCTCTCGGGAGAGCCAAGCTACTGTGCCACATCCTTCTGCAAATAAAGCCGCAAAAACAGGCACCTATGCTGCTCGATACTCGAGCGTTATAACTCACAAAACAGGGAACACACCCTTCGAAGACAACAACTGTCGAGCTGAACTTCCAAGAGGAAATCGAAAAAGGTCTGACCGTCTACCCGACTGGAAATAAATCCCAATCGAGCACACGCTCGGGGGCTACTGACGAAGACATAGATCTTGGACCCTGCGGGTAAGGACACCCCCTCTCAGGCCCAATGTCAAGGCCCAAGAAGAGGCGCCCTTGGAAGACTCCAGAAGGCCTACCAGAAGCCCACCCGCACCAATCTTGCGGGTTAAGTTAGGTAGTTTTGTAACCGACCTAAGCTAGGGTTTGAATCCTCTCCGGGTAGGACTCGAGACCTGGCCATCTATATAAGGCCAGGAGAGCCCTCAAGGAGAGGACCAAGCAATACCGCACGACCAAAAAGCCTCGGAACTCGAGATCTACTCTCGATTCGAGCAACCTGTAACCGATCTAATCATCCAATACAGATCGACACGAGGCAGGAGTAAGGGTTTTACCTCTACGAGGGCCCCGAACCTGGGTAAATCTTGCCTTCTGTCTAGCCGACGATCTCACCAGCACCCATGACTTCTCCTAATCGAAACCCGATAGGGTCACCTAAGGGACTTGTCGAGTCAGGGATTCGACAGAGCCACTTCAGCCACAGCAGGTGGCGCCGGAGCCGCTGCAGGTGGCGCCGGATCCGCTGCAGGTGGCGCCGGAGCCGCAGCAGGACGAGGCACGAGAAGCACGGCGGGCTGCCAGGTGGGAGGCGAGGCGGCAGCCGATATGGCCCAAGCAGCACGCCGGGCTGCACTCGTTCGAGACGGCGCAGAACGAGGGCGCGTACCGCGAGGTTCGCGGCGTCCTCGAGCAGGCGGCGCAGGCGGCGCAGGCGGCCGCCATCCGGGCCTCTCTGGAGTCACACCAGAGGGAGGAGGCGGCGCGAGAGGTGCGCCGGCAGATGGCCGCGCGCGCTGCCTCGGCCGAGCAGGCGGGCATTATCGCCCTCTACGAGGCCGACCGGCGGCAGGTGGCGCTGCAGGGCGAGCGCCGCAGCCGCCCGCCCTCCGAGCAGGCGCAGCTGCACCGGCTGCGCCTGCAAGCCCGAGCGGAGCGGGCGGAGCAACGCAGGCTCGCCGCGGCGAGCCAGAGCGAAGCTGGCCCCTCCAACCAGCGCCGCCACGGCGACGCCGCTGATGAAGACGACGACGCGTAGGCGTAGTGGTAGTTGTCGCGTAGTTACATTTCCGCTGTTTTAGTTTGAATTTCGCTCGAAAATGTACGCAATTCGCTTTGATCAATAAAATTTCGCCTCTTTTAAATTTGCGTTTGTTTGGGCCGATTCTGGGCTCGGGACGCGACTGGGAAACGCGCCCCCCAGGTTCCAGAATAGCGCCGTTTAGCGCCGCGGCGGCACCAAAACGGCGGCGTTTTGGACCCTGGGGGGGCGCAACGGCTGGAGATGCCCTAAGTCAGCCATTTTCGACATTTAGAAATACATGATGCTCTATCAGACAGTGCATTATTGCGACAAGTGGTAGTACACACGTACTTGTCAGACCCATATCTTTGGATGAATGAACCGTACGGTAGTACCCGAATAATGCCAAAATAGGCCAGCAAGGACGATACATTCACGATCAGGGAAGCTGCATTATGCATGAACATTGGGTCATCTTCTCATGGAGACTCGCAACGGAGAAGACGATCCATGCCGTGGATTCGCTAGACAGGCCGTACCGTCCCCTTTGTTCCACAGTGCCGATCAGGGGCGAAGCCAGGATTTCAGTATGAGGGGGGCGAAGATATTTTTTACACATGTAAAGTATATTGAAAGAGAGCTATATTCTGTTAATTCGGAAGTGGCTATAGATTTCGCAAACTTATCGAACTATTTTATAGTTTTGAAAAAATAGTTTATCCTCAGTGTATAAGATAATACTCCCTCCGTATCGAAATGTAAGATTTTTTCTATTTCCTATACAACATGTATTTAGACATGTTTTAGCGTAAGATGCACATGTACGTATACACTAAATTGTGTCTAGATACATTTTGTTTAGAAAACGCTAAAACATCTTATATTTTGATAAGGGGGAGTATATGATTTCAAACTATTTTGCAGTGTAGGAAAATGTAGTCTCCTCACTCCATATCAAGAAATTTTTTAGAAAATTGATCTTCGAGTAACTCATTGTTTTATGCAGTTCCGCATTACATGATTTATAATGGGTTGATAGTATGTAATTTATTATGGATACGCAAAATACTACTGTAATAGTTATAACCTGACCGTAGTATATAGAATATACCTGATCGAACTATGAGGCTCAGACAGATCAATACACGGGTGGTGATGCGCAACATTCGCGCTATCCCGGAGGTCGCCATTTGAGAAAGATTCAGCACCCAGTCGTGCGGCGGCTGTGGGCTATGCCCTAGCGTGGGCAGACGACGGTCGACATCTAAGAGGAACATTGAGGTAATGGCTCGCCTAATCTAGACTTTAGGGCGTACGGTTGTAGTGCATCCATATGAGGTCAGTAATAATTTTATCACATACTAACTGCAGTGGGCTTTTGAGATTTTTCTCAAGTAGCACAGCGAGCTGACACTCTATTGTTTTGCTAAATGGTCGGTAAAAATCTCAATTAGTTGTGGCATGCCATATACTAGTACCTAGTGCTACAAACGAATTTTGTTGAGCGGGGCCGAAGGTTAGGGGGGGTCTAGCCCCTGCTAGCCCCCCCTTGGATCCGCCCCTGGTGCCGATCGACGAATGGCACTACACTGCTGGCCACTCCCGTCTGCGTGTAGAATTTTGTAGCAACTGTATATAATATGTAGCCTATCAAAGGTGACACTCCAAACGGCCCTCTGTGGCCCATTCGGGGTACGAACACGAAATCTCCCGGTGTCGCCCCAAACGGTCTGACCCGAGCAAAAATATATCTGCCACCTAGAAGACCTGTCAAACTTGACGGCCTCCTCGAGGGCTAACGTTGTCCTAACACTAGTAGAAACAGGGACATAAGATTTTAGTTATAGTACCTAATCAAATACAAACCAGTATAAATGGCTATCTTGTACCGGTTCGAACGGGAAGGGCGCTAGACAAGACTAATACCGGTTTGCCATATACCTTTGGTACCGGTTTGTGGCTAAAACCGGTACCAAAAGGGTATGGCAACTGTCCGTCTGGTGTGAGCACATTTGGTACCGGTTTTAGCCACCAACCGGTACCAAAGGTGTGTGACAAAGGGGCGCGTGGAAACCGTCCGCTTGGTGCGAGCACATTCGGTACCGGTTGTAGCCACCAACCGGTACCAAAGGTGTGTGTCAAAGGGGCGCGTGGCAACCGTTCGCCTGGCCTAGCACCTTTAGTACCGGTTGGTGGCTACAGTCGGTACCAAATAGTCGAACCATTCTGCCTCCCGCGCCTATGAGTTCGTGAATTGCTACAGTGCACAATGTCATTTCTCTGTTTCCTCCCTCTCCTCCTCTCTCTCTCTCTCTTCTTCCCATAATCCACCATGGATCAACCAATAACTCTCACGTCGCCTGTTCGTGTACATGGCACGAACGTGCTAACCGTCGTCTACACCAACGATAGCGCCAAGATGTCGGGCTATCTTCCCACATTCAAAGGATAGGCTGAAAGCGCGACTGACCAAGAGAAATTCATCGGGCTTGATCTTGAGTACACGCGCAATGGGAAGGATGTTACGTTCAACCAATTTTGCTTTAAGAAGAATGTCTTGGTTTTCCAATGGGCAAGGTATGTTTTGGAGCTTGATCCATTCATAGGTTGATGAAAATTGCATAGGATAGCGATCCGATCCCCATTTGAATCATATATGCGTGTGATATATAGGAAATTGCATAGGTTTATTATGATAAAAATTGCATAGGATAGCAACATGTCCGATCCCCATTGAAATCATATATCCGTGACATAGAATCATCATATATCCGATCCCCATTTGAATCATATATCCGCATGATATATAGAAATTTGCATAGTTATATTATGATGAAAATTGCATAGGTTTATTATGATAAAAATTCTATTGGTTTATTATGATGAGAATTGCATAGATTTATATATAGTTCATGCATGTGGTGGCTTGTTGCATATTGGCAAATCCATGTTGCAATATGCAGGTTTTTTTTTTTGAAATGGAGGTCTGCCCCCAGCCTCTGCATCAAAATGATGCACACAACCGGATTTTATTAAAATATAGAACAGAAATCGCACTGTCTTACAAGTAAATACATCAAACAACTAGACCTAAATCCACCAAACTAAGCCTACCAATACTGATGAAGGGGGTGGACAATCCCAGAGCCGATACTCTGAGAACCCACCAACGTGCCTCATACAAAAAACCGAAGGCCTCTCCATGCCGCCCGATAGCGAGCAAGGGGAAAAATCGGTCCAGCACACCGCAGCGTGTACCGATATACACGCTCGGAGAATACCTGCCGCCATCTTCCGCTCACCCGTCTTCAGGACAGCGATCAAAGTACCCACCATGTCAGACCTGCCGTCGATACCACCATGGCACCAGACGACTCCAACTCCCTGCGCGCGTCCAACATCCAGCAAATAACACCGAGACCCCACATCACCAAGCTGTCGAGAACCGCCTTCGTGAATGCAGTAGAAGAAACACCGCATCCTCTGTAGGACCCTCCGGCAGGTTGTTGCAGTAGTAATTAACAAGAAGTAATAAGAAGTAGGTTATTGTTATGATGTTTCATTAACAATTTGTTCCATGCTAACTTGTTGTTGTAGTAGTAACAAGAAGTGTCCAGTCCTGATGAACTTTCTTTGCCGCATCGGCATTCATTTTGTTAGTGCTGACACAAACAACGAAAAGATCAAGATGAGGAAAAGCATCAGTCTTGAGATACCGGCTGCCTGCCACATTGATATTCAGGAGATATTCAGGCCTCGGCATGAAAGGACTTCAATGGCTCATATGGCAGTGGATTTGATCGACGACTGGTACGGTGATATGAAGACCAAGATCGAGAACCACGATGAGTGGGAGACAACCCCACTTCACGGAAAGAACATTGATTATGCTCCCATAGATGCTTACATTTCATACGAGGTGTACCGCATTATCCGAGTCGTCAACCTTGGGCAGCGTCATCGCGCACCGGCAGCACCAGCAGTTGATGATGATGACGATTCAGACGACTCCTATGCTGTGTAGTAGTGCTTGGGGGTCGATCATGTGATCTCTATTACGTATAGTACTTATATATCTCTCTATGATGTAGTAGTACGGGTCTCCTGTGATATGGAGATTGAGTACTTTTATATGTATTTATATTTATATGTTCATGTTTAAGTATGATGTGAGCAAGATTTCATTGTGATCTCTATATATTTCTCTCATGTTTGCATAGGTTAACAATCCTATATGATGAGAAAATAGTACTAGCACTAGATATGTAAGCAAGTTGAGAAATAACCGAACACAATGGCGCGGAGATTTATCCCGAGGTTCACTTTCCAATGGAAGCTAATCTCCGTTGGAGCGGTGCGATGCCACCAAAGTTGAACATCAAGGGTTCCAACAAACCCAAGGAGTAGCAAGTTCCTCAATGGAACCAAGGGAAAATCAAATCGGTCTGGTAGAAATGTATATCTAGGGCTTTTCTCTCAAGTCCCTAAAGGGCAAAGTGTTTGAGTGGCTACCCTTCTCAAGATAGGATAAGGGTTTATATAGTGTTCCCAAGAATGTAGCCAGCGTAGGAAACTAACGCAAATTTATCAAGAGTTAGGTTAAGGATGTCTCATATTTGGAATTTTCTCACTTTTCTAATCGATTTAGACATATTATTTGTGAAATTTAAATTTACGGATTTGCATATATAAATTAGTCAATATTAACTGGAAAAAGACAAATAAGTTAATTATTATTTCTATTTAAAAATATTTTAATTCAAAATATTATTAATGATTCATTTCTTTTTATTTAAATAATTGTTTTGATTCATAAAATAAATGTGTGTGACATCATAGTTTATGGGTTAATAGGATTGATAGGATACTATTGTGAGGTAAGTATATCTCTTGTTTGTAGGTAGCTCATAGGAAAGAAATTACGAAGTTAAGTGTGCTAGTGCTGGGTGACCACTGCGGGAAAGTGTTAGTAGAAGTGAGTAAATTAGATTAAAATTAAGAATGGTTAGTGATAAATGTGAGTTTAAGTGGTTAAACAATAGAAACAAATAAAATGGAAATAAAATGATTTTTTCTGGGAAAAAAGAGAAAAAAGAGAAAAAAAACAAAAACCCTTTGGTACCGGTTCGTAACAGGAACCGGTACCAAAGGAACACGGACCCGTGGGCTCTCCTCCTGAGCCACGTGATGGCCCTTTTAATAGCGGTTCGTGAGCGACCGGTACTAAAAACTGGTGGTCATTAGTACCGATTAATTAGTTCCGATTGTCCATCCGGTACTAATAGGCCCATAGAACCGCTACGAAAAGCCCGTTTTCCACTAGTGTAATAGCCTATCCGACGCGCGGGGCCTCCTCGTAATGCATACACACATATTACAAAGTTAAAAGCCGGTAGGCTACTCGGCCAACCAGGCGATCTAAGCGATCTTAAACGCGATAGGTGTGTTGGTTTGAGTCATTGAGTGGAATG
Source organism: Alopecurus myosuroides (assembly GCA_028641055.1). Taxonomy (NCBI): domain Eukaryota; kingdom Viridiplantae; phylum Streptophyta; class Magnoliopsida; order Poales; family Poaceae; genus Alopecurus; species Alopecurus myosuroides. Next base: position 233,021,632 of record CM054060.1, on the reverse strand, counting down.
TAATGGATCGGACCCGCTCCTGGACCCAATTCTTATGTTTGGTAGGGAACTAGAACTAGAACCCCCTCCCCCGTTCTGGAGAATGGCATATTCCCTACTAATACGGAATTTGGTCGTTCCACCAAATCCAAGGAATCACCTCGTTCCAATTCTCTCTCCAACTCCATCGTATTCTATCTCCCTTCCTCCCACCGAAGCTTACCCTTGCTCGTTTCTACCTTCCGATCTAACCTGCGGACAAGCTAACGACAGGACGGCGAGGGACATCCTAGAGGCAGGGCAGAGCGGATGCAGCTGGAAGGTAACGGGGAGAATGCATTGAGGTCGTAGCAGACCAGCGGAACGACGGCATACAAAAGTTAGCAGGGAGGCGACGCATGGAAGCGGGATAACGGTGGCCTATCGGCTGGGCGTCGGCGGGCCAGGCTAATCTACAGTGCTTGATAGCTGGTGTTTTTTTTAGGTTTGGGTAGCAGTTAATGGCAGGTTTAGAGCAGCTAATTTGCGCGGCTAGCAGCTAGGCTAATCTGTAGCGGTAGATTTTACTAATTAAGTTATGGTTACTTTCCATTCTACCTCCCAACCAAATGCAAGAATGTAATCAATCCGTTATATTTTGTAGATCTACCAAACATAGGAGCGCAACCGATCCGTTCCACTAGAATAGAATCATGACATTCCATTCCATTTGGTTCTCAAACCAAACACCCTAAATGAACCGTCTACATCCATTCTTGTTGCACAGTAATTTTCTCCCCCACTTTTCACCTCAGACATCTAGTGCGGCTGTTTTTATTTCACTTGCTGGTTGGCTGGAGAAGTCAATAACAGGTGGCGCTCGCTGTGGACGGGTCCACCAATCAGGGGGTGAGGCCAGCTCGTTTGCATCTCTCTCAGTTTGACTGCGTTTGTATAGAGACAAAACAAGCGCCCGAAACCCTAGGGCCAATCCCCGCTCGCGTCTCTCCTGCCCCAAGCTCGCGCCTGCGCCCGTCGCTGTCCCTCCCCAACTCTCCTTCCCTCTCGTCCGTCTTGTGCCTCCCTTCCTTGCGGCCATAGTAATATTCATAACATGAACATACATAGAACTTTAGGTTCGATCCATATAGTGATATTAAAATCATACACATATATAGAATAAAAATTAAAACACGATGCCCATCCTAGTCGTCGTCCTTGTCCGATGGCGGCGGCGGAGTAGCATACTCGTCCTAGTCCGGCAAAGGCGATGGAGATAACCTCCGGAAGTGCCCATGGCGGCGCAAACCACTGCGATTCTGCACCGCGCAAATCCGCCTCCCATTGCAAGGTAGCATGGAACATCTGAATGACTGTGAATACTGCAGAAAAAACCCTTTTCTTTCCCACATCTTTTGAAACAACACATCATGCAGGGGAACGGATCGCCGTGCTTAGCTTGAGGACTCGGGGGCTGTGCAACGAAATCGTCAAAATTGGTAGGGTGACTCCTAGCCACAGTCGCACTCGAACACTCGGGGGCTATGAGTCAAAATTGTCACAACTAAGAATCGGCAGGGCGACTCCTAGCTGCATTCGCGCTCGAACACTCGGGGGTTGTGCAGCAAAATTTCAAAACTAAAGTTTATAGGCCGACTCCTAGCTGCAGTCACACTCGAACACTTGGGGGATGTGCAGCAAAATCGGCAAAAGTAAAGTTTATAGGGTGACTCCTAGCTGCAGTTGCACTCGAACAATCGGAGGCTATGCAGAAAAACCATCAAAACTAAATTTTATAGGGTGACTCCTAGCCGCAGTCGCACTCGAACACTCGGGGGTTGTGCAGCAAAATTGTCAAATATAAAATCCTATAGAGTGACTCCTAGCCGCAGCCGCAAACGAACACTCGGGGTCTATGCAGCAAAATCGTCAAAACTAAAATCATGTAGGGTGATTCCTAGCCACGGCCGCACTCAAAAACTTGGGGGTTGTGTAGTAAAATTAAAGACTAAAATCTATAGGGTAATCCCTGCTGAAAATATTAGCAATTTAGCATATGATTTAATCCGAAATAGCATCAAATAAATTATGACCGTAGCAAATACATTAAGCATGCACATATCGAAATCTAGTGCAGTAGTGAAACCGATCCAATCTACAGCAAGAACTAGACAAAGGAATTGCAGTAATATCTCATACAGATGAGAGAGAGAGATATGTACATCGGCTGCGGTGTTGTGGATGTTGTCTCCCATGTCGTCGATGAAGAGGTTACCGAAATCTGGAAACCAGTCGTCGTTGAGAAAGTAGTCGCCATGAGCAGTGTCGCGAGTGCGCTCCCCAAAAACCTGATCGCCCCTCTCCCGTACAGGATCACAAGAGACGGAGTTCCAGAGGCCTGCTGTCCCTTTTCGCTGTGCACGCCGGATGGAGAGATGTAGAAGACTTGATTGGTGGCGCAGTGCTTTGGGACGGTGCGAATCCATATGACAAAGTGGCAGCTAGGGTTTACCGTATGCGCGTGTTTATACTGCAGGCTGGGAGAGACATGGGCGTAACTCCACGTCCGAGTCGATTCGGTTCCATGATCCAAAAGGAAACGGAAACGGTTTAGGAATTAACGCGTCCGTTAGTTATCAAATTAATGACTCATTAAATTTTCTCAATCGACAAAATAAACGCTCTCGGCTCGGCTCATTCCCGCAACCCGCGGCGCGTCGTGACGTGTTGTGACGAGGTGAGGCGAGGCGTGGCGAGACGGGCGGCGGAGGAGGAACGCGCGTGTGGCACACTTCTCCTCTTGTCTCACCAACTCATACATGAGCTAGAATGGCTCACCTTATAAGGTGGTGCCATCCTCTCCAAACTAGCAATGTAGGACTAAATTTTAGTCCCACCCTCTACTTGTATTATTCATGAATGGCTCATGACAATTTCAGAATTTTATTGGGCTTAGTTGGGCTAGGTGTGTGAAGCCCATATAAATTCCAACAATCCCCCAGAAAGTGTTATTACCACATCTCATAATCTCTGTTTCAAAACATTGTTTATATACCGGTGTTTACTGGAGACTGTTAAGTTGAACTTCCACTTAGAACATTATGCTACACTAGTTCACAACTTGAATAGTGAACTACGCTTTAAACTACAAGTTTTCTGTGATACCAGTTTCACACACTGTCTGAACCGATACTAGGTTGCCGCAAGGTTTCCCCGCGGGTGGAGCGTTTACGTCATACTCCGAAGAGCTTTCATGAGTTTATTAGAGAGCACCCAATTCTCATAGACTGCGACGTTTAACAGTCAGACTCATATAGGTGAGTTCCTCAGGAGATGTTCTGCAGGATTAGGAGAGTATTGCATCTTTACGGAGTGGGATAGGATATAAGGATACTCTCCTCTCAGCTGACCAACAGCTTGTCTCCCACTTCTAATTCACGGGATCTCCGATCACATAGAGTGGGTTACCACAGTGGACAACTCATACCGTGGGTCTCAAACCCATCTCCCTCGATGCATTATATATCACATTCCGTGATAAACCCTTTGTGAAGGGACCTGCCAAGTTCATAGATGTTTGGATATAATCCAACGCAATAACTCCGGAGTTTTTCAATTTCCTGATAGATTTCAATCTCCTCTTCACATGTCTTGATGACTTTGCATTATCCTTAGAACTGTTCACTTTGATTATCACAGTTTGATTATCACAGTTCATTAGGATTGCGGGTATATGTTTTTCAACCACAGGCAGGTCCATCAAGAGCTCACAAAGCCACTCTGCTTCAACAGTGGTTGTGTCTAATGTTGCGAGCTCTGCTTCCATAGTTGACCTTGTTAGGATAGTCTGCTGATGGCGTGTGGACACACGTTCGTTGGGAGACCCCGAGAGGAAGGTATGATGAGCACAGCAGCAAGTTTCCCTCAGAAAGGAACCAAGGTTGAATCGACCAGTATGAGGAAGGAGTAACTTCATAAGGTTGATGCAGCTGAGATGGCAGGGCGCACTACCGGTTCAGCAGCAACATGGAACCTACACAACACAAACAATTCACTTTGCCCCAACGAAGCAGTGAGGTTGTCAATATCACCGGTTTTGCTAATAACAAAGAGGTTAAATGTATGATGTGGAAACAGTAGGAGAACAGTATGAAAGCAGTGGAAGCAGTGTGTTTATTATCAGTATGAGAAAATGGACCGGGGTCCACGGTTCAGTAGTGGTGTCTCTTCGTGAAAGATAAATAACATGTGTGGTGAACAAATTACAGCTAGGCAATTGACAGAAATGAAGGTTGCACCATAGTGCATATGCAAGACATAAAGATTACTATGTGATAAATGCGGGAATTACAACAAAATACATAGATCGTCATCGAACTCCATCTATGACTAATAATCCACACTCCGAATATCATCCGAGCAAACGTTGGGTATTAAGTTGCAAGCAACAGATTATCACAGTAAGCAAACTGTGTAATGTAAACAATGTAAACTAAGTAAACACCGTTGTTTTCTCCCTAATGGCAACAACACATCCTCCATCCGTCACGTTTCTGTCACTCGAGCACAGATGCAAAGGAGGCATGAACCCACTATCGAGCATAAATACTCCATCTTGGAGTTACTAGCATCTACTTGGCCAGAGCATCTACTAATAACGGAGAGCATGCAAGATCATAAATAACATATGCATGAAGATAACATGATAGATTGATGATCAGAACACATAGAATTCAATATTCATCGGATCCCATCAAATACAACATGTAGCATTACATAAAGATGGTCTCGATCATGTAGGGTAGCTCACGAGATCTAAACATGAGGTACAAAGTGGAGAAGGCAACCATCTAGCTACTGCTATGGACCCGTAGTCTAGGGATAAACTACTCACGCATCACTTCGGAGGAGGGAATGGTGGTGAAAACCCCTCGAGTGATGAATTCCCCTCCCGGCAGGGTACCAGAGAGACCTCTAGAACCCTCCCGATCTCGGGATGACGATGACAACGGCCTCGGGGTGTTTCTCGGGAGAAAGTGGTATATTTTTAGGGTTGATATGTCGGCGCGTATAAATAGGCGAAAGGGCAAAGGCGGTGGAGGCCCGAGGAGCCCACACCACCCCAGGCGCGCCGCCCTATGGTGTGCCCTCCTGTGGCCCCCCTCCGGGCCTCTTTGGGACTCCGTGGAACCTTCGGGAATTCTAGGACCTCTGGACTTCTAATTTTCCAATTCTAAGAATATTTCCTGAACAACTTTTCTGAAACTAAAAACAGCATAAAACAGGGAGCTGGCTCTGTGGCATCTTGTCAATAGGTTAGTCCGAAAAATCGATAAAAATGACATAAATTGTATAGAAAACATGTAGGAAAAAACATGAAAACAACATGGAACATCAGAAAATAAGGATACATTTATGACGTATCAACATCCCCAAGCTTAGTTCCTACTAGTCCTTGATACGTCTCCAACGTATCCATATATTTTGATGCTCCATGATCATATTATGTTAATTGCTACTTGTTTTATCCCTTATTTATACGTTTTCCGGGACTAACCTATTAACAAGATGCCAAGTGCCAATTCCCTGTTTTCTGCTGTTTTTGGTTTCAGAAAAGTTGTTCTGGAAACATTCTCGGAATTGGACCCCACAAAGCCCGAAGTTCCTATTTTCCCTGGAAGCATCCAGAACACCGAAGAGCAGTCGAAGACGGGCAACAGGGGGCCACAACATAGTGTGGCGCGGCTCCCCCTAGCCGCGCCACCTATGGGTGTGGGGCCCCTGGAGCTCCACCGCCTTTGCCCTTTCGCCTATTTAATCCCCCCGGATGGAAAACCCTAAGCAACTGATCAAGAATCCCCGAAAAGTTCCGCAGCCGCCGTCACCGTCAACCCTAGATCAGGGGGTTCTGAAGCTGTTTCCGGCACCCTGCCGGAGAGGAGATCATCACTGGAGGCCTCTCCATCACTATGCCTGCCTCCGGAGTGATGCATGAGTAGTTCATCCTTGGACTACGGGTTCGTAGCTGTAGCTAGATGGTTGTCTTCTCCTCTTATGCCTCCATGTTTAGATCTCGTGAGCTGCCTATCATGATCGAGATTGATCTTATGTAATTCTATATGCTGTGTTTGCTGGGATCCGATGAATATTGACCTTATGCCAAGTTGATTATACTCTTTATTTGCATATTCTATTTGTGATCTTGCATGCTTTCCATTTCTAGTGGTTTCTCTGGCCAAGTAGTTGCTAGTGACTCCAAGAGGGAGTATTTATGCTCGATACTGGGTTCATGCCTCCTCACCACCTTGCTCGAGTGACAGAAACGTGAAGGGGGGATGTTCTGTTGCCATTAGGGAGAAAACAACGGTGAGAGTGCCCGCGTGCATAATCATTGCTTACATTACACACTTTGTTTAATGCAGTTATCTATTGCTTGCAACTTAATACCTAAGGGGGGTCGGATGATAACCTGAGGGTGGATTATTAGTCATTGATGCAGATGGATGTCGGTCTATGTATATTGTTGTAATGCCAACACTAAATATCATAGTAATCTTCATGTCATATTTTGCACTACGGTGCAACCTCTATTTGTCAATTGCCCAACTATAATTTGTTCACCCAACATGCTATCTTTTATGGAGAGACACCACTAGTGAACCTATGAACCCCGGTCCATTTTTCCACACTGTTAAACAAACCACAACTATTTCCTACTTTCTTTACTTACTACAAGCACACATCAGTTTTCCATACTGTACGTCTAATCTTTGTTTTCCGCAATACCGGTGAGATTGGTAACCTCACTGTACCGTTGGGACAAAGTATTTTGGTTGTGTTGTGTGCAGGTTCCACGTTGTTGCTGACACCGGTGAAGCGCCATCACCACCTTTAGTGGAATCAACCTTCCTGAGATCCTCTTCCTCCTACTAGATTGATAACCTTGGTTCTTAACTGAGGGAAATTTATTGCCACTTGCTCATCACACCCTCCTCTTGGGGTTTCCAACGGTTGCCATCATAAGTAGCAGTCCTCGAGTAGATAAACGATAAAAACACATAATTTCTTAGGTTACATGCTACCAACATAAACTTGATCATCAATATTGTAAAAGCATATGTAAGGTGAGATCATAGAACTTCAACACAAGCATGATAATTAAAATTTTCACAATAAAGCATAGCAATCACCTTGCATCATGAGAAGTAACACAAATAAAAGATCATGAATTACAATGCATCGGAAGATATACTTTTGTTTCAAGTATAGAGAAAACATGGCAAAGTGATATTTTGCTAGTTCTTAAGAGTGGGGCAAAACATAAATGGCAGGATACCTTCAAAGTTCATGAGGAAGAATAGATCAAATAACTAGAGAACAAACAATAACATATGATGAATCAATTAATAATGTTTCTGGGAATAATGCACATTAAACTTAGAATGGCAACTATGCTCTCTCAACTGTTCATATAAGTTAGAAGATGGAGACTCAACATAAAAGTAAAAGAAAGGCCCTTTGCAGAGGGAAGCAGGGATCAACTCATGTGCTAGAGCTTTTATTTTATTAAACAAAGGTATAAAATGTTTGACACTCCTCCCATCCATCTTACAGAAACCATGCTAACCAAATCCTCGGGTGCCTGCCAACAATCACATACCGTGGAGAAGTGTCTATATTTTTAGAGATGTGTATGCTTATGTCAACGAATGGTAAACAGAAAATACAGTATGTCACAAGCCAACTGTACTTCACAATAGGGGCTCCCATAGAAGGACGCGACTGGTATAGAAGGTCATCCCTCTTTCTCCTTTTTTACACAATTATGCTTTGACTGATAAATCGGGGGAAAAAATAGTGAAGAAAATTTGTATTATTATTTGGGGCTGGGCACCCCGCTACCAGCTCTTCTATCAATTGGATAAGCGGATGAAGCTACTAGTCCAGTGTGTGAAAGTCCAATCAACAAGTGAGATAAAGGTTCTCTATTTACGTCCTCATGAGCTAAAACAGGAGCACAAAAGAGGAGTAATTTTGAAAGTTTTAAAGATAACACATGAGCAATTTAATTTGGAGTGGCGTTTAAATAGCACATGTAGGTAGGTATGGTGGACACATTTGGCATACTTTGGTTTTGGGGAGTTGGATGCACGAGTAGAGCTCATACTCAGTACAGGTGGAGGCTAGCAAAAGACTGGGAGCGAGAAATCAAGAGAGCATAAGAGCCATAATCATGCATAGCGACATAAACATCATTAATCAAATCATAAGTGGTACCAAAAGTTCAAAAACTAAATGATTATAGAGTCTATAAGTCACTGGTTCATAGTCATAAACATGGTGTAAGCATGCGCCAAGTCAACCAAATAAAACTTTCAAAGAAGAACACCACAAATTTATGCTTCAATATAACAAGAACAACTCATGATTCTTTCAATGACACATTAAACACTCTCAGCTATTTGAGACTAATCACGATACTAAATAAGCACTAGGCTTTAGAATTAAAATAACATCTAGCATGGTATGAAAAATTCTAGCCATAGTCCATACAAGCTTATACTTGCACCGTTATAAGTTCTACTTCAAGCAGCAGTTTATTTTCCCAACAAGCACCATACAAAATATGTTTAAAAAACTCTCTAAATGATACAGCAAGTAAACATGAGAGTACTCACACAACACTACTAAAACTAACAGCTCTGAATAAGATATGCAATGAAAACAAGAGCTAAACGGGAATTTTTGCAGCACCTAGAAGAAAAACTAAAATTACGAGCATAACGAGTATTCAAACGAAAAAGCGGAGATCTCTCCCAAAAAAGAATGATAGGGTCCAAATATATTATTGCATCAAGGAAAACAAAAGAAAACGAAAGAAAACAAAATAAAAACAAAGAGACGCTCCAAGTAAACTTCATATGATGTGACCGAATAAAAATATAGTTTCACTAGAAGTGACCTGATAGATTGTTGATGAAGAAGGGGATGCCTTAGGAATACCCAAGCTTAGATTCTTGATTCTTATTAAAAAATTCTTGGATGAACCACGGGGGCATCCCCAAGCTTTGACTTTGCAATCTTCTTGATCACATATACCACTCTCTTCTCTTGGCCCTTGAAAACTTCCTTCACACCACACTCAAAGAGTAATTCGCATTACAGGGTTAGTGCAACAATAACAAATCCATGGGTTATGTATGGTCACAAGTGCTATTGATACTTTTAAACATTAGCTACAGCCAGTGATGTTTCGTGAAGCAAAGAAATCCACTTGACATCGTAAAATAGCAAATGCAAGAAAAATGGCAGAATCTGTCAAAACCAGAACAGTTTGTAAAGACGAATTTTTTCAGGTCACTTATGTTTCTTAGATCAAAAAACTTAAAGAACAAAAAAGTTGCGGAATTATCTGACGAATAAGCACAAAAACCTTCAGGTCATTCTGATTTCCCTGTGAATTATACGATTTTTTGGTGGACAGCAGAACTCTGTTTCCTGCGCAGAAATCCAAAACCAACTCCAACTCTCCTCAGAAACTTTAGTTGGAACAACTAAAACATGAAAATAAAGATAAAAAGTAGTTTCTACAGAATTATACAACCCCCTTTCTTAAGGAAAACAGAGAAAAACAAAGCAAAAATAAAACCATGGGTGATCTCCCAAGAAGTGCTTTTCTTTAACGCCTTTTAGCTAGGCCCAGAAAAGTGGAATCAAATGTTTAAGTGAAGATGCATCCAAATTCTAATTTTTTCAAATCATAGAATCAAAAGGCAACTTCATAATCTTTCTAGAAAAGTGTTCCATGCCTTTCTTGAGTGGGAACTAAAATTTAATATTCCCCTCTGTCATATCAATAACAGCACCAACAGTTCTAAGAAAAGGTCTTCCCAAAACAATTGGACAAGAAGCATTGCATTCAGTATTCAAGACAACAAAATCAACAGGGACAAGATTCTTATTAACCATGAGAAGAACATCATCAACTCTCCCCAAATGTTTCTTTCTAACATTATCAATAAGACGAACATCCAAATAGCAGGGTTCCAATGGTGGTAAATCAAGAATATCATAAAGTTTCTTAGGCATAACACAGATTCTAGCACCAAGATCACATAGAGCATTGCAATCAAAATCATTCGCTTTTATTTTAATAATGGGTTCCCAACCATCATCTAGCTTCCTAGGGATAGAGGTTTCACAACTTAATTCATCCTCTCTAATTTGCATGAGAGCATTTGTAATCTGTTTTGTGAAAGCCATATTCATAGCACTAGCATTAGGACAACAAGGAAGCTTTTGTAAGAACTTAAACACTTCAGTTATGTTGCAATCATCAAATTCAAGATCATTTTTATCAAAGATAATGGACCATTGTCTTCCATGTTTCTAAAAGTTTCAGCACTTTTATCTGGAACATTTTTAGCAGTTTCAGGCAGTTTTGCATTTTTAATAGCAGAAGTGGGAGTGTTTCCAACACCAATTACTTTACCATTGATAGTATAAGGTTTACTAGCATGAGAAGTTTCAGTTTTACTAGTGGTGGTAATGGTGCAAACATCAGCTATATTATTCTTTCTAGCTATTTCATCTTCTCTTTTCCAACTAGCATGCAATTCAGCTAACATCCTACCATTATCATCAATTCGAATTTGGATAGCATTCAAAGTTTTGATTTGTTTAACATCATGAGGCATAACCTTTAGTTTTAGAAAATCAACATCAAGAGCAAGGCTATCAGCTTTAGAAGCAAGAACATCAACAGATTTCAGTTTAACAATATTAAAAGCAGATTTATTAAAAGCGGTTTGTGTACTAATAAAATTTGTAAGCGAGTTCTCACGATCAGAGGGTACACTTTTATTGTTGTTGTAGGAATTACCATAATTACCATAAGCATTGCTATTATTGGGAGGATATGGCCTATAATTGTTGCTACCAAAATTATTCCTGTAAGCATTGGTGTTGAAATTATTATTTTTAATGAAGTTCACATCAACATGAGAAACCAAAGAGGCCAAAGAAATATTATTTGGATCAATAGGAGCATGGCCATTCACAAGCATAGACATAATAGCATCAAGTCTATCACTCAAAGAGGAGGTTTCTTCAACAGAATTTACCTTCTTACCAGTTGTAGCTCTCTTAGTGTGCCATTCAGAATAATTTAACATCATATCATCAAGAAGCTTTGTTGCTGACCCCAAGGTAATGGACATAAAGGTTCCTCCAGCAGCTGAATCCAGAAGGTTTCTTGAAGAAAAATTCAGACCTGCATAGAAGGTTTGGATGATCATCCAAGTAGTCAGTCCATGAGTGGGACAATTCTTTACTAAAGATTTCATTCTTTCCCAAGATTTAGCAACATGCTCATTGTCAAGTTGCTTAAAATTCATAATGCTACTTCTTAAAGATATAATCTTAGCAGGAGGATAATATTTTCCATTGAAAGCATCTTTACACTTAGTCCAAGAATCGATACTATTTCTAGGCAAAGATAGCAACCATTCTTTAGCTCTTCCTCTCAAAGAGAAAGGAAACAATTTCTGTTTAACAATATCTCCATCTACATATTTATATTTTTTCATCTCACATAGTTTAACAAAATTATTATGATGGGCAACAGCATCATCAGTACTAACACCAGAAAATTGCTCTCTCATAACAAGGTTTAACAGGGCAGGCTTTATCTCATAAAAATCAGAAGTAGGAGCAGGTGGAGCAATAGGTGTGATAATGAAATCATTGTTGTTGGTGCTAGTAAAGTCACACAACTTAGTGTTCTCAAGAGTAGTCATTTTAATAAGACTAAAAAGAGGAATAAAACTACAGATAGAATAGGAACTATTTTTTTGTGTGTGTGTTTTTGATAAAGAGAAACAAACAAGACAAAATAAAATAAACTAAGCAAAACAAAAACAAAGTAAAGAGATTGGAAGTGAGAGACTCCCCTTGCAAAAAAAATCTTCCTCCCCAGCAACGGCACCAGAAAAATGCTTTTATGGCGTGTGGACACACGTTCGTTGGGACACCCCAAGAGGAAGCTATGATGAGCATAGCGGCAAGTTTCCCTCAGAAAGAAACCAAGGTTGAATCAACCAGTAGGAGGAAGGAGTAACTTCAGAAGGTTGATGCAGCTGAGATGGCAGGGCGCACTACCGGTTCAGCAGCAACATGGAACCTACACAACACAAACAATTCACTTTGCCCCAACGAAGCAGTGAGGTTGTCAATCTCACCGGTTTTGCTAATAACAAAGAGGTTAAATGTATGGTGTGGAAACAGTAGGAGAACAGTATGAAAGAAGTGGAAGAAGTGTGTGTAATATTAGTATGAGAAAATGGACCGGGGTCCACAGTTCACTAGTGGTGTCTCTCCGTGAAAGATAAATAACATGTGTGTTGAAAAAATTACAGCTGGGCAATTGACATAAATGAAAGCTACACCGTAGTGCATATGCAATACATAAAGATTACTATGTGATTTATGCGGGAATCACAACAAAATACATAGACCGTCATCCAACTGCATCTATGACTAATAATCCACCCTCCGAATATCATCCGAACAAACGTGGGTATTAAGTTGCAAGCAAAATATTATCGTAGTAAGCAAAGTGTGTAATGTAAACAATGTAAACTAAGTAAACACCGTTTTTTTCTCCCTAAAGGCAACAGCACATCCTCCATCTGTCACGCTTCTGTCACTCGAGCACAGATGCAAAGGAGGCATGAACCCACTATCGAGCATAAATTTCCCCCTTGGAGTTACTAGCATCTACTCGGCCAGAGAATCTACTAATAACGGAGAGCATGCAAGATCATAAATAACATATGCATGAAGAAAACATGATAGATTGATAGTCAGAAGACATAGCATTCAACATTCATCAGATCCCAGCAACCACAACATGTAGCATTACATAAAGATGATCTCGATCATGTAGGGCAGCTCACGAGATGAACTACTGCTATGGACCCATAGTCCAGGGATGAACTACTCACGTATCACTTCAGAGGAGGGCATGGTGGTGTAGACCCCTCCGGTGATGAATTCCCCTCCCAGCAGGGTGTCGGGGAGAGCTCTAGAACCCTCCCGATCTCGGGATGACAATGACGGCGGCTGGTACGTGATAAACATATCCTTAATTTCTGATGTTCCATGTTGTTTTCTTATTGTTTCCCACATGTTTTCTATACACTTTATTTCATTTATATCGATTTTCCGGACTAACTTATTGACAAGATGCCACAGAGCCAGTTCCCTGTTTTCTGCTGTTTTTGGTTTCAGAAAAGTTGTTCTAGAAATATTCTCGAAATTGGAAAATTCGAAGCCCGGAAGTCTTAGAATTCCCGAAGGTTCCACGGAGTCCCAAAGAGACCCGGAGGGGGGCCTCGGGGGGGCACACCATAGGGCGGCGCCCCCCTTGGCCGCGCCGGGGGTGGTGTGGGGCCCCCATGCCTCCACCACCTCTGCCCTTTTGCCTTCTTAATCCCCCCGAGAGATAAACCCTAGATATATCCCACTTTTTCCCAAGAAACACTCGAGGCTGCCATCACCGTCATCCCGAGATTAGGAGGGTTCTAGAGCTCTCCCCGGCACCTTGCCGGAGGGGGAAATCATCACCGGAGGGGTCTACACCACCATGCCCTCCTCTGAAGTGATGCATGAGTAGTTCATCCCTGGACTACGGGTCCAGATCAGTAGCTAGATGGTTGTTCTCTCCACTTTGTACCTCATGTTTAGATCTTGTGAGCTACCTAACATGATCAAGATCATCTTTATGTAATGCTACATGTTGTGTTTGCTGGGATCTGATGAATGTTGAATGCTATGTCTTCTGATTATCAATCTATCATGCTTATGTTATTTATGATCTTGCATGCTCTCCGTTATTAGTAGATTATCTGGACAAGTAGATGCTAGTAACTCCAAGAGGGAGTATTTATGCTCGATAGTGGGTTCATGCCTCCTTTTCATCTGTGCTCGAGTGACAGAAACGTGATGGATGGAGGATGTGTTGTTTCCATTAGGGAGAAAACAACAATGCTTTGCCTAAGGATGACGTTATTGTTTACATTACACACTTTGCTTACTGCGATTATCTATTTCTTGCAACTTAATACCCAACGTTGGTTCGGATGATATTCAGAGGGTGGATTTTTAGTCATAGATTAAGTTGGATAACGGTCTATGTATTTTGTTGTAATGCCCGCATGAATCACATAGTAATATTTATGTCTTGCATATGCACTATGGTGCAGCCTTCATTTCTGTCAATTGTCCAACTGTAATTTGTTCATCACACATGTTATTATCTTTCACGGAGAGACACCACTAGTGAACTGTGGACCCTGGTCATTTTTCCTCATACTGATAAAACACCTACTGCTTTCATACTGCTCTCATACTGTTCCTACTGTTTTCCTACTGTTTTCCACAGCATACGTTTAACCTCTTTGTGTTCAGCAAAACCGGTGAGATTGACAACCTCACTGCTTCGTTGGGACAGAGTGATTTGATTGTGTTGTGTAGGTTCCACGTTGTTGCTGAACCGGTAGTGCGCCCTGGCACCTCAGCTGCATCAACCTTCAGAGATTGCTTGTCCTCCTACTGGTCGATTCAACCTTGGTTTCTTTTCTGAGGGAAAACTTGCTGCTACACTCTTCACAACTTTTCTCTTGGGGTTTACCAACGAGGGCGTCAACTACACGCCATCAGCGGCCTCGGGTGTTTCTCGGGAAAAAGTGGTATATTTTTAGAATTGATATGTCGGGGGGTATAAATGGGAGAAAGGGTGAAGGCGGTGGAGGCCCGAGGGGACACACCACCCCCAGGCCCGCCCAGGGGGGTGTGCGCCTCCCTATGGTGTGGCCCCCCTCTGGGCCTCTTTGGGACTCCGTGGAACCTTCGGGAATTCTAGGACCTCCGGACTTCGGATTTTCCAATTCTGAGAATATTTCCAGAACAACTTTTCTGAAACTAAAAACAGCAGAAAATAGGGAACTCGCTCTGTGGAATCTTGTCAAGAGGTTAGTCCGGAAAATCGATAAAATGGCATAAAGTGTATAGCAAACATGTAGGAAACAACATGGAACATCAGAAATTAGGGATACGTTTATGACGTATCATCTGCTTGCAAGACTTCCAGGAATCAGCGCCACCACCAAGTGTAAAAACATAACCACTATTGGCCTTAAGCTCATCAGCATCAGATATCCAATTGGAATCACTATATCCTTCCAGAACCCCCGGGTTTCCGGTATAGTGAATTCAATAGCTTGCAATGCCTTTTAAATAGCGCATAAATATCTCAAGCGCACGCCAATGATCATCTCCCGGTTTGGAAACAAACCGGCTTAATTTGCTGACAGCAAAAGAGATGTCATGCCTCATGGCACTCGCCAAATACATAAGCGAGCCTATAATCTGAGAATACCTCAGTTGATCTCTAGTAATCCGCCGATTCTTTCAAAGCAACACACTAGCATCATATGGAGTTGAAGAATGCTTGCAGTCACTATACCCAAAGCGACTCAAGACCTTTTCCACATAGTGAGACTGAAGCAGTGTGATCCCACCATTATCATCTCTCAACGGCTTGATGTTCAAGATAAGATCAGCTACTCCTAGATCCTTCATCTCAAAACAGCGAGACAAGAAATCCTTAACTTCCTTGATTAAATCAAGATTGGTCCCAAAGATCAACATGTCATACATAGAATAACTCCCTTGTCCCCACCATGGAGATAGTACACACATTTGTTAGCTTCGTTTACAACAAAGCCTTCGACAGTCAAAGTCTTTCCGAACTTTTCATGTCATTGCTTAGGTGCTTTCTTGACGCTGTATAATGACTTCAATAACTTGCACACCTTACTTTCCTGACCAGGTACTACGAAACCATCTTGCTGCTCCATGTAAATTTTCTCGTCCAACTCTCCATTAAGGAAAGCCTAATTAACGTCCATTTGATGAACTAGAAGACCGTGCGAGGCAGCCAATGAAAGTAGCACACGAATAGTGGTCAATCTAGCCACAGGTGAGTAAGCATCAAAGAAGTATTCACCTTCTTTCTGGGTATAACCCTTGGCAACAAGCCTTGCCTTGTACTTCTCAATTGTACCATCAGGACTAAGCTTTTTCTTGAACACCCACTTACATCCTACAGGTTTACACCCATAAGGACGATCAGTGATTTCCCAGGTTCTGTTATGTAACATCCCAAGTTTTGCTAACAAAAGGGTTGTGGTGTTGTGTTCATCTCATACATGCATGAAACAAAAATTTAAATCATGTTTGAAATCATTTAAATTGTGAATTTAAATGGTTTGAGAAAAACACCACAAATAGTACTTAAAATGGGTTCCAAAATTTTGTACTGGGAAATATTTCAAATACACCAAAGAAACACATGGTTAGGTTGGAAATTTCATAAGCTTTCTAAAAGTTATTTTTGCCAAATTTTAACTTTGCAAAAAGGCCCAGAAAACGTTGTTTTCTCTTCAGTTTTCTATGGAAAAGGACCTCTCAGTGGTTTCTAATTGTTTCCAGGGTTTTGCGCAAAACTATCTTCTTCAACCTTTGACAGTAGGCGAGCAGCTGCGTCGAGGTCGATCCCGCTTCGATTTGCCACCTCCTCCTTGCCTCACTCCTTGCGTGGATAGGCTCTGGAGGACGCCCTCGACCTTCTCTCTCTCCCTAACCCCTCAGCTCACCTCCTCTCTCCCTCTCTTACTTTCTGGGTCCGAACCCTAGCTCACTGTCGTCCGTCGTTTGCCGCCAACTCCGGCAGCCCCGCGGTGAACGGAGGCCACCTATGGCTCCGCCTTGAACTCCTCTTGCTTCCTACCTAAGCCACATGAGCAGGGACGACCGGAGTCAGCCGCGCCGTCATCGTCTTCCTCGCGGCCGGCGGGAGATGCGGCCATCGATTCGTCGCCGTCCGGCCGCCCCTGCCCCCTCTGACCCCTCCACTAGCTCCACCGCGCCATGGTGAGCTCCCCGGTGCCCTCCCCATTCTCCCTCTCTTCCTCTAGCTTGCTGTCCTCGAGGGCCGCCGTCGGACCTCGTCGCCGGCGAGGAATCCGACCACCATTCGGCCTTCCGCCACCACCCCTCAACTCCCCTCGAGCTCCTCTCCGTTGTGATATAGTTTGTTTCCTCAATTACGAGCGAATTGCATTGAATTTGAACTCAAATGTGAAGAACATAGCACTGTGATGTCACAGTGACATCACAGTGATGTCATATTCCTGTTTTTACTATTTCCAGAAAATGGTTATTAAATTACAGAAATATAATTAAAATTAGAAAATTAATATCTTTTAATCTGTAATTCAGAAAAATAAAAGGAAGGTACCAAAATTTTCATAAAAATGTAAGCTACCCAAATATGCCATTTTCACACATGTTTGGGAAATACCAAAAATGAGCATTATTTAATGCTGTTTAATTCATTTAAAAATAGAAAAATAAGTTTTTATTCACTAAAATTAGAAAATTAAAAGTTATATACCAAAATGCTCAAAATGACAAATGAAATCCATTTATGATGTTTTCAAATCCATTTGAGCTTTTAAAATTGTACCCACTTTCAGAATTGTCTGAAACACCCCTCCGGGGTCTATCTCGGGCTAATTTCAATAAAACTTCATAATTGTCATACGAACCCTAGCAACCCTATCTTCATGTTTAGGTATTTATTTAATTGCATTAACTTGCTCATGCATACATATTGCGCATTGCATCGATGACATGTGTTGATTGTTGTTCTTCTTTTCGGTGTTGTTTCCCCCTCGGTAGAATCCGACCCCGAAGTGAAGGCCAGCAACTCCAAATGGTGAATACTTGATCTTAACCGACAAGTCAAGCACTTATTCCAGAAGATATCTTTATTGTTTTTCTTATAACCAAGGCAAGCATAACCTCTTATCTACTCATATATGGTTTTCAAAGTGTTTTGGAATCTCGTATATTGCATGCAGTTCAAAGTATTTAAGGTCTTAGATAGAGTTATCGTATACTTATTGCATCGCCTAAATATCCTGATCCAGTGCTCCTAGAAGCTATAGGTTTGTTTGTGCGTGCCTCGTTAAAGCCTGTGAGTCTTTCTTAGCCATGCCTAGTTGTGATCTGATCCATCCGGTTGATGAATCTGGTCAATGCGTGAATCTTTTATGTCAAGTTGTTGTGAATTGCATTATCTTTGATAACTGGACTAAATAACGACATGGATGTGGGGCCACAATGGTTTGTGACATTTTGTTCTGTTCATGCCCCTAGAAGCAAGTTCTCGCCTTCGAAGCCAAGACTGAGCGTGCAACCACACGAGCGAGCTAATGAACCTTGCCCGACTAACTAACTTGTTTGGCCACATCCATGAGTCACGTAGTTTGATCTTTTCATCTGCGTGTGAGTCAAAAAACGATTTGGAGAAACTTAGGGCGTGACCGGGACAAGTGATGGACGTACACGGATCTTGATCCCAACTCACAGAATAGGTGCCGTAGGGAGGTGGCCAACTCCCTGTTGATGGGGTGGCCCTGTTTGGGTTGACTCATGGATAGTGTTACGCAAGGTAAAGGTCGGAGCGAACCACCCTCGTACGCGCTCCCAAGGAGCGTACATGTGGCGTTAAGAGGTGGATGGTACGTGTGGGTAAAGTTTACCCGGCCCCTGCAGGGATAAATCTTCTCAAGAAGCCGTGTCCACGGTTACGGACGACTTGGCAACGGATTATGTGATCATAGATAACTTCAATGGAATGACTAAAACTTGTTTACCATGATTGAAGGGTGCCTCCTCGGATATGCCGAGAGGGGTGATCCTTGTAGCATGAGAGTTTCTGGGAAATGATGTTGGTGGATAAAAACATGATGATTACAGTAGTTGACTAGTTTCATCATCTGTTTTGAAAATGCTCTATGAGACGTGCTATTCTTCCTCGATTTGGAAAACAAAGATTGCTTTACACAAATCAACCTTCATAAAACCCTTTACGAAACCAGCAGATATATAATACGTTAACTAAGTCTTGTTGAGTACCTCCCGTACTCAGGTTTGCTTAAATTTGGTTCAGGTGAAGATCTCACATCGGTGGTGATTCAACGTGGACATCGACGAGTAGTTTGGGGTTCCCAGGTAGCAGCCTGGAATCTATGGGCTGGGACGTCGCCTTATGTTGCGGCCTCTTAGGACTTTTTGGTTCTTGTTGATTAGCATCATAATTTTCCTTCCATTGTCTGATGTAATGTTGGGTCATGTGACCTCTGCTTGTAAGCTATACTCTAGTAACACTTGTTTAATACAGCTTCCATGTTTAGAGTACTGCTTTGATCGGGTGTTGGTTTCGAGCTCATCGTTATACAGTTTTGGCTATGCCTGCATAGTTGTCGCAGTCGAGGGGTTGTGGAGCCGATGATCCATGTCCGAGCCCGCCTGCCGATGTGATTCGGCCTGGGGCTAGGTAACCCCAGTAACCCTCGATTGTTGTTGCAGTTTCTGGACACATAGCAGCTTTGTATAGCTTTGGTCCCGTTTCCTTCAGTTTCATTCGACTCGTGGATGCTTGGGTATGCATAGTTGGTTATGACTAGCATGGACACAAGGAGTAGTAGTAATGTGGTGATCCGGCCTGCGTGCCGATGAATCCGGTCTGCCTGCCGTTGTTTATTGCGGCCGGGGCTGGTAACCCTGAAGCCCTTGAGGGTCCATGTCTAGGAGCACATAACAGTATGTATACCTTTGGGTCCGGGGTCGTGACATGTTAGCCAAGATGGAATCCATATCGCAATGGAAAACCTCCTTCCAGTAGTCAGCATCAAGAGATGCATAGGCTTCTGAAATGGTCATGGGTGTGTCATCCACGAGGTACACAATGAAGTCATTACCAAAGGACTTTGCCGTCCTCTATCTCCTGCTTCTTACAGGAACTTCATTGTCATCCTCTCGGGATTCTCAACGTGTTCTATCGGAATAGTGGGTTCAGGAATCTCAGCTAATTCATAACTAGATGAAACAGGTTTCTCCTGATTTGATGAGGTAGGCATATCCTTCATAGGAAATATGTTCTCAAAGAAAGTCGCATCATTCGACTCCATAAATCGTACCAACATGCATGTAGGATACCTAAAATTGTACTATCAAAAATCTATAACCAATGCTATTAAAAGCATAGCCCAGAAGAACACAATCTACGGTTTTTGGTCTAAGCTTGCGCTTCTTGGGAATTGGTATATTGACTTTTGCCAAACAACCCCAAGTACGTAGGTAGGAGAGTTTCAACCTTTTCCTTCCCATTCCTCAAATGGAGTAAAGGTTTTATTCTTTGTGGGAACTCGGTTTAGGACATGACATGCAGTCATTAGCGCCTCCCCGCACCATGCCTTGGAGAGACCCGAAGTATCTAACATGGCATTAACCAAATCAGACAGCGTTCGGTTCTTTCTTCCAGCCACCCCATTTGACTAAGGTGAGTAGGGAGGCGTCTTCTCATGAATAATACCATGTTCAGCACAAAAATAATTAAACTCGTTGGAAAAATACTCTCCACATGATCAGACCTAAGCCGTTTAATTTTACGATCAAGTTGGTTCTCAGCTTCGGCCTTATAGTTTTTGAAATAAGTTAAATCTTCATCTTTAGATTTCAGAAGATACACATAACAATATCTAATAAAGTCATCAATAAGTGTCATGAAATATATTTTTCCACCTTTTGTCAATACGCCATTCATCTCACAAAGATCAAAATATATAAGCTCTAGTGGTTCCAAGTTTCTCACCTCCGCAGTTTTATGGGACTTGCGAGGTTGCTTAGCCTGAACACACACTTGACATTTGGAACCTTTAATAGTACTGAATTTCGGAATTAAACTCATATTTGCTAATCGCGTCATGCAGCCAAAATTAATATGACAAAGTCGTGAATGCCAAACATTAGAATCATTATCGTGGAAAACATGATTAATAACTTTGGTGTAAATATCTGACAAGGATAAGTGGAACAAGCCTCCACACTCGTAGTATTTACCAATAAATTGTCCATACATGTAAATTACAACTTTATTAGACTCGAAAACCAACTTAAAACTATCTCGACATAGACGTGAGCCACTGACGAGATTCTTATTGATGGAGGGCACATGGTGAACGTTCTTCAGTCGCACGACCTTCCCCGAAGTAAGCTTTAGATCGACCGTACCAACACCACGAACAGTAGCATGTGACCCGTTCCCCATCAGCACGGGGGAAGTCCCTGTGACCTGATAAGAAGAGAACATGGAAGCATCATCACAAACATGTACATTGGCACCTGTGTCAACTAACCATTCAGGTGAATGACAAACTGAAAGAATAGTAGGAACTATACTGTACCTAGTATCCTTCGTCTCATTGTCAGTCATGAAAACATTGGCGGTCTGCTACTTATGATGGAAACCGTTGGAAACCCCAAGAGGAGGGTGTGATTAGCAAGTGGCAAGAAATTTCCCCCAGTTAAGAACCAAGGTTATCAATCCAGTAGGAGGAAGAGGGTCTCAGGAAGGTTGATGCCACTGACGGTGGTGCTGGCGCTTCACCGGTGTCAGCAACAACGTGGAACCTGCACACAACACAACCAAAATACTTTGTCCCAACGGTACAGTGAGGTTGCCAAACTCACAGGTCTTGCTGAAAACAAAGATTAGACGTATAGTGTGGAAAATTATGTATGCTTGCAGTAAGTAAAGAAAGCAGGAAATAGTTGTGGTTTGTTTAACAGTGTGGAAAAATGGACCGGGGTTCATAGGTTCACTAGTGGTGTCTCTCCATAAAAGATAGCATGATGGGTGAACAAATTACAGCTGGGCAATTGACAAATAGAGGTTGCACCGTAGTGCACAATATGACATGAAGATTACTATGGTATTTAGTGCGGGCCTTACAACCATATACATAGACCGACATCCATCTGCATCTATGACTAATAATCCACCCTCGGGTTATCATCTGAACCCCCTTAGGTATTAAGTTGCAAGCAACAGATAACTGCATTAAACAAAGTGTGTAATCTAAGCAATGATTATGCACGCGGGCACTCTCACCGTTGTTTTCTCCCTAATGGCAACATCACATCCCCCTTCACGTTTCTGTCACTCGAGCAAGGTGGTGAGGAGGCATGAACCCACTATCGAGCATAAATACTCCCTCTTGGAGTCACTAGCAATAACTTGGCCAGAGCAACCACTAGCAACGGAAAGCATGCAAGAACACAAATAGCATATGCAAATAAAGACTATAATCAACTTGGTATAAGGTCAATATTCATCAGATCCCAGCAAACACATCATATAGAATTACATAAGATCAATCTCGATCATGATAGGCAGCTCACGAGATCTAAACATGGAGGCATATGAGGAGAAGACAACCATCTAGCTACAGCTACGAACCTGTAGTCCAAGGATGAACTACTCACGCGTCACTCCGGATGCAGGCATGGTGATGTAGAAGCCTCCGGTGATGATCTCCTCTCCGGCAGGGTGCCGGAAGCAGCTTCAGATCCCCCTGACCTAGGGTTGACGGTGACGGCGGCTGCATAACTTTTCGGGGATTTTTGACCAGGTTTTTAGGGTTTTCCATTCGGGGGGATTAAATAGGCGAAAGGGAAAAGGTGGTGGAGCTCCAGGGGCCATGGGGACCCGCACCACCCTATGGTGTGGCCCCCCTGTTTCCCGTCTTCGACTCCTCTTCGGTGTTCTGGATGCTTCCGGGGAAAATAGGAACTTCAGGCTTTGTGGGGTCCAATTCCGAGAATGTTTGCAGAACAACTTTTCTGAAACCAAAAAACAACAGAAAACAGGGAACTAGCACTTGGCATCTTGTTAATTGGTTAGTCCCGGAAAACGTATAAAAATGCTATAAATAAGTGAGAAAACAAGTAGGAATTGACATAATATGATCATGGAGCATCAGAAATTATAGATACGTTGGAGACGTATCAACCATCCCCAAGCTTAGTTCCTACTCGTCCTCGAGTAGGTAAATGATAAAACAATAATTTCTGAGGTGACATGCTACTAACATAAACTTGATCAATATAATGTAAAAGCATATGCACGCTGAGATCATAAAACTTTAAACACAGACATAGATAAATAAAACTTTAATAATAAAGCATAGAAATTACTTTGCATCACAAAGATTAACTCAAATAAAGAATCATGAATAACAATGCAAAGAAAGGTAGATGTTTGTTTCAGGTATAGAGAAAGCATGGCAAAGTTATATTTCGCTGGTCCTTAAGACTGGGGCAAAACATAAATGCCAGGACACCTTCAAAGTTCATGAGCAAGACTAGAACAAATAATTTAAGAACAAATAATATCACATCATGAAGTAATTATTGATGCTTATGGGACGAATGCCCATAGAACTCAGAATGGCAAAAATGCTCTCTCAATTGTGCATAAAGTTGGAAGATGGAGACTCAACATAAAAGTAAAAGAAAGGCCATTCACGGAGGGAAGCAGGGATCACTCATGTGCTAGAGCTTTTATTTTAGTAAACTGAGGTATTAAAATTTTTACACTCCTCCCATCCATCTTTCACAAACCATGGCTAACCGAATCCTCGGGTGCCTACCAACAATCACATACCGTGGAAGAGTGTCTATATTTTGAGAGATGTATTTTAAAGTCAACGAATGGTAAACAGAAAATACAGTACGTCAGAAGCCAACTGGATTCACAAGAGCAGCTCCCATGGTGAAGGACGCAACTAGTGTAGAAGTTCATCCCTCTTTTTCTTTTGTTTACACAATTATGCTTTGACTGATAAATCAGGGGCAAAAATAGTGAAGAGAATTTGTTTGTATTAATTTGGGGCTGGGAACCCCGCGACCAAGTCTTCTATCATTTGGATAAGCGAATGAAGCCACTAGTCCAGGGTGTGAAATCCAATCAACAAGTGAGATAAAGATTCTCTATTGACTCCTCATGAACAAAAACGGGAACTTAAAGCAGGAGCAATTTTAAAAGTTTTAAAGGTAACACATGAGCAATTTACTTGGAGTGGCAGTTAAATACCATATGTAGGTAGGTATGGTGTACACAATGGGAAAAACTTTGGTTTAAGGGAGTTTGGATGCACGAGTAGAGCTCATACTCAGTACAGGTGGAGGCTAGCAAAAGACTGGGAGCGACAAATCAAGTGAGCATAAGAGCCATAATCATGCATAGCGACACAAGCATCATTAATTAAAGCATAAGCAGTATCACAAGTTCAAAAACTAAGTGGTCATGGAGGCTATTCATTACTGGTTTGTAGTCATAAACATGGTGGGAGCATGCGCCAAGTCAACTAAATAAAACATTCGAAAGAGAATACCATATATTGATGCTTTACTATGGCAAGAACAACTCATGAATCTTTCAAGACATATTAAACACTCTCAGCTATTTGAGGCTAATCATGCTACTCAATAACCACAAGGCTTTAAAACTAAAATAACATTTCGCATGGCATGAAAAAGTTCTAGCCACAGTCTATACACGCTTCTACTAGTACTGTTATAAATTCTACTTCAAGCAGCAGTTTTCTTTCTCCCAACAAGAACCATACAAAACATGCTTTAACAAAAATAATCTTTATGATACAGAAAGGAAACATGAGAGTACTCATATAACACTACTAAAACTAACAACTCTAATAAGAGATGCATGCAAAACAGGAGCTAAATAAATACAACAGCTAGACAGAGATTAAGAATACTATGTATTCTTATGAAAAAAACGAAGCGTGTCACTCTCCAATAAAAGAATGTTGGGGTCCAACCAAGCTTATTAAAAAAAGTTAAAACAAACTTAAAGAAAAAACAAAAACAAACTTAAAACAAAAATAAAATACGCTCCAAGTAAAGCACATAAGATGCGACCGAATAAAAATATAGTTTCACTAGAAGTGACCTGATAATTTGTTGATGTACCAAGCTTAGACACTTGAGTCTTCTTGGAATATTTTGGGATGTACCACCGGGGCATCCCCAAGCTTAGGCTTTTCACTCTTCTTGGTCACATCATATCATCCTCTTCTCTTGACCCTTGATAACTTCCTTCACACCAAACTTCTCACAATCTTCATTAGCAACGTTAGTGCAATTGAAATAATAAATTCACATGGTTCAATTTCAAACACAAGTCTAACACTCAAAAACACATTAGCTACTGTAACAACTTCTTTCAAAACTCTTTTTCTCAAAAGAACACCAAAAGAAAGAGATTAAGACGCAAATGCGATAAATGGCAGAAATCTGTCAAAACAGAATAGCAGGTAAAGATCGATTTTTTCAAAAATCTTCTGTTGCTCAAATAAAAAAGTGGTCAACTAAGAAATGTTGCGTATATACCTCAGGATTAAGCACAAAAAAATAAGGTCATTTTGAATTTTCTGTGATTTTTTACGGGATTAACAGTGGACAGAAGAAATCTGTTTCCTGCGCAGAAATCCAAAATATAACCTCAACTTTCCACTAGAGGCTTTACTTGGATCAACAAAAATACAAAAGAAAAGATACAAAGGGGTTGCTAAGGAAATAGACAACACCCAGGTTCAAAGCACACCAAATAAAACGAAAGAAAACGGGTTGAAAACAACAAAATAAAACGGGCTTTCTCCCGGTAGCGCTTTTCTTTAACGCCTTTCAGCTAGGCATAAAAGGAAACTCAAGTATTTTCAAGAAGCATCAACATCATATATTTATACAATAATAGAGTCAAAAGGTAGCTTCATTATCTTTTTAGGAAAGTTTTCCAAACCTTTCTTTAGGGGTAATTGATATTTAATACTCCCCTCTTTCATATCAATAATAGCACCAACAGTCCTAAGAAAAGGTCTTCCCAAAACAATAGGACAAGAAGCATTGCATTCAATGTTCATAACAACAAAATCAACAGGGGCAAGGTTATTATTAACCATAATAAGAACATCATCAATTCTACCAAGAGGTTTCTTCTTAGCATTATCAGCAAGATGAACATCCAAATAACAGTGTTCCAACGGTGGTAAATCAAGCATATTATAAAGATTTTGAGGCATAACAGAGATACTAGCACCAAGATCACACAAAGAATTGCAATCAAAATCATTTACTTTTATCTTAATGATAGGCTCCCAACCATCATCTAATTTTCTAGGGATAGATGTCTTAAGTTTCAACTTTTCCTCCCTAACTTTCATGAGAGCATTGGTAATATGTTTAGTAAAGGCCATATTCATGGCACTAGCATTGGTAATTCTAGCAAGATTTTGTAGAAACATAATAACTTCAGAGATATTGCAATCATCAAAATCAATATTATTATCATCAAAAGTAATGGGACCATTATCTCCCACATCTCTAAAAATTTCAGCACTTTTATCAGAAGCAATTTCAGCAGTTTGAGGCAATTTAGCACGTTTCACCAAAGGAGTAGGGACTTTAACATTAATAGTAGGAGGTTTACTAGCACTTGGAGCTTCAGTTTCACTAGTGGTTGTGATAGTTCAAACTCTAGCAATATTATTCTTTTTAGCCAATTCATCTTCTCTTTCCCACCTAGCACGTAATTCAGTCATCAACCTAACATTATCATCAATTCGAACTTGGATGGCATTCAAAGTTTTACTTTGTTTAATATCTTGTGGAAAAACCTTTAGTTTTAGAAAATCAACATCAATAGCAAGGCTATCTACTTTAGAAGCAAGAACATCTATTTTACCAAGCTTTTCCTCAACAGATTTATTAAAAGCAGTTTGTGTGCTAATAAATTCTCTAAGCATGTTTTCAAGATCAGAGGTAGAGCTTTTATTGCTATTGTAGGAGTTTCCATAAGATTTCATCTTCCAAGGCACAGACTCACGCAAGGGCAGTTTAGCCTCTTGATCTCATCTTCCAAGGCACAGACTCGCGCAAGGGCAGTTTCCTTATCGGAGTTGGCCCGGGAAAGAAACTCTACAAAAGGAGGACACAAAATATGAGGAGAAGAAGATGGAAGAACAATAGAAACAAAAGGTAGAAGGAGCGGAAGGTTACCCTCGACAGAAGCCGCTTGTGCTTTCAACTCCTTAATCCTTGCCTCATTATGGATATACTGCCGACCGAATTTGGCGAGTGCTACAAGGTCAGGCTGAAAATAGCTAATTAGAAAGCATGGCAGCGGGAAGGACGCGGAAATTTGAGCCTATGCCTGACTGCAAGCAGCCAAACATAGCCTCGGGGGCTACTCCTACGAGGAGCGTTGGTTGCGCACATGATGATATGAAGGAAGGTGTAAAAAAATAGAGAAGGCTTACATGGTTGGGGATGTCCAAGCCATGCACAGGTAATTCTGCCAAAGATGTCTCGGGCACTTCATTTGCAGCTTCTGGTACAACTAGAGGAGATTGAACCACACCTGAAGGATTAGTCAATGGAGCCTCAACTTCTTTACCCGTGCCCAAAGTTTTCTTCCTAGGAGGAGCCTTAAATTCAGTATCACTGGTTGAATCGCAGTGCGTGCCAGCATTGGAACTGCTCGCGGCACCCGAGGAAACTCTAGCCTTTTTTGTGGGCTCGCGGAGAAAGAAAATCGAAGAATTAATTGTCGTAATAAACTAGGCTATCAAGTGATACGATGAAGAAGCTTACTCGAGATCACCGGTGAGAACTCCAACTGGAAGGCTGAACATACGGCGAGGCAGAGTCTTCTTCACAAAGGCCGCCTTGTCGAAAGGTACGGCTGGACCATCCTCATGACTTGGGGGTTTGAAGGCCACGAGAGTCACGTTCATCGGATTCCTAAGCCGCTAGGACTTAGAAGTTTCTGAAAAATTTGTTACATTGGAGGTGGCCTTGGTGTCTGTATATTCGCGACAAGCGCACTTAAGACGGGGCTCGGTTTTGCTCGAGGTAATGCCTTCCAAGTCGTGGTCTTCCCGAGAGTTTGCAGTCCCTAGTAAGGCGCCGAAGTCGCTTCTAGACTCAATGTCTGGCTCCAAGCCCCTCACAACAGGAGGATTACTTGGAGAAAGATCCTTGTTCTGAAGATTAGTACAAGAAAGGTATTGTTAGAAATGGCCAATTACGGCGAATGAGGTGAGACCCGAGAAGTACAGAAAGAACAAAATTACATCAATCGGGGGGTTAACAACCACAAAAGGGGCAACTTCTGGAGTTACGTTGCAGACAATGCCGGGCTTAGTCTTCGTGATAGCCCTAGCATAGGTGTCGAGTTCGTTACTCGGAAACACCTCCTTTTGTAGTTGAGTGGGTTTTGAACAACTCGAGTATTCCCACATACAGTGGGCCCCCTCTCGCCGTTGCTCTAGATTAGATCTTGTACCTACGCATAGACCACTCTGATACCACTATTAGGTTGCGTGTATGAGAATTATTTTTTTTGCCATGCATGCTACGCAACAACCAAGATCTTTCTATGCAGATACAAGTGAATAATAGTTTCAAGATCTAGTTCCTGAAATCGTGTACCACACACCATAGTAGCAGAAGAGATGTCGGTGACAATGTCAATGAAGCCTGTAGAAGATCCTCACGCATAAGCCTGTGGGTGAGGATGTTGCTGGATCCCCGTATCCAACAGAGTGAGGGTTTCACGTGTTACCCCTTTGAGAGTATGCACACATACGTCGGGGAAAATTTTGTAGCGTTTCGCCGTCCAGAACTAGACGCTGCAAGCGTATATGAAGGCGGAGTTCTCAACACATGGGAGATAGAAAGCAATTAAAAGAAAGATCTAATTTGAAGAGGACACCTCAAAACCCAATTAGAAAAAACTTCAATTCAATTAGAGGGGCTCTAATTAGACCCTCTATGTCGGATATATACCAATCAGGGGTATATCAGATGGTAGTCTAAAGTGCCGGATTACCAGGGTGGCCTAAATGGTCATGGGCTACGGTCCATTGGACGGCCCAGTTAGCTGATGCACGGAAGCCGGATTCTAGAAGAACCTGGATCACAGCCCACGTGATACGGCTTGGAGTAGAAGGCGGATTCCTTACTTTCCAAGTTAGGACATACCGTAGTCTTCTAGGTTTCTTTCTCTGTATGCCCTAACCCGGCTATTATATAAAGCCGGACAGGACATAAGATAGATAGACAAGAAGCTATAGGCTAATTCGATGAGAGGTGGATCCTTGTCGAATAGCTAAACCTAACCTCATATTGTACTCTGTATTTTCCAGGCTTTAGTCCTGAATAGTGAGATTGCAGGAGTAGGAACGCCGCATTACTGCGTCGTACCGAACCTGGGTAAAACCCTGTGTCATTGTTCATCATACGATCACGTCCCCCCGCTTCTCTATCGGTAGTTCATGGCACCCCCGTCTATGAAATCTACTACGATGTCTCGACAGTTGGCGCCCACCGTGGGGCCAGCGACGTCAGGCGTTATGTTCCGATCGGGGATACTTGGCGGAATCGGCAGTACCATAACTATCGGAAGCTTGGAATTCGACAACGACGTCGGGCGCTCGAGCGCAGAATCATCTGGTAAGTGCCTGCTTTCTACCGATTGGATCTGCAAACATCTTTATCGGATTAACTGCAGAAGCAATGGGATTCTGTGGTGGGAGCAAATTTATCCCACCCACCCTATACCCATTCGAAGACGACTATGACGCCGGATTTTGCTCAAATCGTCGATATACTGCTGAATTGCACTTTAGCGGCATGGTGCAATCCGAGATCGCCGAAAACACGGATGAAAGAAATCCCGTGAAAGAGGCAGAAAACAACAATACCACAACAGAGGTGGAAGATCCGACATCCGTCAACATGACGACGAACTCGGAAGCTGACTCTGTGCTAGCCGCCATCAAGGCGAGATTAGAGTCGAAACCCGGATCGGATCACTTCGATACCGAAGACGAAGATGAAGACGCTTTCGAGAGAAAGGTCAAATCCTTCCAAGAGGGATTCCACGAAGTACTGATGGAAAAACCGGTTGAAAACACGAATGCCGACAGTCAGGAAAGCCCTAGAACGCCTCCGCCAGAGGAAGAGAGAGAAGAAGGAGAAACCTCTCCAAAATTCCCCGATGTCAATGAATTGACAGAGGAAGAACCCTGTAAGAAACCTCCCTCTTCCAAGAAGAAACACAAAGCTACTAAAAAACTCCAGTATAAGCTCCAGAAGAAGAAATCGGCTGATCCAGCCAATGAAATCCCGGAAGTAGGAGATGCAAGCGGAGTGAAACCTGCGGAGAAGAAAACGAAGGAAACCCCTGTTCCGCCAATGACAGAACAGGACGAAAAGGAATTACTCCAAACACTAGTGGGACCACACGAGCCCCCCAAAGTGCTGGAAGCCCAGAGGCAAGCTCTCCAAAGGCAGCAGCAACATCTATTTCGAACTCGAGAACACCTCCAAAAAACCCAGGCTGACATCAAGCTCATGCGGGAAGAAATCGAGGAATACGAGAGAAAGAATAGATCTGGCATTAAACCTACGCGATTACCCGAAATTGCAAAACCGGAAGTACTACCGCCAAAAGAAAGGTTCCACAACCCATCTTGGCAAAAGCAGGTAAATGGCAAAGATGCCAGAGGCGAGCCAATATACAAAACCGCAGCAGAAAACACGGAAGCAGCGTTCACCATCCTCAACAACGATATGTACTCCAATGGTGAAAAACTTAAAGGGGTGTATGCTTTCCTAGGAAAAGCATTGCAACAACAACAGCGAGCGCAAGAGTGATCAGGGAAGTTACATGACGACTCCGCCCTATGCAAGACAGCTACATGCGCCGCTGGAGCACCTGTACAGGAAGAAACCCGACAATAAGGATGAAGTGTCCAGAACCGGATCCCATCTCCCGAAAGATGGAATTAATCCCGTGATCGGGAAGAGAAAAACCGGAAGGACGAAAAATCAATGCCGCCTCCGAGACGCCCTGAAGAAAATGCTGGAAGACAGGATATACCTCACAGGCGTGAGAGATCCCGGACGCCCCCCAGGAATAAGGAAAGATACAGGAGTAGAACTCCACCTTATCCCAAAGGGCACGATCACGGAGTAAATAGAGATAATCCCGGAAAAGCGCGTCCGCGCCACAATGGAAAAGAAAGGAGTAGATCCCCTTCTGTCCATTCAGCCGGCAGATACTCCGCACACATTGACAGAGCGGAAAGAGATGATTTATACTTTGGACCCAAGTGTTTCACTGATAGGATCCGAAAAATAACTCTGCATTCTGGCTTTGCCAAATTTGGTCCAACATACCAAAAATACACCGGTAGCACAAACCCGGATACCTGGCTCTCAGACTATTACACAGCCGTTCAGATCAACAATGGGACAGACCTGGAGGCAGTAAAATTCCTCCCCCTAATGTTACTGGATGGAGCCAGAGATTGGATCAATGGATTACCATCAAGAACTGTCGACAGCTGGGATGATATGGCTAGAGTATTTACTCAACATTTCCGGGGAACCTACAAGTGCCCAAACAACATCAACCAGCTAAACCGCTGCACCCAATTTGAGGATGAACCATACGTGGATTTCATCTCAAGGTGGACGGCAATGAAGAATAGTTGTTCTGGAGTAACTGATGTCCAAGCAATGCATGCTTTCGTCAATGGCTTAAAACTCGGACTCGTACCGTTCATGATTGGTTCCAAAAAGCACAAAGATCTCGGATCTATGCTTACAACCGCCAATGAGCATGCAGCGGCCGAAGACGACATCAGAGCGAGAGACGGCAATATCGACACTTTGATCCAAGCCAAAAAGACCCCTCGCACTGAGAAAAAAGCAACTCCCGAAGTAACGCAAAAGCCCAAAGAAGTGAACATATCCTTTGGAAGAGAAAATGGGAGCAAGTGGAAAGGACGAAGCACAGAGCCGATAAATTACACCAAAGAAGAGTGGGGAAAAATAAAGTCGGAAAACTGTGTCCACCACTCGCAATTTGGGAAACCCACCCATACTAATGCACAATGCCGGCTGAACAAGCATATGAAAGGCAGTGCAGGATCCGGAAACAAAGGGAAAAACTCCAAGAGGAAATTCTCCAAGCAAAAGCCAGCAGCTGAAAAAGAAGACAGTGAAACGGACACTGACGAAAAAAAGTCAGGAACAGCAGCGAAAAGGCGAACCTAAGTTTCCGAGAGTTGACGGAGAATGCAACCTAACTTTCCTGGCAACTCCCTCAGCAAAGGTGGAAAAGAGAATACTTCGAGAAATAAACGCGGTTGTTCCTGCAACCCCCAAATTCTTGAAGTACTCAAATACACCAATTACCTGGGATCAGTCTGATCATCCCGAAAATATCCCAGAATCCGGCACACAAGCTCTAATTGTAAGTCCTATTGTTAAAAACACTAGGCTAAAAAGAGTGTTGATGGATGGAGGATCCAACATTAACATAATGTACCTGGATACACTGAAGCATCTGCGAATCTCTAAGACCCAGCTCAATCACAGCAATATACGTTTTCACGGCATCATCCCTGGTAGACAAGCACGATCCCTAGGAGAAATTTCCCTAGATGTAACCTTCGGAGAGAAAGATCACTTCCGTCAGGAAAAAGTATCCTTCGAGGTTGTGCCGTTCGAAAGCGTGTATCACGTAATACTCGGATGTCCAGTTTTCGCCAAATTTATGGCAAGGTCATGTTATATTTATAACAAGCTGAAGATGCCAGGGCCAAAAGGAGGAGTAATCACCATAACGGGAGACTTCAAATTGGCAAACGAGCTGGAGAAAGAAAACGCACTTTGCGTAGAAAAGGTGATAGCAAAGGAAGAACTGAAGGAGCTGGCCAAAGAAGTATCGCCGACAGAAATGCCAGCAGGAAAAGAAAGCCGAAAGCCAGCAGATAGCTTCAAAGCTTCCGAGAATACAAGACAGGTAATCCTAGATCCTAAAGATCCGACAAAGTTTGTCGTAGTAGGAACTGGGATGACCGACAAATAGGAAAGCGAGCTCATCAAGTTCCTCCATGAGAACTGGGACATTTTTGCATGGTGTCCAGAGGACATGCCAGGCGTACCTAGGGAACTTGTTGAGCATCAACTTAAGGTGATTCCAGGATCCAAACCCGTCAAACAAGGTCTCCGTCGATTTGATGGAAGAAAACAGAAGGCTATTGGCAAAGAGATTATCCGGCTTTTGGCAACCGATTTTATCCGGGAAGTTATACATACTGAATGGTCTTCAAACACAGTATTAGTCCCGAAGAAAGACATCACCGTCCTTAGGATGTGTATAGACTATACTGGCTTGAACAAATTGTGTCCAAAAGATAGATTTGCGTTACCGCGAATCGATCAAATAATAGACGCCACTGCTGGCTCTGAGCTTTTATGCTTTTTGGATGCATATTCCGGGTATCATCAAACACGCATGAAGGAAGAAGATCAAATCAAAACTTCCTTCATAACCCCATATGGGACGTATTATTAGATAACCATGCCATTTGTCCTAAAAAACGCAGGTGCAACCTACCAGCGTTGCATGCAGCGATGTTTGCATAGTCAGATTGGCAAAAACGTCCATGTTTATGTGGACGATATTGCTGTCGTTTCCAAGGAAAAGGACACACTCCTTGAAAATTTGCGAGAAACCTTCGAAAATTTGCGCACTTATAAGATGAAGTTGAATCCATTAAAGTGCGTATTCGGGGTTCTCTCAGGAAAACTTCTGGGTTTCATCGTTTCTCATAGAGGAATAGAAGTAAACCCGGAAAAGATCAAAGCAATCTTAAACATCTCCAATCCCACGTGCGTAAAAGATGTACAAAGATTGACGGGTTCTGCAGCAGCCGTTAGCAGGTTCATTAGCCGGCTAGGGGACAAAGCTCTTCCACTATACAAATTGTTGAAGAAATCCGACAAGTTCGAGTGGACAGAAGAAGCAGATGCAGCATTAACCCAGTTGAAAGAAACTTTGATGAAAGCTCCGATTTTGGCGTCCCCAAAAGACGAAAAACCTATGTTATTGTACCTCACGGCTACAAACCGGGTTATTAGCGCAGTAATAGTTGTGGAAAGGAAGAAAGACGAACAAAGCATACCAGATCAGCATCCGGTATACTATGTAAGTGAATTTTTCTCCAAATCTAAACAAAGGTACCCACACTATCAAAAACTGGCATATGGCGTGTTTTTCGCATCTCGGAAACTTTGTCATTACTTCCAAGGATATTCCATAAAAGTGGTATGTAAAGCACCACTAGGGGATATAATAAACAATGCGGAAGCGACTGGCCGAGTAGCCAAATGGGGCATCGAGCTAGCAGCATTCGACATTAAGTACCAACCCAGAACGGCAATAAATTCCCAGGTGTTGGCAGATTTTATCGCCGATTGGACAGAAGCAATGGAAAAAACACCAATGCCGGAGTCAGAATACTGGATCATGCACTTTGACGGATCCAAGATGAAGGAAGGCGCTGGAGCTAGTGTAGTCCTAACATCCCCTAAAGGAGACACAATGGAGTATGTATTACAAATACACTTCAATGCCAGTAATAATGTGGCAGAATACGAGGCTCTGCTTCATGGCTTGCATATTGCAAAGGAAATAGGTGTTAAACACATCTTATGCTATGGCGACTCAGAATTGGTACAGCACCCGCTCAACCAAACTTGGGACGCCAAAAGTCCCATCATGGCCGAAAATCGGAGAACGGTGGACGAGTTTGCAATTTGCTTCCTAGGATTTGAAGTGCTTCACATCAAAAGGGAAGAAAACTGGAACGTGGACGCATTAGCCCACATGGGATCAGAAAGGGTGAAAACCCTACCATCAGGTGGGTTTGTCAAGCACTTGTATGAACCATCGATAAAAGGTGGACATGTCGACTATCCTATGGTTTCCGAGTCAATTGAAGTCATGCTCGTTAACCCGGAATGGAAAATTCCATATTTAAACTTCTTGTTGATCAGAAGTACCCGGATGGAGCAGACGAAGTCTTGCAAAGACAGATACAGCGTCGATGCAAAGGATACACGGTAATCAACGGTTTCCGGTATAAACGCGGTACTATCGGAATTTTTCTGCGATGTATTTTGCCAGAAGAAGGACGAGAAATCCTGCAAGAAATCCATGCCGGGGATTGCGGACATCATGCTCAATCAAAAAGCATAGTCAAAAAAGCATTCCGCATAGGGTTTTTCTGGCTAACAGCCAAGACAGATGCCGGGCACATAGTGAACACATGTGCTAGATGTCAGTATTACGCCAAGCAGACAAATATGCCAGCCCAAGCACTCAAAAATATCCCTATTACATGGACGTTCGCGGTCTGGGGGCTAGATATGACGGGACCATTCAAAACTGCAAGAGGCGGACTTACACATCTACTCGTTGCAGTGGATAAATATACCAAGTGGGTGGAGGCTAAGTCCATAAAAAAAACTTGACGGTGTAACTGCCAGAAATTTCATTATTGACGTAGTCATGAGATATGGCGTTCCACACAGCATAATAACTGACAACGAGACAAATTTCTCTATTGGAGAGTTGGCAAAATATTGCCGACAAACGGGAATTTGCCTAGATCTCGCATCTGTGGCACACCCGCAATCCAATGGACAGGTTGAAACAATGAATAGCTCAATCCTGCAAGGAATACGCCCAAGACTCGAATCTCCTCTTCATAGAGCATCTGGAGCATGGGTGGAAGAGTTACCCTCCGTGCTTTGGAGCATTCGAACAACGCCAAATAGGTCAACAGGGCAAACCCCGTTTTTCCTAGTTTATGGTGCGGAAGCAATTCTCCCAACGGACATGATCCATGACAGCCCGGGAGTGCAAGATTTCGATGAATCAGATGCCGAAAGCGCACAACAGGATGCCGTCGATCTCTTACAAGAGGAACGAGAGCTTGTGCTTCAAAGATCCACCATTTATCAGCAAGGTTTACGACGTTATCATAGTCGGAAAATCTGGCATCGTTCTTTTAAAGAAGGTGACCTAGTGCTAAGATCGGTACAGCAAAGAAAGCACAAATTGGCCCCAGTATGGGAAGGACCATTCGTCATCAGCAAAGCTATGAAAAATGGATCATACTATCTTGTACACATTCGAGATACGGAAGATGATCCCGAGAAGCCGAATCACAAAAGAAAGAGAAAGATAGATGATGAACTAGGAGAGACAAAGAGGCCCTGGAGCATCCAGCAGTTACGTCCCTTCTATACTTAGTTCAATTTCTATGTAAACATCTTTGAGATCATTAAATAAAGTTGTCGGAATCCATACTTCTATGTTTTTACATGTTTATTATAGTATAAAGCATATCTTCCGCCTTATCTATTTCCCAATGATCTTTCAAAATACTCAATGTTAACCCGAATTGTGCCTGCATGCTCGGTGTTAAAAAACTGAATGATTTTCAGCCTAAAAAAGGCTTAAGGAAACCCAGATTGTGCATGCGTGCCTGAGTTTCATACAAAAAAAAATTCCTCAACTATTCTCTAAATATTATCTGATTGTTTTTGTGCTGGGTCACTGGAGCTAGTAAGAAAAAATGCCTTTAGCATGATCCATGTTTCCGAGTTTTAGACTGATCGGTCATACCCAGTCACTTGGCAAGCACTAAGGACAGTTAAAGCATACAAAACCAGAGAATTTAGAAGATAAAAGAATAATAACCCGAAAAAACTTGCAAAGTAGTTATATAACATTAAACTGCAAAAGGCGGAGTACTTGTTCATTCAAAAGAATAGAAGCATTACAATAATGTTTACAACATAAGTTCGGTAATGCTCCTATTTTCTATCTACCCAGGACCCGGAGTTCTCCTTCAAGCATCCGAGTCATCTTCGCTGGAGGATTCCTCTTGAGTTTTCGGGATTGCCTCCTCCGGGTAGAATATCGAGATGTTGACCATGGAAGCAATCTTGGTTGCGTGATCTTTGATCTGGTCAAATATGTTGGTCCGCTGGGCTTCCGTATACCCTTGCGGGATGCCGGACACCACGCGCCAAGATTTGGCAGTGGGGTAATGCATACGCATGAGACCTAAAGCCATGCGTGCACCACCCCGTGTCGCGGAGCACAAGGTGGATTCCTTGGACTCCGCCACCTCCAAGATAACCTCCGGAAGTTTCTCAACTTCCGAGAATTCCCCAGTCCTTGTGGGAAGGAATTTGTTGATCAGCTACATACCCGCAGCCTTGAGCGTGGTGAAGACCTTCCTGAAGGCTCGGATTTTTTCAATCCGAGTAAGAGCTGGGTCATCTCCTGTTTTCAGACAAATAACCAAAGGCTTATGAAGAAAGCAGGGAAAGATTGCAAAACGTTGAAAATCCGGTAAAAGTAGAAAACTTACCGAGGATCTTATCCATCTCGGAGCCTTCCTCCAGGCGAAGATTCAAAGCGTTCTCCAGGTCTCGGATAGTTGCTTTGTCCTTCTCAGCTTGGTTGGAGGCATTGGATTGAGCAATGCCTACAGCCAGCTGGCTGGCCTCTAGTTCTTTCTGAACCCTCATAAGGTCCTTATGAAGGTCTAGGTTCTCCCGGCGAAGATTCTCGGCATTGCCGGCATCTTCAGCAATTTACTTGGCTTTCGCCAAAGCAGCTGAAAAGCAAGTAAAAATACTGAGTTAGAAAAACACGGAAAAATACTTAGAAAAAAGGCATAAAAATCAAACCACGGAGAAATAAAATACCTGTTGTTTCCTCCAGCTGATGCTGAGACAATGCCAGCTCCGCTTCCTTAACTTCAAGAATAGAAAGAAGGCTTCTAACCTCCTTATTCTTGACGGTCAGTTTGCCAAAAACTTCCAGGTTTATACTTTCAGCGGTTTGCTGAAACACGGAAATGAAACAAAATGCTTAAGTTAGCAGCAAGCATAATAAGGATGGAAGCATTAAGTTAAAAGCATGCATTTGACTTATTGCTTGGGGGCTAGAGATATTACCTGGCTCATCCGCTGTAAACCTGACAAGTTTTTGTTGAATTCTTTTACATATTCAGAGAAAAGAATTCTAACATGGTGCAGGCCGTCTTGGATGACCTGACAAGGTGAAAACATGAAGTTATTTTAGACAATTAGTACGCCTTGTGGCCAAGGACGGATCAGGGGAGCAGGAGCGAAGAACTTCTTAGCTGCCGGACGAATGTATCCGAGATCGTCAAAAGGTTCTTCTTTTACCTTGAAATCCTTGTCAAAAGTAGGGATGGGCTCTTCAGAGGTCTGAGAAGGACCGCCCATCTCTGGCTCCGCCCTTTCCTTCGCATCCACGTTAGATGCAATAGGCTGGCTGGTTGGCCGGAATT
Organism: Alopecurus myosuroides; assembly: GCA_028641055.1. NCBI lineage: Eukaryota > Viridiplantae > Streptophyta > Magnoliopsida > Poales > Poaceae > Alopecurus > Alopecurus myosuroides. Next base: position 232,983,422 of record CM054060.1, on the reverse strand, counting down.
GTTCCTCCGGGTTCGTGGTCTTATCCTCCCCACCAAGAGTTACTGGAGTGGGAGGAGCTGCAGCTGGAGACGGCATTCCCTTGCCAACGGTAGCTTTATGCATTTTCAGTTTCTTTGTTTTCAAATAAACTGGAGCAAGACTGAAAAAAGAAAGGATGAAGGAAAAATTCGAGAAGTAAATACCTCGAGGAACCAAAACGGAATGGAGATTGAAAACCCCAGGAAAATACCTGGACGTGGCGATGGGAATTCCGTCAAGATCTATCACCTCTTCCGTGATCACTTGCCTCTTGCGTTTCCGACCGCCATAAAAATTGGCATGCAATTCGTCAAGTTCAGCGTTGGACGCAAGATCTGTTTCTGCAAGGTCATCGAACTATAGGAACGGCAAATGATCCGACTAAGTTAGAAAAACCCGGGAAAGGTATAAATCCGAGAAAATACCAAATCAGGGAAAAGTAAAGTACCTTAGGAACTGGGTTTTCCTCGTGATACATCCACAAGCTCTCCTCATACTGGTCGCGAGTAGCAACCAATTGGTTGACTCGCTTCTTGAAATCCTTTTTTGTAAAAGCTTTGTCCGTCCCCCTCATTTTGTCTTCCGGACCTTCGTATTTGCAAAGAAGCCGGGAACGAAAGGCAAGAGGTTAAATACGACGACCAAACCAGCACAAAATTGTGTCTGTTCCGGTCAGAGGAGGTTGTGAGGAGGTAAGTTTGGCGATGCACCGTTTGATTTTCAACAAATCATCCGGCAAGGTCTGTACTACCTCGACCGCCCAACTGTCTTGTGGAACAGCGGCGGAATTGATAAATGGAGGAACCCCGTTGTCTTTTCCGGGGAACGGGATGTCATGATGATAAAAGAAAGAACCCGTCCAAAACTTGACGGATTCTGATGTTTTTATCTTTGGATACCAATCTTCCCTAAATCTCCGAAGAGTGAAAGATATGGTCCCGCAGATGGGAAGAATGCCCTCTGTAGGGTTCCTCTTTACTCCAAAGCAATATTGCCAAAAGTCTAATCTAGGTGCTATTCCTAAATACCCCTCGAAAAGAGCTTGGAAGCCAGCTAGATATAGAATAGAGTTTGGCGGAAGATTGTGGGGCTGAACGCCATAGTGGTTGAGAACTTCAAGAAAAAAGGAGGATGGCGGTAAACCCATACCTCTAGCGATATGGGAGGTGAGGAGAACGCGTTCCCCGTCTTTGGGAAACGGCTCGGACTCGTCTTCTGGGCTCCGCCATTTGCCCTTCAGCAGCAACCCCTCCTTCTCCATTGTCGGAAGAAGGGAAGGAGGAATACTGCTCTGGCTCCAGTTGCCAGCAGTCTCTCCTTCGTCTTCCGCCCCGGTGGCGGTGGACGCCGCGGCGGACGCAGCCGCGAGTTCTTCTCCGACGAGGATTATCTTTTCCTCCACTGTTTCGGGCGCGAATGGCGGAGATAGCGCAGAGGAGGACCCAGCCAGATTGGTGGTGGCGAGAGGTGGAACCTCGCCAGCTTGGCCGACGGTTGTTTTCTCCGGCTCGTCGCCGGTGGCGCGGAGAGGCGAATCCACCGTGGGATCCATGGTGTTGATGATGTAGTCTATCTCCGCCGCGGTGGAGCGAGACGGAGAAGAGCTTGGAGGTGCCATATTTTGGCGGCGCGAACAAGGAACCGTGCGCTCCGGCGAGGTTACGGACGGCGCTGGTTCGTGTGTGCGTTAGAAACTTGCTCTGCTCACAGTACTTGGACGCTGAGTGAGGCGTGGAGAACGGGGAGCGGAAGGTTTGCCGGAGGGGATGGAGATGGCTACTTATAGCCGAAAACCCGTCGCGATACGTGCTAACGGCTCTTTTGACCGTTGGATGATCAACGCGTGTCACTCGTCGAAAATTCCGGGAAATGAAACGACGGGTGATTATTGCTATCTCCTCGTTTCCCGCAAGAATCTGTTAGAGATACGTTTCAGGGTTTCCCGCTCGAAACCCAAACGTCCCTGGCGTCAGCAAGATTAAAGCGCTGACGTATGAAGTTCCTTCTCCACGAAGGTTCGTGGAAGAAAAGCCGGACTTTCTGGAATCCGAGTTTTGCGTTATGGCATTACTTTGATAAAAAGAAAAATCAAGACAGAGAGCCAGACTTTCTCGGAAATATTGCACATTTGATGAAAGACGGCGAATCAGAGTCTTAATCCTTCTTGGGGGCTACTGTCGGATATATACCAATCAGGGGTATATCAGATGGTAGTCTAAAGTGCTGGATTACCAGGGTGGCCTAAATGGTAATGGGCTACGGTCCATTGGGCGGCCCAGTAAGCTGATGCACGGAAGCCGGATTCTAGAAGAACCCGGATCACGACCCACGTGATACGGCTTGGAGTAGAAGGCGGATTCCTTACTTTCCAAGTTAGCACATACCGTAGTCTTCTAGGTTTCTTTCTCTATATGCCCTAACCCGGCTATTATATAAAGCCGGACGGGAGATAAGATACATAGACAAGAAGCTATAGGCTAATTCGACGAGAGGTGGATCCTTGTCGAATAGCTAAACCTAACCTCACATTGTACTCTGTATTTTCCAGGCTTTAGTCCTGAATAGTGAGATTGCAGGAGTAGGAACGCCACATTATTGCGTCGTAACGAACCTGGGTAAAACCATGTGTCATTGTTCATCATACGATCACGTCCCCCCACTTCTCTATCGGTAGTTCATGGAACCCCCGTCTATGAAATCTACTACGATGACTCGACACTCTAATTCTACTAGAGAGAGAAAGAAAGGATTGCTCTCAAAGTTTTAATTTTGCTATAGTCTTGGGGGTCCTTTTATATTTGGAGGAGAGGGAGACATACCAAAGGAGAAGAGGAGTCCTAATTGGGGTAGGAGGAGAGGGCCAGCTGCACCATGAGGTAGTCGCACCGTCTCTCGTTGCTCAACTCGGATTGGAATCCTTTTGGAGCCCAAGTCGACCTCCCTCTTTCCTTTATTCTTTTCCCCTTTTATCTCTAATTAGTTCAGGAAAAATACCGGGATGTAAAGTACCAATTCATGGTGACCTGGGCCCACCTGTCAGCCACTAAAATTAGGTGCGGCCATGAGGGGCATTCCAACCCCCTCTGGCACTCCCCCTCCCCTTCTCGGATTTTGCCCGAAACTCTTCCGGAATCCTATGACCCCTTTAGATAAAATCATCGATATTATCTAAAAATTTCACAAATATATTTTCGACACCTTGGGACAGCTCGTTCCCCCATGCACTTGCTCTATAAAGCGTGCATCAACAATTTCTCTATCAGAACAACTCCAGAATAAATTCCGGTAGTGATATTACTCTCGGACATCCAATGCCCTCAATATATATTCTCTCCAACATATAGAATATATCTATCACGTAGAAACACCATTCTGATGATACTCCTAGTTGATCCGGACCTACCGATATACACAAAAATCAACCTAACTTAAGTGTGTTCCCCCTACAGGTTCGATAGTGCGTGGACATAAAATTGGAAACTATTTCCTTCTCAATAATCAATAGCGGGGCCATATACACTCATATTGACTATCACATACTATACGACAAAACTGCTGAACCTATTGGTCATTATAAACTTTTCCCATTACTCACGATGCCGAACTTACTCGGGACTATGGATTCCGGTATTGCCGTGAAACAATCTCTGGTTCAATTATACCTTTGTCTTGTCTCGTTACCCTGTAAGTTTTCTTTTACTCGTTACTGTATTATGATGTCCCATATCATGTATCATCATCATGCATTGTCTATAGAACTTATGGATATCAAGAATACCGAGTGGGCCCAGGCATCTGTCTCTTTTTACGGAGGAGTAATTCTCATCTCAGAACACCAAGGTAATATACTCCTTTAGAATTAACAAGCGCCTACCTTTTTTCACCCAGTTTACGGTGTGACTCTTGATAGTACCAAAGTAAGACCTCTAGAATATATCACCCGATAACCTCATGGTCAAAGGACACATTGTAATATAACCGTGTTGTGATATGACACTAAAGACAAATATGTCTTAATGGAATCGCTTAGAATATCAATCTACTTAGGGAATACTCAGCCATATTGTTCCCTTCCAACAATATGCTATTCATTTATGCTCACATAAACAATATCCATGACTAGGAAAACATAGTCATCAAGCATCCAATGAATTAGTCGTAAAAGGCAAAACTAGGGTTTGATACTGCGTTCATGTTACTACACGTCATCGTGAGTTTTTCTCTAAATCTCATATTCAAGAACCATTTCAGTTGTAGCATAGTAATATGAATTATAATTATGAAACAGATATATAAATATTATTGCCTTTTAGTCATACACCCAATAGTCTCCCATTTGCACAACCTGTTTGTATAAGTCAATCAAACATCTATAAGATGTAAGTGAACACTCATGGAAACAATGTGTTAGAGACATTTGTTATCAACCCCTTTTGAGATTGTATGAACCATATGTATTATGAAGTAACTCTTTCTTTCATAATAATGCTTCATCATATGATCAACTGCATTCTATGCTATTCTAGGTGAAACCTTGTTGTTTCAACTAAGAATACAGTTTCACCATTTATCACAAATCAGTCTGCATCTTTTGTAAAATACCACACCTAGTTTATATAATGAACCGATAGCCAAAAACTAGAAGTCTCTAAACTTCTACTCCTTACTGTTATTGTTGTATTGTTCGTAAATATATGCTTAAATTAGTTAAGCACTTTTAACCCTTGCTATTCATATAATCATCAGACTATATCTTAATCCTTTGTAAATATTTATGACATAAATAGCACTTTATGTCTTTATCTTATGTACTTATCTTATAAGTTATTTCTTACAATGTAATTCTAAAATTACAAGCCTATTCTCTATTCTTTTTAAGAAATATCTTCAAAATAGCTATATGGAGGATACGCATAATAATTTGGAGTATAATAGATGTAACACCTGGGGTGTTACCCTAAATAGGAAGTGTTTGTTTTCTTTTTGCTTGCATCACATGCATCACATGAGCATTGCATTCTGTTTTTCAAAACAACTCAAAATTCAAAACCACTTTTAACTTTCACACCTGTTCAAAATTTCCAATTTCAAAATTGCAAACTAAACCACTCATTTGTTTTTCAATAGTTTGAAGTTGTTTTAATCAAATTGCTTGTTAATAAAAATTTCCCTGTTATTAAAACCCTAATGGCAAATTCAAAAATTCAACATCAAATCAATCCTACTTATCATATTTCAATATGGGTTTAAAAATTAAAATTTTGCAAACAAATTAAATTAAATAATGCTTGCAAAATTTCTTGAGCTTATTAAATAGAATTTGTTTATTTCCAAAATTCCCAAATCAAACATTATTTGAAATTCAACTAACCACTTAGAAATCAAACCAATATTTCCAATTTTGAAATCAATAACTAACCTTACTTTCAATTAATGTTTTGCAAATTAATAAAATTTAATTATAAAATAAAAACCCCCAAACCCTATTTGAAATTCAACTACCAATTTAAAAAATCCAAATAATAATTCCAAGTTTGAAACAATGCTAACATTTGCTTTTATTTTCTGTTTTGAAAATTAATAAAAATATTTCATAAAACAAACCCCCCAAAAACCCTAATTTCTATCTCTCTCTCTCTCTCCCTTTCATTCTTTACAAAAAAAAACAGGAAAAGGAAAAAAAAATCCAAAGGGGAGAGAGGCAGCCCAACCCCATCCCTTTTTTTCCCCCAGCCCACCTATTTTTTTCTGGCCCAGTACCCCTTCATCCTTGTCGTCTCCCTCCCCCCTGTCGTCACCCTGTACGACAGCATCACCACCACCCGAACACCCCCCTCCTCCGTTCGATGACCGCCGTACCGAGCTCGAGTCCACGTTAAAGCATCCACCACGCCCCCCTCTGCCTACCCTAAAACCTAGACCCCTCCCCTCTAGCCCTAGCGCCACTGATCTCCTTCTTCCTCCCTGCTTCCCCTGTCTTTTCTGAACCCCGCACCACCACCGAACCGCCGCCAGATGGCTCGCCGCCCCGACCACCACGGCCACCTCGAGGCTGCCCCGTGGTGGGGAATGGAACCGCCACGGTGCGGGCTTCCTCCTCGTGTCCAGGGAGGGACACGGGACTCCCTCGATCGCCGGCGAGCTTCCACGACATCGCCGTCGGCCTCCCTCGCCCTCTGCTCTGTCGACAGCAGCTCGACCAACCACCGAGGTGAGCGCCTCCCCTGTCTTTCCCCTCTCTCTCTGTTTCCCCCTCGAGCACACCGCACCCACGCGCACCCCTCGCGAGCACCCCACCCCCCCGTCGTGCGCCGTATGTCACCGCCGGCCGCGGCCTTCCGATCGATCGTTGTTTTATTCCGTCAGGTTCAGAGATGAGCGCCCTGTCGAATTTCAGTTAGCAGCGAAGGGGTGGCCTCATATTCAGACGCACCCCTTATCTGACAACGATTCAGAAGCAGCGCACTAGTAGCGAGTCCGTGCGCGCAGCGAAGCATCCTGGGTTCGAATCCCAGGGGCGCACCCCCCTTTTTTCCTTTTATTCCCATCGCGCGCGCACAGCCCCACCCGTCATAGACCTCTACTGCCACCTCAGTGCGCACCCGCCTCGTTGGCACGCCACAGGGGCACGGGCCCGCACGGCAGCGTCTCAGGCCAGGGGGCACTGGGTGTGAAACGCCCCAGGGGCCCCTCTGTAATTTCTAATTCTTTCTTTTAGGCCCCTGTTTTTACAGATTAGCCCCCAAACTTAAAATGAACATAACTTTTATTTTCCAAACTCAAATAATAAAAATAAAATATGTTTTCTGCCCCAAATTTAATACTCTATCTAACTACATCATTTGTTTTCTGTTTTGCACAATTCAAATTGTTTCAAATTTCAAATTTAAACAATTCATCTCAAATTTGGTTAATTCCATGATTAATTCACAATTAATTCAAATAACACAAATAAAATATGTTTTTCAGTCCAAATTCAATGTACTTTCTGTTTATCAACTTTGTTTTGCAATTTGGGCAATTAAAATTAATGTTATTTAATAATCCTTAAAAATGACCAATTAAATGGCATAATTAATAACTTGCAAATGGTTGCTCCAAATTAAATACTCAAAACATGAATTTCATCCAAAATCACATGCCACACTTGAATATCAACTTTGTTTTCTGGTTTGCCACATTTAAATTGAATAATTGTTCCATCTCTTATTTAATGCAATTTAAATGGTAACATGCTTAATTAAATCATTTGAAATTGTTTTCCCAACAAATAAAATATGTTTTCCATGCTATTTTAAACCACCTTTTCAAATATAAATTTTGTTTCATGTTTTGGATAATAAAAATTGCTTGAATAATTTAAACCTTGTTTAAATCATTTAAATTTGCTAAATTCCTAACTTGCTCAAATTAAATTATTTTTGAACTTATAAAATATGTTTTCAAACTAGAAAAATATAACCTTTTCAATTATGAATTTGAATTTATGTTTTGAACAAATAAAATCCAAATAATATTCACACTTGAATTAAATTAAATTAAAACTTGTTTAAACTTGTTTAATTCATAGTAATTCCTTTTTCAATAATTGAAACATGTAATCCACCTAAAATTTTGTGTTCTAATCAAATATGAACTTTGTTATCTGTTTTGAACAATTAAACCTGATGAAAACAACAAATGCTTGTGTGACACCTTTAAGTAACCAAAATTCCCAAAACTTAATAAGTGATTTTCATAATGGGCAAACCTTATTTCCAATTGGTCCTATTGTTGTTATTTTGTTGTTTTCCTCATCCATGCATCATACTAAACCACCTTCACCTGTTGGTTAGTTGTAAAACAACTGTTTCAACTATAACTCATGGGCTTTCCATATGCAATCCAAATTGCATATGGGTCCATTTAAACCTGTTTATCATGTCAACTAGTTTATTTCTATGCATCCATTAAATTGTCATGCATCCATATCTTGATCATGCTGGATCTTTTGCCGTAGTAGTAATTGTTGCCTCCGGTGTTTGTTTGAGGTTCGTTGCTTCTTCCCGGATAGGACGTTGAGATGATGTGAGCAACGACAAGTGCTGTGGATGTACCTCTACTTGCTGGATTCCAGGCAAGTATACTCACTTGCTGCCAAATGGCTGCCTTTCATCACTTGTTACCGATTCTTTCCGTTGTTCTTATTCTAGCCTGTTGATTCGATGCTTGTGTCTCGATCCTACTATATGTTTACCTTGCAACCATGATATAGCCTTCCTCCCACTTCCTATTAACTGTTGTTTGTTTACCCTGTTGGCCCTCGTGTCGTAGTTGCATGCTTAGTGTTGTTTGCGCTCAAGTTTTGTTGTCCGTCTTATCACCTGTTTAGTTTGATAGTTGGGTTTCAATTCAATCAACAACATGTTAATGTTTTGGGTAATAATAATTTGATGATAAGGCACCGGCAGGAGGCCCGGCGTGGTTTTGAAGCCTGCTAGTGTCGACCCTAATTAGGAAAAGGGTCTTGTCTACTGATCCATGATGAGCGCACTAACCGCATGTGGGAAGCGAGTATGGGCGCCCCCTCAACTTGATTCGATTCGCATCTCGTCCAAATCACCACACTTAGTTCGGGCTTTCCATTTGGTGCACGCATATGCAGGTACGAACCCTTGGCGCCAGGGTGGAACTTTTGTAGTCGGCATTTAGGGCGGCGTGGTCTTCCAGTGCTATGAGGGTCCCCTTTTCTTCTTGGGGCTCGATTAGCCGCGCACGCACAACACGTGGTGCTTTGGGCTTGATGCGAAGCAGAGTTGGGTTGTGTTGAGTACCTCGCTTGGTGGGTTGATCCCCCGTCTGGCGGGTTATTCTTACGTGTACGGCCAAATTGGTGCACCCCTGCAGGGTTAAATCTTCTCGAGAAGCCGTGTTTTCCGCGGTTATGGTTGACTTGGTGAAAGTACTGGCTAACAAGTACTCAGAACAACTTACACCTAACTAATGATACTTGACTAGTAATAGTCTTATTGACACAATAATTTGATCCATCCTTAATCCAACAGTGTGAGTATCCTTGGGTTGCTTCCTTAGTAGGGGGTAACATTGGATGGGTTTGTTTGGTGAGTAGTTGTAGTTGGTTACGATACGCTATCTTATCCCCCTCTTTTAGCCGGATGTTGTAGTGTGTTTCTGTAGTTGGTTAGTGCAGCCCGCTGCCGCTTATTTGCAATAACCCCTTCCTTTCCGTTGATCCCAAAGTATTTGTATCTTGTGATGGCTGGCTACGCCGGTATCTTGTGAGTATGGTTTATCCACTTGCCAGTACTTAACCGTACTGACCCACGAATCTCTTTCGTGGCTGCATATTCAACATTGCAGTCAACAGGTTTGAAGTCTGACGACGTTAGCTTGGGAATCCCTCCGGCTTGTCCTGGGCAGGGATTGGACGCTCTCGGTTATCTTCAGGACTCTTAGTCCAATGTGTATCTTGTCCGTAGCCGGACGCTATGTTGTTTCTTCCGCTGTTATTTGGATCTTTGTATTGTATTAGTTGTACCCCTGACTCGTTTGAGTCATCTTGTAAATCTCTTTTCTGTTGTTGTTGTGGATTATTCGTGAACTGTTGTAATGATTATCACAAGTGGCAACCTGGAATCGGTTATTATGTGGATTTTGGCGGGAATGCTGAAATCTGCATAGTGCCCGAACTCGGGGCGTCACAATAGAACTTTTGTCAAATTCAATTTCTCCAAAAATTATTACTTTCACATGTGTTGACAGTGCATATTTTGAGGAATTTGTACTATTTATCACTGTGATCATGCTCAACATTGTTTTACAACTTTGGATCTTGCACTTGAAATCCCAATTTCTTCTGAGAACCTAGTTTTCCAAAGTTTCAAATTTTCATTTAAAACTTCACGCATATTTGAAAGCATTATATGAACTCACTCCTAGGATTTAATCCTTTATGAATTAATAACCTTTCTATCACATGTATCTTAGTAAATAAACTTTTCAATGGTACATCCTATCTTTCAAACAATTATTTTGATAATTTATAATTACTTAGATATCATCGAATAGCTCCCACTGTCTTCAAAGAAAACAAGACTTCTGTAATTTTCCATGAAGTCAAAACAACTCTTGTTTTACTTCATAAATTACATTGACACTCCAAAATTTTATACGAACCTGTTTGTATTCATATAAACAAATTTAGCCCTTGTATAATCATCAGTTTATTCAACAAAACCCTAGAGTTGTACTTCGTACACAAACTGGACCATTTTTTTTCCTTCAAAGGAATTTTTTGTTAATTTATCATGCAGACTTACTATATATATCGATAAAGCTTTGCTATAGGTCACAAGATATTTAGTAGTCAACTCTTGATTTTGTGATAAAATTATTTAAGACAAAACAAGTTTTCTGATCTCTTTATTCCAAGTGGAATTCCTCCAAGTTTATCAACTTGAACTCGATGGTATAAACTATATTCTTGACTCTAAGTCATTTGGATACTCTAGCCCTTCTATTATCTTTACTAGTTGCCTTGAAACTTTCATATGCTTTATTGGTTAAGTATTTTCTTGATAAGCAGCCGTGCCTCAAACCGTAATGGCTCTCGGTATTAGTCTAAAAATAATTTTCAATTGGAATTGCTTCGGTTTGCACAACTCTGATATCTATTTCTGGAGATTCATTAATCCCGTGAAGAAAACTCATCCTCCCATTGAATTCAACAAGGAATAAATTCCTTAATAATCACATATCCCTGATAACAAAACTTTGTTACTTATGTGGTGGTTTTACATAAGAATTTCCAATGTGAAATTGGAACAACCAACAAAGTGCAACTTTGCTCTCTAATCTTAGTATCAAGTTTCTATATTTCGGAAACTTTTAGATTCTAGGATTAACGTGTCTCTTAATAGTCTATCTTTCAAAACTATGGCACACTGTAAAGACAATAATTTTGTGCTTAAGTTACTATACTATTCCATGGGTAAATATCAAGAATTATTTGCAAAAGAACCCTTCGTAGTGTTGACTTGTCTTACTTAGTCAAATTATGACTTGAAAAACTTTCAAGACATCACCAAGACATTACTTCTAAACTTTTCGTGAAGTTTTTGGTTATCGATGAAAGCACCATCAATAATCTTCTCTTGTTGATTTCAATATGTGCTTGAAAACTTCAAAAAATTCACCCGCCATATAAGTGTGAAGGGTTGTATTTTGAACCGGTGGGATGGGCGGACGGCGGCCGAGGGTGGCCAAATCGGCCGGCGGCGGCACGGAGGTGGGACGAGGACGGGGAAACGCGAAGGGGGGAGGGTGTCCTGTGGGCGGACCTGACGCGTCCAGGAGGTGAGAAATCAGGATAGGAGCGTTGTCCAGACGTGTCCGGACGGTGCTCAAATCTGAATCAAATTTGGGCCGGATATGAGCGGTTCCGGACAAAAAGAAACTAACCGTGGTCCGTCTAGACTGCGTCGTAGGGGCTGTTTTTTGGCCGGACTGCTCAAATCGGGCCGGTCCGGACGAAGTAAGCAGCCCCGTAGGATTCTTATACATTCTGCCTGGCTGCATGGCGTCCATATATGGTCCTCCTGATCGACCTGTCGCCCGAAAGCATCCATGAGAGCTTTATGCCGTGTCTTTTGGCAGCAGCTTAGGTCTTACACGTTCTAGGGTTCATTTCGCTAGTACGTGCATACGAAGCTTGAATACTCTTGTGGTCCGCTCAATCCAAGTTATAGTGGTCCGTGTGGAAGATAGGGATGGCAGAGGTAGAGACGCCAACAGTCCAGTCCAGGCAAGGTCCCCCTCCTTTGGACATGGACTCTGCTGAACCTCAGCTCAGAAAGGTAGTATTACACATCTCGACACATGGACGCGCAACGGAATGCCACCTCGCTAGGTTCTCCACACCTTCTGATGTTTCATATGCAGCACCGGTGAATATGCTCTCAGCCACAAGATTGGTTCTCAATACGACAGCTCGCGGTTGGTCTGTGCATGTACGTACACGCACAGGACACAGAAGTGACTGTCAGGAATGACAGGAAACAAACAACAGGGCATGGCATGGTATGCATGCATGCATATGAGAGTCGAGACATTTTCCATCCGTGGAATAGAGAAGTGTTGAAAATGGATTGGAAAGGACAACATTGTTTCATCATACATACATACAGATGGTGTTTGGTATCTGATTTGATGTGTAGGGGTATAACAACACAGAGAGGCTACATTGAGGTAGTGTACTCACCCAATCAGTGCAACAATAATAGTAACAAATAGTCAAAAGGAGCACTTGGGTGGTACATGGATTTGTTTTCTGAACCCATGGTACAAAAGGCATTGCAGTACCACAAATAGTACTGCTTTGCACTGGGAAGTGAAAGCCGTCATTTCTAGTTGCTTTCCCCGCCTCCCAGAGTGTGCATCCCAAGTACTAGGTGCCTAGGACCATTTCTGAAAAACAAAATACTAGGTGGCTAGGAGTAGTACCACTTGAGGCTTCATTATACTTGCTTAATTATTTTTCACCCTGTGATACTGTGTGCTAGGAAAACCAAAAGGCCAAAGGAGAGTCCAATTCACAAGACAGAGCCCCAAACCGAAAGGAAAAAAGGAGAGCCAATTAAGCTCTCTAGCTATGCATGAGACACTACAAAAGAGTAGAAGAAAAGTGGAGAGCACTAGTTAACCCTGGAAATAAATCTATATGGGATTACTTATATACAGATTCGGAACACAGGAAAGGAAAGAAGAGAAATACGGAGTACTACATAGCAGAGAAGACAAGAGATTAAAAGGAGGTGTTAGTTACCCAGAATAATTAGCAATTACAGGTTCCACAAGAGGGCGCTAACAGACGGGCCCCAGCCGTGGTGGTCGGCGGCGTCGAGGCCGTGGCTGAGGCCGCCGAACAGGTCGTCCTGCGTCATCATCGCCGCCGGGTAACCGTCGCCATCCATCCACACAGGGTCGCACCAGGAATGGTCGTCTTGCAGCGTCACGTCGTGGACAGGGACGAACGACGCCGCGCCGAACACGAGCCCCGCGGCGTCCTCGTCGAGGCGAGGCAGCTCGAAGATGGCCTCGAGATCGTCGTCCGGCGCCGCGCAGACGCTCTTGTCCGCCGACGGCGTGGCCTCCGGCGACAAGGAGGACAATGCGACGGCGCCGGTTGCGGGCTGGCGATGGCGCAGGGACGGCGGGACGTCCATGGCCGCGGCGCGCACGGCGGCGGCCTGCACGTCGCGCGGCGCGGCGGAGGCGGGGCGCGGGAGGAACGCGGCGAGCTCCGGGAAGTTGAGCACGGCGGTGGCGCCCTTGACGACGAGCGCCGCGGCGTCGTGGGCGCGCGCAGCCATCTCGGGCGTCGGGAAGGTGCCGAGCCAGATGCGGGACTTCTTGCGCGGCTCCCGGATCTCCGATACCCACTTCCCCCACGCGCGCATCCGCACGCCGCGGTAGGACGGGTGGCGAGCCCTCTTGGTCTGGCCACCGGGCCGCGCGGCAGGCGAAGCCGGCGGCGAGGAGGACGTGGCCCCGGATGAGGCCGGGCTGGACACGTCGTGGTGATCAGACATTGGTACGTAATGGCAGTGGCGGCGAGTGGTGGTGTGTGAAGTTGTTGCGGCGAGAGAGATGGATGAATGAGAGAGAAGGGTATCGAGGAGGGGGTGGTTATAGGAGTGGCTGGGTGCAAGCACGAGAGAGAAAAGGTTTCACAGCGACAGGGTGACAGCTGAACTACTAACCCGAGGGCATCGTCTGTCTACTTTGGGGTGTTTCCCTATTTCTCTGGAAAGTGGTAAGCACCGCTAGTGTACACGGCTGGTGGCTAATTAAGGAAGGAGGTTAATGCAACTGGGCACATAATTAAGCGCGTGTTTGGACTTTTCGGTTAGTTCTGGTATGTATGTAGTGCTACCTCCACGTACGTACGTACGTACGTGGTCCTATACATGCAGGCAATATATACGGAATCTTCTATACCGGCCACTTGGACTTCCGAGGAGTGGCCATATCAGGTAAGTACGGTACTCACGACTCATCGGCGGTTACTTTCCCGATCACTGCTTTACTTATACTCGCCCGCACGTACGGTGCCTCCTTTTCCCAATTAATTAACTCTCGTGGCTTATTTATGCTCGTGGCACTCTTAACTCATGAGTTACCAACACAAGCAAAAACTAGCATACTTCGACCGTGTAAACAAAATACAACAGCACGCTTTTTTACAAAGAGCACCTTATTAAACTCGTAAGTTATAATCTGCCTCTCCTCCATAGATAGAATGCACATCATTGTTAAAATAAAAATAAAATAAACAATGAATGTGGGATGAAAAAATCCCTCCCCATGCACTCCAGTTACCATGTAAAAAGATATTTGAACTTCACCCAATGAAAAGAAGACCATAAACGGAATAAATGAGTACACCGGTCAGTACACGGTAAATGACCTACACGTGAGTAGAATTTTTACCATTATTAAAAATCAAATTATTTCTATATACCCAGAGCAATCAATAATGCCAAACACTCTCAAAGAATTCTCAACTTGTGGACAATACCCCACAACCATTTCTATTACAATCAATTGTTGGCCCTTAGCTTCACCCTTGGGGAGGGGGGACCTATGAAGCCCGTGTCACCTACGACGTAGCGGAGCTCTTCTCAATGGTTTAATCGTGGTTTACATGTCTCCCTTAACGTTGAGGTTGCCGGTTTGAAGTGGTGTCTATCCTCTGCAGCCTAGTGGAGGCACGGGGGGCACGCGGTTATGGCAGCGCGTGGTGTCATTTGTTCACCTGTGACTTTTTGTGCCAAAACCAGTTGGTCAGGTTACAAGAGTCACTAAGGAACCTATGTAACCTTCTTTGTGAATTGGTCATAGAGGTCCATGACCAAAATAAACGGTCACGGATTTTGTGACCAACTTATTGGTCACCGACAATCTCGCTAGAGCACGTCCAACGTGCCAAATCTGACGTCGTAAAATTGTGACTAAATGAAATGGTCGTGGATCAGAATTAGCCCGGTCCATTCAGCCTTTCATATGGACTAAGCCAAAAAATTCAGCCTTTCATGTGGATCGACAGGCTGACAGCTGAACTACTAACCCGAGCCGAGCGCAGTCTACTTTGGGGTGTTTCCCTATTTCTGTGGAAAGTGGTAAGCACCGCTAGTGTACACGGCTGGTGGCTAATTAAGGAAGGAGGTTAATGCAACTGGGCACATAATTAAGCGCGTGTTTGGACTTTTCGGTTAGTTCTGGTATGTAGTGCTACCTCCACGTACGTACGTGGTCCTATACATGCAGGCAATATATACGGAATCTTCTATACCGGCCACTTGGACTTCCGAGGAGTGGCCATATCAGGTAAGTACGGTACTGACGACTCATCGGCGGTTACTTTCCGGTCACTACTCGCCCGCACGTACGGTGCCTTCCTTTCCCAATTAATTAACTGTCGTGGCTTATTTATGCTCATGGCACTCTTAACTCATGAGTTACCAACACAAGCAAAAACTAGCATACTGTACGACCGTGTAAACAAAATACACCAGCACGCTTTTTTTTATAAAGAGCACCTTCTTAAACTCATAAGTTATAATCTGCCTCTCCTCCATAGATAGACACTAGCAGAGGGCAGCTATTTTGCCCCGGTTGGGGGAGGGGGGCTTACGCACCGGCTGTCCAACCGGGTTTCGTAAACCCGGGCTAAAGACCCCTCTAATGACCCGATGGTTGATACCAACCGGGGTAAATAGGGTGTCCACGTGTGCTCTGCGCAGCGTGTAGGCAGCCATCCTTTTACCCCCGGTTGGTAACACCAACCGGGGCCAAACGTTCTCTGCCACGGCAGAGTTTTGTGTGTTTCTCTACCGCGGCAGAGATTTGGCATGTTTCTTTTTGGGTTGTTTTTTGGGTGTTATTTCTGTGCTGTTTTCTTTTCTGTGAGGATGTAAATAACATATTTTTGCACATCGACAGTAATCATCATACAAATCATTGCATGCATTGATATCATCAAAAGATAATTACACTGATCTCAATTAGATCATCACATCTGAATAGAGTTATACACATTGAGATCATTACATGCAGATCATTGTTTATACTTAATAATGGAATGTTCCATTTGGAGCTATGACTTCCTTCAGGAGAAAACCCGCCAATTCCTCTTGATGTGCTTGTAATCAGTCCGCTGGTAGGAGCTGCTCCCCTAGATCGTGCAGCGTTATATTTTTCCTTCTGCCCAACCGCTCATTCACGATTATCCTTATGGTCTCCATGACATAGAAACCACATAATTTTGTTCCATGTGGCTACTGAGGGCACTTTACGAGAAATATAATTGAATCAAATAATGCTCAACGAATTAAAGAGAGATGCGTGAATGTAGCAAGTACTACTTACGATGAGTGTGTCAAATCTCATATCCAACTCCGTTAAACCGGGTTGTTGCTTCATGAACCGCTTCCAAGCCATGTCCGGGAAATAAAAACAAGAATATATGGGTCATCATACGATAATGATTGAACAAAAGGGGACGGTGTAGTGCGACAATGATTGAACTTACTTTGTGAGCATTGAAATAATGGGCTTGTACTCCGTTTGGCCTTTATCCATAAAGTCCATGAGATCAACTACTCCGGTGTCAACGTGAATGTTGAAAAGAATTCAGTGAAAACTGCACACGCGTTTATGTACATAGTCATGCATAACTCATCAATTACACTTAACACCGACTTAGCAAAAATAGAAATATGAAGGAATATGCATAAGACAAGTAACACTCACTTTTGTCTGTAAGGAAATAGTATTTCACTACAGTGAAATTGTTTCCTCAAAACATAACGATGTTATCCTCCGTAAGTTCAGGGTATTCCACTAAAATGTAATCATTGATGATATATGGGTCAATGAACCCAATGCCACCGTTTCCATTACATTCCCGAATCTTCATCCTACATAATATATAGTGAGGATAATATAAATAAGAAGCAATGATCGAACTAGCTGAGGTAGATACTTACAGACAATAGGTGCTGATGAGCGATTTGTCGAGAGCGTCTAGATTATAGAAGAAAAAAATCTTCAAAATCAATACAGACCGAGTCATCATGGAAGTAATCCTCTTCTCTAATTTTCACCATGACTTGGTCTAGCCCCTCCTTTGCGGTTTGGATATACCACTTATGTAGTTGGTGCTTAAATGTTGTCAAAGAGCTGAGCTGATCAGGTCTGACGAGAGACTTCCCTAACTCATATTTCCATGCCAATTCAGTCGGTTCGAAGTTGTCGGATTGGCTTAGGAGTTGATCAACTGATATACCACACTCTCTGGCAAACCTCGCAGCTTTTTCCAGATCAACTTAATTGGAGGGAGTCTGTGCAGTGTCCAGCACCTTGAGCGGGGGGCCGATTGTTTTGGCTGCTTCCCGAGCTGGGGAATTTTTTCCCGCCTTCTTGACTTTGTTATAAGTCATCAATAATCTGCGATCATTGTCAGATGGCAGATTCAGCTGAACTTGGGATGGCATCTCCAGCAAATTCTTGAAGTGCTTCTTCACAGCCGGATCTATTGGTTCCTTTGGCGGCTCCAAGGTTTTCTTTCCACACGCAGCCATCTGACGTTTCGTGTCCGCGGTCACCCACTTGTCGGTCTCCTTCTCATTCATATGGCAAGCCAACTTTTTTACGGCGGCTTGGCTTTCTTCTTCGGAGCATGTTTGTTCTTCGGGAAGACTTAGAGGCAGCAGCCTTTCGCTTAGAGGACTTAGTGGGCGGCTGAGTCGGCTCAGGCATCGAAGATCGAGCCGGACTCGGGCTGCTGACGTCCATGGCGTCGACGTGTGCTGGCGATGATGTAGCCGCCGGACTGCGTCTCGGAGAAGTAGGTGGCGGTGGACTGCATCTCGGAGAAGTAGGTGGCGGCGGTGGACTGCGTCTCGGAGAAGTAGGTGCTTCTGCTGTCGATGGACTGCGTCTCGGAGAAGTATATGCTTCTGCTGGCGGTGACTGCGTCTCGGAGAAGTAGGTGGCGGTGGACTGCGTCTCGGAAACACTATGCCATTCTTTTTTCCATTGAATTATGGAATGGACGGCCTCTCCCAGTGTCTCTACCCCATCACCTCCGGGGATGTCAAGCCGCAGTATCCTCCAATCCAGATGAACATCATCCACACCGACACGAGCATAGCCAGCTGTGATCGGACGACCATGGCAGGTCACTCCCTCTACACAAGGTAAAGCGTAGCCGTCCGCCACCTTGATGGATACGTTCGAGATCGACAAGCATAGCTCACAACATGTCTTCTCCTTGATTGCATCCACGGCCTCCGTCTATGCAGCGGCATCAACAATCATAACTGCAGCGCTAGACGGTACCTCCGTTGAAGCCACACTGCTCCGGCGTTGAGATGGGTCTGTTTCGTCGGATGTACTGTCTTGCTCATGGGAGCGTCGTGCAGTAAGCTCATTAATCTGCTTTTGCTGCCTCATCACTGCGGCTTCCAAGACACCCATCCGTTCTACGACCTGCCTCTCCTTCTTTTTCTTTCCTCTCGCTCGGCTTCTATATGGATAGACACAATCTTCCGGCTTGAAGCCAAAGCACCACGGATATGGTCCTTTGCCTTGTGTCCAGCCGCCATGTTCTGGATTCCCGAGGGCCTTTGTAAGCTTTTCATTCTCTCGATCTGGCTTGAACTCTCCCTCTTTAACTTCTTTGAACACTTTCTCAAGTGCCGCAAAGGGGACCTTTATTTTTTCAGTCATAATAAGATGCCCATCTGTGTCAAACGTCGCCCCATGCCCAAGCAACCAATTCCTTGACCTCCGCGGAAAATCCTGTGTACCTGGAATGATTCCCTTCTCTCACAGATCTGCCTCGAGTTTGTCAAACTTAGGCATTGCAACTCTCTTCCCCTTTGGCCGCATTCTTGGCTGACCTTCTCTTCCCCTTTTCTGGTTCCTTGTACGCTAGAAATGCTGGCCAGTGCGCCTTCTGCTTCTCAATCGGCCCCTCGAATTTTGGGACTTCTTTTTGAAGGGAATATGCCCGAGAGGCAATAATAAAATGGTTATTATCTTATTCCTTGTTTATGATGAATGTTTATTTCTCATGCTAGAATTGTATTAACCGGAAACGTTGATACATGTGTGCTTAATAAACAAACAATGGTTCCTAGTAAAGCCTCTCTTTTAACTAGCTCGTTGATTAATAGATGATCAAGGTTTCCTGATCATGAACATTGGATGTTATTAATAACGGGGTCATGTCATTAGAAGAATGATGTGATGAACATATACCCAAAGAGAATATAGCAATGCGATCAAGTCATTTAGTTTACATTGTTATATCAAACACACGAAGTAACTTATTCCTTAGACCATGAGATCATGTCAATCACTGATACAGGAAGAGTGCTTTGATGGCATCAAACGTCACACCGTAACAGGGTGACTATAAAGGTGTCGTTGAGTATTCGGAAAGTATTAGTTGAGGATCATGGATCAAGAGTGGGATTTGTCCATCCAAATGACGGAGAGATATACTCTGGGCCCTCTCGGTGATATCACATCGAAACCGCTTGCAAGCACGTGATATGATCACAAAGGATGTTATATCACGGGAACGAGAAAAGAGTACTTGTCGGTAACGAGATTGAACAAGGTATGGTTGATACCAATGATCGAATCTCGGACAAGTAAAATATCGCGAGACAAAGGGAATAGTTCACGACGTTGTTGGTTCACACGATCACGAGAGTCATCGTTGAATATATAGGAGTCATCACGGATCTCCAGATCCCGCTGTTGATTATTGATCGGAGAGGAGTCTCGATCATGTCTATCTTATTCGCGAACCGTAGGGTGACACACTTAAGGTTCGATGACGCGTTTGAGAGGATACGGAATATCGAAGAATATTTTGGACAGCACCGAAATTGTTTCGGGGAAAATTGAAATAGTTCAAGGGGTTTTTTGTCGAATGGTTGTTAATAGAATTAACAAATGATTCGAGGTGCTTTATGCAAATGTTTGTTAATAGAATTAACAAATGCTGAAATAAAGAAATAAAAATGTTTTATTGATTTATTAAAGAAAAACTCTTGGATTTTCTAAGTGGGGTTTAAAGGAAAATGAGTGGGTGTGAGTGGAGTGTCCACTCACATCATGAGGGAAGAGGTGGGGGCACACCATGGGGCTGGCCGCACCCCCCTTGGGCTGCCTCCCCCCTCTCCTATAAAAGGAGGGTGAGAGCTCTCCCTCCTCCACACACTTGGCCACTTCCATTTCCCTCCACCCGCTGCTCCATTTCATGGTCTCCGGCTTGGCGAAGCCCTGACCGTGGGATTCTTCACCACCACCACGTCGTCGTGCTGCTGGAGTTCCGAGGGATCCTCTACTTCCGCGCCCCGCTGGAACGAGGGAACGGAGGTCGTCATCAACCGTACGTGTGACCGATCACGGATGCACCGCCGGATTGCGGTGCCATCTTCTCGCTATCGGGATCGGTGTGAGTACGACTACGCCAACAACGAGATTTGATCTCGTACCACTTTGAGTCTTCGAGGGTATGTGTTCTCCTTAACCCTCTTGTTGCCCGTTGCACTTCGTCTCCTAGATTAGATCTTGGCTTTTCGGGTGTCTCCCGCGTAGGAAATTTTTTGTTTTCTATGCTACGTTCCCCTTCAGTGGTATCAGAGCCGGATCTATGCGTAGATGTTTTGTACGGGTAGAACACATAGGTGTATGTGGGCGTTGATGATCATGTTATTACCTCCTTGACTATTTTATGATCTTAGTGGCATAGTGGGATGAAGCGGCCCGGACTAACCTTACATGTCCACGTACATGAGACTTGTTCCACAACTGACATGCAACTTGTATTGCATAAGTGGCTTGCGGGTGTCTGTTTCTCCTACTATATTTAAGATCTAATCTATGAAGGGTTGTTAAAAATGTGTTTATCAACGTTGTGGTTGATGTTCGTAGGTATGAACAGTTCTATCATCGAAAGCCCTAAGCCACGTAAAATATGCAAAAATAAATTAGAGGCGTCTAACTAGTTTTTGCTGGGCATGTGATGAGATATGGTCAATATTACAAATTTGATTATGAGATGATCTATTTTGTAAATTTTTGATATACCGGAAGGTATCCATATGGTTGTCTTCTTATTGATGGACAATCAAGTTTGGGGTACCGTGGTACTTGGTACCACGCCGGTGGAATGATTGAGATCATACCATAATGCACATGATGGAGATCAAGTGCAAGGAGGACCATATCATATCACGTTATCCTTTCATGTGATGTCTGTGATGTTAATCCTTTTTATGCATCTTGTTTTGCTTAAATAACGGTGGTAGCATTATAAGATGATCCCTCTCACTTAATATCAAGATAATAATGTGTTCTTCCTTAAGTATGCACCGTTAAGAAAGTTCGTCGTTTCGAGACACCACGTGATGATCGGGTGTGACAGACTCAACGTTCGCATACAACGGGTGTTTTCAAGCCTAGCATGTACAGACATGGCCTTGAAACACACGCAATACTACGGTTCTACTTGGCGAGCCTAGCATGTACAGACATGGCCTCGGAACACGTAACCGAAAGGTAAAGCATGAGTCATATGGATGATATGATGAACATGTCGATGTTCGCCTTTGAAGCTACATCATCTCACGTGATGATCGGTTTTGGTGTAGTGAATTTGGTTCATGTAATCACTAAAGACGACTAAGAGGGATGTTGTTTTTGAGTGGGAGTTCATGGTTTAATTTTTGAATTAACTTGAACTTATTTATCATGAACAACAAATCAATGTGAATTTGCACAAATTGTAGTATTCATTGGCATCCACATAACTACCTTACACTTAGATTGTTAATTGAGATATAACTGTTATGATCTGGTAAATACCATTTAAGATTGGTACCGTATTAGTGAAATTTAAAATTGAGTCCTATTGTAGATTTTTGGTATTTCCTACCTAGCTCCATGTGGTTAATGATTGATTAATCTAGAGAGCAAATAATTCCTACTTAGTATCCAGAGTCATGGTTGCTTCCGTATTACTTTATCTTCAAAAGAATGTTTTGTTGATCAAGGTGATTTAGGAACTGAAAAGAGTTGTTTTCAGAAACAATCAAGTAAAAGATATATTGATATCTAGAAACTTATTTGTGGCAACATGACTGAGTATAATTTAGCGTGACAATGTTTGCTTATATTATCTGAATATATGCAAATTTAGCGTGACAATGTTTGCTTATATTATCTGAATATATGCAATGATTGAAGACGCTAGGCGTTTGAATATTCCAAGAAGTTGGGCGCTCAAAATTATCCTCTAAATCCCTTCCTTCGAGCTATAGTAACTTAATCATAAAATTGTTATGATGGGATGGATTAAAAGTATGGGTAAAGTCGTTTACCTTACTTGGAGATTGCTAAGAGTGGAATCTAGAAGAATTCTATTAATATGGTGATATTGGTAGAACAATCAAACTCAAAGTATGACTCAATGGGTGATAGTATATGACTAACACGCCAAAGAAAATGAGCTAGTACGGCTAGCATTGTTTGATGTTGATTGATTCTTCTATAAAGGAAAGGGGATATTGAAAATAGAATTACAAATAGATATATGGCAGAAAAGAAGATAACTGGAAAAGTCCAGCTCAGGAGTATATACTTGATATACAAGTTATAGATGTATTACTAGTTAACAAAGTATTTTTGGGTATTTTGATACCACATTGGTTGGTATGAGTTGTCATACAAAGCAACGCAATGCAAGAAATACAAGGGCCTAAAAGGAACTAGTAATAGATGTGGAATCGATTATGACAAGAACATAAATAAAGTGTTGTTGTGTTCATTGTCGTATCGAACCAAACAGTCAAGATTTATTTGAAGAACTTAATAATTTGTTATTTTGTTCTAGTCTTTTGTGAAAACAAATGAGATTGTTCAAACTATGACCATATTCCATAATTGATGGATATGTTAATATAAATCATGTTGGTAAAGTAAACATCTATAAGACTGAATGCTAAACGTTGCAAGACGTAAAAGATTTTCACTTAAATTGAGACACCACCATTTTAGTTCATATCGGAAAGGAAAACATGAAGGAACTCCATATTGATGGACTTCCGGAGTCATTTTGTTTTGAATAAATTGACGCTTGTGAGACCTCTTCCAAAAGATGACTAGAATTCCGTTCATAGGCCAAAGTAGAATGGACGACTAATTTAGTGGAGATTATACATATTGATGTATATAGTCCATTATGTGTAGTC
Organism: Alopecurus myosuroides; assembly: GCA_028641055.1. Lineage (NCBI taxonomy): Eukaryota > Viridiplantae > Streptophyta > Magnoliopsida > Poales > Poaceae > Alopecurus > Alopecurus myosuroides. The sequence goes on along the minus strand of CM054060.1, from coordinate 232,960,070 downwards.
ATGTATGGTGGGTTAATTTTTCCTTCATAAAATTCTCTCGACGACTTGAGTAGATATGTGAGTATATCTATTTAAAGGGAACAGAGTTTGACATTTTGAATTGGTTCAAAAGGTTGTTAATATGAAGTTAAAATCAATGTAACAAGATAATCAAGTATTTATGATTGGATCATAAAGGATAAAGTTTGAGTTACAAGTTTAGCAAAACATCTGAGAAGTTGCAGAATTGTTCTACAACTTATACTTCTCGAATACCCCACATTAGTTTGGAGTATTCAAGAGAAAAAATCAAACCTTGTTTGACATGGTAAGATTAATAAAAATGCCATTATAATTTTGTAGTTTATACATTAGTGACAACCGTTTTTCCACTGAAAAGAGCACCATCATGATCCGCTGAAATTGACAACATATAAGATATGGTTTGGGTAGTGACCCGAATTGTCACTTTCTTAAGTTTTGGTATGCATAGCATGTGTAAAATGTTTACAACCAAAATAGGATAAATATATGTTTATAAGGTTATCCCAAATAAAACATTGGGTATTTCTCCTATCACCGAACCAAAAGACAAATGTTGTTTGTCAGAAAGGGTTGCTTTCTCGAGAAAGTAGTTCTTGCGAAACAAGTGAGTGGGAGCACAGTACTAACTCAACGAGATTAGAGAATCTTCGTTATCATGTCAAGAGTAGCGCAGCACTGGAAGTTTTTCCGGGGTTTACTATTTTGACTAAGTAGAAGACACTACAAATGTTGTAGATACTTCAAATGAGTTTGCGAACTGTACCAGAAAAGTCCAAAAACTTTGTACTTATAACAACTTGTGGTTTAAGTGTAAAGTGTTGTTTTGACAACAAAAGGACCTAGACCTTATAAAGGAAGCAAATGATGGGCCCTGGCTTCGTAAAATTGACTATGAGTCATTATATCCGCCATAGTATCCTTGTATGAATATCAAGTATGTGACTTGGTAGTCCTTTCGATAGGCATGATGCCTAGCGATAGCAAAAGGGTCTATATAGCGACAAAGACATGGATTTTACATCTTATTAAAATTGTACTTATCGAAAAGTTGTTTTCGACGAAGTTCAAAGAGTTAACTACTACAAGATTTTGATCTTCCGTAGTGATGCGTTAGTCTTTGCGGATAGTTCTAGAAAAAGGTTACATATTATGATATGGCAGTTGAATAACAAAACCAACTCTCCTCTCAAGGAATTTTTATCAAGGATGTGTACTTGACACAGTCTGAGAGTTTTGTAAAATTCAAAAAGGTTGCTAGAAAGGTATGCACACTTCAATGGTTGAAGTGAGCATAACGAAGCTGAAATCTTTACCTTAATGAAGTTATCAAAAGAGTTTGATTCCATCATGAACGATAAAGATGCTTGTAAAGTTACAAGAAATTAAGTGGGAGCGCTATGACATATTCCAATACTTTATGTAGATGACATATGGTTGATTGGAAAATATGTATTTTAAATTAACACGGTTAAGATTTTCATATTGATGAAAGGCTTAGAAGATATTGGGCATCGATATCTATAAAAGATGGATTGAAGCGCCTGATATGAATGAAGCCAAATTACATAGATGAAATATTGAAGTAAGTCAATATAGAAATGACAAGGAGTTCTTGTCACATGGAAAGTAATTGAGCAAGATTCAAGTGTTTTGACACATGATGAGCATCATTGAAATTGAGATTTCTAAGTCATGTTTCCATGCTATGTACACGACCAGATGAGTCCTATGCTATAAAATGTTATAGCAGGATAATTCATATGATGATTAGACAACAGTGGGAGAGATCCTCGTGTCATTTTAGAAATGCTAAGGATATGTTTTCCTATATAGTAATGACAAAATATTAGTTGTAATATGTTACACTAATAATCTTGTCATTTAATCAAGTAATTTTATCTCAATTAAAATATGTGATGAACGGTAGCACAATAGGATGGAAGAAAGTTCCATGCTGGATTTGAAAGAGTTTCAAAATTAAAATATTGTGACAGATACTACAACAAAGGCTAAAGTATATCGTTGTGTTGATAACTGATTATAAGCGTATTTTGTGTCAAGGAGTTCTTTATTGAACTTGGTGAATTTCCAAGAATGCTGAAACTATGAAGCTACATTTTCACAATGTTAGTAACATCAGTTTAAGCTGAGGAATTAAGGTATCACCGGAACTTGGTGAGTTTCCAAGAATGCTAACACTATGAAGCTACATTTTCACAATGTTAGTGACATCAGTTTAAGCTGAGGAATTAAGTTTTCACCTATTGACCATATATATACAAAGCCATCTCATTAGAGAATGAGTGATGCGTGTAGACGCAAAGAACATGCAAATACAATAAGACCTGAACAGTTCAGATCTTTTTGATGATGTTTACCGCATGCGAAGCATGGTAATAACACTGGTACGCCATATGTGTTAAAGTGCTTACAGACTAGATTATTGACTCTAGTGCAAGTGGGAGACTGAAGGGAATATGCCCGAGAGGCAATAATAAAATGGTTATTATCTTATTCCTTGTTTATGATGAATGTTTATTTCTCATGCTAGAATTGTATTAACCGGAAACGTTGATACATGTGTGCTTAATAAACAAACAATGGTTCCTAGTAAAGCCTCTCTTTTAACTAGCTCGTTGATTAATAGATGATCAAGGTTTCCTGATCATGAACATTGGATGTTATTAATAACGGGGTCATGTCATTAGAAGAATGATGTGATGAACATATACCCAAAGAGAATATAGCAATGCGATCAAGTCATTTAGTTTACATTGTTATATCAAACACACGAAGTAACTTATTCCTTAGACCATGAGATCATGTCAATCACTGATACAGGAAGAGTGCTTTGATGGCATCAAACGTCACACCGTAACAGGGTGACTATAAAGGTGTCGTTGAGTATTCGGAAAGTATTAGTTGAGGATCATGGATCAAGAGTGGGATTTGTCCATCCAAATGACGGAGAGATATACTCTGGGCCCTCTCGGTGATATCACATCGAAACCGCTTGCAAGCACGTGATATGATCACAAAGGATGTTATATCACGGGAACGAGAAAAGAGTACTTGTCGGTAACGAGATTGAACAAGGTATGGTTGATACCAATGATCGAATCTCGGACAAGTAAAATATCGCGAGACAAAGGGAATAGTTCACGACGTTGTTGGTTCACACGATCACGAGAGTCATCGTTGAATATATAGGAGTCATCACGGATCTCCAGATCCCGCTGTTGATTATTGATCGGAGAGGAGTCTCGATCATGTCTATCTTATTCGCGAACCGTAGGGTGACACACTTAAGGTTCGATGACGCGTTTGAGAGGATACGGAATATCGAAGAATATTTTGGACAGCACCGAAATTGTTTCGGGGAAAATTGAAATAGTTCAAGGGGTTTTTCGTCGAATGGTTGTTAATAGAATTAACAAATGATTCGAGGTGCTTTATGCAAATGTTTGTTAATAGAATTAACAAATGCTGAAATAAAGAAATAAAAATGTTTTATTGATTTATTAAAGAAAAACTCTTGGATTTTCTAAGTGGGGTTTAAAGGAAAATGAGTGGGTGTGAGTGGAGTGTCCACTCACATCATGAGGGAAGAGGTGGGGGCACACCATGGGGCTGGCCGCACCCCCCTTGGGCTGCCTCCCCCCTCTCCTATAAAAGGAGGGTGAGAGCTCTCCCTCCTCCACACACTTGGCCACTTCCATTTCCCTCCACCCGCTGCTCCATTTCATGGTCTCCGGCTTGGCGAAGCCCTGACCGTGGGATTCTTCACCACCACCACGTCGTCGTGCTGCTGGAGTTCCGAGGGATCCTCTACTTCCGCGCCCCGCTGGAACGAGGGAACGGAGGTCGTCATCAACCGTACGTGTGACCGATCACGGATGCACCGCCGGATTGCGGTGCCATCTTCTCGCTATCGGGATCGGTGTGAGTACGACTACGCCAACAACGAGATTTGATCTCGTACCACTTTGAGTCTTCGAGGGTATGTGTTCTCCTTAACCCTCTTGTTGCCCGTTGCACTTCGTCTCCTAGATTAGATCTTGGCTTTTCGGGTGTCTCCCGCGTAGGAAATTTTTTGTTTTCTATGCTACGTTCCCCTTCACTTTTTTCTTCTGATATTCCTTCCATAATCTTTTCTTGTAGGCATTGAAAGCCTCAGCCATCTTCTTAAGATCCCAGTGCATCACTGCGTCGCGCATTTCCTTTTGTGTCTTGGCGGTATCACATTCTGGGAGACTGAAATGGTTCATCAGCTTGTCGAACATAGCTTGTTTCGACCGGTCTGAGACAAAAGAAACTGCGAGACTGTCAGGATCGTCTTCGTCCTTTCCTGGCTCATTCCATTCTTCAACACTTATCGGGATCATGTCCCTGACAATAACTTCACATTGGCTTGTAAACTTAGTTGCTGTCTTGATGGGCCAAGCAGGTTCGCTGGATCGATAGACTTGCTCGATTAGCAGATGCACTTTCGAGCTCATCTCTTGAGCCGGGCCTCGTTTCGACCTCTTGGTAGACGATGTCGATGCAGTAGGTTCCACGGCCTTCACTAAGGGTTGTTCATCACTGCTTTTCTCCGGTTCCACATCCGGTCCTTGCAATTTCTCTTCTTCCTCCATTCGCTGACCTGATTCATTCAGGTACTGCGAGTCGTCGTCTTCACCTCCACCTCATTGGGTTCACCGGGGAGTGTACTTTCTTCTATTATCGCGAACACCTGTTCTTCACCCTCTATGTCTTCCATAGCTCAACTAATACAAATGGAAGATAAAATACTTTAGTAAGTTATAAATTCTATTGGAAAAATAATATACCACTAAACAAGCATCACAACAGTACATGAAAGTTAAACACAAAGGAACACATTACTTCCGGCATTCTCCGAAATCAAGTTGGCCCTTCATATTTTGTGATTGTTACGAGGTAGTATACGTGATGGCGATACGGGGAAGGATGAAGACAAGGGGTTCTGAACTTCGTTGAAACTAAACAAAATCACATACGTAAGTGTTTGTGAGACCGAACAAAGTTGGACCATTTCGTGAACATACATAATGGGGACATTCTTCATACCCCCGGACGGGGCTATGAAAAATGTCACCATTACGTATATGTACCAAACGGTGCAACTCAGTTCTGATCTCACTAACATACGTGACGTTCCTTAGTTCCAACCGAAACCCTCATCTTCATCATTTCCCCGGATCACCACCGCCTGCAGTACCTCTTAAACGGCACAAAACGACGCTACCCTCAGACCCAGTCCAGGCGCCCTGATCCTCCGAGGGAGTCTAGAGCACCGTCCGACGGCAGTGACGACGACGACAGCGACTACGACGACTACGAGTCGGAGTACTATAGGCCTAGGCAGGAGTATGACTAGCAGATCGGATCGAGTCTTGCCGAGTAAACTTGTGACTCGAACGGGGCATAACAGATGTATCATTCCAGATTATCCATATCATGTGTGAAAACATTGCAGATCTCTCTCTCTTCTTCTTGATTGGTGGGATTCAGACGCCATCCAAGGAAGAAAAAGAGAAAGAGATCTGCAATATTTTCACACATGATATGGATAATCTGGAATGCTACATCTGGAATGCCCCGTTCGAGTCGCAAGTTTACTCGGCAAGAGTGGATATGATCTGCTAGTCGTAGTCCTGCCTAGGCCTATAGTACCCCGACTCGTAGTCGTCGTAGTCGCCGTCATCGTCGTCACTATCGTTTCCCTATCGGTTCCACTCGGTTCCCTCTCTGTTCCCCTCGTCGCCGTCGTCGTCGTCACTATCAACTAATAACAACTAACAACTAAATAACAACTAACAGTAAAAAAAACTAACGCTAAAAATACTAATAGTAAAAAAGACTAACAAATTAACTAACAACTAAATAACAACGTTGTTATTTAGTGTTTAGGGTAACTAATAACAACTAACAAATATTAACAACTAAATAACAACTAATAACAACTAACAGTAAAAAAAACTAACAGTAAAAATACTAACAGTAAAAAAGATTAATAGTAAAAATAAACATGAACACAAAAAAAATCCCGGCCGGCCGGTGGGGGCGCGCGCACGGGCACCGGCGCGCGGTGGATCTCCTCCCGCTCACCTCGAGAAGGCCGAAGGTGGCATGGCGGCGAGGAGCACGGCGGGCACGGGTGCAAGGCCTAGTTTTCGTTTTTTTCGTTTCCTGCCGCCATTTTTTTCCTGCCATGTTTAAATACTTTTTCAAAATGTTTTTTAAAATAAATTTCAAATGATTTTGAATTAGGAGAAACTTTCAATATGAAATGTGTTTAAAATTGAAAAAAATAATTCAAATTCATTTTCTGTTTAAAAAATAATCATTCTAACTATTTAAACTAGTAACAATTTTTGAATTTCAAACATTTTTAAGAACCTATTTTATGAATGGTCTTGAATTTGGAGAAATTTTCAATATGAAAAGTGTTTAAAATTGCATAAACATTAAAATACATTTTTGTTTTAAAAAATAATTATTCTAACTATTTAAACTAGTAACAATTTTTGAATTTTTAAACATTTAGAAAAAAACCTAGTTTATGAATGGTTTCGAATTTGAAGAAACGTTCAATATGAAAAGTGTTTAAATTGTGTAAACATTTCAAATACATTTTCTGTTTAAAAAAATAATTATTCTAACTATGAAAAATGAGGCGCGAGAGTTGTGACGCGTGGCGCGGGAGTTGTGCCACGTGGCCGTGAGCGCGCGGTATAAAATGCCGCTCCTCGAGCGTCTTCTCCTCTCCCTCTCTCTCCTCTCCACGCACCGTCGCCATGCCTCCGAGGAGGAACAGCACCACCGGCTTCCGCGGCGTCCAAGCGCGGCCAAACGGAATGTTCACCATGGAGATCCGCTACGGGGACGACCGCATCCCCCTCGGCTCCTTTGCGACGGCGGCGGAGGCCGCCCGCGCCTGGGAGGCGGCAGCCAGGCGTCTCAACCGCCCGCGGTCGCTGATGAATTTCAATGACTGCCAGACCCGCTGGGAAGCGGAGACCAGGGTGCCGACGCCGCAGATCGTCACCGCCGCCACCTCCACCACCGCGTGTTTCAGGGCCTAGTCCACGCCAGGGACGTGCGCACCGTCCGCGAGTATTACCGGAACAATCCGGAGGAGCAGCACGCCGATGAGGAGCTCTGGCAAACCCGCGCGGCTAAGCGGGTGGAGCGCCGCCTCGAACGCCACGTCGCGTTAGAGGCCGCCCGGGAGGCGAGGACGAAGGCGCTGCAAGAGCTCCGCCGGGCCAACCACGCCGGCGAAGTCTAGGCCTCCAATGATCCGAGGTGGGGGCCTATCTCGGACACAATATCGTGCACCTCCGATGACGACGAGGAGGTCACCGACGAGTTTGCCGCCGACGACGACCAGGAGGAAGTCACCGACAAGTTCCCCGACGACAACGACGAGGAGTAGTGTTCGTCTGTTTTCTATTTTTAATAAAAGAATTTGTATTCCAGCGAACTGTGGCGCACTAGCGCGTCTGTTTTCTGCTTTCTGTTTTCCATGTGATTCTTCCTGATTGGCGGGATTCGCTAGAAAGAAACACACCCTGATCCAACGACTCACAAAAGCTAATATTAGGGAGGAGGCCGGTACATCTAGATAGATAAACAACGCAGTAGATAATGGCAAGAGTGGATCTAAACCTAAACGGAGAGCATAGATCTAGATAAACAAGGCAGTACATAATGGCAAGAGTGGATCTGATCTGCTAGTCATACTCCTGCCTAGGCCTATACTACTCCGACTCGTAGTCGTCATAGTCGCCTCCGTCGTCGTCACTATCATCGGACGGTGCTCTGGACTCCCTCGGAGGATCACGACCCCAGGACTGGGAATGAGGGTAGAGCAGGCGGGGGTTATCGCCGGCCCTTATGTAGTTCATAACGCTCTGAAGAGTCCGTCTGCTGCCCCACCACAGCTGACGACCGGCCTTGTTGAAGTTCGAAGGAGGCGGGTCGTTCTCCTCGTACCTGGCGAGCGCACTCTCACGCCTATTGATGAAGAAGGCGTCCCAAGTAGGGCGGTAGTCGGGATTCCAACTGGGATTCCTTTGCTGCTCCGGCGTGAGCTCGTGGTAGTAGTGGTTCGTGATGGCCGTCCGACGCGCCACACCTTGAGGAACAGGAGGGACCGGAACTCCTCCGGTGCTCAGCATCCAACCGGCAGGGACGCTGTAGCCGGGCGGGCATGGGTAGATCGAGGCGGAAAGTGCCTCCGCCTGCAGGAAGGTTAGAGTGGGTACGGTAGAAGCCATGGGAGAGTGGTGAGTTTATATGTGTTTATGCTGATGAGGACATCCCTAGCTCTTCACCTATTGTTACACATGAGGATGCTCCTATACAAGCTAATGAAGTGAGGATTGGTCCAATGACAAGATCAAGAACCAAGCTACTCCCTCCGTCCGGGTTTAAAAGTCCTCTAGTGGAAAAATATTTGTCCCAATATTATCTCCAAATAAGGCACATAATCATTTATTATCATAATTAACTGTGCCATAATAATTGTGAAATCTCACCTAGTCTCACCTTGATTGGTTTGCATGGCCAAATTAATTACGCAATTAAGTAGATAATGGAAAACCGTAACGTTGATTGGTGGAAAGGACACCAATAGAATTGCGCCTTGGTCGCGATGCTCTTCGTTAGGGGACTAGTAATCATGGACGGAGGGAGTATTACAACAACATGTGAATTCACTCCTACTTGAATATAATGTTTATAATTGTGAGAGCTTTATACTACCTAAATCTTTGCATTTGTGTATTCTTAGGTTTGTTGATAACACAAACATGAATGAAGATCATGGAGAGGAGCTACACAAGGATGAGCATGGACTTCAAGAGGAGATAGAAAACAAGTGCTAGCATGGTGAAAACAAAAAATAACAAATGTTAGCATGACAAGGGGATGGTGCCTCCACAAGGTCAAATGCACTAGGTGTGGAAAACAATGCCACTATGTTATTCCACACCCATACATGAACAAGGCAAGAGGAGGGCGCCCACAAGGAGTATCAATGCGCCATATACAAGACCTAGTTCAATTAGGATTGGTTTGTACACCAATTTGGCCGCACCCCTTGTGTGGGGGTCGGTTTGTATCCAATTGTGGTAGAATTAGGAGTCCTAGTCCCATTAGGAGTAGTGCTTGCGCAAGGAGGAGCCTCGTGGCCGCACCCCCTCTCATATATACCCCCTTGAGGCGCATAGGAGAGGTAGACTACGTTAAAACATAAACCCTAGACCTCTAGATTGAAACTGCTTGTAAGCCTTTCATCTGGAAGTTCATCTGCAAACTTTACGTGTTACCTGTTGTTCCACTGGGAATAAGACGGTACAGGACCACTTGTAGTCGGTGGATTACTTGTGCAAGAGTGTGGAGTTGAGAATATCCTTGGGGTTGCTATCTTTTGCATTGGCATCAGGGATCAGCCGGGAGAGTTCTTAGTGGCGCACTAGTTATCATACTGGAGTTATCTGTGAGTTCACTGAGAAGATCGGGCCACCCCTTATCATCTTGGTATCAGATTTACAGGTTGCCTCGGTGAGCTATCAAATTTCCCTTTAGTTTGAGTGTTTTTATTTCCTATCCAGAAAATTGCCCCACAAAAATAGTTCTAGTCATTGCCATAGCCTAGATATCACCTTAGTTTCATTACTTTTGCTGTCATTGTGTTAGATTTTGTGTTGCTTTTTCTCTTTTTTAGATCTTTTGTTTTCGGCTAGATCTAGGTTTCTTTGTTCATCTAGTCGAATTATATCAAAAACTACAAAAAAATTCGCTTCCACTTGCCCTATTCCATCACCAATCCGAGCCCACCCCCTATTCTACCACGGCAGCAAACTCCACGTTTTCCTGCCGTGCTCGGATCCCACCCTAACTCGGATTCCACCTTCCATAACGCACCAAACCACCACGATCCATACCACCGCTGCTGGCCCCTACTCGCACTCGGATTCCCCCGTTACATCGCTTACAAAAACCCCTCGCGCACCGCAGCACGCCTTACCAATTCCATCCGTGCGCACTGCCCGCGGCAGAAATTCTCTGCCGCCGCTGCCGCCAGTCGCTGTCCGCGCGCGCTAGGAAAACTGCTGTAACGCGCTTACCAAACGCTGTAACGCGAGCGCTGCGCGCTGCCGCGGCACAGTTTTGTGCGTTTTTGCTGCCGTGAGTTCTGTGAGCTGCTGTTTCTCTGCCGCGGTACGAAAAACCTCAGTTTTGCTGCCGTAAGCCCTGCCATGGTACGAAAACGTGCTGTTTCTCTGCCGTGAGTCTGTTTTCCTGCCGTGAGCTCGTTTTCACCTAGAATTTTTCTGTTTTTCTTTGTTTTTCCTTGTTTTCTCACTAGGACTCATACATCCATACCTTGTGAACCTTAGCCACAGCCTTTCTACAGCATTATAATAGGAACTTGCCCACAAGTATAGCTATTTTGTGCTCTGACAGGTTGCTCATTTTTCATCACCACCATTGTGTTCACTTGTGTTTGGTTAATTGTTGCTCCTAGCTTAGTGTAAGGCCATTGGAAAAATACAAAAAAAATAGAAAAAGCAAAAATTATAAAAAAAAGAGAAAAGAGAAAAGAGCAAAGTGCAAAAGGCCATATCATTACTATTGTTACTAGTTGAGCTTGCCATTGTGACACTTGGTTTTTCATTGAGCAATCTTGTGCCTGTCAATTAAGAGCCTAGCTAGTGACTTTCTAGTGCATTGCAAATTTCATCCACATATTGCTTTGCCACATTTGTCTCCATTGTGTGAGTTTCCTTGGGTATTTTTTATATCTTCACTAAGACAACAAATAGGATTGTTACTTTGGTGATTGTTAGGTATCCATACCAAGCCCAGCTAAATAACCTTGTTTGCCTTTGTGAGAGTTAAAAACATGGGTATTCTCTCTTTCACACCAAAGCACTTTAATTGCCTCTACTTGTGGTAAGTATCTCTATTCACTTTGGAGTGGTAAGATATCCTATTGTTTTGCTAGATTTTTGAGTGAGTTAAGAGAGGCACCACAACCTGTACTTGTTTTATTTTCACTAACCTTCTAATGGATCTTTCTAGTGGTGATCTTGTGCAGCAAAAGAAGGACCAATCCGAGGGAGTGAATTGGAGGGAGTATGAGGCATTAAGGGATGTGTTGAAACAAAAATTGGATAACAATGAGGAACACTACAAGAAATATGTTAATGAAGCTTGTGATCCCCTCTATGAGATGGTTAATACCATGGACAAAAAAGTGGAGGAAACCAACAAAGTGGCCGAGACCAATAGTGCTCAATTGAGAACAATGCAAGATTCTATTGATGCCATCAACAATACCATGACTGATCTTCAAAGATTAATTCAAGCTCGGTTGCCACCTATTGATGATGACAATGCTAGTGTCCATAGTGATGCAAATAATGAGGAGGAACCTAATTTTGGCCGTGGAGCTAGAGGAGAAAGAGGAAGAGGAGGTTTTCAAGGCCGAGCTAGGCGTGTGCCTTTGTCCAATGCTAATGACAATAGAGAAGATATATTGGGTAAACCCAAATTTTCTATTCCATCTTTCAGCTTTGATACTATGGATGTGGAAGAATTCTTGCTATGGGAGTTGAAAATTGAGAAGTTATGGAGATTGCATGATTATAATGAGGATAGAAAGATCAAGTTGGCATCTTCTGAGTTTGATGGATATGCTCTTAGATGGTGGGACAATTTAGTGAGAAAGAGACATAATGATGGTGAGTTACCCATTGCTACTTGGAACACCATGAAGAGGCTCATGAGGGAAAGATTTGTACCACCCAATTACATAAGGCAACAATTTGAAAAATTACAACAATTGAAGCAAGGTCTCAAGACAGTTGATGCTTATTATCAAGAGATGGAATTAATTATGCAAAGAGGCCGTGTGGTAGAGCAAGAAGAGCAAACAATGCAAAGATTTCTTTCAGGATTACATTATAGAATCAAGGGCATTGTGAGGCATTATCAATATGCTAATATGCATGATCTACTCCATCATGCTAGGGAGGCCAAATCACATCTACTTGAGGAAGCACAAAATTCAGCTAGAACAAGGAGTAGATTCCCATTGAGATCATCTACTACTCCTAGTGTACCACCACCACCACCTCCATCATCAAGTTTTCGAGGTGCTCCATCATCCAAAACCGAGCCTAGTGTGGCTAATACAAGGAAAACATCACAACCAGAAGCAAGTGCCTCGGGTTCTAGTGCTCCTACTACAAAGAATATAGATATTACATGCCACACATGTGGAGGAAAAGGGCACTTCAAGAGGGATTGTCCAAATTCAAAAGTGATGATTATCAATGAGAACAATGAGTATGAGACAGGTGATGATGTTGATCCCAATGATCTTGATGATGATGATGGATATTTGAGTGATTCTCCTTTGGATGCTTATGCTACTACTATGCCTTCTATTGTTTGCACCCAAAATTCATTGAGTGTGGTGCCTAGTCCTGAAAATCAAAGGTGCAATCTATTTCAAACAAAGGCTGTTATTGGTCCCAACATGGCTTGCAAAGTCATTATTGATGGAGGGAGTTGTAGAAACTTGGCAAGCAAGGATTTATGTGCCAAGTTGAACCTAAAATACTTACCACATCCGAGCCCTTATCATATACAATGGTTGAGTAGCACGGGACAAATGAAGGTATCTCATATGGTGAGAGTGGAGTTTCAAATTGGACCTTACAAGGATGCTACTGAGTTTGATGTGGTTCCTATGACAATGTGTCACCTATTATTGGGAAGACCTTGGCAATTTGATAGAAGTGTGAAGCATGAAGGAAGAGCTAATACTTATGAGTTGAATCATCATGGGAGGACTATTATTTTGAGGCCTATGACTCCACACCAAATTGTAAATGAGTCCCAATCCAAAATTGCTATGAAAGTGGAAAAAGAGAGAGAGAGGGATGAGGGAACACCAAAAATACAAGCCATAGGGAGTGATAGCAAAACCAATTCGAGTGGTAAAAAGAGAGAGAACCTATTATGCATGTTAGCCACTAAAGAGGATTTGAGGGAATTTAAGGATGATCCTTCACTAGTCCCTATTGTGCTTATTCACAAGGGAGATGAATGGAAAACTGCTTTTAAAACAAAATTTGGTTTATATGAGTGGTTAGTAATGCCCTTTGGTTTAACTAATGCACCTAGTACTTTCATGAGATTAATGAACCATATTTTGAGAGACTTTATTGGTAGATTTGTGGTAGTTTATTTTGATGATATTCACATATATAGCCACAATGAACATGACCACATGGATCATATTAGACAAGTTTTGCAAGTGCTAAGAACTAATAAATTGTATGGTAATCTTGAGAAGTGCACTTTTTGCAAAGATAAGGTTATATTTCTTGGTTATGTTGTTTCTAAGCATGGAATTGAGGTTGATCAATCTAAAATTGAAGCTATTCGAAATTGGCCAATTCCCACTAATGTGAGTCAAGTTAGAAGTTTTAATGGGCTTGCTAGTTTCTATAGAAGATTTGTGCCTAATTTTAGTACAATTGCTGCCCCTTTAAATGATCTAACTAAAAAGGGTGTTAATTTTGAATGGGGCGTTTCTCAAGACATTGCTTTTGATACTTTGAAAGAGAAATTGATTTCGGCTCCATTACTTATGCTTCCAAATTTTGATAAACAATTTGAGATTGAATGTGATGCTAGTGGCATAGGTATTGGAGGTGTGCTCATGCAAGAAAAGAAACCTATTGCCTATTTTTCTGAAAAATTGAATGGTGCACAATTAAATTATTCTGTTTATGATAAGGAATTATATGCACTTGTGAGAGTTTTAGAGGTATGGAAACATTATTTGTGGCCTAAAGAATTTATTATACATAGTGATCATGAAGCATTGAAAATTTTAAAGTGCCAAAATAATTTGAATAAGAGACATGCTAAGTGGGTTGAGTTCATTGAATCTTTTCCATACATCATAAAACATAAAAAGGGATTGGATAATGTAGTTGCTGATGCTTTGTCAAGGAAAAATATGTTACTCTCAAATTTAGAAATCAAGGTTTCGGGTTTGGAGGGTATTAGAGATTTATATGATGAAGATAATGAATTTTCTATGCCATTTAATAAATGTGTTAATACTAAAGCATGGGAAAAATTTCATATACATGATGGGTACTTGTTTAGAGCTAACAAATTGTGTATTCCCGAGTGTTCTTTGCGTTTATTTTTGATCCAGGAATCTCATAGTGGAGGATTGATGGGACACTTTGGAAGAGAGAAAACATTGTTGATGTTGGCAGAAAATTTCTATTGGGCACATATGAGAAGAGATGTGTATAGATTGGTGCAAAGATGCATTACTTGCAACAAATCCAAATCAAAATTTAAGCCCCATGGATTATATACACCATTGCCATCACCAAGTACACCATGGGAAGATATTAGCATGGATTTCGTGTTGGGATTGCCAAGAACAAAAAGAGGACATGATTCTATCTTTGTGGTTGTGGATAGATTTTCAAAGATGGCTCATTTTATTCCATGCCACAAGAGTGATGATGCTTCTCACATTGCCAATTTGTTCTTTAGAGAGATTGTGAGATTGCATGGAGTTCCAAGGACTATAGTTTCAGATAGAGATGTCAAGTTCATGAGTTACTTTGGAAGACACTTTGGGGTAAGCTTGGCACTAAGCTATTATTTTCTACTACTTGCCACCCCCAAACTGATGGACAAACCGAGGTGGTTAATAGAACATTGTCCACATTGCTAAGAGGTATGATCAAGAAGAATTTGAAGGAGTGGGAGGAGTGTTTGCCCCATGTGGAATTTGCATACAATAGAGTTGTGCATTCAACTACTCAATTATGTCCTTTTGAGGTGGTGTATGGTTTCAAGCCTATTACTCCTCTTGATTTATTACCACTTCCATTACATGAGAGAGTTAATATGGAGGCATCAAAGAGGGCTGATTTTGTGAAGAAGATTCATGAGAAAACAAAAGAGGCCATTGAGAAGAAAGGAAAACATGTGGCTGAAAGAGTAAACAAGAAGAGGAAGGAGCTTATATTTCGGCCAGGAGATATGGTGTGGGTGCACTTTAGAAAAGATAGATTTCCCACATTGAGAAAGTCCAAGTTGATGCCTAGAGGAGCTGGTCCTTACAAAGTTATTTCAAGGATCAATGATAATGCATACAAGATTGACCTCCCAATTGATGAGTTTGGTGTTAGTAATTCTTTTAATGTGGCTGATTTGACACCTTACCATGGAGATGATTTAGCATCAAGGTCGATGCCTTTTCAAGAGGGGGAGGATGATGAGGACATCCCTAGCTCTTCACCTATTGTTACACATGAGGATGCTCCTATACAAGCTAATGAAGTGAGGATTGGTCCAATGACAAGATAAAGAACCAAGCTATTACAACAACAGGTGAATTCACTCCTACTTGAATATAATGTTTATAATTGTGAGAGCTTTATACTACCTAAATCTTTGCATTTGTGTATTCTTAGGTTTGTTGATAACACAAACATGAATGAAGATCATGGAGAGGAGCTACACAAGGATGAGCATGGACTTCAAGCGGAGATAGAAAACAAGTGCTAGCATGGTGAAAACAACAAATAACAAATGTTATCATGACAAGGGGATGGTGCCTCCACAAGGTCAAATGCACTAGGTGTGGAAAACAATGCCACTATGTTATTCCACACCCATACGTGAACAAGGCAAGAGGAGGGCGCCCACAAGGAGTATCAATGCGCCATATACAAGACCTAGTTCAATTAGGATTGGTTTGTACACCAATTTGGCCGCACCCCTTGTGTGGGGGTCGGTTTGTATCCAATTGTGGTAGAATTAGGAGTCCTAGTCCTATTAGGAGTAGTGCTTGCGCAAGGAGGAGCCTTGCGGCCGCACCCCCTCTCATATATACCCCCTTGAGGCGCATAGGAGAGGTAGACTACGTTAAAACATAAAACCTAGACCTCTAGATTGAAACTGCTTGTAAGCCTTTCATCTGGAAGTTCATCTGCAAACTTTACGTGTTACCTGTTGTTCCACTGGGAATAAGACGGTACAGGACCACTTGTAGTCGGTGGATTACTTGTGCAAGAGTGTGGAGTTGAGAATATCCTTGGGGTTGCTATCTTTTGCATTGGCATCAGGGATCAGCCGGGAGAGTTCTTAGTGGCGCACTAGTTATCATACTGGAGTTATCTGTGAGTTCACTGAGAAGATCGGGCCACCCCTTATCATATGCCAATGGTGGCAATGCATACATATATATAGTGAGAAGAAACAGACCCTTTAGTCCCGGCCTATTTTACCAACCGGGACTAAAAGGTTACGATTTCATTGGGACCAATCACAAAGAATCACACGAATCGGGTGTTTTTTCAAGAGCTTGTGAGTCGTTGGATCAGGGGTGTGTTTCTTTCGAGCTCTGTTGTGAGCCTTCGATCAAGGGTACGGTGTGTTTGTTTCGAGCGCTTGTTAGCCGTTGTATCAGGGGTGTTTCTTTCGAGCGCTTCTTAACCGTTGGATCGAAACCCTAGCATAGCACTTTGTGAGCCAGAAGACCCTATATATAGCCCACCTCTCAGAGTCCCTTCATACATCATTCAGTTCATCCACCGAATACAAATCATTCGGATTCGCCAGCATATGTCCTACCGTGCATTTGATATGCATATATGCACTCAGGAGCCACGGTGGGGCTGTTTGCTGGCGATACCGATTGTTTTGTTCTACATCCCCCATTCAAGGTTTGACAAAAAGTTTGATACACCATTCAGTTCATCGACCGACTACAAATCATCCGGCTTCGCCATCATACGTCCGACTGTGCTTTTGATATGCATATATGCACTCAGGAGCCACGGTCGGGTTGTATGATGGCGACACCGTTTGTTTTGTTCTATATATCTACAAATTCTCCAGTTCACACCCCCGACAGTGATGTTGATACAAAACATGTGGGAAACAGAGGTGGACTAATCCAAATACATGAACCATGCAGGTTTGATACATTATTACACAATAGTCTAGCAATACTGTATTACATGTTTGTTTCCTGCGAGCTCAGATGTCATTATGCTCTCGGGCATTTCATCAAACACCTCTTGTGCATATGAGGGAAAAACAAGTGAGCACACCACACAAAAAACTGAGTGGCATGAGGAGTGGAGAGGGCTGGCATGGCAGTGTTTATAAAAAAAGAGAAATTTTTTGGATTTGAAAAAAAAATTCTATCAATTTTCATTTTCCATATATTTGGTTAGTTTTTCTTAATGAAATTAAAATTATTAACTAAAGGGCAATATAGAAATAAAGAAACAACTTTCCATCTAGGTGGGGGTCTTTTGCCCCGGTTGGTGGCTCCAACCAGGGCCAAAGAACCCCCACGACGTGCCCTGCTCGTTGCGGGCCTTTAGCCCTGGTTTGTGCCTCCAACCGGGGCAAAAGACCCCCCCCCCCCACCACGCGCCCTGCTTTCCCCGACCCCACCTCTGCAGGCTTTTCCACCGGTTGGTGGCCGAGCCGGGGGCGAAAGGGTTGCTCAAAACCGGGCAAAAGCCCCGTTTTCCACTAGTGAGAATGCACATCATTGTTAAAATAAAAAGAAAATAAACAAAGGAAAAAAGACGTGATATAGGTATGTAACTCGTGGCAACTCCTAAAAATGATAGAGGACCTAACCAATGAAAAGCCTACCATGTGGGATGAAAAATCCCTCCCTATGCACTCCAGTTACGTACATGTAAACAGATGTTTGAACTCCACCGGATAAAAAGAAGACCTCCTCAAAACAGGCTTTTCGCCCTGTTTTATAAATAAAGCAACCGCCATAAGTCATACAAGGTATCAGGTACAACAACCGACAAGTAGTGAATGCTGGGGCAACACCACAACAACGCCCAAATAAGGAGGAGAGAGAGCAAGAAGGTGGCAGAGTACACGGTAAATGAGTACACCGGTCAGTACACCGGTAAATGACCTGCACGTGAGTAGAATTTTTACCATTAAAAATCAAATTATTTCTATATACCCATAGCAATGAAATAATGCCAAACACTCTCATTATAAGAATACTCAACTTGTGGACAATACCCTCCAACCATTTCTATTAGAATTAATTGTTGGCCCTTAGCTTCCCCCTACGACGAAGCGGAGCTCTTCTCAACGGTTTAATCGTGGTTTGCATGTCTCCCTTGACGTTGAGGTTGCCGGTTTGAAGTGGTGTCTATCCTCTGCAGCCTGGTGGAGGCACGGGGGGCACACGGTGGTGACAGCGTGTGGTGTCATTTGGGCCTAATCTAGGCTTGATAGGGCCACAACGGCATCACTTGTTCTGGCGTGCGGATGTAGCGCGAGCCACCGTGAGGCTAGCTACCTAGCAGACGTCCCAACTCCTTCATTACAAGAAATATGCTATCTTGAGACTCTTAATATTGGTCACTGAATGGTCACGTACGTTCACCTGTGACTTTTTTGTGACCAAAACCACTTGGTCAGGTTACAAGATTCACTAAGGAACCTATGTAACCTTCTTTGTGAATTGGTCATACAGGTCCATGGCCAAAATAAAAGGTCACAGATTTTTTGACCAACTTATTGGTCACCGGCAATCTCGCTAGAGCACGTCCAACGTGGCAAATCTGACGTCGTAAAATTGTGACTAAATGAAATGGTTCTGCATCAGAATCAACTCGGTCCATTCAGCCTTTCATATGGACCGAGCCCAAAAATTCAGTTAATTTATATTTTTCTAATTTTTTTTGGATGGCTACATGGGCCAGGCCCACCAGTTCGGCCTCTCAATTTCCTGAGGCGTAACCTTTTTTCTTATGGGCCCTGGCCATTTTGCAGTCCAATTTTTCTACGCCATATCCTTTTTTGCATCCTTTTATTTTTTATTTTCGTACATTTAAATATTATTATTTACTGAAATAAGTCCAACAAAGTTTGGGCCATGTCCATCTTAGAGCCCAATTATTGGATGCACGTTGGGTTTGGGCTTTGGCCTTTTTAGGGTTCAATATTGTTTTTGGATCAAGGCCTCTTTCATTATTTTGTTTACGTCGAATTTAAATTCAAATTCAAATAACCACATAAAACACATTTCATCTCAGCACATATTATGTCATCAGAAACATTAGGTTCATAGGTACTAGAATGTACATTACATCAAAAGCATCCCAGGTTCACATAACTTCACACGTTCACAGCTACCAAAATGCATAACTTCACATAACTAGAACAGAAGCTAACAAAAGCCTACCTTTACAAAACTTAGAACAAAAGCTACCATAATGCATGGGGTTCACATAACTTAGAACTCAAATCCACCGAAGCTTGTTTAGAACCAAAGAGCGTCATCAGGTTCTAGAAGCTTTAGCACCAAGGAGTGCCATCAAGTAGGCAACCTTGTCATTCTGTTCTTGTATATGTTGGAGCAACAGCTCATACTGTTTGTGACATGAAGCTTGTGCAGCCTTCGCGTCTTCCGGCCTCTTCTTGGTTGACGCAATTTCTTCTCGCATCGCTTCAGTTTGCAGTTCCGACCTCTCGAGCTTCTCCTCGAGGTCACGAACATGCGCAACAACAACAACATTTGCGGTCTTGTTCCCAAGTGCTTTGCTTGACTAGAGTCCAACATTCATCAGGAATGTACTTTGTTTCCCTTTCCCCTTACCTTAAGCACGTCAACAACGATCTCAACATCAGATTTTGGTGCTTGACCTTCTGGTAGCAAAGCATTATTCCTACCTTCCATCTCAGCCTAGCACACACAAAAACATCATTTTGACAATTAAAAACAGTATAAGCTGGTCTACAAGCTTACTGGCACATGGGAGGATTCAAAACTGATGGAACAAAACATAAAACTAGATTCATGATGCATGGCACATGGTCTACATCAAAATACACAAAAAAGTACAAAATTTCTTGAACTTACAGCTATGACTTTATTCATGGCACAAGCACAACAACAAAAGTTTATTTGCAGGAAGATGAGGAAGAATCATAAATGGTATGAGTAGTAGCAGTGTAAGTATAGAGCTCAGTGACATGACATTATCGTGCAACATTGTCAATCTTTATAGATGGCAAGCAGTGTTAGTATAGTCCTCAATGATGCCAGTGCTATTTCTTTTTCAGATAAGCTCATGTTGCGTGTAGGTAAAACTTGCAAAGAGCTACTAGGTGGCAAACAACACATCTGTCCACTTAGCATTAGATGTCATAAACTGAACAATGGCTACACAGATATCATAAACTAAACAAGCTCTACATCGATAGATGGCAACAATTAACTAAGCACAACTATAGAACCATGAGTTCCAGTGACTAACTATAGCATCTTGAGATGGCACGGAATACCCAAATTTCTTACTGTGGTGAGTTGTCTTGAACAATTCAATTGCAGATATCTCTTCACCCTTCCGTTCCTCCTTCTGATATGTTATTCAAAACAAATCAAAGCGTAAGATATGTGTACAAATGTTACTTAGTCCTAACAAAAAAAGATGTTAGTTCTTACAGTTGTATATGTGGACCGCGTAGGACCTTGAACTAGTTTCTGCTGAAAGTCGACTTTTTCCGGTTATCCTTGTTTGACTCACGGGTTTTCTGCAAAACTTCATGGGGTGAAGATAAATCATGCTCTGGCACAGATAAACATCTTGTGCAAAAGATAAATAATGGTCTATCACATATAAACACTGTGTATACAAGATGCCACATATATGCATCATCAAAAAAAAAATAGCAACTACATGTGAATAAATGAGCAACTACATGTAAATTGGATCTGAGAGCAAGTAAATGCAAAAAGCAGCACATAAATAAGACCAAGGGCACATTTTCTCCCTTTTTCCTTGGGGTGGACCACAACTTCACCAGCGCTTTCCATTCGTCATTTGTCTATCCTTCACCGGAGATTTCATGATTACTTGATTAGCTGCTATGGGGTCGAAAAATTTATGCTTGATAAGCGTGTCGCCTGTTCTTTGGTATCTTTCGCAGCATATCGGTGCACGCATTCTGAATAACCTCAGAGTCAGCTTCCATATCAAAATTAGCCTATACCAAGCAGGAAAGAAGTCAAGGATAATATTATCGATCATACAAAGGTGTAATAGAAACAAGAAAAGCACATTGAGCTAGGAGATAAAAAGCCTACGGAAACTTTCCCAAGATAATCCATCACTAGATGTATATCTTTCTTGTATTCTTTGAAATGTGAAAGAATTGGCGCATTCTTTATTGCAATAAATCCACTCTTTGTGGCAAACTTTGCAGCCTGCAAAGGCTTCTCCGGGTGTTTTATACATTCGGAAATTTGAATTGCCGCCTTGGTGCCCAACATATTGGTTAGCCTTTCTAGGACTATGCCCCTTCTATTTCTTTGCTTGATTACCAAGGCAGAGGTCTTTGCTAATGAATTGATCTCATAAATAAGAAGGAAAATCTAGTATAGGTCCACTAGTAGAAGAGAACAATATAAGATGGACTTTCCTTCATCATGAGTAGGCTGATATGGATCTTCATAGGACACATCATTCTTTTCCACACCAGTAGCAAGAGGGGTGTCTGATACGTCTCAAAAGTATCTATAATTTCTGATGTTCCATGTTGTTTTCATGCCATATGCTACATGTTTTTGATACACTTTACATCATTTTTATGATTTCCTAGGACTACCCTATTAACAAGATGCCACAGAGCGAGTTCCTGTTTTCTGCTGTTTTTAGTTTCAGAAAAGTTGTTCTGAAAATATTCTCGGAATTGGACGAAACAAAATCCCAGGGTCTTATAATTTTGTCACGTACATGGAGTCTGGATGAGACTCGGAGGGGGGCCCTGGAGCCACCACACCATAGGGTGGAGCGCCCCCCCTTCACCACGCCACCATGTGGTGTGGCCCCCTGGCCGCTCACCGACACCGCCCTTTCGCCTATTTAAGCTCCTTCTCGGGTTAACCCTAAATAACCGAGCCTCCATCCAGAAAAGTCCCGTAGCCGCCGTCATCGTCAACCCTAGTTCGGGAGGGTTCTGAAGCTCTCCCCGGCAACCTGTCGGGAGGGGAAATCATGACATGAGGACTCTACATCACCATGCCTGCCTCAGGAGTGATGATTGAGTAGTTCATCCTTGGACTGCGGGTCCATAGCAGTAGCTAGATGGTTGTATTCGTCTCTTTATGCCACCATATTTAGATCTTGTGAGCTGCCTAACATGACCAAGGTCATCTATCTTTAATGCTACATGTTGTGTTTGCCGAGATCCGATGAATATTGAATACTATGTCACGTTGATTATCCATCTATCATGTTTATGTTATTGATGATCATGCATGCTCTCCGTTACTAGTAGGTGCTCTGGCCAAGTTGATGCTTGTAACTCCAAGAGGGAGTATTTATACTCGATAGTGGGTTCATGCCTCCTTTTCATCTGTGCTCGAGTGACAGAAACATGACGGATGGGGGATGTGTTGTTGCCATTAGGGAGAAAACAACAATGTTTTCATTGTTTACATTTCGCACTTTACTTAATACAACTCAATACGTAATGTAAGTAGTGGTTCTCATCCCTAGAAAAGAGCACTGTTATTTTCTCCCTAGTGGAAACAACACCCCCCCCCCCGCACGTTTCTGTCGCTCGAGCGCATGCTACAAGGATGGATAAACCCACTATCTAGCATATAAAACCGCTCTTGGAGGTTAAAACAACTGCGTGTCCAAGGTAATCATAAACGCCGGAGAGCATTTCAAGATAAGATTAAAACTGTCTTCAAATATAAGTGAAGCATCTCAGATTGACATGAACAAAATAAACATAAGCTCATGGTTCATCCGATCTCAGCAAACACAACATGCACAATTACATAACGGTGGTCTCGATCATGTGAGGCAGCTCACGAGACTCTAAACATGAAGTCATAGGGGAGAGAACAACCATCTAGCTACTGCTATAGACCCGTAGTCCCGAGATGAACTACTCACACATCTGTCCGGAGGCGATCATGGCGATGTAGAGGCCTTCGGTGACGATCCCCCTCTCCGGCAGGGTGCCGAAGCATGACTCAAGAATCCCTAGATAGGACTTTCGAGGTGACGGCACCTCTCTGTATGTTTCGTGGAAAATAACTTCGTCCCCTTGATTTTTAGTGGTAAAGACAATTTATGGGCGAAGAGGGGACGAGAGGTGGCGGCCAGGTCCCCCAAGGGCCCAACAGGCGCGACCAAGGGGAGGCCGCGCTTGGCACCATCCTAGTGGCCCCTGGCACCCCTCCGTCTCTTCTTTGGACTCTGTCTCCGTTCCGGGGAAAAATAATCTCCGTGGATTTTCAGCCCTTTCTGAGAATATTTCCTTAAGAACTTTTCTGAAATTAAAAAACAGCAGAAAATAGCAACTGGCCTAGGGCATCTTTTTAATAGGTTAGTCCGTGAAAACATCCGGAAAACAAAGGAAAACGGAAGAAAATACGTGGAAAAAAGGTATTGGGTAGAAAACAAGCATGGAGCATTAAAAAATATATATATGTTTGCAACGTATTAGGCGCGGTCATGTGGAGGGCGTGTAGTCCCAGTTCGTGGCAAACTGGGACCAAAGGGGGGCCACTAGTCCCGATTGGCTAGTCCGGATGGAAAACCGGGACTAAAGCCAGTTCCAACCCGAGACTAGAGGCTCATTCTCTACTAGTGGAAGACTAGTGACATCAGCTTGGAGATTATGATTGAGGTGGTGCTCATTTAGAACCGAAGTGTCTAATTTGTTACTATAATTAAGGGTGTGATCTGATGAACATATGCATCTAGCTTTACTTTTTTGTGAACAATGTTTTAAGTTTGATGACCTACTGTAAATTATATATGATAGTACCTAGATGGCATTAATTATTATTTTTTGAAACTGAAACCTCCAGCCTCTGCATCTAGTAGATACACATGGCCTTTTATATTAAAAATGCATATAGTTCAGCGTACGATAATAAGCTCGAGATACCGTTAATTATGCCTGATGGCTGCTTTGCTTATAGATTAGTAAGATGAAATCAGTGAAATCGAGATGATTAATTCCTTGTTGTGCATGCAGTACCAACAACTTGGATCCCTCGGGGAAAAAAAATCCCGGAGGTCCTTCATAAGCCCGAGACTGCCACAAGCAAACGCCGTCTTCACATACCATATTGTCAGAGACAACTATTTTACATAGTCGTCTCTACACATTGTATTATTAAAAGACAACTTTTATTTGTGGCCATCTGAGGGATTCGTTCATCGGAGCCGGTTAAAAAGCCCTGCTCTAATAAGAGCAAGTTCAATAGTATAGCTTACCGTTGGTTGTAAGTTGTTGCCATGTTACATATAGCCATCACTATAGCCAACTTGTACAATAGCCTAGCTATAAATATGTACTACTGGGTCCACTTATCACTATCACAAAGTGACTAGAAGCATGAGCTAGAGCTGACTCTTAATCTACAACCCCGCCTCTCTTCTCTCTCCTCTTCTCTCTCTCTGCCAAATAGGACCAAATATGCTATTTTAATCCTTATGGCCCGCCCACGTCACCTTATTGTACTTGCTCTAAGCAAATTATTAAGCTGATCACAATGGGCAGTAATTAAGCAGTAACATCAATGCCACGTAGGCAAAAAATCTGATGTGGCAAATATTTAATGAGGAAATAAGGTTGTGGTAACATAGCTAATTACTGTAACATCACACATTTTCCAAGATAATATGAATCTACAATCTCATTAAGTACACTTTGCATGATACTATATTTGACATGTCAATCATTCAAAAAAATCTTGAAAGTGCACATTGTTTGTTTTATTTGTAAGGTACATTTCTGCTGTGCATGTTGCGGGATACGCCCCGTCATAGCGCTTATGTCGCGTTGGTGAAAAACAAATGCTCAGATCAGGGTATCAAAACTACTACGACTCTTCGATCATACTTGTCACAAATTCATATTTCTTACACATGCTACAAAATATTAATTTTTTCCTTGAAACAACTTTGTTGACGCATATGATGATCTATGCACGAACATTTTTGTAATATTTTGGATATTTAAAATACGTTTAATATATATTTTAAATAAATGGTGCATATGCACGCAGGAGACAAAACACATCTCCCAATATATATATTAACTATTCTTTCCGCCGGTAAAAAGTTTATACGATTAGAATTTTCTTATTCTTTTATTTCGACCAATTTTGTACTATAAAAAGAAGTAGCAATCACTACCCCAAACGGAGACACTCCTGACGGCTGCGAAGTGTTGTCACGTAAGATGTCTTGTTCGTGACGTGGATGACCATCCATCACGAAAGCTGGAAACATTCCTGATGGTAGAGATGATCCCCATTAGTAATAGCCCGTACCGTCGGGAATGATCAATTAATCCGCGTTGGAAATTAATTCGCGTTATGAGAATAGGAAAGAGCGAGAGCTGCGCCGCCTAATCGTTCCCCACCGTTCCTCCTCAGGATCGATAGGTACGCCGTCGCCACGCCCATCTATGGTGAACCGCGCCGCTGCCGCCAGACCATCGTCTGCCAAGATGCGTGCTCACCCTATAACCGCCTCGTGCTGAAAGACCTCGCCATCCCGGAAGAACGCCACGTCTCCCTGATAACCTAGCGACCTGTCGGTTCCTCACCATCCTCTCCGTCGGTTCCCGTCGATCTGCTCCGCCCTCTAGGTAATGACAGGGTCTTCTTTTCTCCTCTCAATCACTCCTAATTTTCTCAGTAGTTTGTGCTTCTCCGTTCTCAATCTGTACTTTGTTTCTCTGAATTTTTTTCATATTTCAGTTCAGCCGCGGACCGAGCTGCTCCTTGTCGCCACTGCAAACGCCACGGCCCGCGTGCCCTTCCCTAGCTTTCCCGTGCATCCTCTCCCTATTTCCTGATTCAGGTACGTGCGCTATCAATGGACTATGGATTATTGCTATTTTGTGTTGTCTATTGCTATTGTAAATATGCAGATATTTTTGTATTTTGAAATGAATTGTCTACTGGAATATAAAATGAACCAGCTGAGATGTAATCGTTGGGAACTTATTTCCTGACGGTGTGAGAAGTCCTGACACGGATATCCTTCCGTGAGGCTCGTTTCCTATTCCTGACGGTGTGGTTTCCTGAAGGTTATTCCTGATGGGCGTGGCCAGCTATACCTTGTCTTGTGGCTAACTTCAACTATCAGGAAATGCCGTCAGGAAAGTTGTTCGCGACGGGCTGGGGTCAGCAATGTGTTTCATTCCTGACACCTTGTTCCTTACGGCTATTTCCTGACGGCGACTGTGAGGAATACCTATTCCTGAAGGTTTTCTTCACATTTCTGACAGTTTGTGACCGTCAAGAATGTCCCCGTTTAGGGTAGTTAATATTGATGACATATAAGTAATTTCACTAAATCCAGCTTGAAACATAGTATTATGTAGAAATTTCATGTCATAAAAATTGCTATCTTTTTTTGGTGAAGATAAAGTGATAATACTCATGATTATATCATCAATGATAAACAAGCTGTGGTTTTTCAATGAAGACAGACAAAGAAGAAGCGTACGAATAGTTGATCTCGACATAATACTCCCTCCGTCTTAATTAAGTGTCACAAAGATGGACAAAAATAGATGTATCTGGACATAATATATACATCCACTTTTCTCTAACTTTGTGACAGTTAGGGGGAGTACTAACTGTGTGTGCGCATTCATTGGCACGTGCCCGTACTGGATCGCACGCATCGGTTGTCCTAGAGGAGATGTAGGCATGCATGTATGTCCATTAAAAGGACCAGCTAAGCGTCAAATCACTTACTGTAAGTTATTCTTGTGCATGCAGCCCTGCATATATAGCTCCAGCTCCCAGGAATAAATATGTAGTACTCCTCCCTCTACTTTTATAAGGCACACTTATTTCTATTGAAATGTAAGAAGTGTGTCTTATAAAAGTGGAGGAAGGAAGTACGTGTGAAAGAGGTGATGCCACGTATCCCTAACCATGCATGTAACAGTTGACAGAAGATGATGCATAGGCGATGTGCGCTGTAACAGTTGACACGAGAACGGGGCCGGCGATCGATGCATAGGCATGCACAGTCGGATGGGAAGCAGAAGAATCTCTCTGCATGGATGAATAGTTTAGCTGCTTTACACGCATATTACATGGATGGAATAACCGTGTCGCAGCTGGCCGGCATGAAGGCCGATGGACGTCGCCGACCATAGATAGATCGACGATCGGTCGGTTTGTGATTTGACCGGTCAAGTAGGGGCCAGTCGGCCAGGTGTGAAAAAACGAAAAGGAAGACAGACATGGGATGTGATGTGCCTTCTTGTTGCGTGCTGTTTATGCGAGACCATTTTTTCTCCTCCCTCGGACTGCACTGCATATATGATTCTCCCGGTAAATATAAGACCTCGATCTCGCGCGCGGTGAAATTCAATTCACGTCGTAGGAGTACTACATCACTGTGTATAGTATTAAGTTTGGTAGCAGGACGGAGGAGAGGATTGGATGGCAGGCAAGGCAAGCATGGGGTACGTGCGGTACATGGGATCTCTCCTTTCCTCTGTTGGATCTCACCTTGGACCACCATGACAGCGATACTGTTTTGTCCGCCCGATCTTTCGCAGTGGCTCGTGTACATGTACGACGAGTCCACCTCCCTACGACCGCGCCGGCTGGCAGCTCGCGGGCTCGATCGCTCAACTCGCTGGAAACAATAGCAGACGCGCACGCGGTCGGCGACGCGGTTTTGCTCCGTCGTATCGTCCCGTTTCCAGCTGACGGCAACCGAGAGAAGCAGAGCGACGCACCGGCAGGAGGTGGTACTAGTCAAAAAGCGGGGGCTTGATTTCTGCACCAAGGATATGACAGGTGCCTGAACATGCATTTAGCCAGATCTGGGCAGTGCACTGTTTTGTTTCCAACTCAACTCGCGCGCCGGTTTGCTTCCACGACAAATGCTGCACCGGTTGTTTCGAAACTGTGAAGAGAATCGGTAGCCTTCCGGATTTAATTGGTCATTTCCTCTTTGCTGGTTAAAATAGTTTGTTTAGTTGGTACTCCCTCCGTATTAAAATATAATATGTTTTAGCAATTTCTAAATAAAACGTGTTCCAAAATAGATGACTTCTATTTGTCCAAACATGCATGTACGTGTGTGTGTGTGCATGTTTTGGATAAATAGAAGTCATCTATTTTGAAACGGAGGGAGTACATACATGTGTATCTTACACTTAAACACATATCTAGATGCATGCTGTGTAGAAAACAGGAAAACATATTACATTTACATTTTGATAAGTATGTTTCTTCAATTGTTTTGTTTTTCTCTGATAAGTTACAATCCTCTTCCTTCGAGATGTATAACTTGTAGCGGCTAATGTGTTACTTTTTTCTATGATAAGTTTATGAGTGCCCATATTTGTAGGCTATAAGTGATTTTCCCCAATGGGAAATATGAAAGATAAACTAAAGCCAGGGAGAGGTTTACTTATTTTCCAGTGTAGATGTCCTTGCGATGATTTTAAAGATTATGAATTAATTGATATGTTTTGTAATGGACTAGCAAAAGTAGTACCTATTTCATTTTTTAAGACAAATGACGATTGGGTGAAGCAAAGGATTTTCTTTATATCCAACACACAAAATGGTAAAGTTTGAAATATTGAAGAAGAAGAGGAACCCGAAAAGGAAAGGAATTTTCAAATCATGAGAGAAGTTAGTATGAAAGAAGTTAAGATGTCCATTAAAGAGAAGGGAATTAGAACTTCTACCCTTAGAAGAATTGTCTAATAAAGGTAATAGTTTTGAAGCAGGGCGAGACAACTTTATCTAGGAGCCGCTTTTCCTTCTGCTCAGCTCTCCGAAAACAACGTTTGATTTTGTTGCCTGTCCTCATGGAAGATTCCTCCTGCAGCTTCTGATTGTACAAGCAAGGCACGCACAAGTCCAACTATGTATGATTACAGTGCATCAACCCCATTGATCATCCCACAGGCGAATCGTTGTTTAAACACAAAAATGGAATAATAAAGTAAGTTCTGATATCGTAGTGCTTGCGCGCCTACGTGTACTACTAACAGATTCAAGAATCGGTGCTCCCTCCGAGAGTAAGTCACTCCAGTGGAATCAACAGATACCGGGTCCTAGTTCCCTAAGTGGTTACCCGCTCGTGTTCCTTTATATGACCACTAGAGCCGGTAGAGGATCAAACGGAGGTAGAGCTTAGCAATCCGAGAAGAACTAGTTATCCCCACCAGAGGGGAAACTCTGATTCTCAATGGTGGGAACAACCTCAGCACTCCGGCGTGAACATGAAGAATCATTCTATGAAAAATATCATGTATGATAGTGGTCGATCCCTCGGGTTCCTATTAATGAACCATGCTTCTCTATTAAGGTAAATTCGATCCAACCTACTAAAAATAATGGTAAGAAATCAGGCAATGCTATTGTTGCTTATACTAATGTTTTTAAGATTTTGACGATAAGAAACATAGTTAGGACTCCTTTGAATCTTATGGGATAGAGATTTCCTTTAATTGTGGTGAAGGAATTTTTCCATGAGGTTGGACCTCATATTATTTTGGTACAGAATTTAGACTACAAGATTTCTATGAGATTATTTTCTATAACATACAATCCTATGAATCAAACAAGTGATATAGGAAAATTTATTATAGGAAGCAATCCTACAAAATTCCTATAATATTCCTTTGAATCAAAGGGGACTTACCATAGAGATATTCAAATAGCTTATTACTTGTAGAATTAATGTCTTGCGGGAGGATTGAGGTACCAATCTATAAAGATGGTTACTAAGCTTTGTATCATGACGGTTACAAATAAGTTATGTTCAAACCTTCTTGTAATCATGTAAAATTTTAGTTACGGAAACCAACTCTGGAAACAGACCCTAGTAGCCAGGTTTATTCTAGTACTGTAAACATGCATGCAACGATTTCATTGCCTGCTGCCATCAAAAGATTTTGATCAGATCTAGCGTCACCTACACGTTCACCATTTAACCGAGAGAGGCCACCAGATAGTTGAACCAGGGATGCAGAAGATCTTTGTATTTTTTTCACCGGATGCAGAAGAAGTTTTACCGATTCCTATTTTGACTAATGATGACGAAGATTGTATAGCTTAGGCTCGTGAAAAAAGGCGGTCTATTCTCGGCGAGGAGTTCTTACATTCTAGGTGTTCAGTTAAAGGAAAAGGAAAATAAGTTATCAAATAGCAGCATACCTGATGGTGAAAGACCGCTTTGGAAGCTGATTTGGAATACCAAAAATGCCCTTGGGTTTAGGCTCACCGATGTAGAAGGAATATATACGTCTTTACCACTTGTAACATTTGTGGTACAGGATCTGAAACAAATCATCATGCAATGGTAACTTGCACCGGAGCTGTAGCTATGAGGAAAATATTGAATGAAGATTGGGAACTACCCTCCAAACCCGTGCCGGCTGCCACCAGAGAGGGTGCCCTCGAGGTGGTTGTGACCGCAGCCAATGATGACATGCCACCAAAGAAGGGTCAATGCTGGAGAAGACGGGCTAGGGAAGAAGAAGAAGAAGAAGAAGAAGCGTAGAGAAATCAAGATAGCAGCCTCAAGCATACCTCCCTCGACAATGGGGTGCTCGCTGGGGACAATGCTTTGATCCGTCGTCTTCGAGCTGAAGCTAAATAGGGTCTCGAGGACCAGACGTCAATCATCTACGGAACTGCACTGGGAAACGCAACAACATGAACCACCATGAGATGGATGATGATGAAAGCAATGCCAGCTTTGAGGTTGTAGTCAGCAACAAAAGACTTCGAAGTGTATCTCTTACAGAACTTGTGAATTATAGGAAAGCAAAGGAGGAATGAGAGGCCATGAAGGGCACAACCGCCACACATTCTAGGAAAGAGGAACCAGCGGCAAGGAAGGAGGATGATGCTGAACAGGAAGCAACCAGCCCAGGGGCTGCTGGTCACCTGGAAGGCGCGAAGGAGCGCGCTTGCTAGAAGCCATGGCGACCATGTTTTAGAATTATCGGGGGCTGGACGACCCCTGGATAGTTCAGGAGCTAATCCGCCTCGTGCAAGAAAACCGAACAAATCTAGTGTTCCTATGTGAGACGCATCAAAATAAGAGTGTAGTTGAAAATCTTCGTTGAAGGTTAGGTCTAGAAAATGTAGTTACCTTCCATGAGCCTGGAAAGAGGGGAGGTCTCGCCCTCTTCTGGGATGAGAGTGTCGAGGTTGAGTTATTTAAAGTCGGTGATATGGCTATCGATGTAATAGTTCATGACCTCCCAAAAGATATAAAATTGTGTTGCACGTTTGTGTATGGGGAGCCTCGCTCGCACCTTCGTCACCATATGTGGGACTTGTTAAAAAGAATAAAACTTCTGATGAATTTACCTTGGCTTATGGTTGGAGATTTTAACGAGGTTATGTGGCAAAATGAACATTTTTCGGAAAGGAGAAGGAATGAGAAACAGATGATGGATTTTAGAGAAGTTCTTTCTTTTTGTGATGTTCATGATTTGGGATTCTCCGGAAGCCCATGGACTTTTGATAATTAACAAATGGGGAGAAAGAATGTTAAAGTGTGCCTTGATAGAGTTGTGGCCTGCCCAAGATGGACACAAAATTTCAATGATTATTTTGCAAGTCATCTTACTTCTTCCTGTTCATATAATTATCCAGTTATTATAAACTTGTTCGGGTACCCTGCTGTGAAACCTCTTCGTTCTATGCGCAGGTATGAGGCATGTTGGGAAATGGAGCAGAGTTTGACTGATGAAATCGGTTATGCTTGGACTATGAACAAGCAGCCACGGGACCTGGGGGATATAGCTGCAAATTTGTCGGGTGTGATGGGTTGTTTGCAAGCTTGGAGTGGAACGACCCTAAGGTCTGTTCCGACAAGTATAGAAAAGTTGCGTGGTGATCTTAGTAGAATTAACACCAAGCTAGATGCTCATAGCTTTATAAAGAAGAAGCAAACTGAGAAAGAGATTGATAATCTCTTAGAAAAAAAATATATATATTGGAAACAAAGATCGCGAATTTAATGGTTCCGGGATGGTGACAGGAATACAAATTTTTTCCATAGGAAATCGACTTGGAGAAAGAAAAAGAATACTATATCACGTCTTAAAAGAGAGGATGGAACTGTTAGTGATAATCAAGATGAGATGGGGGAGCTAGGCACATGTTTCTTCAAGGAGTTGTATACGGTTGATGGTGATGTGCAACCTGGAATTATCCATAACATTTTAGAAGGCCAAATTGATCAACAGATGAAGGATTGCTTATGTAAATAGTTCAGTGAGGAGGACATAGGTAATGCTCTATTTCAAATAGGCCCCGAAAAAGCTCCTGGGATTGATGGATTCCCGGCGTGGTTTTCCAAAGGAACTAGGATGCTCTCAAGGTGGATGCTGTCAGACCAACAAAAGAGTTACTCCGTGAATTTAGACCGATCAACTTATGTAATGTAATTTACAAAGTTGTGTCGAAGTGCTTGGTTAAGCAGCTGAGGCCTCTTCTTGATGGTATAATTTTGCAACTGAGAGTGCTTTCATACCAGGGAGATTAATTGCGGATAATGCTCTGGTAGCATTTGAATGTATTTGTGCAATCCAGAAAAGTAAGGATAAGAAAGGTAATTACTGTGCTTACAAGCTTGATCTTGCAAAAGCATATGAACATGTTGACTGGGCCTATTTGGAGGGTACTCTTCACAAATATGGTTTTGCGGAGGGATGGATAAAGTGGGTTATGTCTTGTGTGAAGTCTGTGACATACAATGTTCGTCTCAATGGGAATTACCTCCAAAAATTTGTTCCCTCGAGAGGCCTCCGCCAGGGCGACCCTCTGTCGATATACCTCTTCTTATTTGTGGGGGAATGACTCTCTCGTTTGATTCAAAATGAAATTTATCGCAACCAGATCGAGGAGCTGAAAATTTGTAGACAAAGCCCGGGAATATCCCATTTACTCTTCGTGGATAATAGTCTTCTCTTCTTTAGGGCGGATATTGTACAGGCCGAGAAGGTTAATAATATTCTAAGTAAATATGAGAAAGCTACAAGTCAATTATTAAGCCTCGGGAAGTGCTCCATGCTCTTGGAAAATAATTGTACAGAGGAGATGGGACACCAGTTCATGTCGATTTTATAGGTCCAAACTACAAGCTTTGAAGAAAAATACTCGGGACTCGCAGTTCCGGAAGGGCGCATGAAAGATGGACGATTCCAACCTGTTAAAGAGAGGTATAAGAAGAAGATAACAGGTTGGTCAGAAAAATATCTCTCAGGTGCAGCAAAGGAAACTCTTATCGAAGCAGTCATGCAAGCAATTCCAACCTACACTATGAGCAGCTTCAAGTTCTCACCAGGGTTATGCGAGGAGCTCATGCAAATGATTAGGAATTTTTGGTGGAATGGTGATACCGAAAGAAGACACATCCACTGGAAAAGTTGGGAAAATTTAACAAAAAGATAAACTCAAGGAGGAATGGGGTTTAGATATTTGAAATTGATTAACCAGGCCTTACTTGCTAGGCAGGCGTGGCGCCTCATTGCCTACCCTGATAGAATGTGTGCAAAGATCATGAAAGCAAAGTATTATCCTGCTGGTGAGTTAACTAATACAAGGTTTTGATGTCTACGCACGTTGCTAATCTTGTAGATAGTGTTGGGTCTCCAAGTGCAGAGGTTTCTAGAACAAAAGTAAGTTTCCCTTAAGTGGACCACCCAAGGTTTATCGAACTCAGTGAGGTAGAGGTCAAAGATATGCCTCTCAAGCAACCTTGCAATTAATATACAAGAAGTCTCTTGTGTCCCCAACACACCTAATACAATTGTCAGTTGTATAGGTGCACTAGTTCAACAAAGAGATAGTGACGTACTAGTAATATGGATGATTATAAGTGGTAATTACAATCTAAAATAAAAATGGCAGCAAGTAATAATGTAGCAGAACTGGTTGTAAACGGTGTTTCAATGCTTAGAAACAAGGCCTAGGGGTCATACTTTCACTAGTGGACACTCTTAACAATGATAATGTAATTGAATACATAAATATCTTCTCTTCACTATGCTACTCTGAACCACTCTCTGGTTGCATAACGAACACCAATTCACCGCGTAGGGCTACAAAAGCACACCTTAAAGTTGCATTCCCCATCTAGATAACCCCACATTGTCATCTTGAGCACCCGAGATGGTTCCAGACAAACGCCACAATTTTATAGAGACGTCCAACACAAATTATTACTCATGATAAGCCACACACAGTGCGCACACTGTCACCTTCACACCATGGGACAAAGGTGTCGCCGGAGGTCACATTAATAAAACCACTTGAGTAGCATATTAGATGAAGAGTAACATCTACTTATTAAACTAGATTACAAATCTCATGATCACATAAAGGTCACAACATGGGAGAGAGAGAGATAAACACATATCTACCGGTAGAGCCCTCAGCCTCAGGGGAGAACTACTCCCTCCTCATCTTGGGAGTCAGCAACGGTGATGAATGTGGCGGTGGAGTCGATGGAGATGGCTCCGGGGGCAATTTCCCATCCCGACAGGGTGCCGAAACAGAGATTTATGTCCCCTGAAACATTTCTTCGATGGTGGCGGAGCTACGGAACTTTTCGTGGATGGAGGCATTTAGGGTTTTTGCATCGGGGGCAATATATAGGCGAAAGGGAGATGTCGGTGGCGCCCGAAGGGCCCACACCCGCGCCACCCTATGGTGTGGCCACCTCAGTTCCCTCCTCCGTCTCTGCTTTGGACTCTCTTAACGTGTCGGAAAAAATAGGACCCTGGGTTTTCGTTTCGTCCAATTCCGAGAATATTTCCAGAAAACTTTTCTGAAATAAAAAAACAGCAGAAAAGAGGAACTGGCACTGTGGCATCTTTTATGGATTTCATGGGACTAACCT
This sequence comes from Alopecurus myosuroides, assembly GCA_028641055.1. NCBI lineage: Eukaryota > Viridiplantae > Streptophyta > Magnoliopsida > Poales > Poaceae > Alopecurus > Alopecurus myosuroides. The sequence goes on along the minus strand of CM054060.1, from coordinate 232,925,007 downwards.
ATTGGCCAAGTTGATGACTGTAACTCCAAGAAGGGGTATTTATGCTCGATAGTGGGTTCATGCCTCCCTTTCACTCACGCTCGAGTTACAGAAATGTAACATGTGGGGGATGTGATGTTGCCATTAGGGAGAAAACAACGATGTTTACATTGTTTACATTACACACTTTTCTTAATGCAATTATCTGTTGCTTGCAACTTAATACCCGAGGTTTGATTGCATGCCACGCCGAGGATGGATTATTAGGCATAGATGTAGTTGGATAACGGTCTATGAATTATGTTGTAATGCCCGCATGAATCACATAGTAATCATCATGTCATGCATATGCACTACGGTGCAGCCTTTATATCTGTCAATTTCCCAGCTGTAATTTGTTTACCCAACATATTATCTATCTGTTTTGGAGAGACACCACTAGTGAACTATGGACCCCGGCCCATTTCTTTTACACTGATAATACAACCACTACAAACACTATTTTCGTTACTACAATCATTGTTTCCTCTCATTCACTGCCATCACCGTTCTCTTTTCATATACTGCAAACAAGTATTGCTTTCCACACTATACATCTAATCCTTTGTGTTAGCAAAACCGATGAGATTGACAACCTCACTGTTTCTTCGGGGCAAATTACTTTGATTGTGTTGTGTAGATTCCACGTTGCTGCTGAACCGGTAGTGCGCCCTACAACCATCAGTTGTCTTCAACCTTCAGAAGTGATTTCTTTCTCCTACTGGTCGATTCAACCTTGGTTTTTCTGAGGGAAAACATGCTGTTGTGCTCTTCATACCTTCCTCTTGGTGTTTCCCAACGAGTGCAATCCTACACCATCATCATGATAGATATAATTCCGACAATGTAGATGTAACAGCCCAATTTTTTTTAAAACAGGAAAAACTTGTTTTCAATAACCCAAAAATCAGGGCCAACAATTTTTTTTATATGTTTGACTTATGCTTGTGTTTTATTTTCTATTTGGTTGTTGTATGCATTTGTGTTTGTGTTCATTAACACCTTACGTTAAAACCAATGATTATAACTTTCTTAAAACACAACCCTTGTGATCAAGTCATGACAATAAAGCTTATCATCTTCTTCCATCACCCCCTTTTGGCAAAAACCTTTTTGAAAATGTTTTGATTTTAGAAGAAACCCAAAGGCCAAGTTTTGAGAAAACAAAAGATAATTTCCAAAACCATATGGAAAGTATTTTGGAGCTAATCATCTCCAACCTGTTTTCAACCAAGATGTTTTTGCAAGTATTTCAAAAGCTCCTTCTCACTTCCTTCTTTTGCAAAAACAATAAGAGGGGACTATGTTACCCCTATGTTTTACCTCAATTATATTCTTTTGGACATAACAACTTTTGAGCTGAACCTCTTTAAAAAATCCTATTGTCATGGTATGTCTTGATCACTACCTAAAATGAACACTTGAGAAACATACCTGGAAATTAATTTGAAGAACTCAGTGGCTTGAGTGATCTTGTGTGACTTGTTATTTTATATGCTTGTTCTGTGATTTTATCTTGTGTTTACTTTCAAGTATTTATTTCTGTTTGTTGATTAGTGTGTGCTATTTTAAAGAGAATAAAACCTATTAATAGCAAGATCAAACATCAATACCATATTCCATCTCATGACCATATCATCTTCTGTTTTCTTAAAAATCTCCAACTTTGGAGACAAGCTTCTATGATAAATCTTGAACTAATCATCAATGCATCAGCATACATCTCATTGTCTATATCCATGATATGGATCCAAGTTATTAATTTGGATATTGAAACCCCTTGGTATCATCTTTCAAAGCCCTTTAGAACGCATCCCCAAAATAATGATCATATCCCCTTTATTATGAAGCACTTTGTCCATGTTACTCCAAATCACTCCTTATTGTTTTCAGGCCCAATGAACCTACCATTGTCATCTCCATGACCTATACATCACCTCCATATGGTCCATTTAATTTCCCATGGCCATTTAATTATTCTTCTCTCATGGTTTTTAGCCTATTAAATAAACATCTGTTTTCACACTATTCCACTTGGTGCCTCAAATATTCTCAAAAGAGTTGCTTGTTAAAAATCACTTTTGAGACCTATATTATCTACTCTCTCATCCCAACTAAAAAATATTTGTTTTAAAAGAATTTTAATATTTATTATTTTCCATTTTCCAAAAGGCCAGAAATGGATTTTAAAATATTTTGTGAAGAAAAGTATTTCCTAAAATCTTGGAAAAATTACCCAACATGACTATGATCATGTGGGACTTACTTATACAAAAACATTTGCAACTTGTTTTGAAAATTTTGGAGAAAACATTTAAAAACAGTTTCTGCCATTTTTTAATTCCCAAAATTTTGTGAAAGAAAGGTTTTCAGAAAAACTTGAGGCTACCACCCCTAGACTCCATTTTTCATCCTCTATCTAATGGACATGATTATTCACCTATGTTCCATTCAACATTCTTGTGAAAACAAGCAAAAACCACTTCTGTTATTCCTGGACACTGTTGAGAGCATGCTTGTTCTGGTCATCCCTCTCTCTCTCCCTTCCTCTCTCCTGCACCTTGACAGTGGATTTTAGTCCCTCAACACCCTAGACATGGTCTACCTACTCCTCCCTCTTCCTATCACATGCGAAAACAAATGGACAAAGGGGTGATCACCACCCATTTTTCTCATCCACCACCACGGTGCACCACAGGGAGAACCCTTGCGCCAACAGCCTCCTATAGCCTCCCGTGACTCCCTGGTGAGAGCCCTCCCTTTCTCCTTGTCTCCTCCCCCTCACCCGTGCGCTGGCCATGGCGCCCAGGACGTCCTCGACACGTCTCTCGCGTTCCAATGCGTGGGCGGCATGCCAAGCTTGGCGGCCTTGTCAACTAGCTCCACGACCTCCCCACGAGCACACCTGTGCCCCTCCTCTTCCCCAGATCGCTCTCCTTCTCCCTCTACTCTCTGTCGAACACCTGCGAGTGCAGGACAGCCACGCTCAAACCCGGTCACTTCCGGCCCTCTCCCTGCATCCTCTCTCGCATGCTCGATCTCCTAACCCTAGCCTAGCCTCCATGCAAGTTTTTCCACTCGTTGGATGCCCGCAAGCAAGCCGCCAAGGTCGCCGTTGACCTCGTCCGACGAGCTCCAACGCGCGGCCGATCTGAGCCATCCTTGTGCAAAGGATCATGTCTTCCAGCCTCATCTCCCTCCTAATCTAAGCCTAGAACCAAATTCCCCATCCCTTTCCCCCAAAAGAATCAGAATCGAGCTCAACCTCGCCGCGGGTGAATGCCCTATCGAGCCATCAAATCAGGACGTCTCCGCTCCTTCAATCTCTTTCTATACCTTCCTGGGGTCTTCCTTGAGCTCCTGCCCTCTTCATTGTAGCAATTTTCTCCTTGTAGGTGCGGGCGCATGGTAGACCTAGGTCCGCCGCCGCGGGTTCCCGCCGAGAGCACTGCCGCGGCCCTCCTGTGAGGCCAGCGTTGGGGGCATTGACTCCGTGCCCTCGTCCTGGTCCTCCTGGTGCTTTCTGCGCTTCCAGGCGGCCACGGGACTCAATAGCGGTGAGCACGCGTCTCCTCAGCGGCCGCCGGAGAGGATGCCGCCGCGTCTTCTGGTCGTCGTCGGCTGGTGCGAACGCGGCTTCCTCATAGCGTCGGATCCACATCCGGCGGGGCGATTTGAATCAAGGATTCTTCTAATCTTGGCCGTCGATGGGTGATCCAACAGCGACTTACCGTTTCTCCATGCACGCGCTCGCCACTGGGCCGGCCAGCCCTTGTGCGGCCTGATTCCCTCCAGATCCGGCCCGTTACTTTTTCTGCAGGTGGTATTTTCCATTTTCCTAGAGATCTGTTTCTGTATGTTTGGTTTAAATCAAAATTAAAATGTAAATAAGGAAATATTGCCAAAATAAAAATCACATATGTAGATCTACTAATTTATAACCACCTCCAACTTGCAGATCCATGTTTTGTGTTGTATTTTAGGAGAAATAAAATAAATGACAGAGGCACTCATTAACACCTTTTATTTAATAACTTGAGTTTTATGTATCCAAAACATGCAAACTCAACTGTTCTGAGTAGCCCTTGATAATCTCTATCTGTGGCAGTTGATCTTGTATTGACTTGAGTTGTGGTGTGAAAATGACATGCATGTTAAGTTTAGGCCAGAGAGCACTTCTGTGAATTGTTTAATTTTATTGGTGACGATTTTTGATGTGAATCCACTTGTGTTGGTTTGATAGTGACTAGGGTCACCCTATACTAGATTTTCATGAATTTAGGAGTTACAGAATAGGATTGGTGGATTATTTAGTAAATAGATCTTTTCTGCCTATTATTGTCATGTCTTTATTAAAATTGTGTGTTATATTGTTTTTGAGATAAAAGTGATTCTTAGCATGTGTAAGTTACTAATACATGATTGAGATTTGTTTTTAGTGATTCATAAGCATGATAGGGTTTGAGTGTGGAAAACCATGTTTGTTATAGTTTTATTCTCGTAGGGTGTTTTTCCTAGTAGTAATAGGTTAAATTACGTTATTCTTGATATTGGTATAATGACTTGAATAAATGACTTAGCATTGTTTTCCATAGCATAGCTACTGTTATTCTAGCATATTATACTTGCTTTCATGCTTGAGTGATCTCTAGATAAATTGTCATGCATGTTAGTTTTAGATGATTTTCTGCCATCAGTTGTTATTTGCATGCTTAATTTTTTAGGCATTAATTAGATTGTTGTTTTGATATTACTAGCATGTCTAGGTGTTGTTTTCTCTGTTATTTTGATGCTATATTACTGATCCATCATGTTAGAATAAATCTTGTTTAATGATCTCTTATGGTTATGCATGTATGCATGTCTAAATGGCCCCTTTTTGCATCTCTAGTTTTTGCAGTCTTTTGCTCCATGGTTATTTTCATGCATTGAGTGATGCCATGACATGTTTGGTATTGTTTTGTCTCTGTTATTAGGTTGCTTAGCTAATGGTTATATTATTTCTCAATGTTTAGAAAAGCATGTGTTACTATGGGCTTGTAGTATTACTTCTTAATCTTTTCCTATGCATGTGTAGTTGTTTCTAGCTTGTTTTCTTGATATTTTGTTCATCCTCATGAATGACTAGAGAGTCATTTAACCTTATTTGGGCATGATATGAGAGTGGCACACCCTATGGACTCATGCCATTTTGGTTGAGGATCCATAACATCAATTCTAGTGTTATTCAGGTGTGTTGTATGTGCGTGTTTTGCTTGATGGTGTTCACCCTAGTAATATTGGTTGTGAGTGTACTTGTTTGATGAAATGCTTGCTGTATGTCTACTTTTTGTCAAGTGCTTTCCCTTGTTTGGTTCTGATTGGGTGTTTTCCTTTTTGAGGTTACGACGTTAGATAACGGAGACGGTATTATTTACCGGAGAGGTTTTTATTGCAACTCTTGTTTATTTCAAGAGCAAGACCAAGACCAGTGCCAAGGAAAGCCACTCTAAATGCTTGCTGTTGTTTTACTTATCATTATCTATCATGCATGTTTTACTTCTGAAGTTTTAAAAAATTTGGATTAAAAAGCTATTCTTTTAAGTGGACTATACCACTATCTATTTTGTGTATCTATTATGCTATATCCACTTTATAATCTTGGTGTTACCAAGCCCTTTAGATATTTTAATATCACCACCTCTTTTACTTAAGTCCCCTAGTGGACGTTTTAAATTGATGTTTTTTGGAAAGCAAAAGCTTGGAAAAACCCCGAGGAAAGGTGGGACCTTGTCCGAGGGAGGTTTGTGAAGAAGGAAATGTTTTCGACTTGTTTTCCAAAAATGACACATAACCTAGTCTTCGTCGGACAACCAAGCCGTACTGCCACATTACCTCAATATGGGAACGGGGTCTAGCTAATTGCTTGTTGGTGTTAGTCCGTGCCTACCTCAAAGTGCTATAGGGGTTAGAGTCCCCCGAACCGAATTGTCGCCAGGAGGGAGAAATGGGACATTCACAGTGTGGGGATTAAGTTGGCCACCGGTTGCAACAATTGGGTCTCCTGCCATGGCGGTGTGTTGTCAGGGGAAACCAGATCGATACGGCTGACTCACTCGGTGCCGGGGAGAACAAACCCAGTTGAAGAGGTAGTCATTTACTAGCGCTGACATAGTGGATGGTTAGGACCAGTTATCCGATGTTTGCATACTGTCTCGGACAGTCCGTGGTTGTTCACGGCGGATGTACTGGATCTTGTGGATTGTGTACACCTCTGTAGAGTAAAACTATTTAGAATAGCCGCGTCCTCGGATATGGACAGTTGAATGGCCATGTAGCTAGCACTGTGTCGATGTTTTCAAAAAGGCTGGAAAGTGTTTTGAAAGTGTACCTGGGAGGTACGTTGAAAGGGAATGATTGTACCTTTGAGGTACGGGAGAAATTATGGTTTTGAAGAGGTGTTTTTCCCAAGAAGTTTTGCAAAGAAAAACTTTCTTTTATTTAGAATTCTTATCAAAACCTTGTGGACATGCAATATCTACAAGAGAAATAAAATATCTTTTGAAGTATCTTCTTCAACAAAAACAACTAAAACTTGTGCAACCATGATGGGTCTTCATTTCATCATGGCTAGTTGAACCTTAATCACAGCCTTCCTACCACCTATACATTTATGCATACTTGCATGTTTAGCTTTCATTTGGGGTGTCTTGCGAGTACATTCCAATGTACTCACAATGGTTTCGTCCCTGGCTATTGTCTTAGCCAGACTTTGAGCAGAAACCCGGAGGACCTGAAGAAGATGGTGTCGCTGACGGCTATGCGAACTAGGATCGTCTCCGAGTCAGTAGCCTGTAGGTAGTCAAGGCATGACTTGGGTTTACCACGAGTGTGTTTTGTAGACTTCCGCTGTTTTTAGTGTGTGTTCCTGCCCTGCGTGGCAGTTGTCTTTCAACTGAGTCATGTGACCAGTTGTGTAAGTCGTGTATTCGTGTAGTGGATGTTGTATCTGTAATGCCAACTCGAGTATGTTGCTCACGACTAACTGATCATGGATCGTGAATGTATGCATACTAGAGGTCTCGGACTGCTAGTCTGGGGTCCCCACAGTAACTTAGCAACTATGTTGCAACATGAAAAGTAGAACAAATAAAATATCATGAATAATAATGCACTGAAAGTTATATGTTTGTCTCGAGCATAAAGAAAGCATAGCAAAGTGGTATTCCGCTTGTCCATAAAATGATAGCAAAACATAAATTCCAGGACACCATCAAAGTTCAAGTGGTGACTAGATACAAATAATTTGAGAACAAGCAATAACATATCATGAATCAATCAACAGTAAATTTTGGGACTGATGCACATTATACTCAGAATAACAACTGTGCTCTCTTAATTGGGGCAAAAAGTTAGAAGATGAAAACTCAACATAAAAGTAAGAGAAAGGTCCTTCGCAGAGGGGAGCAGGTGAAAGTGCATTTCGTTTTCCCGGTGTTTTGTATGTTAGTTAACAATACTAAGTACATTATTTATCGAGGTGTTTAGCGTGCAGGTGTTACACTTAACATTGGCATCGATCACCGAAAAGTCGGTGAAGTTTGGCCTGAGAGATTTGGGACAGAAGACAACCGGATTATTTGGAACCGGATTATTCGGAGGAGCCGGATATTCCGGTCTGGAAAATTCTGGAACATTTCCGGACAGAGATGAGCCGGATTATTTGAACCGGATATTCCGGTTGTTGAGTGTTTGCTCGAAAACGGATAAGGACTGGAAGAAAATCTGACAGAAGCGAGCCGGATTATTTGTACCGGATTATTCCGGAGGATCCAGAATATCCGGTACAGTTACCTGCGCGGTTCAGAAGCGAGCCGGATTATTTGAACCGGATTATTCGCGGGCAACCGGATAATCCGGTTAAATTCAACATGATTCGAGAAGATAAGCTGACCGGATATTTCGGTCCCAAAAATCCTGCACAACGACTAGTTGTGAGGAGGGGCTATAAATACCCCTCCTCTTCTTCCTCAAGATCTAGTTCTTCCCCTTAGCATTTATTAGCATTTAAGAGCTCACCAAATCCCTCATAACTCCCAATCCCTCCACCCAATCTTGAAGATCTTTGGAGGATTGAAGGAGAAGGCCCGATCTACATCTTCACCGAGCCGTTCTTCATTTCCCCCTCTCTAGCTCGAGGGATCTAGCCTAGGGTTTCCTCTTGAGGAGAACCTAGACATCTTGATTCTTGTCGTGATTCAAGAAGATTTTGGAGCCCCCAATTTGGTTGTGGGTGTGTGCCCCAACTTGTTTGTAAAGGACTCGATCCCCGCCTCAAAGGGGTTCAATAGTGGAAGGTGAACTAGGTCTTTGTGGCGGAGTTCATCGGAGAATAGGGTGAGGCCTTTGTGGCGTTGAGTAGGCCATCGTGGCGAGCTCACGCCCCTCCAACGAGACGTACTCCCCTAAAAAGGAGGAACTCGGGAATACATCGCGTCTCCGTGTGCTTCACTTTGGTTACCTCGTTCCCTCACTCTCTTTACTTACCGCTATCATTGTGTTTAGCATTATCCTTGTCATATAGGTAAATTCACCGTAGACGCATTATCTAGAGAATTTACCTTTATGTCAAGCCTAAATCAAAAGAAAAATTAAAATTGGTCGTAGCACATATTCACCCCCCCTCTAGGTGCCTATACTTTACTTTCAATTGGTATCAAAGCCTCGGCTCTTCTATCGGGCTTAACAGCCTAAGAGTTTTAGTATGGGAGACGATTTGGATGCCGAAACGGCCGGTGGCAAGGTGACCATGGATGATCTCAATGCTTTGAGAACTTCATTGACCTCATCCATAGACACCAAATTTGATGAGTTGCGCCAACTCATGGCACAACTAATCAAAGCCAAAGGTCCAGAGGTAGTCGAATCCTCTCTTCCGGAAATTCCTCCGGAGGGCGCCAAGAAAGGGGTAGATGGTGGTCCATCTAAAAATGCTTCCGCCGAACAATCCGCTAAAAAGGGCGCGGTGGGAGAGGAAGGATATCACACTGTTGAAGGACGATATTCTCCCGATCCCCCCGTCCCTCATCCTCATATTATCCCTAGGGTAGATCCACCTAAAATTTATGCTTTTTCTTTTCGTGAATGGCAATACTACATGGAGACTCACTTGAACTCTTCTTGTATAGATCTTTGGAGGATCACTCGTGATGGATACACGCCATTTGATCCCAAGAACCTAACAAGAAGAGAAGCCGTAGATTGCCAACTCAACTACACCGCTTTGTCCATTCTTCAACAAGCCGTGGGTCCTAACCACATGCCGCATCTTCAAAAATATTCCACCGCCAAGGAAATATGGGATGCTCTTGTCATCATGTTTGTGGGCAATGAGAGCATGCAAAGGAATAGATATGATGCCTTGACCAATGAGGCCGAAGGGTTCTATATGCATGATGGAGAGGATCATGTGGACATGTACCGGAGACTCAAGACTCTTGCCACCTCCTTCTCAAATGTTGGTGCCAAGTACATTGATGATGCTTGGCTCAAGAGGAAGTACATGATTGCCATAATGCCATTTGAGGGCGCGGACATGAAGAGCATTCAAGGAAGACATGATTTCGCTTCCATGACCTCAACTCAAGTAATGCAAGAAATGTGCTCGTATAAAGTGCAAACCAAGAATGATCTTGACAACCGAGCTAGGGCCATTGGAATGCACCAAGGAGCGTCCGTTGCTTTGAAGGTCAAGGTTTTGTCAAGAGAGGTTGAGAATGGAGAAGATGGAGTAGAGGCGTTGCCTCCCTTGAAGGAACAAGACTATGATCCCGTTCTAAAGGATCTCATTGCTCTCACCGTACAAAAGTTTTGGACCAATCCTCCAAAGGGCAAGAGATTTGTTGAGGAGAGGACAAGGTCTCTCTATGGAAATGATGGGGCTCAAAAAGTGAGGTCTTGCTTCAATTGTCAAGATAAGCATCACTTCATTGCGGAGCGCCCTTATGAGAATAGAGAGCTCCATAGTGGCAAGCTCATTCGCAAGGACAAGTCCAAGGTTGAGTACAAGAAACCTCATTTCAAGAAGAAGCCATTCAACAAGAAGTCTCCCACCAAGTTTGTGCTCTTGACTCAAGAGGAGTATGATTCCGGGAGTGATGAATAAGAAGAAAACACAAGTGAAGTGGCCGCTCTTGCTATTGCTTCTATTCCATCATCTTCATCTCTCTTTGAATCCCCCAATGACGATCTTCCTCAACGTAATGCCAAGTGCTTCATGGCTAAGGCCACGGAGGTATCACCTTCCTCCAACTCTAAGACCCCTAGTGAACTAGAACATCTTGCTAGTCTTAGAGAAGAAGAAGAAAGGGTCTCCTTGGACCGTTTTATGTCTAACATGCAAGGGGAGACCAAGAAGTACGTTGAGTATCTCATGAGGCAATTGGGAGAGGCCCAAGACGCTCTTGAGAAGAAAGGTGAGGTTGAAAGGAGGGATGCGGATGAAATTGCATCCCTCTCTATGACTCTTGAGGAAGAGAATGATGGTACAGTTTCTCTAGAGGATGAAGTTGAATCTATTGAATTAACTCATAATGAACTTGTCTCAAACATCACTAAGGAACGTGATCTTGCTATTGCTAAATATAAAAAGGCTAAAAAGGATAAGGTCGATTTTGGGGTTGGTCATGGTAAACTAACCGAGGAGTTTGAAAAGCTAACCAAGGCTCACAAAGCTTTGGAAAGCCAACACTCATCCCTCAAAGAGTTGCATGAACAACTTCAAACTCAACTTAATCAAACTAACATCCCTAGCACCTCTACTTCTTCTTGTGATCATGCAAATATTATTTAGGAAAATGCTAGGTTGAAGGATGAGATAGCAAGGCTCAAGGGCAAAGGACCTCAAGTTGAGAAGGTTGTGACCCCTTCCCCACAAGTGGTTGCCCCTAACTCTAATGTGGTCATTGATTGACCACAATTGAGTGCTCTAGGCAACAAGTGGGCAAGCAAGGTCTAGGCTATGTAGCCAAGAAGAAGAACAAAAAGAAGAAGAGCAAGAAGAAGACCAACAATGGTGCTTCGAGTGGTATTGTCATTAGGGACAACACTACTCTTAGCACACCCGCTCAAGCAAACAATATTGCCTCGAGTAGTACTGTCATGAGGGACAACACTACTCGTAGCACCTCCGCGAGAACTAACAATGCACAGCATTTCTTATATGTTGATTATTATGGTGTTGTGCAAGCTAAATATGTTGGTCTTATTGAGGGTTTCATTGACTATAGTATTTGGATTCCAAAGACCCTTGTTGCTAACATGAAGGGACCCTCCTCGGGTCCTAACTCTAGTCAATGATATCTTGCAGGACTATGCTTCCAGTGGGACTAAATGGATAATTCATAGTGGATGCACTAGCCATATGACCGGAAGCAAAGAACTTGTGACGGAATTGCGCCCAAATGAAATACAAGCAACCGTCACTTATGGAGACTCGTCCTCGTCTAAGGTATCCGGATTCGGCAATGTTGTGGTCGCTCCCGATATCACTATCGTGAACGTCATGCTTGTCGAATCCCTTGGTTACAATTTACTTTTCGTCCGCTCTCTTGGAAAGATGGGTTTCTCCGTCTTTTTTGATGTTGATATTGTGGTACTTTTGAGGAGAAAGACTCTTGACGTCGCTTACGTGGGACATGTTGAAAATGAGTTGTTTGTGGTGGACTTTTCGAAGTCCACCAACACTCAAGCAATGTGTCTTTTCGGAAAGGCGGACTTGGGATGGTTGTGGCATCGCCGCCTATCCCATGTCAACATGAGAACTTTGGAAAGTCTTCACAAAAGTGGCCTTATTGTTGTACTAAAAGAATTTTTTTCCTTTGCAAAGGATCGCGTTTGTAGGTCGTGTGTTGAAGGAAAGATGCATGACATGGTGCAAAAGGACAAGACTATTATCTCATCAAAGAGGATCTTGGAGCTTCTCCATGTTGATCTCTTTGGTGCCGTGCCCGAGGCAAGTCTTGGTGGCAAGAAGTATTGCTTGGTGATTGTCGATGATTTTTCAAGATACACTTAGGTTTATTTCTTCAAGTGCAAGAGTGAAACTCAACAAACCATCATCGACTTCTCCAACAAAGTGCAACGTCAACACAATGTGCAAATCATGGCTATTAGGAGTGATAATGGTTTAGAGTTCAAGAACTACACTGTGAATGAATTCCTTAGTGAAGAAGGCATTCGTCATCAATACTCCGCCACTTACACTCCTCAACAAAATGATGTTGCCGAAAGTAAGAATCGCACCCTCTTGGATATGGCAAGGACCATGTTGGCGGAGTACTCTTCTCCCCAATACTTATGGGCCGAGGCCATTTCCACCGCATGCCACTCCTCCAACCGCCTCTACATCCGCAAAGGCTTGGACAAGACCCCATATGAGATCCTCACCGGCAACAAGCCCAACGTCTCCTACTTCCGTGTATTCGGTTGTAAGTGCTTTTATTTGATCAAGGGTGTTAGGTTGTCTAAATTTTAATCCAAAACTATTGAGGGTATACTTGTTGGTTACGGTGCCGAATCCCAAACTTATAGAGTCTTTGACAAAGCCTCACGGATTTTCATAGAATCTTGTAGTGTGGCTTTCGAGGAAAATGATGGCTCCCAAGTGGCGAAATTTCATGTTTCTAATGTAGATGTTGAAATACCTCAAGAAGCCATAGGAAGGATGGGTGTGGGATTTTTCCGCCCCATTGAGGGACACCTTATGGCGACTCGATAAGGACTATGCTCTACTCAAGTGGAGCCATCCTCTACAATAGAAGAAAAAGCCAAGGAGCCAAGTGGTACACCTAATCAAGAACATGTACAATACCCTCCTCTTATTGACCAAGTGACTTCGCAAGTCGTACCCACTCCTCTCACTAATGCAAGTCAAGGTTAAGGCCAAGATCATCCATCCACTTCATCCTCTCCTCAAGTTGAAGCAAGTGTTGAAGATATTGTTGTTGATGATGATGATGATGATCAAGGCCAAGTTGGTCAAGATGGGGACCCAAATGATCAAGATGATCAAGTTATCCCTCCGCGCAATAATGCGGAGATCGAAGCCCGTCGTGTCAAAAGTATAAGAAGAGCTTTGAAGCAAATTGATGCCCAAGACAACAAGGTCTTGGAGGATATTCAAGCTCGAAGATCCACTAGAAGGCAATTGGCACATTTTAGTGAGCATCAAGCTCATATCTCTATGGCGGAGCCTAAGAAAGTGTTTGAAACTCTTGAGGAGTCCGATTGGGTTGAAGCTATGCATGATGAGCTCAATAACTTTGAGCGCACAAAGTTTGGAGATTGTTTGAGAAGCCCAAAGATTGCCACAATGTTATTGGCACTAAGTGGATTTTCAAGAACAAGCAAGATGAGCATGGCATTGTCATTAGGAACAAGGCAAGATTGGTTGCTCAAGGTTACACTCAAGTTGAAGGCATTGACTTTGATGAAACCTACGCACCCGTGGCTCGCCTTGAGTCCATCCGTATCCTCCTTGCTTATACATCTTCTCATAATTTCAAATTGCAACAAATGGATGTGAAAAGTGCTTTCTTGAATGGTCCACTAAAAGAGGAGGTATATGTTAACAACCTCCGTGGTTCGAGAATCTCAACTTTCCTAACCATGTTTACAAACTTGACAAGGCTCTCTATGGTCTCAAACAAGCACCTCGTGCTTGGTATGAGCACCTTAGGGAGTTGTTAGATGATCGTGGTTTCGAAGTTGGGAAGATTGATTCCACTCTCTTCACCAAGAGCGTAAAGGGAGAGCTTTTCATATGCCAACTATATGTGGACGATATCATCTTTGGCTCAACTAACCAAGCTTTCAATAATGAGTTCTCTAAGCTTATGACTGACAGGTTTGAGATGTCTATGATGGGTGAGCTGAAATTCTTCCTTGGCTTTGAGATCAAGAAATTGGCTCGTGGGACTTTCATTTCTCAAGCGAAGTATACCCAAGATATGATCAAGAGGTTTAACATCCAAGATGCTAAGATCAAGACATCTCCTATGCAAGTCAAGTGCCACCTATCTCGTAATCCAAAGGGGAGTAAAGATGTGGATCAAAAGTTGTATCGTTATATGATTGGTTCTTTGCTCTATCTTTGTGCATCTAGGCCCGATATAGTTTTGAGTGTAGGTGTGTGTGCAAGGTATCAAGCGGCTCCTAAGGATAGCCATTTGATGGCGGTCCATAGGATCTTTTGTTATTTGGTTCATACCCCAAGATTTGGTTTGTGGTACCCAAAGGGGCACAATTTTCTCTCAAGGGCTACACGGATTCCGATTGGGCGGGTGATAAAGATGATAGGAAGTCCACTTCCGGGGCTTGCCAATTTCTTGGTAGGTCCTTGGTGAGTTGGTATTCCAAGAAGCAAAATTGCATATCTCTCTCCACCGCCGAAGCCGAGTATGTAGCCGCCGCAAGTGCTTGCACTCAATTGCTATGGATGAGGCAAACTCTCAAGGAGTATGGAGTTCATTTGGATAAGGTGCCTCTTTTGTGTGACAATGAAAGTGCCATCAAGATTGCATACAATCCCGTGCAACACACAAGGACCAAGCACATTGAGATTCGCCATCATTTCATCCGAGACCATGTGGCAAGAGGGGATATTGCACTATCTTATGTGCCCACCAAGGACAATCTTGCGGATATTTTCACGAAGCCACTTGATGATGCAAGATTCTTGTTCTTGATGAATGAACTAAATGTGATTGATTCTAGGAGTTTGACTTGAAGATCTTGCACACACCCCTATAGTTGAAACGTGTTCAAGTTTAGGTGTAGGCATGGACATAGGGGGAGTGTTATCCTAACACATTGGATTCTCCCCCCTCCCCATTATGCCCAAAGCAAAAATTCATTGTTATCTCTCTTTTCCTAATGTTGAATTGTGAGCTTCAATGTCGACTAATGGCAATGCCCCCAAGATATATCTTCGCTGTTGCATACCATGAACTCTTACATGGTGGCTTAGGCCACCAACCTCTTCTCATTTGAAGAGTTGGATCTTAGTTGGGACTTATTTGATATTTCATTGCATTTCTTGTTTTTCCCTTCTAAGTGTTCTTTCGTAGGAAAATCCCACTCAATTGGTCTTTTGTTTGTTTGATTCTTACTATTGAGAGGGATAAGTACTACTCTCAGTTCGATGTTTCTAAACCTAAGCCATTCTACCACAAAGCCATCTTATTCTAGCACTTGTATCGTCGGTTGAAACGAGCAATTTTCGAATCAGTAGGCAGCCGGAATTTCCGGTCTAGTTTTGGGCCGGAATATCCGATTGTACCGGAATATCCGGTTCAAACTTCAACCCGAATATCCAGTCCGGCGAAAATCACTTATCCAGGAGACGAACGGGGAAGGGGCAGTTCATGCCTTTCTTCCCCAACTCCTCTCCTCCACCCCCAAACCGCCACCGCACTGATTCTTGGCCTCCCGGGCCGATTCCTCCGCGGGATCTTCAAGCTTTGGCTCAGATCTGCTTCCCCTCGTCCCCGGGAGCGTTTCCATCCAAGCATCTTTGTCCATGGAATCCGGTAAAGTTCACTCTCGTTGAATCTTGGTGCTATAACCATACCACTCCATGGATCTGTGTTTTTGTTGACAATGCTTGGTAGAAATTGTTCCCTAGGGTACCCTTTGCATGCTAAATATAATAGATTAGATTCGCTTGTCACCGATCTACTTTTGAACTCTAGATTGTGATTGTTTTTGTGATGTTTTCGCAGTACCGGAATATCCGGTCCACGATTGAACCGGAATATCCGGGTGCACCGGAATATCCGGTTCAGTTCTGAACCGGAATATCCGGCTGTGTCCAGTACCTATTGAGAACAGATCAAAAATAATCCTTGCTAGATTTCAACTTAGATTAATACCTGGAATCTTTTCTATTGTTTTTATGCATGATTCATCCGTTGCTTGACATACGTGCACTCATCCCCATTGCTATCCTTCTATTGTCTTGTTTCACAGGTGGTTCTGACAGGGGTTCTAGCAAGCGCCCCAGGAAGCAGGTTTCATCTAGGGCCAAGAGGAAGACTCGGCTCAACTATAAGACCGATATCTCTGTTCCGGATTTCTCTGTGCTCAGGAAGAAGGATGTCTACCTCACTCCTCGAGATGCAGCTTGTGATTCTCGTTTCTGGAACTTGGAGCAGTCTTACATTTATGCTGATATCTACTATGACTTCAAGTTCCCTATCCGAGAGATGCACCCATTTGACTTTGCTGCTATCAAGGATAAGGAGGAGTTTGCTGATGCCGCGAGTACTGTTGAGCGGTTCGGGCTTGTGAAGCTCATGGAGACCCAGTGCAACTACAACACTCTGCTCGTTACTCAGTTTATGTCTACTCTGGGGTTCAGTAAGGATCAGGTTTGCTGCCTCAAGTGGATGACTGAGTCCACTCCTTGTGAGATTCCTTTTCACCGTCTCGCTCGTCTTCTTGGATACAGCTACAGCTCTCATCCTCCTGTTGGTCGCCGTGTGCATGAGGTAGAGAGACCTCGGAGGGAGATGTTCATGTCTGAGTTATATGCTCCTGGATTCATTATTGGAGGCATTGAGGGACTTCTTACCCTCTATGGTCAGCTGGTGCGCATCTTCAGATCCTTCTTGGTGCCGAGTGGAGGTAATAATGATACTCTCACCTCTCCTTTGTGCAACCTTCTCATTCTGGCTAAGGAGTGCATGGAAGATGAGGATCCGACTGCTTCATATACTGTGGATGTTATGGATATCATTTTTCACGAGCTGTACACTGCTATGATTGGTGGGAACACCATTCCCTATGGTCTGTACATCATGATGCTTATCAAGGATGTGATGAAGAGGGATTTTGTTGAGCTTCCCATGGTTGAGCACAAGGTCAAGAAGCTGTATGTCAAGAGGAAGAAGAAGACCACTCCTGCTACTCCTGTTCCTCCTTTTGAGGGTGGTTCCTCTATGGGGGGGGGGGTATGCCCTCTTCTAGTGCTCAGCCGACGTCCACTCCTGGTTCTAGCACTATGCGCCATGTCAGGAAGCTCTCCTGGTTTCAGCGCATTGTGCTCTGCATGAAGGTGGACATCCATAAGGAGCAGTACAGGGCCTATTGCAGGGACACAGAGTTGGCCAGTTCACAGAGTCAGATTCTTCACCACGTGAGTGGTGCTACTAGTGATCTGCCTACTCCTCTTGTTGCTCAGTCTTACTCTGCTTGGTCTGCTGATGATCGTACCCCTTGGGAGCGCATTGAGGAGGCTCTCCGGGTCACACATGCTACCACTTCCAGGACTGCTGCTGAGGATGATGTTGACACTGAGGATGAGCGCGAGGCACAGGGAGAGTCCGAGGAGTCTGCTGGTGAGTCCTCTGAGCATTCTGATGCTTAGACTGTGTTGGGACTTTAGCTTAGTTATTCCTCTCCTTTTTGGTGTCTCGATGCCAAAGGGGGAGAAGTAACTACTAGACTACGGGATTTGCATGGGTTCGGGCACAAGCGTATGCTTTTATCATTTCTTGAGAGCTTGTGTCCATTTTAGTTTCGTTTTTTATCTCGTTTAAAACTATGTGTTATTGTGTGTGAGACTATGTTAGTTATCATGTTGGTTATGTTGGATATTATCATGGATTATCTATGTTGGTGGCTATATATTTCTCTATCTTATATGTTGAGGATATTATCTATTGTTGTGCTTGGTTATTATTGGTTATCATCGCTACGCACAAGGTATATACTTCTATCTTATTCTCATCATGTTTGTGAGGTTGGTACTTTAGCATGTTTGCTACTTGTTGGAAATTCTCCCCATATTTTATTGCATCTATTTGCATTTCAGGCAAACAAAAGGTATGCATATAGATAGGGGGAGACATTTCCATTTTGTTTCAAACATGTTCTAGTCAAGGTTTTATTGCAAATCTTAGTATTGTCATCTAACACCAAAAAGGGGGAGATTGAAAGTGCATTTCGTTTTACCGGTGTTTTGTGTGTTGGTTAACAATACTAAGTACATTATTTATCGAGGTGTTTAGCGTGCAGGTGTTACACTTAACATCGGAATCGATCACCGAAAAGTCGGTGAAGTTTGGCCTGAGAGATTTTGGACAGAAGACAACCGGATTATTTGGAACCGGATTATTCGGAGGAGCCGGATATTCCGGTCTGGAAAATTCTGGAACATTTCCGGACAGAGATGAGCCGGATTATTTGAACCGGATTATTCATCTCGGACCGGATATTCCGGTTGTTGAGTGTTTGCTCGAAAACGGCTAAGGACTGGAAGAAAATATGACGGAAGCGAGCCGGATTATTTGTACCGGATTATTTCGGAGGAGCCGGAATATCCGGTACAGTTGCATGCGCGGTTCAGAAGCGAGCCGGATTATTTGAACCGGATTATTCGTGGGCAACCGGATAATCCGGTTAAAGTCAACAAGATTCGAGAAGATAAGCTGACCGGATATTTCGGTCCAAACTTGGACCGGATATTCCGGTCCCAAAAATCCTGCACAACGACTAGTTGTGAGGAGGGGCTATAAATACCCCTCCTCTTCTTCCTCAAGATCTAGTTCTTCCCCTTAGCATTTATTAGCATTTAAGAGCTCACCAAATCCCTCATAACTCCCAATCCCTCCACCCAATCTTGAAGATCTTTGGAGGATTGAAGGAGAAGGCCCCGATCTGCATCTTCACCGAGCCGTTCTTCATTTCCCCCTCTCTAGCTTGAGGGATCTAGCCTAAGGTTTCCTCTTGTGGAGAACCTAGGCATCTTGATTCTTGTTGGTGATTCAAGAAGATTTGGGAGCCGCCAATTTGGTTGTGGGTGTGTGCCCCAAGTTGTTTGTAAAGGACTCGATCCCCGCCTCAAAGGGGTTCAATAGTGGAAGGTGAACTAGGCCTTTGTGGCGGAGTTCATCGGAGAATAGGGTGAGGCCTTTGTGGCGTTGAGTAGGCCTTCATGGCGAGCTCACACCCCTCCAACGAGACGTACTCCCCTAAAAAGGAGGAACTCGGGAATACATCGCGTCTCCGTGTGCTTCACTTTGGTTACCTCGTTCCCTCACTCTCTTTACTTACCGCTTGCATTGTGTTTAGCATTATCCTTGTCATATAGGTAAATTCACCGTAGCCGCATTATCTAGAGAATTTACCTTTATGTCAAGCCTAAATCAAAATAAAAAATAAAATTGGTCGTAGCACCTATTCACCCCCTCTAGGTGCCCATACTTTACTTTCAGCAGGGATTACTCATGTGCTAGAGCTTGTTATTTGATTAAAACAGAGGTATTGAAAACAATTTTGAGAGACGTGCATGTCTATGTCAACGAATGGTAAATAAACAATACATTAAGTCACAAGTTAACTAGACTTTGCTTAAGTGATAAATCGTGGGCAAAAAGAGTGAAGAGAATTGTGTAGTAACCGAATTTGGGGCTGGACACCCCGTTGCCAGCTCTTCTAGCGAATTGGATAAGCGGATGTTCCACTAGTCCATGTGTGTAAATTCTAATCAACAAATGAAGTAAAGATTGTCTACCTACGTCCTCCTGAGCTAAAACAGAGCACAAAACAGGTATAATTTTGAAGGTTTTAAAGGTAGCACATGAGAAATTTACTTTGGAGTGGCGGTTAAATACCACATATAGGTAGGTATGCTGGACACATTTGGAAAACTTTGGTTTTTGAGAGTTGGATGCACGAGTAGAGCTCATACTCAGTTCAGGTGAAGGATAGCAAGAGACTGGGAGCGACCAACTAAGAGAGCAATAATGGCCATAATCATGTATAGCGACAAAACATTATTAATCAAAGAATAAATGTTATGACAAGTCAAAAACTAAATGATCATAGAGTCTAGAGGTGACTGGTTTGTAGTCATAACATGGTGTAAGCATGCGCCAAGTCAACCAAATAAAGTATTCGAAGGAGAATACCACAATATTATGTTTCAATATGATAAAAACTTCTTTCAATGCCACATTAAGCACTGTCAGATACTTGAGACAAGTCATGCTACATCAATAAATACTAAGTATAGAATTAAAATAATATCTAACATGGCATGTTAAAGTCTAAGCCACAGTATAGACAAGCTTCACTTGCAACGTTATAAGCATGAAATATTTTACTCTTCTCCAACACCGATCAACCCCCCCTTTTTTTAAACAACTCTCATAGATAATAATCATCAAAGACCAGAGAGCTAATCATATACTCCCTCCGTCCGGAATTAAATGTCACAAAGTTTGACAAAAGTGGATGTATCTAACACTAAATTATGTCTAGATACATCCACTTTTGTCAAACTTTGTGACATTTAATTCCGGACGGGGGGAGTTTAACTGAAGCAAACCAGCAAGCTCTAAAAAAAATACGAGTGGAAAATAAGAGCTAAACGCAGTACTAGCAAAAATTGAACACTCACATAACAATAAGAGTGAAAACTAGAGTGTTCTAAGCAATGAAAATGGAGCATGTGTCTCTCCAAACAAAATATGCTAGGATCCAACTATATATTACAGCAAATAAAACAAAACAAAATTAAAGAAAAAATAATTTACACTCCAAGAGTAACACATAATATATATGAAGTAATAAAAATATAGTGTCTTGAAAGAGTACCTGATATTTTTGTTGATGAAGAAGGGGATGTCTTGGGCATCCCCAATATTTGATGCTTGTACGTCTTGGATATTTTTTGGGGTGGCATGGGAATCCTCAAGCTTGAGTTTTTTTCCTTCCTTCATCTCATCATATCATTCTTCTCTCCCTACACTTGAAAACTTCCTCCATACAAAACTTCTCACAAGTTTCATTAGCAACGTTAGTGTAATCAAAATAATAAATCCACTTTGGTTTAGTTTAAACACAAGTATAACACCCATTAAAACATTAGCTACTGTCACAACTTATTTTAAAGCTCTTCTGCTCAAAAGAACACCACAATAAAATATTAAGAGGCAAATTGAAATATTGGCAGAAATCTGACAAAACAGAACAATAGGTAAAGATCGATTTTTTTATAAAATCTTATGTTGCTCAAATCAAAAAGTGCAAAACTAACGAAAGTTAGATAATAACCTGGAGCATGTGCGCAAAAAAATCAGATCAATTCGACATTCTGGATGAGATAATTAATGTTTTAGGTGGCATCTCTTTCAGGACAACAACTTCCTCAAATCTTACTTCCTCCCTATTAGAGGCTACTCTTGGCACAAAAATGAAATAAAAAGGATAAGGAGAGGTTTCTACATAGGTATCAACTTCCAAGACTCAAAGAAAACAAAAGGAAACTGGAAGCAAAAATATAATGGGTTGTCTCCCATAAGCGCTTTTCTTTAAAGCCTTTTAGCTAGGCATGATAGTTTGAGAAGATGCTCACATACGAAATATGAATTGAAGCAAAAGAGAGACCCGAGAAGAAAATATAAAACAAATTTAAGTCTAACCTGTAAAGAAACAAGTCATGAAAGCACGAAGCAACAAGCATTGGAAAGCAAAACAAGTGCAACTTCAAAAATTTCAACATAAAGAGGGGAAACTTAATATTGTTGAGATGCATAAAACTATGTTTCCCTCTCTCATAATAACTTTTAGTAGCATCATGAATATAATTAACAATATAACTTTCACATAAAACATTCTTATCATGAGCCACATGCATAAAAGAATTAATACTCTCCAGATAAGCATAGTCATTCTCACTAAAAGTAGTGGGAGCATGGTCATCATAAGGAGCTCCAACATGATAGACAAGTTGTATATTAAGGACATGGTTTTGGGTAATCCCTCCATAACCATGAAAAATTTCATGAGGATGATTGTGATTATACCCTATGTCATAGTATTCTTTATAATAATTATTAAAGACTGGATGCATAGTATCATCATAAGCAATAGAATAGTTATCTTCCAAAGTGTGTTCATTTGTAAACATATCATCATTTTTACTAGAAGGAGATGTATCAAAAATATAATCATCAGTAGCAAAAGGACTTTCAAACACATCATCCACAAGCTTAGAGCTTTCTATATCATCATTGGAAGAAACATGGATAGTATTAATAGTACAAAAATTATTAACATCATCATTTTCAGAATTGGTACCAAAGAGATTTTCAATATCAAAAGTAGTGTGATTTTCCCAATCATGATCACTACTATAAGTAACATGCATAGGATAATCATCGAGTTCAGACTCATCAGCAACAATTATATTAGGAGCAACATGCGTAGGGAAAGATACCATTTCCTCTCTCCTTTTACTCCTCCTCCTCTTATTCTTCTTCTTCTTCTTCTTCTTCTTACCCTCTTTAAGAGGGAAAGACTTGAAATAATGCTTCTCCACATACCTTGGTTTATTGTCCCAAACAATAGAGGAAACTTTGGAGTATTCCTCCTTTTCATTAATAAGAGCAAAACATATATTAGTCCTGTCATATTTTGGTAGAGTCTCATATTTTATAATATTTTGTATGTAAGTATTTGCGTGGTAATTATATAAGGACCCCCGAACCACTGTTCAAGGAACTCTGATATGCATACATTCACGATCCTAGATCACACTAGTCGTGAACAACATATCAAGTTGGAATTCAGATAAAACATCCATTACACGTTTACAACAAGACTTACACAAGGGGCATGGTCACATGACCAAGCCTAACACAACTGCCACGCAGGGCAAACACACAACACACACAACGGAAGACTAAAACACACATACAATGTAGTAGAGCCCAATTCACGCCTTAACCTACAGGCTACTGACAGGGAGACGATCCTAGTTCGCAAGGCCATCAGTGCAGTACTCCTCCTCATAGATCTCCTTCTGAGGCTCCTCCTCAAAGTCTGGCAAGTAAATACCAGGGACGAAACCAATATGAGTACGTTTGAAGGTACTCAGCAAGACACCCATCATGTAGCTTACAGAATGCAAGTATGCTTATATGGTGGAATAGGTAGGCTATACATATGGTTCACTATCCATGATATATGAAAGATACATCATAGTTGATTTTAAAATATCTGTATCTTTGTTGAAGAAGATACTTCAAAAGAAAATAATATAGTTTTCTTTCTCTTGTAGATATCACATGTACAAGAGGTTTTTGTAAAAACTTTGTGAAAAGAAAGTTTTCTCTTTGCAAAAGTTCTTGGAAATAAACTTCCAGTTTTCGTTTAGAAAATAAAGGTTTTATTTACAAAACTTCTTGTAAAACAGCTTCTGGCTTTTCTCCATCAGTACCTCCACGGTACAAAGTTTCTCTTTTTCAGCACTTCACAAGTTCAACTCCTTTTTGAAAACTTTTTTTTGAAAACATTGACACAATGCTAGCTACATGGCCATTCAACTGTCCATATCCGAGGACGCGGCTATTCCAAATAGTTTGACTCTGTAGAGGTATACACAAATCCACCAGATCCAGAAAATCCGCCGTGAAAAACCACAGACTGTATCAACAGTATGTAAACATCAGATAACTGATCCTAACCATCCACTATGTTCAAGCTAGAATATGACTATCTCTTCAGTTGGGTATATTCTCCCCGGCACTAGGTCCCACCCCGCCACGGCAAGAGACTCAACTGTCGCACCCAGGGGGTCACTTAATCCCTCACTTTGTATGCCTCGATGTATCATGACTGGCGGCATTTCGGTGCGAGGGAAGTCACGTCCCTTATAGCATATTGAGATAGAGCACACACTAACAAGAACAAGTTTCAAATTAAGCCCCGTGCCCATGTTGGGGTAGAGTGGCAGTACGGTAAAGGGCCTGTTCGGCAATGCACAGCTCCGTGTAATTTCCTTGCTCCGCTCCGCTCCTACCGACTCGCGCTCTCCTAATCCAGATTAGCGACCGATTAGCGTTCGTGGCACTCCGCTATGCGAAATCATGGGCTGCCAGTGCGTTCTAGGCAGATGGAGCCCACTAGTCCTATGAAAGTTGTCTGGCCTTAATATTTGGACCAGCCAGGATTCGGTTTGAGTAGAGACGCCACGAGCAGGAGGTTCACAATCGCAGTGGATCGGGAAGCGCGGAGGAATCTATAAGGACCCCAGACCGGCAGTCTGAAACCCTACGTATGCATACATTCACGATCCCAGAAAGATCAGTCGTGAACAACATATACAGTTGGCATACAGAAATACATCATCCATTACACGAATACATAAAGGTATTACACAAATGATCACATGATCAAGTTTTAAAGCAACTGCCAAAAGGGCAGGCAACATAACAAACACAGCGGAAGACAAATAAAACACAACGTAGTTGAGCCCAAGTCACGCCTTAACCTACAGGCTGCTGACCCGGAGACGATCCTAGTTCGCAAAGCCCGTCAACTCCGTACTTCTCTTCATAGATCTCCTTTGGAGGATCCTTCTCCAAATCTGATAAGTAGATACCAGGGGCGAAACCATAATGAGTACATTTGAATGTACTCAGCAAGACATCCATCATGTCAATTACCAACATGCAACTATGCTTATATGGTGGAATAGGTAGGCTATAAATAGGGTTCACTACCAATGGTGTTCATATATGATGACACCACAGTTGCAGTCAGGTTAATCTGTATCTTCGTTAAAGAAGATACTTCAGAAGAAAATAATATAGTTTTATTTCTCTTGTAGATCTCACATGTACAAGAGTTTTTGTAAAACTTTGTTAAAGAATATTTTCTCTTTGCAAAACTTCTTGGAATCAGTTTCCAGAATTCTTGCTTAGAGTAGAAAAGGTTTTCTTTGCAAAACATTTTTTGTTTTTGTATAACAGCATCTGGCTTTTCATCATCGACGATACCTCCACGGTATAAGTTTCCATTTCCTTTCCGAACTTCACAAGCTCAACCCTTCCTTTCCAAAAATCCTTTTTGAAAACATTGACACAATGCTAGCTACATGGCCATTCAACTGTCCATATCCGAGGACGCGGCTTCTTCAAAAAAGTTGTACTCTGCAGAGGTGTACACATCCACTAGATCCAAAACTCTGCCATGAACCACCCATGGATCGTCACAGCGATATGCAAGCACCAGAGAAGTTGATCCTAACTGTCCAGTCTGACACAAGCTAGTATATGCTCATTCCTTCAGATGGGTTGTTCTCCCCGGCCCCAGGTCCCACCCTGCCTAGCCGGGAGGCCCAGCTGTCGCATCCGGAGGGAAAATTAATCCCACACTGTGTATGTCCCGTTTCCCCTCTCCTGGCGACACTTCGGTTCAGAGAATCCGCTTCTCTATAGCACTTTGGAATAAAGCATACACTAACAAGTTCAAGCATCTAGATAGGCCCCATACCCATATAGGGGTAGAGTGGCAGTACGGTAAAGGTTGTCCGGCGAAGACTAGGTTATGTGTCATTTTTGAAAACACTAATTTATCAAAAATGACCACTTCCACATTCCTCCGGAGAATAAGGATCCGCCTTTTCTCCGGGTTTTTCCGTAAAGCCTTTGTTTTGTAGAATCACAATTTTAGGGTGTCCACTTAGGGACTAGTATATTTGATGGTAATAAATACCATATGGTGGCTTATGGGCTTGGTATTACCAAGTTTTAACTACTGGCATAATAGTAACCTATATACTAGTATAGTAGTAATAGCCACATCAAAAATAGTTTTGATAATAAAGTTTTGGTAAAACTTCAGAGGTAAAACATGCATGATAGATAATGATAAGTATTGTATCATCAAGCATCAGGATGGCTTGCCTCAAGTCTCTTAATGTCCCTGGCCTTGAAGCAACTTGAACTTGACGCACAGCTCCACAACTGCTTCTTCTTCTTCTTCTTCTTCTTCGTGTTCTAGCGTTGTAAAGGAAATAAAAGACACAAACTCAGGTCTAAAGTACAAAAAACTAAGCTAAGAAACACATACAGCAACAAATGTTCACTCTCGAGTTCTCTCGAAACGATAACGCGAAAACTATCTCACATAACTCTCACGGTCCAAAACTATCGTCATGCACTATGTATGGTTTAGAAAACCATATCCCACATCATACATACCATATATGGAGTGGTGTACCACTCTCATAATAAGATATACAAGAAGCTAAAGATATAGCTTGTGGGTGCAAAAGATTAGGTTGCTAAGGTAAAACAGCAAGCAGAACAATACCCATGGCAGTGGGTATTACTCATCACAAGCAACTATCACTTGATGTGTTCATGATTTTAGTTGGATGTTTTAGTTTCACAAGATACTCTTAAACACAAGCATAACACAAGTATAAACCCATGCTAAGGTAAAACATTCCAACAAAATCCAAACAACAAGCAAACACACCACAATTGAATAGACTATTTATTCATTATGTTATTGTTTACTAGAGGTTTTGGAGTCCATAAATCATGAAAAATTAGCAAACAACCAGTACCTAAAAACAAGGATAACAAGTCATAAAAATAATCTAAAACACAATCATCACTCAAGGTATTATCCCTATCAAAAGCATAGAAACAGGACTGCACTGATAACACACTAGTGTGGAAAACCTACACAAGCATGTTATAAGATAAAATTATATTCTACAACTATAGAACAAGAAACTAATTGATTCATGGCATCATAACAGAAGTAATAACTTCATAAATAAGCTATAATAAACTCATACACTTATGAAATAAAAGATGAAAATACTATAGCAAAAATCACCATTTTCTAGTGGTGACACTAGTTCATCACTAGAGAAGCAAACAAGGTTACTATGATGCTTAATTCTAAACAAGCAAGTCATGATCATAAAATGTACCTAATAACAGTACACAAAACTTACACATGCTAGTAATCACAAACATCAAAACAATCCCATGAAACAACTATTAAACATGCATAAATTAATTCTAGCAATTTATGTTTTTCTTAAACAATTACTAGCAAGAAAGCAAGGTATACTTACACAACCAGTAGCTATGCAATCAAAGAAAAGTTATCTAAACCTTTTCAAAAATCCAAACACTCAATTTAAAATCATTCACAAACAATCTATCAATCAAAAGTAATTTAGTTTATTTGCAAACAATTTAATTTAGCACTCAATAGTGAATCATTTCTTAACAAGATACTCCTAAGGAATATTATGCTAAAAAATGGATCACACCTAACATACTAGTAGATCCTTATAAGAAATAAACTTCTCACTTGCATAAGTGAAAACAAACCATTATATTTTCCATGGTGGAAAATATCCTATCAACCACATAATTAAAAACATGTTATTTTCTCACATGTGCATGGTTGGGAATTTTCATCCACAACCAAGATGCAATGGGACCAGTGGGTTATGGGCCCATTAATACCAAGTTAAATGAGGTACTAAGCCTCTGGTTACTCATGACAAAAATTAATATAACAAAATAAATAAAACAAGGCTATTTGTTCTAGTGCATACAAGACTAGTGCATAAGAATAACAAAACCTACACATGCTTCACCATAAAAATACATGCAAGCTATCAGAGACAAAAGCATCAAAATAACAGTACCAAAATGGTACTGGATCTATAGCAAACATAGCACAAAAATTATCAAGGCATTCACACAAAGATCTAGCTCTCACAATAATTCCAAAGAATAAACACTAGAAAAATAACAAATGCTACTCATGCTTTGCTATAAGATCATATGAAAGTTAATGAAGATAATAGTATATAAATAACAGTACCAAAATGGTACTGGACTCACCACAATCATAGCAAAAACTTAGGTAACAAGCACACAAAGATTTGCTCACACAACTAGTGAAATAAGTACTAGAAAACAAACAACACATGTTACACATGCTTTGCTATAAAATAAGGTGTAAGCTAATAGAGATAATAACAGAGAAATAAAAGTACCAAAGTGGTACTTGATCTATCATAACCACAACAAAAATCTAGGTACAACAAAGCTACAAGGATTTGCCCACACAACAATCCAAATAATAAAACTAGGAAAATAACAAATGGTATTCCTATTTCTATTTGACTTTCCAAACATGCACACACTTTCTAAGGTAGATGTACTGCAATAAAACAACTTAATAACAAGTCCTAGCAACTCTATACAAGTTAGGAAGCAAGATTAAAACAACCAAACATTTCATTTCAAACAAAAACAAACAAAGAAAACAAAACAGAAAAGCTGCTGTTTCTAGATCTGTCCACCAAAAATAATCTTTATCCTCAAAAATTAATCTAAGATAGGATAAGATAGATCTAGTCAATACCAAACTCATCCAATTGGATTTGCTTCAAAAATCATTTTTAAACTCCTTATAAAAGGTCTAGAAAAGCCTACTGGTCTTTTACCAAAATGGATGTCATTTCCATTTGGTAACTGGCGTTGATGTAAGGACAAGTCCTATGGATAGATCTACTCATAGGATACTCAAAAAAATTTTATTTGACAAAAATGGATACAGATCCAAAAAGTTATACCAAAAATGGCTAAACAGACAGTCTGTGTCAAAACAGGTATCGTGACAAAAATGAAAGTACAAACTTGGATCTACCAACGGGAAATGGTTAGGAAAATATAAGCCTAGTTCTGTGAATTTTTGTAGAAAATAATCTGCACGAAAACTATTTTTCACAAGCTCAAAACGACAGACAAACATCTGCAGGGATTTGAGGTTCCTCACATCGGTTTAAGAAAAATGGCCGGCGGCGATTTTGGAGCTCATGGAGCTCACATGGCTGGCTCAAGGCTCCTCTAAGCTTGGGGATGAAGTGTGCTCGTGGGGGGGCTATGGAGGAGGGATATGGAGCAAGGAAACAACAAGGGATGGCTTATAGCCAAGGGTATGAGGGCAAGGGCAATGTGTGGCTTGGGTTCATGCCATTTGATGGCATATGAGGTGCTCAAGGGGCTTTTTGGTCACATCATAATAATGCAATGAGTCCAAGGGGAAATACCACCAAGGGGCAAGTCAAGGTTGGCCTTTGGAGTGAGGAAAGATCAATGGCATGGGTCAAGGGTCAAGGGCAAAAATGGCAAGTGTGGCTTTGGATCCCTACCATTTGATGGCATAGAGGTGTTCAAGGGACTTTTTGGTCATTTCCATTTGAGTGCACATGGTGTCCTATTCAAGTACACATGTGACATGGGCAAGGTTGGCCTTTGGGGGCAAGGCGAGGCAAGGGGCAAGCCAAATAGTCAAAGACATGTGTGTGCCCATACCTTTCCATGTCACCACCTCTCTCCTCTCTTATCTTCATGCTTAAGGCTTCTAGAAGCAAGGTCAAGCATCCAAGGTGGAGTACTAGTTGTGGTCAACACAAGGGACAAGCTTTTACTTCGAATCTTTCAAGGGAAGGCAATGAAATCTTCTGCCCAAAATCGTATCTGTGACTGTTTCAAATAATTCAGAAAATTCTCTAAGTGTTGGAAAACAGATCAAAGGTTCAAAAAGTTGAGTTTGTTTTCAGGGTTCAATTGCTTTCCAAAATTGGTTTTCAAAGTATGGATGTGTTAACCATGTTATACACTTTCAGAAAAAACTTTTGAAAACAATTTTGAACTAGTTTAAGGCCATGAAAATAATGTGGAAAAAGACCTACTTTCTGTTTTTTATCTGTTTCTCAAAACTGCCTTATTCTGCCTTAATTTTATACCACAAAAACAACAAGCAAAAGATAGTTTTTATTTCTCCAAAAATAAAAGTGAGCTTATGGGTTTGTAGTACATATATCAAGGATGAATTAAAAGTCAAGAAACCATAATATAACAATTTATAGCTTGGTGAAGACAATGGTAGAAAACAGGTACTTGGCTTTATTTTCAGGAATTGTTTTCTATAGGAAAGTTAAAAGAAAACTTTCATAGATCATTTTGGAAACTTGTTTTCTTGGATCCAACAAGGTTAAAAGTTTGTTTTAAGATGCAAACAAGAATGATCCAAGTCTTGGAATAAAAATCCACTCAAGTAATAATAAGAAAACATTAGGAAAAATATCAGGAATATTTTTCAGAAACATATGGTGTTGGTTTTATAATGAAACAAAACTTATGTTGCAAATATGATTAAGATCATAACACAAGTTAGTTCACACCATCATGTGGTTATAAAAATAATTTGTTGGCCCTAATAGTTGTCTTTTTGAGCATAGTCCAAGAGTCCAAAAACTGGGATGTGACAGACCTTCCCCCCTTACAAGAATCTCGTCCCGAGATTCGCAGGCAAGCGAAAAGAGGGTATGGTCAAAACAACAATGTTAGATGATTTGTTTACAAAACATGTGTTGGTGTTTTGTAACATTATTTACAGGGACTTCCCCCCTTTGATTTATCTTACCAGAATTCACCGGTAAATTTGTTTTCTTTACAAAGGTTTGGGTGCCATGGTCTAAACCTCGAACATATTGCTCCTTAAATGGATATCCATCAACGTTTATTTAGTATGGGCTTTCTATTGCTCACTGTCCAAAATCCAGGAAAATCCACTATCTTCCTCTTACTAATATATTTAAATCTCAAAACATTTGTTTTCCTCAATGGTAGTTTATCAAGATCATAAAGTTATAGCAACTCTGAGTACTATCAACTCTATAAGGTTCCTATCAAAAAATCCAAGCTCAATATTGATATTTACTAAAATCTACCATCATCAATTTATATCCACCAATCTTTCTAAACCTCAATGAGTTTTCCTCCATCTCATAAATCTAAAATCTGGTTCGTCCAACACATATATACGGGAGATATTGTCGCCTAGTAATGATCATAGTTTTATCTATCTACTATTTTTTTCCAACCTTTCACTACTTCAAAACAGCTATAGAATCATCCTAAGGCACCTTTCTCTTTGTTTTTGGAAAAAGTTGATTACACGTTTTCTTTTTAAACGGGTCATAACAAACTCTGTAACACATCAACTCTATAAGTTACTTTGTAAGGTATTTGGTCTTAGACAGCAGCATAAAAAGAAAATTGGTGAGCCAACTCTGTAGGGTTTTATGCTCAAGAGATGAGGTTATATTACCTAGTTTGTAAGGTCTCCAACTATAATTAGATGAAACCATTTTACTAACTCTGTAGGGTGGCACCAATTTTATGTGGCAAAAAAAAATTAATTTACTCTGTAGGGTGTTATACTAACATTAGATGAGATTTTTGTTAGTATCATTAACTATTTAAGATTTTATTTAGCCCGACGTGACACTTCTAGTGTTCCATTTACGTCGGGTTTTTCAGGGTGCAATCACAAACAAAACAAGGGGGTTCACAGGTGTGGTTTGAAACGTACCATTGGCTATGGCATGAGTCGCAGATGCTCCTGCAACATCATCTCGGTCTCGAGGTCCACTCATCAGATTCTTGCGTTTCTTCTGGGCTGGACCTTGGGTATCTTGGGGTTCTTCAGGATGAGCTAGAATACGGTTCTTCTTGGGACATTCGCGAACAAAGTGTCCTTCCTGTCTACAGGCAAAGCAAACCATGGTTTTAGGCTTGACTTTCACCCGTCTCCTCGAAGATTGTGGCCTCGCAGGCAAAACGCTGCGAGTCACCCATAGACTAGTTTCTCCTGGCGTCACCATCTTCCGTTTGCGGCTCTCTCCAGCAAGCAGTTGCTGGTATCCTCTCATAAGGAACATAGTATTCTCAGCGTTGGTGATGGCAAGTTGAGTTAACTGTTCCAGGATAGCATGGGTGGCGATGTGCTCAGCACGAGCGGCTTTACTTTTTTCCCTCAACAGAGCAAACAGTTGAGCAACTGTCGGCTCAGGTGACGGAGGTAGATCGCTGGTCATGCTGAAGAAAAAGAACGGTGTAAGACGATAGCAACTAAAGGTGGTTTTGGTTTTAAAGGCTCGTGACATGTATCGGCTCATAGCGGATATGAGAACGGTAGATAACACGACAACAAGCAAACACCGATGAAACTAAAGCCAACTCAAACCAAGATTAACACGCATGTGAAAAATGAGTCTTAACGAGCATAACTTATCTTAATGGTTCACAAGGCTACAACACAATTAGCACACACAACGCTCTAACAGAGGAGCTCACACGACACAAACACAAACACAAACAAGCGTCTGAGGTGGAAAAACAACATAAGTCCTAACAACTCCATATAAGTTAGGAAGCAAGATTGAATAAAACGCAAATTTATTTCAATCAGGAGCACACAAAGAAACAAAAGCAGGAAAACTGATGTTTCTTAGATCTATCACAACCATTCCATCGTTCACTTAATTTCTAAACCCCGAATTTCATGGTACCTACAACGCCTACTAAGATTTGGTTTCCAAAGTAGATACACCCGATATCCTATTGACTAGTAAACGAATAGGTCATCATCTCATTTTCTCGTGACTTCTCTTTTTTACCAACTAGATTAAAAGGTGTCCTAAGTCACTTTATTCCTTGGTTTAGAAAGAGTGGTCAGTAGTTCGCATGCTTTGGTTAGGTGTCAACCTAATATTAGGCAAAGCATGTTAGTCTTGTTAGCTTTCTATTTAATCATGTTTGTCCGACAAGGTACGACTAGCGTCATCGTACGTCGAATATTGAATTGTGCTCTTTTGATTGACTTTTGAGGGGGTTGCGCATCATGGCATGTGAAGACTTCTCTTGCACCTTTCTCCAGAGGAGGGAGGTATATAACTTCTAAAAGGGGGTCTCTCTAGTTTGGTCTTTTAAAAGGGAACATATAAAAGGTGCGACATTTAGCCAACAGGGTAAAAAGAGTCTTTTACTAACAGGCAAAACTAGAGGTTTTGGTCAGTAGTGGTTGATTTCTTCACGCCTTTTCATCCTTGAGGGTTGTCGTTGTTGGAGCTTTATCTGTTGGAGTGCATTACTGGTAGCAACACTATCAGCTCGTGTGGCTTGATGGTCCTCTATTATTAGGCCCAATGGTGCTTTTATTGATGGTGGGGGAGATGGTGGTGGTTCACGACGAGTCGCATTATGAAGCGAAAACAAGTATAAGTCTAAGCAACAAATTCTTGTTTTTGAACGCTATACAAACAGTTTTGCTTGCAAAAATTTAATAGGCGGTGATTCAAAAATAAGAGCGGGGCAATCACAAATTTGCAAAATTTGAGCACCCCACAAACATATAGAAGCCTAGATGAACCAAATTCTACACCACACAACAGCACAAAGTCCTACGGACACACCTAAGCAAGCCAAAACACACAAACAAGGCTCCATTGGAGCTACGTAGGGGAGGGCGACTCATGGGTAATCGCTAAATTACTCCAAACTAGACTGATCCAAAAGTCCTAGAAGTGGCTGAAGAACTATATCTACTTCTGACCATCATCACTGTAGAGCTAGGGAATTATTTTGGTCTTCTCGGGACATCGGCAAGTATATAAGTTTTTGGATAAAAACAAAATACTAGAAGTAAAGTTTTGATAAAACTTTTAACTGAGAGAGGTAATAATATGCAACAATCTATTTTTGAAACCCCAACTATTTTCTGGACAGAAAACTTCAAAAACGAGAGATGTTTCAAAAACAGAGCGGAGCAGTTGCAAACAAGTAAGAAATAAACTCTTAACCGAGAGAGATACCAACTCGGTAAGGCCCGCCCTTCGAACCACTGTTCAAGGACGCCCTTGATATGCATTTAGAATCTTTTGAAAAGATCAGAAGGAGGGAAAATATACTAAAATTCCCTTAGATAAAAATAATGTAGATTGTAAATAGGTTTTTACTCAACAATACTTTTCTTTCCTATCTAACGTCCATGCTAACTAAGGTCTCCTAAGGTCAGGATGGCTCTGATACCAACTCTGTAAGGACCCCAGACCGGCAGTCTGAAACCCTACGTATGCATACATTCACGATCCCAAAAAGATCAGTCGTGCACAACATACACAGTTGGCATACAGAAATACATCATCCATTACACGAATACATAAAGGTATTACACAAATGATCACATGATCAAGTTTTAAAGCAACTTCCAAAAGGGCAGGCAACATAACAAACACATCGGAAGACAAATAAAACACAACGTAGTTGAGCCCAAGTCACGCCTTAACCTACAGGCTGCTGACCCGGAGACGATCCTAGTTCGCAAAGCCCGTCAACTCCGTACTTCTCTTCATAGATCTCCTTTGGAGGATCCTTCTCCAAATCTGATAAGTAGATACCAGGGGCGAAACCATAATGAGTACATTTGAATGTACTCAGCAAGACATCCATCATGTCACTTACCAACATGCAACTATGCTTATATGGTGGAATAGGTAGGCTATAAATAGGGTTCACTACCAATGGTGTTCATATATGATGACACCACAGTTGCAGTCAGGTTAATCTGTATCTTCGTTGAAGAAGATACTTCAGAAGAAAATAATATAGTTTTATTTCTCTTGTAGATCTCACATGTACAAGAGTTTTTGTAAAACTTTGTTAAAGAATATTTTCTCTTTGCAAAACTTCTTGGAATCAGTTTCCAGAATTCTTGCTTAGAGTAGAAAAGGTTTTCTTTGCAAAACATTTTTTGTTTTTGTATAACAGCATCTGGCTTTTCATCATCGACGATACCTCCACGGTATAAGTTTCCATTTCCTTTTCGAACTTCACAAGCTCAACCCTTCCTTTCCAAAAATCCTTTTTGAAAACATTGACACAATGCTAGCTACATGGCCATTCAACTGTCCATATCCGAGGACGCGGCTTCTTCGAAAAAGTTGTACTCTGCAGAGGTGTACACATCCACTAGATCCAAAACTCTGCCATGGACCACCCATGGATCGTCACAGCGATATGCAAGCACCAGAGAAGTTGATCCTAACTGTCCACTCTGACACAAGCTAGTATATGCTCATTCCTTCAGATGGGTTGTTCTCCCCGGCACCAGGTCCCACCCTGCCTAGCCGGGAGGCCCAGCTGTCGCATCCGGAGGGAAAATTAATCCCACACTGTGTATGTCCCGTTTCCCCTCTCCTGGCGACACTTCTGTTCAGAGAATCCGCTTCTCTATAGCACTTTGGAATAAAGCATACACTAACAAGTTCAAGCATCTAGATAGGCCCCATACCCATATAGGGGTAGAGTGGCAGTACGGTAAAGGTTGTCCGGCGAAGACTAGGTTATGTGTCATTTTTGAAAACACTAATTTATCAAAAATGACCACTTCCACATTCCTCCGGAGAATAAGGATCCGCCTTTTCTCCGGGTTTTTCCGTAAAG
This sequence comes from Alopecurus myosuroides, assembly GCA_028641055.1. Classification (NCBI taxonomy): domain Eukaryota; kingdom Viridiplantae; phylum Streptophyta; class Magnoliopsida; order Poales; family Poaceae; genus Alopecurus; species Alopecurus myosuroides. The sequence goes on along the minus strand of CM054060.1, from coordinate 232,889,824 downwards.
CCTTTGTTTTGTAGAATCACAATTTTAGGGTGTCCACTTAGGGACTAGTATATTTGATGGTAATAAATACCATATGGTGGCTTATGGGCTTGGTATTACCAAGTTTTAACTACTGGCATAATAGTAACCTATATACTAGTATAGTAGTAATAGCCACATCAAAAATAGTTTTGATAATAAAATTTTGGTAAAACTTCAGAGGTAAAACATGCATGATAGATAATGATAAGTATTGTATCAGGAAGCATCAGGATGGCTTGCCTCAAGTCTCTTAATGTCCCTGGCCTTGAAGCAACTTGAACTTGACGCACAGCTCCACAACTGCTTCTTCTTCTTCTTCTTCTTCTTCGCGTTCTAGCGTCGTAAAGGAAATAAAAGACACACACTCAGGTCTAAAGTACAAACAACTAAGCTAAGAAACACATACAGCAACAATTCACTCTCGAGTTCTCTCGAAACGATAACGCGAAAACTATCTCACATAACTCTCACGGTCCAAAACTATCGTCATGCACTATGTATGGTTTAGAAAACCATATCCCACATCATACATACCATATATGGAGTGGTGTACCACTCTCATAATAAGATATACAAGAAGCTAAAGATGTGGGTGCAAAAGATTAGGTTGCTAAGGTAAAACAGCAAGCAGAACAATACCCATGGCAGTGGGTATTACTCATCACAAGCAACTATCACTTGATGTGTTCATGATTTTAGTTGGATGTTTTAGTTTCACAAGATACTCTTAAACACAAGCATAACACAAGTATAAACCCATGCTAAGGTAAAACATTCCAACAAAATCCAAACAACAAGCAAACACACCACCATTGAATAGACTATTTATTCATTATGTTATTGTTTACTAGAGGTTTTGGAGTCCATAAATCATGAAAAATTAGCAAACAACCAGTACCTAAAAAAAAGGATAACAAGTCATAAAAATAATCTAAAACACAATCATCACTCAAGGTAATATCCCTATCAAAAGCATAGAAACAGGACTGCACTGATAATACACTAGTGTGGAAAACCTACACAAGCATGTTATAAGAAAAACTTATATTCTACAACTATAGCAAAAGAAACTAAATTATTCATGGCATCATAACAGAAGTAATAACTTCATAAATATGCTATAATAAACTCATACACTTATGAAATAAAAGATGAAAATACTATAGCAAAAATCACCATTTTCTAGTGGTGACACTAGTTCATCACTAGAGAAGCAAACAAGGTTACTATGATGCTTAATTCTAAACAAGCAAGTCATGATCATAAAATGTACCTAATAACAGTACACAAAACTTACACATGCTAGTAATCACAAACATCAAAACAATCCCATGAAACAACTATTAAACATGCATAAATTAATTCTAGCAATTTATGTTTTTCTTAAACAATTACTAGTAAGCAAGCAAGGTATACTTACACAACCAGTAGCTATGCAATCAAAGAAAAGTTATCTAAACCTTTTCAAAAATCCAAACACTCAATTTAAAATCATTCACAAACAATCTATCAATCAAAAGGAATTTAGTTTATTTGCAAACAATTTAATTTAGCACTCAATAGTGAATCATTTCTTAACAAGATACTCCTAAGGAATAGTATGCTATAAATGGATCACACCTAACATACTAGTAGATCCTTATAAGAAATAAACTTCTCACTTGCATAAGTGAAAACAAACCATTATATTTTCCATGGTGGAAAATATCCTATCAACCACATAATTAAAAACATGTTATTTTCTCACATGTGCATGGTTGGGAATTTTCATCCACAACCAAGATGCAATGGGACCAGTGGGTTATGGGCCCATTAATACCAAGGTAAATGAGGTACTAAGCCTCTGGTTACTCATGACAAAAATTAATATAACAAAATAAATAAAACAAGGCTATTTATTCTAGTGCATACAAGACTAGTGCATAAGAATAACAAAACCTACACATGCTTCACCATAAAAATACATGCAAGCTATCAGAGACAAAAGCATCAAAATAACAGTACCAAAATGGTACTGGATCTATAGCAAACATAGCACAAAAATTATCAAGGCATTCACACAAAGATCTAGCTCTCACAATAATTCCAAAGAATAAACACTAGAAAAATAACAAATGCTACTCATGCTTTGCTATAAGATCACATGAAAGTTAATGAAGATAATAGCATATAAATCACAGTACCAAAATGGTACTGGACTCACCACAATCATAGCAAAAACTTAGGTAACAAGCACACAAAGATTTGCTCACACAACTAGTGAAATAAGTACTAGAAAACAAACAACAAATGTTACACATGCTTTGCTATAAAATAAGGTGTAAGCTAATAGAGATAATAACAGAGAAATAAAAGTACCAAAGTGGTACTTGATCTATCATAACCACAACAAAAATCTAGGTACAACAAAGCTACAAGGATTTGCCCACACAACAATCCAAATAATAAAACTAGGAAAATAACAAATGGTATTCCTATTTCTATTTGACTTTCCAAACATGCACACACTTTCTAAGGTAGATGTACTGCAATAAAACAACTTAATAACAAGTCCTAGCAACTCTATACAAGTTAGGAAGCAAGATTAAAACAACCAAACATTTCATTTCAAACAAAAACAAACAAAGAAAACAAAACAGAAAAGCTGCTGTTTCTAGATCTGTCCACCAAAAATAATATTTAGCCTCAAAAATTAATCTAAGCTAGGATAAGATATATCTAGTCAATACCAAACTCATCCAATTGGATTTGCTTCAAAAATCATTTTTAAACTCCTTATAAAAGGTCTAGAAAAGCCTACTGGTCTTTAACCAAAATGGATGTCATTTCCATTTGGTAACTGGCGTTGATGTAAGGCCAAGTCCTATGGATATATCTACTCATAGGATACTCAAAACAGTTTGATTTGACCAAAATGGATACAGATCCAAAACGTTATGCCAAAAATGGCTAAACAGACAGTCTGTGGCAAAACAGGTATTGTGACAAAAATAAAAGTGCAAACTTGGATCTACCAACGGGAAATGGTTAGGAAAACATAATCCTAGTGCTGTGAATTATTGTAGAAAATATTCTGCACAAAAACTATTTTTCACAAGCTCAAAACGACAGACAAACATCTGCAGGGATTTGAGGTTCCTCACATCGGTTTAAGAAAAATGGCCGGCGACGATTTTGGAGCTCATGGAGCTCACATGGCTGGCTCAAGGCTCCTCTAAGCTTGGGGATGAAGTGTGCTCGTGGGGGGGCTGTGGAGGAGGGCTATGGAGCAAGGAAACAACAAGGGATGGCTTATAGCCAAGGGTATGAGGGCAAGGGCAATGTGTGGCTTGGGTTCATGCCATTTGATGGCATATGAGGTGCTCAAGGGGCTTTTTGGTCACATCATAATAATGCAATGAGTCCAAGGGGCAAGACCACCAAGGGGAAAGTCAAGGTTGGCCTTTGGAGTGAGGAAAGATCAATGGCATGGGTCAAGGGTCAAGGGCAAAAATGGCAAGTGTGGCTTTGGATCCCTACCATTTGATGGCATAGAGGTGTTCAAGGGACTTTTTGGTCATTTCCATTTGAGTGCACATGGTGTCCTATTCAAGTACACATGTGACATGGGCAAGGTTGGCCTTTGGGGGCAAGGGGAGGCAAGGGGCAAGCCAAATAGTCAAAGACATGTGTGTGCCCATACCTTTCCATATCACCACCTCTCTCCTCTCTGATCTTCATTCCTAAGGCTTCTAGAAGCAAGGTCAAGCATCCAAGGTGGAGTACTAGTTGTGGTCAACACAAGGGACAAGCTTTTACTTCGAATCTTGCAAGGGAAGGCAATGAAATCTTCTGCCCAAAATCGTATCTGTGACTGTTTCGAATAATTCAGAAAATTCTCTAAGTGTTGGAAAACAGATCAAAGGTTCAAAAAGTTGAGTTTGTTTTCAGGGTTCAATTGCTTTCCAAAATTGGTTTTCAAAGTATGGATGTGTTAACCATGTTATACACTTTCATAAACAACTTTTGAAAACAATTTTGAACTAGTTTAAGGCCATGAAAATAATGTGGAAAAAGACCTACTTTCTGTTTTTATCTGTTTCTCAAAACTGCCTTATTCTGCCTTAATTTTATACCACAAAAACAACAAGCAAGAGATAGTTTTTATTTCTCCAAAAATAAAAGTGAGCTTATGGGTTTGTAGTACATATATCAAGGATGAATTAAAAGTCAAGAAACCATAATATAACAATTTATAGCTTGGTGAAGACAATGGTAGAAAACAGGTACTTGGCTTTATTTTCAGGAATTGTTTTCTATAGGAAAGTTAAAAGAAAACTTTCATAGATCATTTTGGAAACTTGTTTTCTTGGATCTAACAAGGTTAAAAGTTTGTTTTAAGATGCAAACAAGAATGATCCAAGTCTTGGAATAAAAATCCACTCAAGTAATAATAAGAAAACATTAGGAAAAATATCAGGAATATTTTTCAGAAACATATGGTGTTGGTTTTATAATGAAACAAAACTTATGTTGCAAATATGATTAAGATCATAACAAAAGTTAGTTCACACCATCATGTGGTTATAAAAATAATTTGTTGGCCCTAATAGTTGTCTTTTTGAGCACAGTCCAAGAGTCAAAAAACTGGGATGTGACAGAATCTCCTTTCCGTGGCACACGCTCTGGAGGCGAGGGCCAGAAACTCATGGCCGCGGCAGTTTAGCCCTTTGCGGCGAGGCACATAACACCGTCCCATCAGATCCTTGATGCGGGTTGACTCCAGATCTTCATACGGAGGCTCGAGTCGGTGGCTGGCGGTCCCGTTACGGTGGCGGTGGCCATGAATCGAGCAGCGACGGGGGTTGACCGGGAGAGGCTCTGGGATTTGGGCGCCATGGATGTGCTCTTTTTCTACATGGCCATGGATGTGCTCGAAAAAGAGAGGACAGACTAGAGGGATAATGTACCGCTTCGCTCACTTACCGGTGGCACACGGATGTAATTTCTGACCGCTCCGCAGTTTTGCTTTTCGTGGATCACCAAAACACTCGCTCCGCAGTTTTCCACTAAAGTCCGGAGCGCTCCATCGTTTCAGATCCGCAGAGCCCATCTGTTCTGAGCAGCTCTGCCCGCTCCGGCTGTGGAGCCAGGAGCTGGAGGGTTCCCGAACGGGCTCAAAGGTTGTCCGGCGAAGACTAGGTTATGTGTCATTTTTGTAAAACACTTTTTTCTAAAAAAAATGACCACTTCGGCATTCCTCCGGTGGATAAGGCCTCGCCTTCCCACCGGGTTTTCCATAAAGCCTTTGTTTTGCAAAAAACATAGTTTAAGGTGTCCACTTAGGGACTTATACTTTTGGTGGTAATAAATACTATTTGGTGTCTATGGGCTTGGTAACACCAAGTATCAACTACTGGCATAGTAATAGTATGTAATATTAATAATAGTAATAGTCACTCAAAAATAGTTTTTGATCATCAAAGTTTTGTAAAACTTTCAGAAGTAAAACATGCATGATAGATAATTATAAGTTTAGTAGCAAGAATCCGGATGGCTTGCCTTAAAACTCTTTGTGTCCCTGGCCTTGAAGTAGCTTGAACTTGACACACACCTCCACAACTCCTTCTTCTTCTTTTTCTTCTTCTTCGTTTTTCTAATGCCGTAAAAAGAAATAAAGACACACACTCAGAACCCATAAGGCAATCAAAGTTAAAAAACAACACATACAGCAAGCAAATGTATACTAGCGCAATCACTCAAAAGTTATCGAGGAAGCTATCTCACAAACTCTCATGGTACAAAACTATCATCAGAAAAACATATGGTTGAGAAACCATATCCCACATCTTAATTATCATATATGGAGTGGGTGTACCACTCTCATACAAAGATATTTAAGAAGCTAAAAATATAGCGTGTGGTCGCAAGAGTGAAACTACCAAGGTACTATCAATCAATCAAAGCAATATCAATCATCAAAGCAATACCCATGATAGTGGGTATTAACAACAACACAAGCAATCATCACCAAACAAGTTACCACTAAACTATAGAATGAATCATAAGTTACTACTAACCACCACAATAGCACTAGTACCATCCTCATGCTAAGGTAAACACTCAAACAATTCCAAACAGCAAAGCAAACAGACCACAGATGAATAAGCTAGTTAGTGTCTGTGCTTATGTCTACCCAAAAGCTAAGGAATCCATCAATCATGAAAATAACCAAACAAACCAGTGGCTCAACCAATGGTAACAATTCATAAGAAACACTCTAAAGCAGAATCCTCACAAGGGATAGTAAAGCTAGAAAATAGCATTACAACAGGAGTCCACTAATAGCATATTGGTATGAAAATTCTACACAAGCATGCTATAAGAAAATAATTGTCTTCTATCCACAATCACAACTAGAAAAATAAAACATCTATGCCACAATAACAGAAATGTAATCATGCTAAACATTCTAGGATAACCATACACTCATAAAAATCTAAGACATCAATACTAGAGCAACTCATAATATCTAGTGGTATCACTAATGATACACTAGAGAAGCAAGCAACACTATAAGGATGCATTGTTATAAACAAGCAACACATGAATATAAATACCCACTAACAGCACATACACCTTACACATGCTAGTAAGCAAATATACTAAAATAATTCTAGAAAACAACTACATAACAAGAATAAATCAAGCCTAATAAACCATGCTGTTCTAATAAAGCAAATAACAAGCAACAAAGTGACATGCTATACAACCAGTAGCTATGCATCCAATACAAGCTCAACTAAACATTTCCTAAAAACAAAACACTCAAGTAAATCTATCCACACATAAACTACCTATCACTAGGAAAATAATTTTATTTGCAAACAACACTCCATTTAAACAAATCAACAATCAATCATTCCTTAACATGATATCCCAAAATGTGTATTCCTAAGCAAAATGCAATGGGACCAGTGGTTTATGGGCCCACTAATACCAAGACATTAAGAGGTAACAAAGCCTCTGGTCACACTTGACAAAAATATAATCTATCAAACAATTAATCACACACTACTCATACTAGTGAAAACAATAGGGTGAAAACAAATACACAATGGTTACACATGCTTTACTATAAATTAAAGTGAAAACGAACAGAGATGATAACATCAAAATAATAGTACCAAAATGGTACCGGACTCAACTCGACAATATCAAAAACTTAGGTACACAAACATACAAAGATTTGCTCACATAATCTAGTCAAAAATAAATACTAGAAAACAAAACAAGGCTATCTCTATTTCCAAACATGCACACACTTCCTAATGTATTTTTACTGCAAGAAAACAACCTAATAACAAGTCGCAACACATCTACACATGCTAGGAAACAAGTTTCTAACAAACAACCATTTATTCACAATCAAGCACACAAGACCTAATGAAAACAGAAAAGTTGTTGTATCTAGAAATGCTCACCAAAATTAATCTAGAGCTCTAAAAGTTAATCCAAACTAGTATTACATATATCTAGTTATACACAAACTCATCCAATTGGATTCGGTCCAAAAATCATTTTTAAACTCTTTCTAAAAAAACATAGAAATGCCTACTGGTCCAATACCAAAATGGATGTCATTTCCATTTGGTAACTCTCCTTTATGCGAGGTAAATTTCTATGGATAGATATACTCACTAGCTACTCAAAACAACTTGGTTTGACCAATTTGGATACAGATCCAAAAAGTTATGCCCAAAATGGTTAAACAGATAGTCTGTGGCATTTAAATTACCATGGCTAAAATTCACAAGAAAATATGAATCTACCACTTGGAGATGGTTAAGAAAACATTAAACTACGGCTAGGAATTTTTGTGGAATTTAATCTGCACAAAAGCTATTTTTAACAAGCCTAAAGTAAAGGCACAAGTTTCAAAAAAAAAACTAAAAGGAAAAAAGAAAACAGAGCTCACGGCTAGGCTAACAGCGCGCGGCCCAGCACGCAACCGCGCACGCGCATCGCGCGGGAAAACGGCACATTCAACATGCGCCGTCGATCTCGCGATCGATGGGCCACGGTCGTCTCCCTCCTCACCTCATTCCTCTCTCTACCCAGAAACGCGCGGCGGCGCGGGAATGCATGGCGACTCACCGTGGGGCGATGGGAAGGGGCGGAGAGGGGTCGGGAAAGGTGCAGGCTGTCCGGGCTGTCGAGGGGGAGTAGATGTCGGCGGAGACGGTGGCTCCTATCGGCAGCGACGAGCGGTGCGGCCGCAGCGGCAATGTCGACGGTGACGGCTGTCCTGCAAACGAGGGAACAAGCGGGGGTGTCAGGGTGGGCCTATGGGGTATGGCGAGCGCAACGGCGGCGAGAACAAGTTGTGTGATTGCTCGGGTTGATCTCCACCTGTCTGAGGGGTCCAAGGTAGCCGGCGGCGGCTATTTGCTCCGCGGCGCTCGCAGAGGGCTCATGGGCTTAATACAGCAGCTCGAGGCGGGTGGGGTGAGTGCGGGGAGGGCAGTGGCGAGGCAAGGGCGCGGGGGATGGCTTTATCTCGCGGCGGTGAAGTCGTGGACATGGGGGCACTCTCGTGCATGTCCCCTCTCGCACGGGCTCGTGTCTCCCGGGCGTACACGTCATGCAGGAGGGAGGGCATTGATACGTCATAAACGTATCCCTAATTTCTGATGCTCCATGATGATATTTTGCCAATTGCTACATGTTTTCTCCCTTCTTTATGTCATTTTTATCGATTTTATGGACTAACCTATTAACAAGATGCCATAGAGCCAGTTCCCTGTTTTCTGGTGTTTTTTAGTTTCAGAAAAGTTGTTCCCGAAATATTCTCGAAATTGGAAAATTCGAAGCCCGGAAGTCCTATTTTCCCCGGAGGCATCTAGAAGATCAAAGAGGAGCCAGAGAGGGGCAGCAGGGGGGCCACACCATAGGGTGGCGCGCCCCCTGGCCACGCCAGCTATGGGTGTGGGCCCCCCCGGCCTCCACCGCCTTCGCCCTTTCGCCTATTTAATCCCCGCCGATGGAAAACCCTAAACACCTGATCAAAATCCCCGAAAAAGTTCCGCAGCCGCCATCACCGTCAACCCCAGATTAGGGGGTTCCGAAGCTGTTTCCGACACCCTGCCGGAGAGGAGATCATCATCGGAGGCCTCTTCATCACCATGCCTGCCTCTGGAGTGATGCGTGAGTAGTTCATCCTTGGACTACGGGTTCGTTGCTGTAGCTAGATAGATGTCTTCTCCTCATATGCCTCCATGTTTAGATCTCGTGAGCTGCCTATCATGATCAAGATTGATCTTATGTAATTCTTTGTGCTGTGTTTGCTGGGATCCGGTGAATATTGACCTTATGCTAAGTTGATTATAGTCTTAATTTGCATATGTTATTTGTGATCTTGCATGCTCTCCGTTGCTAGTGGTTATTCTGGCCAATGAGTTGCTAGTGACTCCAAGAGGGAGTATTTATGCTCGATAGTGGGTTCATGCCTCCTTGTTGCCTTGCTCGAGTGATAGAAACATGAAGGGGGAGGATGTGTTGTTGCCATTAGGGAGAAAACAACGGTGAGAGTGTCCGTGTGCATAATCATTGGTTACATTACACACTTTGTTTAATGCAATTATTTGTTGCTTGAAACTTAATACCTGAGGGGGTTCGGATGATAACCTGAGGGTGGATTATTAGTCATAGATGCAGATGGATGTCGGTCTATGTATCTTGTTGTAATGCCCACACTTAATAGCATAGTAATCTTCATTTCATATTGTGCACTATGGTGCAACCTCTATTTTTCAATTGCCCAGCTGTAATTTGTTCACCCAACATGTTATCTTTTATGGAGAGACACCACTAGTGAAACTACGGAACCCAGGTCCATTTTTCCACACTGTTAAACAAACCACAACAATTTCCCGCTCTCTTTACTTTCTGAAAGTATACACTATTTTCCACACTATACGTATAATCTTTGTTTTTAGCAAGACCGGCGAGATTGACAACCTCACTGTACCGTTGGGGCAAAGTATTTTGGTTGTGTTGTGTGCAGGTTCCACGTTGTTGCTGACACCGGTGATGCGCCAGCACCACCGTCAGTGGCATCAACCTTCCGAAGATTATCTTTCTTCTACTGGATTGATAACCCTGGTTCTTAACTAAGGGGAAAACTTCCTACCGCTGTGCTCATCACACCCTCCTCTTGGGGTATCCCAATGAGTGCAAGATCTGCACCATCAAGGAATTTTTTTGGTGCCGTTGCCGGGGAGAAGGAAGTCTTCTAGCAAGGGGAGTCTCTCACTCTCAATCTCTTTATTTTTTTTATTGTCTTGTTTTTATTTTTTCTTGTTTTTATTTCTCTATATCAAAAACACAAAAACATTAGTTTATTTCTCTATATCAAAAACACACAAAAAATAGTTTACTTCATAGATGTTATTTATTTGCTTGCTTTTATTCTGCTAAAATGAGTTCCTCTGAGAATACCAAGTTGTGTGACCTCACTAGTACAATCAACAATGATTTTATTTGCACACCTATTGCTCCACGTACTCCTGCTGCTGCTTTCTATGAGATTAAACCTGCTTTATTAAATCTTGTGATGAAAGAACAATTTTCTGGTATTGGTACTGTTGATGCTGCTGCTCACCTTAATAACTTTGTTGAACTATGTGAGATGCAAAAATATAAAGATGTAGATGGAGATATTATTAAACTGAAATTATTTCCTTTCTCTTTGAGGGGAAGAGCTAAAGAATGGTTGTTATCTTTGCCTAGAAATAGTATTGATTCATGGACTAAGTGTAAAGATGCTTTCATTGGAAAATATTATCCTCCTGCTAAGTTATATCATTGAGAAGTGACATAATGAATTTTAAGAAATTTGATAATGAACATGTTGCTAAAGCTTGGGAAAGAATGAAAACTATGGTGAAGAATTTTCCCACTCATGGACTGACTACTTGGATGATTATACAAACTTTTTATGCAGGGCTGAATTTTTCCTCAAGGAACCTATTGGATTCAGCTGCTGGAGGTACCTTTATGTCCATCACTTTGGGCAATGCAACAAAGCTTCTTGATGATATGATGATAAATTATTCAGAGTGGCACACTGAGAGAGCTCCACAAGGTAAGAAGGCAAATTATGTTAAGGAAACCTCCTCTTTAAGTGAAAGGCTTGATGCTATTATGTCTATGCTTGTTAATGGTAAAACTCAAGACTTTATTAGAAATAAGAATTTTAACAACAATGCTTATAGAAATAATTTTGGTCGAAACAATTATAAGCCCTATCCTCCTAATAATGGTTATGGTAATTCTTATGGCAACTCCTACAATTATAATAAAAGCTCTACCTCTGATCTTGAAAACATGCTTAAAGAATTTATTAGCACACAGACTGCTTTTAATAAATCTGTTGAGAAAAGCTTGGTAAAATATATGTTCTTGCCTCTAAAGTAGATAGCCTTGCTACCGATGTTGATTTTCTAAAACTAAAGGTTTTTTGACAAGATGTTAAACAAAATAAAACTTTGAATGCCATTCAAGTTCAAATAGATAATAATGTTAGATTGATGGCTGAATTACGTGCTAGGTGGGAAAGAGAAGAAGAACTAGCTAAAAAGAATAATATTGCTAGAGTTTGCACTATCTCAACCACTAGTAAAACTGAAGTTCCAAGTGCTAGTAAACCTCCTACTATCAATGGTAAAGTATTTGGTGTTAATAAAGTCCCTACTCCGTTGGTGAAACGTGCTAAATTGCCTCAAACTGCTGAAACTACTCCTGATAAAAGTGCTAATTTTTTTAGAGATGTGAGAGGTAATAGTTCCATTACTTTTGATGATAATAATATTGATTTTGATTATTGCAACATCTCTGAAGTTATTATGTTTCTACAAAATCTTGCTAGAAGTCCCAATGCTAGTGCCATGAATATGGCCTTTACTAAACATATTACCAATGCTCTCATGAAAGTTAGGGAACAAAAGTTGAAACTTGAGACATCTATCCCTAGAAAATTAGATGATGGTTGGTAGCCTATCATTAAGATAAAAGTAAATGATTTTGATTGCAATGCTTTGTGTGATCTTGGTGCTAGTATCTCTGTTATGCCTCAAAAGCTTTATAATATGCTTGATTTGCCACCGTTGGAACACTATTATTTGGATGTTCATCTTGCTAATAATGCTAAGAAGAAACCTCTTGGTAGAATTGATGATGTTCTTATTATGGTTAATAATAACCTTGCCCCTGTTGATTTTGTTGTTATGAATATTGAATGCAATGCTTCTACGCGGATGACGACTTGCTCGTTGCATCTCAATATAGGTCAGTACGACTTGCTAAACTCTTTAGCCATGTCTGTGAACGTTGGAATGACATCGCCATGCCCATGAAAAGTGGAACCGAGTCATCAGCCAACACTCACATTAGTCTAGGGTGTGTGTCCGGCACAATCTTAATGACCAAGGACAATTTAGTATGAACAACATGAATACATAGTTCCACAATCGAATCACATATTCAACGCCATATATCAGATGTTCAAAACAAGGACAACTTAATAACTTTATGAATACATTGGGAATTACATCATGCATTATTGCCTCTAGGGCATATTCCCAGCAGTCTCCCACTTTCACTAGAGTCAATCATCTCGACATCATATGCCTAGGCATCGAACGCCCATACCTCTCATGTGCGCCTCATGCTTTGGTTGTGGTAGCGCCTTTGTTAACGGAACTGCAATGTTTGCATCCGTGTGTACTTTGCATAACTTGATATCACCTTGTTCGACAAACTGGCGAATGAGGTGGTAACGCATGAGTATATGTTTGTTCTTATGGTATTGTCTAGGTTCCTTGGCTTGTGCGATTGCACCATTGTTGTCACAATATACGTCCAATAGATTGGACGCGCCCGGAACCACACCAAGATCCATCAGGAGGTTCCTGATCCAAACATCTTCCTTTGCAGCCTCCGAGGCAGCAATATACTCAGCCTCTGTCGTAGATGCAGACACGGTATCTTTCTTGGAACTCTTCTAGCTCACAGCCCCTTCGTTCATTACGAACACATATCCAGATTGCGAACGAGAATCATGTGAGTCGGTGAGATAACTTGCATCCGTGTAACCCTTTACACCGAATTCCTCATCACCTCCATAAACTAGGAACATTTCCTTAGTCCTTCTCAAGTACTTAAGGATGTTTTTAACCGCTGCCCAGTGGGCTTCGCCAGGGTCAGCCTGGTATCTTCTCGTTACACTTAGAGCATAGGAAACATCTGGCCTAGTACAAATCATGGCATACATGATGGATCCGATTGCCGAAGCATACAGGATCACACTCATACGACTTCGCTCATCAGTCGTTGAAGGACACCGAGTCTTGCTAAGTTTTACGCCATGGGACATCGGTAATAACCCTTCTTGGACTCTTCCATTTTGAATTTCTTCAAAACTTTGTCCAGATATGTACTCTGACTCAATCCAATGAGCCGCCTTGATCTATCTCTATAGATCCTGATTCCTAGTATCTAAGTCGCCTCACCCAAATCCTGCATTGAGAAACTCCTTTCCAATGATTATTTGGTTTCTTGCAACATCATGACATCATTTCTCATCAGTAATATGTCATCCACATATAAGATTAGAAATTTTACTTTTCTCCCACTAAACTTCTTGTATAAACAAGAATCATGATCGCTCTTGATGAAGCCAAACAATTTAACTACTTCATCAAAGCGAATGTTCCAACTCCTAGATGCTTGCTTCAACCCATAAATGGATTTCTGAAGTTTGCATACCTTGTCAGCGTTAGCCTGATCGACAAAACCTTCGGTTTGTATCATATACACGTCCTCAGTTAAATTTCCATTAAGGAAAGCCATCTTGACATCCATCTGCCATATCTCATAGTCGAAATAGGCTGCTATGGCTAACATGATCCGAACTGACTTAAGCATCGCTATAGGCGAGAAGGTCTCGTCATAGTCAACTCTTTGAACCTGTCGAAACCCCTTCGCGATAAGTCGTGCTTTATAGACGGAAATATTTCCATCCATATCAGTTTTCTTCTTAAAGACCCATTTGCACTCGACGGGTCTTGCACCGCCAGGCAGATCAACCAAATTCCAAACTTGGTTTTCATCCATGGAATTTAACTCGAACCTCATGGCTCCAAGCCACGACTCGGAATCAGATCCCACCATCGCTTCCGAATAAGTTGCCGGCTCATTACTGTCTAACAGTAAAACGGCACGAGCATTTTGTAATCTGGCAGATCTCCGTGGTTCAGGTGCTGTTACCGGCATATGTACCACAACCGGCTCAGCCTCCAAGGCCCTTGCCGACTCGCCCCTAGCCGGTTCCTCTCGAATTTCTTCAAGTTGCACTGTGCTCCCACTGGACTCTCCGATTGAGAAACTCTTTCTCAAGGAAGACACCGTTCCGAGCGATAAACACTTTGCCCTCTTCTCGGTTGTAGAAGTAGTACCCCAAGGTTTCCCTCAGATACCTCACGAAAATACACTTATCCGACTTGGGTGTGAGCTTGTCCGACTGAAGTCGCTTGACAAATGCTTAACAGCCCCAAATCTTAAGAAAAGACTGCCAGTCCAAATCTCATGCAGTGTTTTCTCTACTAAATTTGATGGTACTCTGTTTAGTGTGAACGCCATAGTTTCTAGACAATAACCCCAAAATGATAAAGATAGATCTGTCCGACTCATCATTGATCGTACCATGTCCAACAAGGTCTGATTTCTCCGTTCTGATACACCGTTCCTGTGCGGTGTACCCGGCGGAGTGAGTTGAGAAACTATTCCACAACTCTTTAGATGTTCATCAAACTCATGGCTCATTTACTCGCCTCCATGGTCCGACTGTAGAAACTTTATTTTCTTGTTGAGTTGATTTTGTACCTCACTCTGGAATTCCTTGAATTTCTCAAAGACTTCCGACTTGTGTTTCATTAAATAGATATATCCATACCTACTCAAATCATCAGTGAAGGTAATGAAGTACTCATAACCACCTCTAGCTATCGTGCTCATTGGACCACATACATCACTATGTATCAGTTCCAACAAGTCGGATGCCCTTTCACAACTCCTTGAAAAAGGTGTCTTGGTCATTTTGCCGAGTAGGCATGATTCGGATGTCTCGAATGACTCTAATTCGAACGAAGTTAGAAGTCCATCATCATGGAGATTTTTCATGTGCTTCCAACTTATATGACCAAGCCGACAGTGCCAAAATTAAGTCATATTTAGATCATTTGGTTTCAATCTTTTCACATTTATGTTATAGACCGATTCATTATCAAGATTCAAAATAAATAACCCGTCCTAAACGGGTGCAAAGCCATGAAACATATCTTTCAAATATAAAGAACAACCATTATTCTTAATATTCGACTCATAACCTTGTCTCATCAAACATGAGGCTGAAATAATGTTTCGACTAAGCACTGGAACATAATAACAACTATTCAGCTCCATTAAAAATCCTGAAGGTAAATGAAGTTGCATCGTGCCGACTTCCAACGCAGCGACTCTCGCCTTGTTGCCGACCCGAATATCAACCTCTCCTCTCGCCACGCTCCTAGTTGTTACCAGTCCCTGCAACGAGTTGCATATGTGAATAACTGATCTGGTATCATATACCCAAGAACTGTTAGATGCATCAGCAAGATAATTGCCTATTGTAACATCCCAAGTATGAAAACACCCCTAGCATGTTTTTTTTTTGTTTAATTATAGTTTTGCATCATGTCATCATACTCATTTCATCATTGCATTTGTTTCCTTCTTGTTTGCATCTGTTTTTATTTGTTTTCACAATTGAATTTCAAACATTAATCAAATGTGTTGTTTCATACTTGTTATGTCACAATTTTCCAAATAAAAAGTTCAAATAAAACATCCATTTGTTTTCATTAATAATTAAAAGCTCAAACTATTGAATTGTTCTTGTTAATGTTTCACTTAATTCAAATTGCATTCAAAGTCAATTACAAACAGCAACCATTGTTGAAATTATGAAAATTGCAAAACAAAGCAATCACTTGTTTCACAATAAATTTGAATTTAAAACTTCTAAGTGGCTTAAATCAAAATTAGTCAATTATTATTGATTTCAATCAAAATTTCAAACAAACTTCAAACCTACGACATATTTAAAATTTTTGGAAAACCACAGTGGGTACTTGATGCTATTACAAAACTTAATCAATAAAAAAATTGTCCCAAAAATTTTGCTAAACCCTAACACCATTTGTTTTTCTCTCTTTTCCCAAATCTGCAAAAAAAAATTAATAAAGAGAAAAGAATAAAGAAAATAGGAGGGGGAATAGGGCATGCAGCCCAATTGGGCCAGCCCAAGTGGCCCCTAGGCCTACTACCCCTCACCGTTGTCTTCTTCCTCCTGTACGACCTCCATCCATGGTGTCCACGTAGCGGTTGCAGAGAAGGACGGCCGATCCGAGCCCCTCCTCACCTCTATAAGCCCTACCTCGAGCTTCCCCGTGTACCCTAGCCTCCCCACCCTTTTTCTCCCTCGACGCCGCCGTCTCCTCCTCTCTCGCTGCTCCGCCCCTCCCCTCTGAATCTTCCACCGAGAGCAGTCACCGCCGCCTCCCTCTCCGGCTAGTCGCCGCCGCCACGGTGCCCTAGCGGCCGTGCTAGGGCCGGGAATGGAAAGGGCCCGATTTCCTCTACCTCGCCGTGCCCTCGGCTTCCCCCGAGGATCACCGGAACTCCGCCGCCGTCCACCGTTTCCGCCACCGTCGTCCTCACCGTCTGCACCGCCCCGTCCCCTTCCTCTCCCTCGGTGAGCCGCCCTCCTTCCCTCTACTCTCCCTTCCCTCTCCTCCGTTCCCTCGGCCACGCAGCAGCCGCACACCGGCCACCGCTCGAGCGCCGCACGCACACACAGCAGCGTCGAGCACCAGCGGCCATGGCTCTGTCGCTCGCTGTCCGCTACCGAGCTGCAGAGAAGTTTCAGTCCCGGAACCTGAACCTGCAACAGAGAAAAGTTCAGTTAAAAACTTACCTGACGAAAACTGCACCTTATCCACCCGAGTCCGCCTGTTCTGTCACGAACTCGAGCCAGCCCATCTGGTACAGCGACCGTGCGCGCAAGCGTGCGCTCCCGGGATCGAATCCCGCGGGAGGCAATTGCCTCCCCAATTTTTTCCTTCCACGCGCACCCGCGGGGGCCCGCGCGTCATTGACCCTTTAGGCCACATCACCCCCTAGCCACTCCACCTGGGCGCCACGCAGGCCTGGCCCGCTGGCAGTGGCCCATTCTGGGTCACTGCGCGGTGCATTTAAGTTTTCTGCCTTTTTCTTTTAATTCCAGTCCAGTAATTTTCACAGTTTAGTCCCTAGAATTAAAACCCTAATAACTTTTATTTCACAAACCCAAATAATAAAAATAAAATATGTACACTGCATCAAATTTAATTATCTATCTATTTATAACATTTGTTTTCTGTTTTGAATAATTCAAGTGCACCCAAATTTCAAATTCAAACAATTCATTTGAAATTTGATAAAATCCATAACTAAATCATACTTAATTCAAATAACACAAATAAAATATGTTTTCCATGTCAAATTGAACCACCTAACCAAATATAAATTTTGTTTCATGATTTGAATAATTAAAATTGCCTAAATAATTTAAACCTTGTTTAATTCATTTAAAATTGCTAAATTCATAACTTGCTCAATTTAAATTATTTTTGAACATGTAAAATATGTTTTCAAACCAGAAAAACATAATCTTTTCAAATATGAATTTTGTTTAATGTTTTGAACAAATAAAAAATTCAATTAATATTAATAATTGAATTAAATTCATTTAAATCTTGTTAACTTGTTTAATTCATAAGTAATTCATTCTATTTCCTTTTCCAATAATTGAAACATGTATTCCAACTAAAATTTGGTGTTCTATTCAAATATGAACTTTGTTAGCTATTTTGAACAATTTAAATTGGTGAAAACAACAAATGCTTGTGTAACACCTTTAAGGAACCAAAATTCCATAACTTAGTAAATAAAATTCCAAATTTGTTAAACCTTATTTCAACTTGTTTCTATTGTTGTTATTTTTCTGTTTTCATCATCCATGAATCATGCTAATCCACTTTCACCTGTTGATTAGTTGTAAAACAATTATTTCAACCTAAATGCATGGGCTTTTCATATGCAACTCAACTTGCATGTGGGTCCATTTAAATTGTGTTACCATGTCAACTAGTTTATTTTTGATGCATCAATTAAATGGTCATGCATCATCCCATGATTGTGCACTATGCCATGTTATTGATTGTTTGTTCTCTGCATTGTTTGTTTGCTTCTTCTCGAATAGACGACGACGTTGAGACCGACGATCTTACGACACCCCTTCTGAGGATTTAGCTCAGTACCAGGCTACTGAGTTTGCAGGCAAGTATTCACTCACATGAACCATCGTGTTCCTTTCAACATTGGATACCGATACTTTCCGTTGCCTATTCTGCTAGCCTATGTATCGATGCTTGTTCTCCGAACCTACCACATGATACCCTGAACCCTGATATTGCCTCACCTCCACACCTATAACCCCATTGATTGTTGCCCGTGTCTTACTAGCATGCTTAGGGTTGTTTTTGCTCGAGTCTGCTGTCAGTTACTTTCTGTTATCTTATTTTATTACGTTCTGGGGCTCGATGTTAAACAATCAACCTGTTAATGCTTGGGTAATAATAATTGCTCATAAGGCACCGGTAGGAGGCCCGGCGTGGTTTTGAGGCCTGCTAGTGTCGACCCTAATTAGGAAAAGGGTCTTGTCTACTGATCCATGATGAGCGTGCTCACCGCATCCGGGTGGTAGTATGGAACTCCCCTCGACTTTGATCTGATCCGCAGTTTGTCCTAAGAGCCACACTTAGTTCCAGTGTTCCATTTGGCTCATACGCATGAATGGGTCGCTCCCATGGTTACTGATGATGATGATGACGCACACATATAGGGCGAGGCCTGTATTGCCGGGGTGTTGCGTCCTGCGGGAGTTTTGCACACTTGCGCTGAGTACTCGGCTGCGTGGCTGGGACCTTATAGCTCCGTGGCTCTTAGGACAGGCTGTAGAGATGGTTCGAGTCGTGTCAAGCCAACCTGAGTTTTAGTTGGTGGCTTGAGTGTGTACGGGTACTGGAGCACACCCTGCAGGGATAAATCTTCTCGAGAAGCCGTGTTGTCCGCGGTTATGTGACGACTTGGTGAAAGTACTTGCTAACAAGTACTCAGACAACTTACACTTAACTATAATAACTTGACTAGTAATAGGTTTACTGACACAATAACCTGAACCATCATTAATCCAACTGTGTGAGTTATCCTCGGATTGCTTCTTTGGATAAGGGGCGAGATCCAGGATGGGTTTGTTTGGAGTTAGTTGTAGTTGGTTACGATACGTTATATCATCTCCTTTCTGTTAGCCGGAGGTTGTAGTTTCTGTAGTTGGTTAGTGCAGCCAGCTGCCGCATCTGTTGTATCACCCTTTCTTCTGTTGAACCCAGAGCATATGTGCTTGGTGTTGACGGGTTACACTTTGGTGAACTGCGAGTCTTGCTTGCCAGTACGTTTATGTACTGAACCCTTTGGGGCTGTGGTTTCCGCAGACCATGATTCCGAGGATCCCCATGGTGGCTACTACGTGGAGTTTGACGAGGCTGCCGACGAGTAGATAGCGGACCCGGGCAGGATCCGAGACTACGTGGATGGGCTCCGTCTTTTCATTTCCGGCTTCTTAAGCCTATTTGGGTTTTGTCTGTACTCAGACCTGTTGAATGCTTCCGCTGTGATGTAATGATGATATGTTGGGACATGTGTCCTCTTGATGATTGTATTTGCTATCTCTGCTCTAGTGAGAGCCTTTTGCAACTTATTTCCATCTTTTGTGTCTTAGAGATATGTTGTGCTATCATTCTGTTAAACGCCGTTGATGTACCATGTGTGTATGGTATGAAGTACGTCAATGGTAGTATCCTGATTTCTATGGGATGGTTTACGTAGACGATGAACAGATAGGGGTTGGTTGTCACACATACGTGTGTTGGCCTACTCGTAAGAGATGCGGGTGCCGGTAAGCCCCGTAATCCAATCCACTACTGTTCAACGGAACTGCAAGTATCCTCTAGAAGTCCGGGTGCGACAAATGGTATCAGAGACTGTCTGCCTGTAGGATCCCTTTTACTGGTCGCAGTTGAGTCTAGAAACTATTTTGTAGCTATATAGGAAAAATGAAACGTGAGAGTAGGAATTCTGTTCTTTTTCTTCTTTCCCCACCCACCCTCCCTTTTCTGGTAAGGAAGTGCAACGTTGTTTTTCTCTTCTTATCTAAACTTTCAAGTTAGGATTTCACGTATCCTGGTTTCTCTAGGATGGTTATATCTACTAGACCATAGGAATGGAGGTGGTTGTGACATGATTTAATGTTGCCTACTCACGATTGAGAACGGAGGCGTGTAAGCCCCGGAAGCAGATCCTCTATTCCTTAAGTAGTAGATATTGATCCTTTAGAAGCCCGGATGGGTTTTTCTCCGTAGTACCTCAGGTGTTTGTGGTCTCCTGTTTCCCAGTTGTTGCTTCGATATTGTCGTTCATAAATCTTCTCTTCCGTTGTAACAACTTATTTGTTGATCCGTTGTTAACCTCCATCCTTGTTCTATGCTGTCGACTTACCGTCTGAAGTAATCCTTTTAAGCACTTATATTGGATTTTGTTGTCCGGTTGGTGTGTTAATCTTGGTATCCTCTTCAGGATGGAAAGTGGTGACGAAGAACCCACACTGCCACCTGAGATGGGGAAAGTGCTGTCTCAGATGACACAAGTTATAAAGCAGATGCAGCAGAACCAAGACCTTGGGAGTAATGGCAACACCCGGGTGTCTATTCGGGAGTTCCTTAAGCTCAATCCGCGCATGTTTGATAACTCCTCCGAGCCATTGGATGCTGATGACTGGCTCCGTGAAATGAACCGCACTCTTATGGTAGCTCATGTGGCTGACGAGGACCATGTTCCTTACGTGACCTACCTTCTCCGTGGACAATCCATGTCTTGGTGGGAGAACTTCCAAGAAATGAGAGGTCCTAGTGTGGCAATCACATGGGAGGATTTCAAGCAAGCCTTCGTGCGCCATCACATTCCCGATGGGCTCATGGAGAAAATGCGTGAGGAATTCTATTCTTTCACACAAGGCAATCTGGACGTTCTCGAATACCAAAGAGAGTTCAATCGTCTGGCTCGCTACGCCGGAGATGAGATCTCCACGGAAGCGAGAAAGATGGCAAAGTTCCGCAGGGGTCTCAACCCGGAACTCAAGTATGCTCTCACCAACGTCAAGGCCAAGAATTTTGAGGACCTCATCAACATTGCTCTAAATGAAGAGCATGGGCGCAAGTTGGTTGAGGAATCTCGTAAGCACTCTCGTGAACAGGCTAATCTCTCAAAAGCTATCATGCCTCCACAAAAACGAAGAGTTTGGGTTCCATATACCACTCCAACACCGCCCATCTGCTTGCCAAGCCCGACACGATTTCTTGCCCTCCCTCCCACCCCAGTGGTATCTTTAGGAGGTGCTCCATCTCAGCCAAGTCCAACAGCTCCTCGTTCTGCTAGTACATGCTTCAAGTGCGGTCTACCAGGACACTACTCCTACAAGTGCCCTCAGAACAAGCTACCATCACTACCTATCCCTAAGGTCAATCATGTGGTGGTACACACTTCTTCGCCTAGGCCCCGCAACAGGAACAAGTCTGTCTTGAGAACTGTGAGGGTGAACCATGTCAAGGCCCAGGGAGCAGAAGAATCTATAGAGGTTGTAATGGGCACACTTTTTGTGAACTCATTTCGTGCTAAAGTCTTGTTCGATTCTGGTGCTTCACACTCTTTCATCTCTCAATGCTTTGCAAACACCAGTGGAATCAACTTCGAACAGTTGTCTATCCCTCTCCTAGTGAAATCATCGGGATCTAGCTGGCAAAGCAATAAAGTTAGCCAGAACATCGAGATCACAATTGGAAACCTTCCATTCCAGGCATCTCTGATAGCTCTCCACTCTTCAGATATTGATGTCATTCTGGGGATGGATTGGCTGGTAGCCAACAAAGCAGTCATTGATTGTCCTGCTAAGTCTGTCAAAATCACACACCCTTCTGGCCAGATAGTCTACTTCCATGCTGAAAATCCAGTTGTTCAACTCTACACTCTCAATGCAAATCCTCTACCATCTATTGAAACTATTCCGGTGGTTTGCGAATTCCCTGATGTCTTTCCAGAAGAATTGCCAGGAATGCCTCCTGACAGAGCAGTTGAGTTTGTGATCGAACTTGAACCAGGTACTGCTCCAATCTCTAAGCATCCATACAAGATAGCTCCTCCTGAACTGAAGTTGTTGAAGGAGCAAATCGATATGTACATGGAAAAAGGTTACATTCAACCTAGTTCCTCGGCTTGGGGTTGCCCAACTCTGTTCGTTGCGAAGAAGGATCAAACAAAGAGACTCGTTGTTGACTATCGTCCTCTTAACGAGAAAACCATCAAAAACAAGTATCTAATTCCTCGTATCGATGATCTTTTTGATCAACTTGCTGGAGCCTCAATATTCTCCAAGCTGGACTTGAGAATGGGTTACCATCAAATAAAGATCAGAAAGGAAGATATTCCGAAGACAGCTTTCACCACTCGCTACGGTCTATATGAATACACCGTCATGTCCTTTGGTCTCACCAATGCACCGGCGACCTTCTCTCGACTCATGAATTCTGTCTTCCATGAATACCTCGACAAGTTCGTTGTGGTATATCTTGATGATATTCTTGTCTACTCAAAATCCGAGGAAGAGCATGGAGAACATCTTCGTCTCACTCTCATGAAACTTCACGAGCATCGTCTATATGCCAAATTCTCCAAATGTGAGTTCTGGATTCCAGAAGTTGCTTACCTTGGTCATGTCATCTCTGCCAAGGGCATAGCCATTGATCCAGAAAAGGTTAGAGCAATTGTTGATTGGAAACCTCCTAAGACGGTGAAGCAAGTCAGAAGTTTTCTTGGTTTGGCTAGCTATTGCCGTCGTTTCGTACAAAACTTCTCCAAGATTGCCAAACCTATCACTGATCTCACAAAGAAGGACAAGAAGTTCGTTTGGTCTCCACAATGTGATGAAAGTTTCAATCTCCTGAAGACTAAACTCACTTCTACACCAGTTCTGGTTGGCCCAGATACTACCAAACCCTTCCAGATTTTCTGTGATGCTTCTCTCCAAGGTCTAGGTGCAGTTCTTATGCAAGAACGTCAAGTTGTGGCTTATGCTTCACGTCAGTTGAATGCACATGAGCTCAATTATCCCACACATGACCTTGAACTTGCAGCAGTTGTGTTTGCCCTCAAGAAATGGAGGCAATACTTGTTGGGTAATCGAACTGAAATCTTTTCTGATCATAAGAGTCTGAAATACATCTTCACTCAACCAGATCTAAACCTCAGGAAAAGGAGATGGATTGAAAAGATCAAAGACTTCGATCTTACCATTTCTTACACTCCAGGCAAGGCTAATGTTATGGCCGATGCTCTCAATCGGAAGTCGTATTGCAATAATATCATGATCATGGAAAGCCAACCTCCACTTCATGAAGAATTCCAGAAGCTCAACCTTGGTCTTGTTCCTCAAGGTTATCTTGCGAACTTGACAGCCAGTCCAACTCTCGAGGACAAGATTCGTTCTGAAAAACTTCGTGATGCTGAGATCAAGAAGATCGCAAATAACATCAAAGCAGGCAATGTGAAGTATGAGTGCTTCTCAATTGATGACAAGGGAACTGTGTTCTTCGAAGGACGCATTGCAGTTCCTCAAATTCAAAGTCTCAAAGATGTTATTCTCAAGGAGGCTCATGAAACTCCTCTCTCAATACACCCTGGAAGTACAAAGATGTACCAGGATCTCAAGACGCTGTATTGGTGGTCTGGCATGAAACGTGAAATTTCTCAATACGTTTCTGAATGCGACGTTTGTCAACGTGTTAAGGCAGTTCATCAGAAAACAGCCGGACTTCTCCAACCTCTCAAAATCCCTGAGTGGAAGTGGGACATGATTGAAATGGACTTCGTCACTGGTTTTCCAAAGTCCAAGAAGGGCAACGATGCAATCTTCGTTGTTATTGATCGTCTCACTAAGGTAGCTCATTTCTTTGCTGTCAAAGAAACAATCTCAGCTAGCCAGTTAGCAGAACTCTACACAACAAAGATCGTTCCTCTTCATGGTGTTCCTTTGGAAATAAGCTCAGATCGTGGAAGCATATTCACTTCTCATTTCTGAAAAAGCTTTCAAGAAGCATTGGGTACCAAACTTTTGTTCAGCACAGCTTATCACCCTCAGTCTCAAGGGCAAGTCGAAAGAGTCAATCAGATTCTCGAGGATATGCTCAGAGCATGTGGTCTCTCCTTTGGCATGAAATGGGAGGATTGCCTTCCATATGCTGAATTCTCCTACAACAACAGCTTCCAGGCAAGCCTAGGCATGGCACCATTTGAAGCTCTCTATGGCCGCAGATGCAGGAGTCCAATCAATTGGTCTGGAGCTGGTGAACGTTCACTTTTAGGCCCTGACATTGTTAAGGAAGCCGAAGATAAAGTTCGCATCATTCGTGACAATCTCAAGATTGCCCAGTCTCGTCAGAAAAGCTACTATGACAGCAAGCACAGGGATATGATCTACGCACCTGGTGACAAGGCATATCTCCGTGTAACTCCCCTCAGAGGCACTCATCGTTTTGGTGTGAAAGGAAAGCTAGCACCGAGATACATTGGTCCTTTCAACATTCTCTCAAGGCGTGCGGAAAATGCCTATCGTCTTGAACTTCCAGAAAAACTATCCAAGGTGCACAATGTGTTTCACGTGTCACAGCTCAAGAGGTGTTTCAAAGATCCAGATCGTGCAGTTGATCATGATTCCATTGAACTGCAAGAAGATCTATCTTATGAGGAGCACCCTGTTCGTATTCTCGATGAGACCGAGCGTAAGACTCGCAACAAGAGCACCAAGTTCTTGAAGGTGCAGTGGTCGCATCATTCCGATAAATAGGCAACGTGGGAGACTGAAGAGGATCTTCGCAAGAAGTATTCGGACCTTTTCCTTTCTCAGTAGGAATCTCGGGGCGCGATTCCTTCAAGGGGGGGGCGTTTTGTAACATCCCAAGTATGAAAACACCCCTAGCATGTTTTTTTTTGTTTAATTATAGTTTTGCATCATGTCATCATACTCATTTCATCATTGCATTTGTTTCCTTCTTGTTTGCATCTGTTTTTATTTGTTTTCACAATTGAATTTCAAACATTAATCAAATGTGTTGTTTCATACTTGTTATGTCACAATTTTCCAAATAAAAAGTTCAAATAAAACATCCATTTGTTTCCATTAAGAATTAAAAGCTCAAACTATTGAATTGTTCTTGTTAATGTTTCACTTAATTCAAATTGCATTCAAAGTCAATTACAAACAGCAACCATTGTTGAAATTATGAAAATTGCAAAACAAAGCAATCACTTGTTTCACAATAAATTTGAATTTAAAACTTCTAAGTGGCTTAAATCAAAATTAGTCAATTATTATTGATTTCAATCAAAATTTCAAACAAACTTCAAACCTACAACATATTTAATTTTTTTGGAAAACCACAGTGGGTACTTGATGCTATTACAAAACTTAATCAATAAAAAAATTGTCCCAAAAATTTTGCTAAACCCTAACACCATTTGTTTTTCTCTCTTTTCCCAAATCTGCAAAAAAAATTTAATAAACAGAAAAGAATAAAGAAAATAGGAGGGGGAATAGGGCATGCAGCCCAATTGGGCCAGCCCAAGTGGCCCCTAGGCCTTCTACCCCTCACCGTTGTCTTCTTCCTCCTGTACGACCTCCATCCATGGTGTCCACGTAGCGGTTGCAGAGAAGGACGGCCGATCCGAGCCCCTCCTGACCTCTATAAGCCCTACCTCGAGCTTCCCCGTGTACCCTAGCCTCCCCACCCTTTTTCTCCCTCGACGCCGCCGTCTCCTCCTCTCTCGCTGCTCCGCCCCTCCCCTCTGAATCCTCCACCGAGAGCAGTCACCGCCGCCTCCCTCTCCGGCTAGTCGCCGCCGCCACGGTGCCCTAGCGGCCGTGCTAGGGCCGGGAATGGAAAGGGCCCGATTTCCTCTACCTCGCCGTGCCCTCAGCTTCCCCCGAGGATCACCGGAACTCCGCCGCCGTCCACCGTTTCCGCCACCGTCGTCCTCACCGTCTGCACCGCCCCGTCCCCTTCCTCTCCCTCGGTGAGCCGCCCTCCTTCCCTCTACTCTCCCTTCCCTCTCCTCCGTTCCCTCGGCCACGCAGCAGCCGCACACCGGCCACCGCTCGAGCGCCGCACGCACACACAGCAACGTCGAGCACCAGCGGCCATGGCTCTGTAGCTCGCTGTCCGCTACCGAGTTGCAGAGAAGTTTCAGTCCCATAACCTGAACCTGCAACAGAGAAAAGTTCAGTTAAAAACTTACCTGACGAAAACTGCACCTTATCCACCCGAGTCCGCCTGTTCTGTCACGAACTCGAGCCAGCCCATCTGGTACAGCGACCGTGCGCGCAAGCGTGCGCTCCCGGGATCGAATCCCGCGGGAGGCAATTGCCTCCCCAATTTTTTCCTTCCACGCGCACCCGCGGGGGCCCGCGCGTCATTGACCCTTTAGGCCACATCACCCCTAGCCACTCCACCTGGGCGCCACGCAGGCCTGGCCCGCTGGCAGTGGCCCATTCTGGGTCACTGCGAGGTGCATTTAAGTTTTCTGCCTTTTTCTTTTAATTCCAGTCCAGTAATTTTCACAGTTTAGTCCCTAGAATTAAAACCCTAATAAATTTTATTTCACGAACCCAAATAATAAAAATAAAATATGTACACTGCACCAAATTTAATTATCTATCTATTTATAACATTTGTTTTCTGTTTTGAATAATTCAAATGCACCCAAATTTCAAATTCAAACAATTCATTTGAAATTTGATAAAATCCATAACTAAATCATACTTAATTCAAATAACACAAATAAAATATGTTTTCCATGTCAAATTGAACCACCTAACCAAATATAAATTTTGTTTCATGATTTGAATAATTAAAATTGCCTAAATAATTTAAAACTTGTTTAATTCATTTAAAATTGCTAAATTCATAACTTGCTCAATTTAAATTATTTTTGAACATGTAAAATATGGTTTCAAACCAGAAAAACATAATCTTTTCAAATATGAATTTTGTTTAATGTTTTGAACAAATAAAAAATTCAATTAAATATTAATAATTGAATTAAATTCATTTAAATCTTGTTAACTTGTTTAATTCATAAGTAATTCATTCTATTTCCTTTTCCAATAATTGAAACATGTATTCCAACTAAAATTTGGTGTTCTATTCAAATATGAACTTTGTTAGCTATTTTGAACAATGTAAATTGGCGAAAACAACAAATGCTTCTAAAACACCTTTAAGGAACCAAAATTCCATAACTTAGTAAATAAAATTCCAAATTTGTTAAACCTTATTTCAACTTGTTTCTATTGTTGTTATTTTTCTGTTTTCATCATCCATGCATCATACTAATCCACTTTCACCTGTTGATTAGTTGTAAAACAATTATTTCAAACTAAATGCATGGGCTTTTCATATGCAACTCAACTTGCATGTGGGTCCATTTAAATTGTGTTACCATGTCAACTAGTTTATTTTTGATGCATCAATTAAATGGTCATGCATCATCCCATGATTGTGCACTATGCCATGTTATTGATTGTTTGTTCTCTGCGTTGTTTGTTTGCTTCTTCTCGAATATACGACGACGTTGAGACCGACGATCTTACGACACCCCTTCTGAGGATTTAGCTCAGTACCAGGCTACTGAGTTTGCAGGCAAGTATTCACTCACATGAACCATCGTGTTCCTTTCAACATTGGATACCGATACTTTCCGTTGCCTATTCTGCTAGCCTATGTATCGATGCTTGTTCTCCGAACCTACCACATGATACCCTGAACCCTGATATTGCCTCACCTCCACACCTATAACCCCATTGATTGTTGCCCGTGTCTTACTAGCATGCTTAGGGTTGTTTTTGCTCGAGTCTGCTGTCAGTTACTTTCTGTTATCATATTTTATTATGTTCTAGGGCTCGATGTTAAACAATCAACCTGTTAATGCTTGGGTAATAATAATTGCTGATAAGGCACCGGCAGGAGGCCCGGCGTTGTTTTGAGGCCTGCTAGTGTCGACCCTAATTAGGAAAAGAGTCTTGTCTACTGATCCATGATGAGCGTGCTCACCGCATCCGGGTGGTAGTATGGAACCCCCCTCGACTTTGATCTGATCCGCAGTTTGTCCGAAGAGCCACACTTAGTTCCGGTGTTCCATTTGGCTCATACGCATGAATGGGTCGCTCCCATGGTTACTGATGATGATGATGACGCACACATATAGGGCGAGGCCTGTATTGCCGGGGTGTTGCGTCCTGCGGGAGTTTTGCACACTTGCGCTGAGTACTCGGCTGCGTGGCTGGGACCTTATAGCTCCGTGGCTCCTAGGACAGGCTGTAGAGATGGTTCGAGTCGTGTAAAGCCAACCTGAGTTTTAGTTGGTGGCTTGAGTGTGTACGGGTACTGGAGCACACCCTGCAGGGATAAATCTTCTCGAGAAGCCGTGTTGTCCGCGGTTATGTGACGACTTGGTGAAAGTACTGGCTAACAAGTACTCAGACAACTTACACCTAACTATAATAACTTGACTAGTAATAGGTTTACTGACACAATAACCTGAACCATCATTAATCCAACTGTGTGAGTTATCCTCGGATTGCTTCTTTGGATAAGGGGCGAGATCCAGGATGGGTTTGTTTGGAGTTAGTTGTAGTTGGTTACGGTACGTTATCTCATCTCCTTTCTTTTAGCCGGAGGTTGTAGTTTCTGTAGTTGGTTAGTGCAGCCAGCTGCCGCATCTGTTGTATCACCCTTTCTTCCGTTGAACCCAGAGCATCTGTGCTTGGTGTTGACGGGCTACACTTTGGTGAACTGTGAGTCTTGCTTGCCAGTACGTTTATGTACTGACCCCTTTGGGGCTGTGGTTTCCGCAGACGACGATTCCGAGGATCCCCATGGTGGCTACTACGTGGAGTTTGACGAGGCTGCTGATTAGTAGATAGCGGACCCGGGCAGGATCCGAGACTACGTGGATGGGCTCCGTCTTTTCGTTTCCGGCTTCTTAAGCCTATTTGGGTTTTGTCTGTACTCAGACCTGTTGAATGCTTCCGCTGTGATGTAATCATGATATGTTGGGACATGTGTCCTCTGGATGATTGTATTTGCTATCTCTGCTCTAGTGAGTGCCTTTTGCAACTTATTTCCATCTTTTGTGTCTTAGAGATATGTTGTTCTATCATTCTGTTAAACGCCGTTGACGCACCATGTGTGTATGGTATGAAGTACGTCAATGGTAGTATCCTGATTTCTATGGGATGGTTTACGTAGACGATGAACAGATAGGGGTTGGTTGTCACACATACGTGTGTTGGCCTACTCGTAAGAGATGCGGGTGCCGGTAAGCCCCGTAATCCAATCTACTACTGTTCAACGGAACTGCGAGTATCCTCTAGAAGTCCGGGTGCGACACCTATAACATTGCACACAAGCGTACCTGAATTGGAAGTCACACCTCCACTCTTGGCTCTGTCAGCCAAATACTTGGTGCAGTTCCTCTTCCAGTGGCCATCCTGCTTGCAATAGAAGCAATTGCCTCCGGCTGTAGGAGATGTCTTAGTCTTTGAGGAAGCGCTCTGGATAGGGCCATGGGGGTTGCCTCCTGACTTATCCTTCTTCTTCTTGGTCCAAGAACTCTTCTTGAACTTAGCCTTATTGTGCACCATCAACACTTGACTGGCGCCTTTCTTGAGATCAGCCTCTGCCGTTTTGAGCATCCCATGTAATTCAGTGATCTTCTTATCCATACCATGCATGTGGTAGTTTGAAATGAATGGACCATACGCACTAGGAAGAGAGTTCAGAATTATATCAGTAGCTAACTCTTCGTTAATTGGGAAGCCTAGCCTATCCAAAGACTGCACGTAACCAGTCATCTTGATTACATGCAGACTCAGTGGATCGCCATCTTTGAGCTTACAGCCTAGCAAAGCTTGAAAGACTTGATACTTGTCGGTCTTTTCCTGAGCCTGGAATATATTTTTGAGGCTTTCAATCATATCGTAGGCCTCAACATTCTCGAACTGCTGCTGCAAGTCCGGTTCCATGTGTGCAAGCATAAGAAAGCTAATTTCCGTAGACTCATCTCTAGTCTTACGGTAGGCATTCATGACAGCGACAGTCGCATCATCATCAGGCTCATCTGGAAGTGGAGTTTCTAGAACATGTTCTTTCTTGTCATGCTTGAGGACTATCCTTAGATTATGATACCAGTTGGTGAAATTAGTTCCATTAAGCTTATCTTTCTCTAGGATTGACCTCAACGCAAAAGTGGACAACTAAGGAAGGTCGGTAGGTGCCATTGATCTACAACAGAAAATATGCAAAACACTTAAGACATGTATTCATAAAAGAGCAGGCATATTAAACGCTTTAATACTTATGCTCCCACTAGAACCAACACCCCTCCGATGGTTGCTAAGTGATTCAAGATCCTAAATAAGCAAGCCAACTAGTGAGCTTTAGCATCACCGCTAGCCGTCAAGTGATCTAGGTAGGCAACACCTTGCCAATCGTATCCAATACGACTCCTGTTAGTCGGGTGGCATCACATGCCCCGGCTCCCAACCTACCTCGCCCCGAGCCCCACAACCGTTGTGATGGACTCGTCTAGCTTACCAAGTGCTTCCGCTGTAAGAGTCCGACTCAAACCCACCTAATCGGAAAGAATTGGTAGCACCTCAATTTTATGAGCCCACTACCAAGAATGTACGACTTGTGATGGTGCAGCACTGGCAGGGCGACCGACTAGACCTTCTTTGAGGGATTAAAATCTACCAACTATCTAAATAGAGGTAAAAAAGAGACATTAAAATAACACAAATAAAGCAATTATAATGTGAAATGGTATGACTCTCTTCATGGTGATCTCCATCTCCACAAAGCTTGTAAGTCGACTCGTGCCAGCTCTTGTCACGTGCCATCTTACTCCGTGTAGCCGACTTGTACATCGAATTGCATGTCATCCGGGTTTTCCAACAAGCTACACTAGCTAGTAAATGAAAAATTACATAGAGAATCCGACACGCAGGCCATTATACAATAAAATGACAGCACCTAGGCTCCAGCCGGCTGACAAAAACATGATACGCAGATCACGTAAGGATTACACACATCATATGCACATAAGCCATACCATTCACAACATCCTGCAAAAACAAGTTATTCATATAAACGATATCTACCGGCGTTGTGAAACTCGTAACGACATCTAAGGCGCTACAACAGGGCGAAGCCTGCGGTCCCAAACATGGATTTTGGAAAACACAGATCTCATCTGCATTCCGAACATGGATTTCTTCATCGGATAAAACAATTTTACCCAAATCTGATCTGTATTCCGATTCGACCAAACTCTTTGATCTTCGATCACTGCAACTGGATTTATGTGTCACGGTATACCCCGATGGCGGAAACCGACCGGTAGGGGTAAGTTGTTCCATGACCTTATCAGTATGATCACGGAAACCATATCATCTATTAACCCCCGAGTACGATTGATCCAATCAACTTTGTACAAAAACGGTCTATCTTATAGAACGGCCACCAAAACAACCATTAGATCCAATCTAATGCTAACTACATATCACATATGTCCAGATCACGGGCCTAAAACTAGAAACTACCGCTCTGATACCACTGTTGGAACGAGTAGAGATAAACAAAAACTTTTCTACGCGGTACTTCCAAGATCTAGCACATGGCGAAGGCCACGAGGATTACCACTAAACGCGCAGGTGCGGATTATCGATGAAGCATGTGGATGTAGTGTAGTCCCACGATCCGATCCAGCCAATCCAATCCCGCGATCGTCGAAGTGCTAATCGTACAGCACCTTTGCCGGTATCCACACGTACGAGGAGGAGCTCCGACAGCGGACTGCTAGGTTCGGTGCGGCGGCTGGACTGAGTGGGGCTAGGGTTCCCAACGCATGGGAGTGGAATCCTGTACCCGCTGGGCAACCTGCGCCCCTCTTTATATAGCGAGTGGGAGTGGGCCTCACAACTCTTGTGGCCCATTTCCTCTATGATTCCAACTCACTAATATAGTCCATTTCTGGTTCGGGTCCAACCCGACCAATATATTTGCTCCCGCTGTTAAGTGTGCGACCCTACAGGCTCATGGCGACTTGGACACGATTAGAGTCCGACTCCTAATCGATCAATCTGCAACGGCTCCTGGCAGAGCATGCCGACTCCCAAGTGCCATAGAGTCATGACGACATAACTTCCAATGTGACTTTAATCTGAGTCCCTTTTGCCTCACGGTATACCTTGTCGAACTATAGGTGAATTATCGTCATCCCTTAAATAGCTCAACTCTCTTCTCGGTCCGTGATATATGATTCATCTGACTAACCCTTACTCAATAGATCCAGTTAACACTTAACCGAGTCACGCATGGCCATGCTTCCGGAATCATATCACTCGAGAGGGCCCAGAGAATATCTCTCCAGTCGGAGGGGCAAAATCCCATCTTGATTATCCACATTACGCATCTTTCTTCTCATTCGACCCGAACTCTGCCTTTATAACTGCCTTGTCACGGAACAACATTTGACAGAACCTAAGTCAGTGATTCACAACTCGAATTGTGCGACAACCTCAGGTCTAAGGATTACATTGATTGAGATATGCAAATGACGACTTCCTCGTTGCATCTCAATATGGGTCAGTCCGACTAGCTAAACTCTTTAGCCAAGTCTGTGAACGTTGGAATGGCATCGCCATGCCCATAACAAGTGGAACCGAGTCATCAGCAAACACTCACATTAGTCTAGGGTGTGTGTCCAACACAACCTTAATGACCAAGGACAATTTAGTATGAATAACATGAATACATAGTTCCACAATCGAGTCACATATTCAATGACATATATCAGATGTTCAAAACAAGGACAACTTAATAACTTTATGAATACATTGAGAATTACATCATGCATGATTGCCTCTAGGGCATATTCCCAACAAGATTGGTGGCTGAATTACGTGCTAGGTGGGAAAGTGAAGAAGAACTAGCTAAAAAGAATAATATTGCTAGAGTTTGCATTATCTCAACCACTAGTAAAACTGAAGTTCCAAGTGCTAGTAAACCTGCTACTATCAATGTTAACGTAGTTTGTGTTAATAAAGTCCCTACTCTTTTGGTGAAACGTGCTAAATTGCCTCAAACTGCTGAAATTACTCCTGATAAAAGTGCTGAAATTTTTAGAGATGTGGGAGGTAATAGTTCCATTACTTTTGATGATAATAATATTAATTTTTATGACTGCAACATCTCTGAAGTTATTATTTTTCTACAAAAGCTTGCTAGAAGTCCCAATGCTAGTGCCATGAATATGGCCTTTACTAAACATATTACCAATGCTCTCATGAAAGTTAGGTAATTAAAGTTAGAACTTGAGACATCTATCCCTAGAAAATTAGATGATGGTTGGTAGCTTATCATTAAGATAAAATTAAATGATTTTGATTGCAATGCTTTGTGTGATCTTGGTGCTAGTATCTCTGTTATGCCTCAAAAGCTTTATAATATGCTTGATTTGCCACCGTTGGAACACTGTTATTTGGATGTTCATCTTGCTAATAATGCTAAGAAGAAACCTCTTGGTAGAATTGGTGATGTTCTTATTATGGTTAATAATAACCTTGCCCCTGTTGATTTTCTTGTTATGAATATTGAATGCAATACTTCTTGTCCTATTGTTTTTGGAAGACCTTTTCTTAGAACTGGTTGTGCTATTATTGATATGAAAGAGGGGAGTATGAAATATCAACTTCCCCTCAAAAAGGGTTTGGAACACTTTCCTAGAAAGAAGATGAAGCTACCCTTTGACTCTATTATTAGGGGAAAATATGATGTTGATGCTTCTTTACTTGAAAATACTTGAGTTTCCTTTCTCTATGCCTAGCTGAAAGGCGTTAAAGAAAAGCGCTACCGGGAGACAACCTGTATTATTTCTCCGTTTTCTTTCAGTTTTCCTTTGTTTTCTTTGGTGTGCTTGCACCTGGGTGTTGTCTATTTACTTAGCAACCCCGCTGTATCTTTTCTTTTGAGTTTTTGTTGAGCCAAGTAAAGCCTCTACTGGAAAGTTGAGCCTATATTTCGGATTTCTGCGCAGGACACAGATTTCTGTTGTCCACTATAAATTCCGTAAAAAATCACAGAAAATTGACAATGACCTGAGCTTTTT
Source organism: Alopecurus myosuroides (assembly GCA_028641055.1). NCBI lineage: Eukaryota > Viridiplantae > Streptophyta > Magnoliopsida > Poales > Poaceae > Alopecurus > Alopecurus myosuroides. The sequence goes on along the minus strand of CM054060.1, from coordinate 232,855,294 downwards.
TGTGCTTAATCCCCACTTTTTGATTTGAGAAACAAAAGATTTTTGAAAAAATCGATCTTTACCTGCTGTTCTATTTTTGACAGATTTCTTCCATTTATCGCATTTGCATCTTAATCTCTTTCTTTTGGTGTTCTTTTGAGAAAAAGAGTTATGAAAGAAGTTGTGACAGTAGCTAATGTGTTTTTGAGTGTTATACTTGTGTTGAAACTGAAACATGTGGATTTATTATTTCAATTGCTCTAACATTGCTAATGAAGATTGTGAAAATTTTGATGTGAAGGAAGTTTTCAAGGGTCAAGAGAAGAGGATGATATGATGTGATCAAGAAGAGTGAAAAGCCTAAGCTTGGGGATGCCCCGGTGGTACATCCAAGAAAATTCCAAGAAGACTCAAGCGTCTAATCTTGGGGATGCCCAAGGCATCCCCTTCTTCATCAACAAATTATCATGTCACTTCTAGTGAAACTATATTTTTATTCGGTCGCATCTTATGTGATTTGCTTGGAGGGTCTTTTATTTTTGTTTTCAGTATGTTTTTTCTTTTGATTTCAGTTTCTTTTTACTTTCAGAATAAGCTTGGTTGGACCCCAGCATTCTTTTATTGGAGAGTGACACGCTCCGCTTTTTCTTGAGAATACGGTGTATTCTTAGTCACTGTCTAGCTGCTGCATTGTAACATCCCAAGTATGAAAACACCCCTAGAATGTTTGATTCTTGTTTAATTTTTGTTTTGCATCATTGCATTTGTTTTCCTTTTGTTTGCATCTGTTTTTCTTTGTTTTCACAATTGAAATTCAAGCAATATTCAAACCTTTGTTTCATACTTGTTATGTTACAATTTATTTCCAAATAAAAGTTCAATTAAAACATCCAATTTGTTCCCATGAAAAAATAAAAGGCTCACTATCAATTTGTACTTAATAATTCACTTAATTCAAATGTCCTTCAAATTCAGACAGCACCCAATTTCAAATAATGAAAATTACCAAAACAATTATAATCATTTGTTTCCCTTTTAAACAATAAGGTTCACCCTATTGAATTCTTGTTTTCAATAAATCTTTTAATCCAAAATTCATTCAACTTTGAATCAAATTACAAACAACATTTTTTATTTTGAACTTTTTGTAAAACAAACACTTGCAACTTGTTGCTATTACATAAATAAGTAAAATAAATTTTTTCCCTAAATTTTTCTACCCCAAAAACCTATCTAATTCTTCCTATTTCTAAATCAGCAAAAAAAAATGTAGCAAAACAATTAATAAAAAGAAAAACGCTCAGGAGAGGGGGAGAGGCAGGCCCAGCCCACCAGGCTGCAGCCCGCAACCTATCTCCCCCTACCTCCGTCCGTACAATGACGACAGCCATGGGGACAGCGACCTGCTGCCCCCACTGCTCCACCCTTTCCCCCTCCTATATCTACTCCTCCCCCCTCAGAAACCCTATCCCTAGCCCTAGCCGCCCCTCCTCCCTCCTGTCTCCCACCTCTCCGCCGCCATCGAGGAGAAGCGCCTCCGCTTCTCTCTGCCACGGACGCCGGCCGCCGGAGCTCGCCGCCGACATCTCCGCCTCCCCCCGGCCGTGCCGCGGCCATCCCTGCGACGAGGGTGAGATCCCCTTTCCATTCCCCTACTTGCCCCCCTCGTTCCATTGCGGTATGCATCAATTGCTTCCATGCCAAATCGCCATTGTTGCCTGTTCGTGCGTGTTTTTTTCCGTCAGAGAATAACAGCTGCAGCTGTGCGCTTGCAGTTTCAGTTGACACGGATTTGTTGTGTTCAAAACCAAACCCGAACACTATGCATCAAACCAGCGCAGCAGACCAGCTGGTGCGCTCACTGCGCGCGCGCCCAGCAGATCCCAGGCTCGAGTCCCAGCCCCACACCTTTTCCTGTTTATTTTCGAATTGATTTCACTGCAGTTCTGAACCTTAAGCCCCCTCGCCCCCTTATCTATCAACAGACCCGCACTAGCCCATCTGGTTGTTCCCTTGTGCGCAGCAAGCAGAGGGCAGGGGTTCGAATCCCACCCCTGCCACTTAAAACCAAACTTTTTTTTCATTTATTTTTCCTAGATCTAGATCTATCCCAAATTGCTCACAGGTCCATGCTAGTTTACCTAGGTCCCTGTTATATTTCTTTCCAAGTCCCTGTATTCTTTTTTAGGTCCATAATTATTTTTCTATCAACCATAAAATGCTTAAACTCCAATTAATAACTTTTGTTTGGAAACTCCAATTGCAAAACTTTAAACATGTAAATCACTCCATTTTAAATTCTCTACCCAAATATAAAATTTGTTTACTGTTTTGAATATTTTAATTTGGTGAAATATTTAAATTTTGTTTAATTCACTTAATTTTTGCAAAATTCATAACTTGGGCATAAAAATTCCAAATTCAACAAATAAAATATGTTTTCCATCCCATTTTTCATGCACTTTGCAAATATAAACTTTGTTTCATGTTTTGAATAATTATAATTGGTTAAATAATTTAAACCTTGTTTAAATCATTTAAAATTGCTAAATTCATAACTTGCTCAAATTAAATTATTTTTGAACTTATGAAATATGTTTTCAAACCAGAAAAGTATAAACTTTTCAACTATGAATTTGAATTTATGTTTTGAACAAATAAAATTCAAATAATATTCCTATTTGAATTTAATTCATTTAAATCTTGTTTGACTTGTTTAATTCATAAATAATTCATCCTAATTCCTTTTTTAATAATTGAAACATGTAATCCACCTAAAATTTTGTGTACTTTCCAAATATGAATTTTGTTATTTGTTTTGAACAATTAAAATTGATGAAAACAACAAATGCTTGTGTAACACCTTTAAGGAACCAAAATTCCCTAACTTAATAAATAAAATTTCAAACTTGGTAAACCTTATTTCCAATTGGTTCTATTGTTGTTATTTTGCTGTTTTCCTCATCCATGCATCATACTAAACCACTTTCACCTGTTGGTCAGTTGTAAAACAATTGTTTCAACCATAATTCATGGGCTTTTCATATGCAACTCAAATTGCATGTGGGTCCATTTAATCATGTTGTTACCATGTCAACTAGTTTATTTTGATGCATCCATTAAATTGACATGCATCATCCCATGATTGTGCACTATGCCATGTTATTGATTGTTTATCTTTCTGCATTTTTTGTTTGCTTCTTCTCGGATAGACGACGACATTGAGACAGACGATACTTACGACACCCCTTCTGAGGATCTAGCTCAGTACCAGGCTGCTGAGTTTGCAGGCAAGTTATCACTCACATGAACCACTGTGTTCCTTTCAACATTGGTTACCGATACTTTCCGTTGTCTATTTCTGCTAGCCCTATGAATAGTTGTTTCTGTAACGAACCTATCACATGATACCCTGAACCCTGATATTGCCTCACCTCCATACCTATAACCCCTTGCTTGTTGCCCGTGTCTTACTAGCATGCTTAGGGTTGTTTTTGCTCGAGTATGTTATCAGTTACTTTCTGTTACAATATTTCTATTATGTTCTGGGGCTCGATGTTAAACAACAACCTGTTAATTTTGAGGTAATAATAATTTGCTGATAAGGCACCGGCAGGAGGCCCGACGTGGTTTTGAGGCCTGCTAGTGTCGACCCTAATAGGAAAAGGATCTTGTCTACTGATCCATGATGAGCGCACTATCCGCATGTGGGAAGCGTGTATGGGCGCCCCCCTCAATTTGATTCGATTCGCATCTCGTCCAAATCGCCACACTTAGTTCGGGCTTTCCATTTGATGCACGCATATGCAGGTACGAACCCGAGGCCAGGGTGGAACTTTTGTAGTCGGCATTTAGAGCGGCGTGGTCTTCCAGTGCTATGAGGGTCCCCTTTTCTTCGTGGGGCTCGATTAGCCGCGCACGCACAACACGTGGTGCTTTGGGCTTGATGCGAAGAAGAGTTGAGTTGTGTTGAGTGCCCCGCTTGGTGGAAGGGCCCTTCCATCTGGCGGGTTATTCTTACGTGTACGGCTAAATTGGTGCACCCCTGCAGGGATAAATCTTCTCGAGAAGCCGTGTTTTCCGCGGTTATGGTTAACTTGGTGAAAGTACTGGCTAACAAGTACTCAGAACAACTTACACCTAACTAATGATAACTTGACTAGTAATAGCCTTATTGCCACAATAACTTGATCCATCATTAATCCAACTGTGTGAGTTTATCCTCGGATTGCTTCTTTGGATAAGGGGCGAGATCCAGGATGGGTTTGTTTGGTGGTAGGTTGTAGTTGGTTACGATACGATATCTTATCTCCTTTCTGTTAGCCAGAAGTTGTAGTATGTTCTGTAGTTGGTTAGTGCAGCCAGTTGCGGCATCTTTTATATCCCCTTTCTTCCGTTGAACCCAAAGCATCTGTGCTTGGTGTTGACGGGTTACACTTTGGTGAACTGTGAGTCTTGCTTGCCAGTACGTTTATGTACTGACCCCTTTGGGGCTGTGGTTTCCGCAGACTACGCTTACGAGGATTGTCACATCCGAGTTTTGGAATACCTGTTAACACAGTTGTTTTGCTAATTTCTTGACAATTAAACTTTGGTTGTATTTGTTTGAGTGCAACTAAACAAACTAATTATATAAACTTACATGGCTAAGAAATGGAAAGCAAACTTAAAAAGATAGCAAAGCAGTGAACTAAAAATATTCAACATATTGTTCCAATGACTTTGGCAATATTTTCTAAAGTAAATATTGATCAAAGGGTTTTCCAAAACCATCTTAGGAATCCCTTACTTGTTGAATATTATTCCAAGACCCAAATTAAGAAAGGGAAACACTAAATAAGATTCCCTAAAAGATTATCAGAAAAAGAGGCATTCTTAAATGCTTCACCAAAATATGATCAAATGTTTTTCCAACCTTGCAAGCTTAAAAACAAAGGTATTGGAGAGCATTGACTTGCTATCTGTAGTCACATAAATATTTTGGCAAAGCATTGATAAAGAAAAGCCAAGTGCCTTATTAAATTGAATTTCCAATATTTCTAGAAACAGAAAACTAAAACAAGTTACTATTGGAAACTTTCATCAAATGATCTGAAATTGATACCAGTGCTTCCTTATATCAAATCAGGAACACACACAAGAGGAGACCAAAATTTGAATCAATTAAAGTCCTGAAAACATGGTTTTTCTCCACAGCAACAATTGGAATTTTGAACAAGTTTGTTCTACAACCTTTTTCAAAATGCCATGAAATAAATAACACATTCTCTATATCATAAATAAGTATGAAAACCAAAAGGGCACAAGTTTTTGAATTGATTAAGTTGCCAAAAACCCCTGTTTTCTTGACAGCACCTTTTAGAAATTTGAACAAGTTTGTTCTATGAAGTAACTCAAAATGACTTGCATTTTCTGCCACATAAGTAACACATCAAATAAGGAATGTGTGCCAAAAATTATAATTTTTGGAAGCTCCTAAGTAGGTTAATAAATTCAATGTCCATTTATGTAAGAATTCAAATTTGAACAACTTTGAATTATCAAGTTTCTCCAATTGAGCCAATTTTCACATATGTTGTACACCTATAATAATAAGAATTTTGGGCAAAAGGGTTTCAATTTATAACTTTGTTTGCTTAGGGAAAACATCCTTTTTCAGAGAGGAAAAGGACCTATTTGTAATTGCTAGGGACCAAAATGTAATCCTAGTCACATGTGTCCTTCTTCTTCCTGTAGCAAGCAGTAGAGGGCATGTCTGCCCATGCCCCATTGCTTCGACTAGAAGCTTGCTAGATGGATTTAAAACCCCCATGTGCACCTCTGTGGTCTCTACCTGCCCCCTCTCTCTCCCCCTCGAGCTACACTCTCTCTCTCTCCTCAAAAACTCCAAACCGAAACCCTAGCTCGGGCTCGTCGTCGATTGGGCCGAATGGGAGCTCACCGACGGCAGCCGTTGTGTCCATCAGCTCCGCCTCGTCGTGGTAGTCCTCCAGGCAGAAGGAATCGAGCCGTAACGACGTGTGGTAGCCGCGCCATCCCATTCCCTTCTCCGACCCCGACGAGCTCCGGCGACGAATCGCCGTTGCCTCGAGCTTCTTCCTCCGTCACCAAGCATTCCATTGAGTTCACAGTGAGCAGGAGCGTCTCCCCATACTTTTTCCCCTCTCCCTCGACCACGGATACGTCGTCGTGACGTACTAGAGCTCCGGCCGGCGCGCCGCCGTCGCCGCCGCCCCTAGATGGTTCCCAGGAAACGAAACTGCCCCCGTGTGGTTCCCCGCAACGATAGCATCGCGTAGATGCGTCTATTTTGCCAAACGGTGGCCGGAAACGCGAGATTCGTGCTCGCCGGAGCAGTCCCGCCGGCGGGTGACGCGCGCGTGACGTCGTGCTGACGCCGCGCCTTGACCCCGCGCGGAGAGGTCAAACCTGCTGGTGGCCCTCGCGCTGGCCCACGTGGCAGCCACCGTGTCACCTGGCCCGCTGGTCAGTGGCACTAGCTAGATCTACCCGCGGTAGGATTTGTTCAGGCCGGCCCAGTAGCAGATCTGGCCCGTGTGAAGTTTTTTTTTCCAATTTCTTTTTCACAGAATGATACATGTTTTCTTTTGGCTCTAAAATGCTACCTAGAAGATGAGTTTGACCAAAGCAAAATTCACAGATGTAAAGCAACAAAATCTAAACCACCTCCATTTTGTAGATCTACATTTGGATGAATAGATTAAAAACTAAAAATTATTTGGCAACAGGTACCAGAAACAACAAAATGAGTACCATTTTAGTTTCACAACTCAGAATGAAGTTAGGCAAATTGCATTGGAAAGCCCTTGAAATTTACTAACTGAAGCAATTAACCTTGCTTCCAAATTCCTAATATTTTTGAAATAGCATGCAATTTTGTAAAACACCAGAGAGCACTTTGGTGATTTTTATAAAATTATTAAAAATGAATTTTGATGCAAACTCAACTGGATGGTATTATAAATGTTTAGGGATATCCAAACCTAGAAGGGTTTAATTTTTAGAGCATCCTAGAAAATTTGGTGGACAGATCTTTGTTTTGCATAAATCTGCCATTTTGGCATTTTAGTTAATTAAATTGTGTGATTATATTTTTGTGTTGCAATGATGTTTTCTAGCATGTACAAGTTGTGTGAACTTTTTTTCTAAGTGTTACTTAGCTATTTTAGCATGTTGGATTGTGTGGACTTGAGTGGAGAAGAAATAGGATTTATATTAGTAGCATATGTTTTATCTCTAGTTATTACTTGCATAGAATTTTTGATTGATTAATTTGTGTGCAAGAAATTGGATTGTTGTGTTGAGATATTAGATTCAGTACCATGTTGGTACTTATATTGTGTTGTTATCACCTCTGCTAGCTTGCATTTGAATTGATACAATAGCATGAGTAGCATTACCTTGCTTATTTTAGCATCCTGTTATTTTCTACTAGTATGGTTATTGCACTAGAAGCTAGTTTAGCATTTTGCTAATTTTTGTCAAGTATGACCAGAGGCTTTGTGACCTCTTAATGCTTTGTTATGCTAGTGGAACACCCACTGGTGTCATTGCATTTTTGGTGGAAACATTATTTCCCCCACACTAGATGCATTTCTTTTATATAGTTCTATAACTAATGAGTGCCTAGTATTTTTGCTTTGGGAATTTTTGTGCTAAACAAAAATGGGTATGCTTCTGTTTGTAAGTGGTTATAATCATGTGTGGCTTGCTAGGAAAAATACATTCTTGAAGTTTTGTTTGATTCCTCTGGTAATGCCCTTTTTATTACCACTAGTATGTAGGAGTTGCCATGTAAATTAATGCCTTGCTTTATTAAATGGGATATTTTTGTTATAGCAAGTATAGATACTTTTCACTACTGTTTTTATGACATGGACCCTCTGGTTGTATTTCAATTACTTGATTGAAATGCATCCATTGATTCTTCATGTTTGAGTAGTACTAGTTTCCTTAGCAGTTTTTGTATTAAATTATTTTTCCTGCCAGCTTGTGTTTGGTAGATAATTGTGTATCCTTGCATGAGGACATGTTTTCATTCCCATTATGATAACATGGTTCCTTGTTTGCATTTTAATACTTTACTTATTATGCATGCTTGCATAGCAAACTTTTAGTAGAAACATGTCAATAGGATTCCTCCTTTTTGTCACTGTTTCTATTGTTCTCACTATGAGAAATTGTGTGTTTTGTGATGAGTCTATTACCTTGTTACTCTTGTGTAGGCTCACTGATTTGTCAAAGTAACTTTTGCAAATCATGTGCCTTATTTATTCTTGGTGTGAATTTAGGCTTAATAGATTAGCTACCTTTTTCTTTTTTGTGGTTTGGTTGACAGACCCATTGCCATGATTAATATTGTGCATGTTTTGTATACTCTTAGTAGTCTCACCATTGTGAAACTAAATTTATTTTGGGTTTATTAATATCTTGGTATGAGAGTGGCACACCCACTGAATCCATGATATTGAGGTTGTGAGATATATTCCTCCAACCTTAAGCGGTCTTATTGAATGGCATTTCTGCCAAGTGTGTTTGTTTGATTGTTTGCCTCAATTAATAATTGAGTGATAGGTTATTATTAGTTTTCCTTGCTGTATGTATGGTTATGCATTGTTGCTTGCCTTGATTGGTTCTGAATGTGTGTCCTCTATTCCTTTTTACGACGTTAGAAAAACGAAGAGGAAGGAATTATCGTGAAGCTCAGTTCCAAGTTCCAGTCACTCCAAAACCAGGGACACAAGGAGATACCAGGCAAGCCATCCTGATGCTTGCTGATACAATACTTATCATTATCTATCATGCATGCTTTACCTCTGAAGTTTTACCAAAAACTTGATTATCAAAACTATTTTTGAGGTGGAAATTACTACTATACTATTATATAGGTTACTATCATGCCAGTAGTTAACTTGGTAATACCAAGCCCATAAGCCACCATATGGTATTTATTACCATCAAATATACTAGTCCCTAAGTGGACACCCTAAAATTGTGATTCTATAAAACAAAGGCTTTACGGAAAAACCCGGAGAAAAGGCGGATCCTTGTTCTCCGGAGGAATGTGGAAGTGGTCATTTTTGAGAAAGTGGTGATTTCAAAAATGACACATAACCTAGTCTTCGCCGGACAACCTTTACCGTACTGCCACCCTACCCCAATATGGGCATGGGGCTTAACTTGAAGTTTGTTCTTATTAGTGTGTGCTATCTCACTTGCTATAAGGGGCGTCGTACCCTCGAACCGAATGTCGTCAGTGGAGACATATAAAGTGTGGGATTAATTTTCCCTCCGGTTGCATCAGTTGAGGCATCCTGGCTTGGCGGGGATTAGCTCGGTGCCGGGGATGTGGTAAAACTCAACCGAGAGATAGGCATATACTAGCTTGAACATAGTGGATGGTTATGATCAGATACCTGATGTTTACATACTGTTGTTACAGTCCGTGATTGTTCACGGGAGGTGTACTGGATCTGGTGGATGTGTACACCTCTACAGAGTATAACTTTTTCGAAGAAGCCGCGTCCTCGGATATGGACAGTTGAATGGCCATGTAGCTAGCATTGTGTCAATGTTTTCAAAAAGGAAGTTTTTGAAAAGGGAATTTTGGAAAGGAAGTGTTGAACTTGTGAAGTTCGGAAAGGAATGGAAACTTATACCGTGGAGGTATCGTCGATGACGAAAAGCCAGATGCTGATATACAAAACAAAATGTTTTGCAAAGAAAACCTTTTCTACTCTACGCAATAATTCTGGAAACTGATTCCAAGAAGTTTTGCAAAGAGAAAATATTCTTTAACAAAGTTTTACAAAAACCTCTTGTACATGTGATATCTACAAGAGAAATAAAACTATATTATTTTCTTCTGAAGTATCTTCTTCAACGAAGATACAGATTAACCTGACTGCAACTGTGGTGTCATCATATATGAACACCATTGGTAGTGAACCCTATTTATAGCCTACCTATTCCACCATATAAGCATATTTGCATGTTTGGTAAGTGATATGATGGATGTCTTGCTGAGTACATTCAAATGTACTCATTATGGTTTCGCCCCTGGTATCTACTTGCCAGACTTCGAGAAGGAGCCTCCGAAGGATATCTATGAAGAGAAGTACGGAGTTGACGGCTTTGTGAACTAGGATCGTCTCCGGGTCAGCGGCCTGTAGGTTAAGGCGTGACTTGGGCTCATCTACGATGTGTTTTAATTGTCTTCCGCTGTGTTTGATAAGTTGCCTGCCCTTTTGGCAGTTGAGTTAAACTTGATCATGTGATCATTTGTGTAATACCTTTATGTATTCGTGTAATGGATGATGTATTTCTGTGTGCCAACTGTGTATGTTGTTCACGACTGATCTTTCTGGGATCGTGAATGTATGCATACGGAGGGTTTCAGACTGCCGGTCTGGGGGCCTTACAGAGTTGGTATCAGAGCCATCCTGACCTTAGGAGACCTTAGTTAGCATGGACGTCAGATAGGAAAGAAAAGTATTTTTGAGTAAAAACCCATTTACTATCTACATTATTTTTATCTAATGGAATTTTAGTATATTTTCCCCTCCTTATTATCTTTTCAAAAGATTCTAAATGCATATCAAGGGCGTCCTTGAACAGTGGTTCGAAGGGCGGGCCTTATAGAGTTGGTATCTCTCTCGGTTAAGAGTTTAGTTCTTACTTGTTTGCAACTACTCCGCTCTGTTTTTGAAACGTCTCTCGTCTTTGAAGTTTTCTGTCCAGAAAATAGTTGGGGTTTCAAAAACAGATTGTTGCATAAAGTTTTATCAAACATTACTTCTATTATCTTGTTTCCATCCAAAAACTTTTATACTTGCCGATGTCCCGAGAGACCAAAATAATTGCATAACTCTACAGTGATGATGGTCAGAAGTAGATATAATTCTTCAGCCACTTCTAGGATTTTGGATCAGTCTAGTTTGGAGTCATTTAGCGATGACCCATGAGTCGCCTCCCCCGACGTAGCTCCAATGGAGCCTTGCTTGTGTGTTTTGGCTTGTTTATGTGTGTCCGTAGGACTTTGTGCTATTGTGTGGTGTAGAATTTGGTTCATCTAGGCTTCTATATGTCTGTGGGGTGCTCAAAATTTGCAGATTTGTGCTTGCCCCGCTCTTGGTTTTGAATCGCCTCTTGTTAAATTTTTGCAAGCAAAAATGTTTGTATAGCATTCAAAAACAAGAATTTGTTGCTTAGACTTATACTTGTTTTCGCTTCATAATGCCACCCGTCGTGAACCACCACCATCTCCCCCACAATCAATGAAAGCACCATTGGGCGTAATAATAGAGGACCATTAAGCCACACGAGCTGATAGCGTTGCTACCAGTGATGCACTCCAAGAGATAAAGCTCCAAAAATGACAGCCTTCAATGAAGAAAAGGCGTGAAGAAAATCCAACCAATACTGACCAAAACCTATGTGTTTTGTCTGTTTGCAAAAGACTGTTTTTACCCTGTTGGCTAAATATCGCATCTTGTTATGTTCCCCTTTAAAAGACCAAACAAGAGAAATCCCTTTTAAAAGTTATATACCTCCCTCCTCTGGAGAAAGGTGAAAAAGAAGTCTTCACATGCCATGATGCGCAACCCCCTCAGAAGCCAATCAAAAGAGCATTCAATATTCGGCGTACGATGACGCTAGTCGTATCTTGTCGGACAAACATGACTAAATAGAAAGCTAACAAGACTAACATGCTTGGTCTAATCTTAGGTTGAATCCTAACCAAATCATGCGAACTACTGACAACTCTTTCTAAACCAAAAAAATTAAGTGACTTACTACACCTTTTAATCTAGTTGGTAAAAAGGAGAAGTCACGAGAAAATAAGACGATGACCTATTCGTTTACTAGTCGATAGGATATCAGGTGTATCTATTTTGGAAACCAAATCTTAATATACGTTGTAAGTACTATGAGATTCGAGGTTTAGAAATTAAGTGAACGATGGAATGGATATGATGGATCTAGAAAACAACAGTTTTCCGATGTTTGTTTCTTTGTGTGCTCTTGATTGAAATAAATTTGTGTTTTATTCAATCTTGCTTCCTAACTTATATGGAGTGGTTAGGACTTGTTATTATGTTGTTTTCTTACAATAAATCTACCCTAGAAAGTGTGTGCATGATTGGAACTCGAATAAAAATGAAATAACATTTGTTACCTTCTAGTTTATTAATTGGAAGTATTGTGAGAACAAGATCTGTGTATACTTTCTTGGTAGATTTTTGTGCTATGTTTTCCTTGAGTCCAGTACCATTTAGGTACTGTTATTTTTATGCTTGTACCTATTTTATATTGCATGTCTCTTAATAGTAAAGCATATGTAAGCATTGCTATCAATATGCACTAGTATTTTTTCACTAGATTAAATAGCCTTATATTTTTATCGTGTATGCAAAGTTTTTTTTTATGAGTAACCAGAGCTTTAGTACCTATTTTTCCTCGGTATTAGTAGGCCATAGCCCACTGTTCCCATTGCATTTTGGCTTGAGGATGAAAATCCCCAACCCTACACATGTGTGAAAATAGCATGTTTCACTATGTGATTGATTTCTATTTTCCACCATGGAAAATATAATTGTTTCTTTTCACCTATGCAAGTGAGAAGCTTATTTCTTATTAGTAAATACTAATATGTTTAGTTGTGATCCTTTTTTTAGCATAATATTCCTTAGGGGTATCATGTTAACAAATGTTTCACTATCGTGTGCTAAAATTAAATTGTTCGCAAATAAAATAAATTCCTCTTGATTGGTAGATTGTTTGTGAATAATTTTAATTTGAGTGTATGGATTTTTGAAAAGGTTTAGATAACTTTTCATTAATTGCATAGCTACTGGTTGTGTGAGTTATACCTTGCTTGTTTGCTAGTAATTGGTTAAAGAAAACAGAAATTGCTAGAAGAAATTTCTGCATGCTTAATGGTTGATTCATAGAATTACTTCGGTGTTTGTGCTTACTAACATGAGTGAGTTTTGTGTACTGTTATTAGGTACATTTATGTTCATGACTTGCTTGTTTAGATTTAAACATCATGATAGCATGGTTTGTTTCTCTAGAGTGAAACTAGTTTCACCACCAGAAAATGGTGATTTTTGCTCTAGTATTACCCCCTTTTTATTTTATGAGTATATGTGTTGATATAGCATGTTTAGGAAGTTATTACTTATGTTATCATGCCATGAATTATTTAGTTTCATGTTCTATGGTTATAGGATATGATTATCTCTTATAGCATGCTGGTGTAGATTTGTCATACTAGTATGTTATTGGTGCAGTCCTGTTTTTTTGTTATGCCTGTGAAATAGCAATTTTATCTTGTGAGAAGATGGTATTTTAGAGTATTTTTATGATTGTATTCATTGGTTTTTAGCTACTGGTTGTTTGCTAATTGTTCATGATTGATGGATTCCAAAACCGCTAATAACAATAACCTAGTGAATAAATAGTCTATTCATCTGTGGTGTTGTTTGCTTGTTTATTGGATGTTGTTTAAATGTTTTACCTTAGCATGAATTTATACTTGTGTTATGGTTGTGCTTAAGAGTATCTTATGAAAACAAAACATCCAACTAAAATCATGAACATATTAAATGATAGTTGCTTGTGGTGAGTAATATCCACTGCCATGGGTATTGTTCTGTCTGTTTGTTGTTACCTTAGCAACCTAACCTTTGCACCCACAAGCTATATTTTTGCTAATTTCTTGACAATTAAACTTTGGTTGTATTTGTTTGAGTGCAACTAAACAAACTAATTATATAAACTTACATGGCTAAGAAATGGAAAGCAAACTTAAAAAGATAGCAAAGCAGTGAACTAAAAATATTCAACATATTGTTCCAATGACTTTGGCAATATTTTCTAAAGTAAATATTGATCAAAGGGTTTTCCAAAACCATCTTAGGAATCCCTTACTTGTTGAATATTATTCCAAGACCCAAATTAAGAAAGGGAAACACTAAATAAGTTTCCCTAAAAGATTATCAGAAAAAGAGGCATTCTTAAATGCTTCACCAAAATATTATCAAATGTTTTTCCAACCTTGAAAGCTTAAAAACAAAGGTATTGGAGAGCATTGACTTGCTATCTCTAGTCACATAAATATTTTGGCAAAGCATTGATAAAGAAAAGCCAAGTGCCTTATTAAATTGAATTTCCAATATTTCTAGAAACAGAAAACTAAAACAAGTTACTATTGGAAACTTTCATCAAATGATCTGAAATTGATACCAGTGCTTCCTTATATCAAATAAGGAACACACACAAGAGGAGACCAAAATTTGAATCAATTAAAGTCCTGAAAACATGGTTTTTCTCCACAGCAACAATTGGAATTTTGAACAAGTTTGTTCTACAAACTTTTTCAAAATGCCATGAAATAAATAACACATTCTCTATATCATAAATAAGTATGAAAACCAAAAGGGCACAAGTTTTTGAATTGATTAAGTTGCCAAAAACCCCTGTTTTCTTGACAGCACCTTTTAGAAATTTGAACAAGTTTGTTCTATGAAGTAACTCAAAATGACTTGCATTTTCTGTCACATAAGGAACACATCAAATAAGGAATGTGTGACAATAATTATCATTTTTGGAAGCTCCTAAGTAGGCTAATAAATTCAATGTCCATTTATGTAAGAATTCAAATTTGAACAACTTTGAATTATCAAGTTTCTCCAATTGAGCCAATTTTCACATATGTTGTACACCTATACTAATAAGAATTTTGGGAAAAAGGGTTTCAATTTATAACTTTGTTTGCTTAGGGAAAACATCCTTTTTCAGAGAGGAAAAGGACCTATTTGTAATTGCTAGGGACCAAAATGTAATCCTAGTCACATGTGTCCTTCTTCTTCCTGTAGCAAGCAGTAGAGGGCATGGCTGCCCATGCCCCATTGCTTCGACTAGAAGCTTGCTAGATGGATTTAAAACCCCCATGTGCACCTCTGTGGTCTCTACCTGCCCCCTCTCTCTCCCCCCTCGAGCTACACTCTCTCTCTATGCTGAAAAACTCCAAACCGAAACCCTAGCTCGGGCTCGTCGTCGATTGGGCCGAATGGGAGCTCACCGACGGCAGCCGTTGTGTCCATCAGCTCCGCCTCGTCGTGGTAGTCCTCCAGGCAGAAGGAATCGAGCCGTAACGACGTGTGGTAGCCGCGCCATCCCATTCCCTTCTCCGACCCCGACGAGCTCCGGCGACGAATCGCCGTTGCCTCGAGCTTCTTCCTCCGTCACCGAGCATTCCATTTAGTTCACGGTGAGCAGGAGCGTCTCCCCATACTTTTTCCCCTCTCCCTCGACCACGGATACGTCGTCGTGCCGTACTAGAGCTCCGGCCGACGCGCGCCGCCGTCGCCGCCGCCCCTAGATGGTTCCCAGGAAACGAAACTGCCCCCGTGTGGTTCCCCGCAACGATAGCATCGCGTAGATGCGTCTATTTTGCCAAACGGTGGCCGGAAACGCGAGATTCGTGCTCGCCGGAGCAGTCCCGCAGGCGGGTGACGCGCGCGTGACGTCGTGCTGACGCCGCGCCTTGACCCCGCGCGGAGAGGTCAAACCTGCTGGTGGCCCTCGCGCTGGCCCGCGTGGCAGCCACCGTGTCACCTGGCCCGCTGGTCAGTGGCACTAGCTAGATCTACCCGCGGTAGGATTTGTTCAGGCCGGCCCAGTAGCAGATCTGGCCCGTGTGAAGTTTTTTTTTCCAATTTCTTTTTCACAGAATGATACATGTTTGCTTTTGGCTCTAAAATGCTACCTAGAAGATGTGTTTGACCAAACCAAAATTCACAGATGTAAAGCAACAAAATCTAAACCACCTTCAATTTGTAGATCTACATTTGGATGAATAGATTAGAAATTAAAAATGATTTGGCAACAGGTTCCAGAAACACCAAAATGAGCACCATTTTAATTTCACAACTCAGCATGAAGTGAGGCAAATTGCATTGGAAAGCCCTTGAAATTTACTAACTGAAGCAATTAACCTTGCTTCCAAATTCCTAATATTTTTGAAATAGCATGCAATTTGGTAAAACACCAGAGAGCACTTTGGTGATTTTTATAAAATTATTAAAAATGAATTTTGATGCAAACTCAACTGGATGGTATTATAAATGTTTAGGGATATCCAAACCTAGAAGGGTTTAATTTTTACAGAATCCTAGAAAATTTGGTGGACAGATCTTTGTTTTGCATAAATCTGCCATTTTGGCATTTTAGTTAATTAAATTGTGTGATTATATTTTTGTGTTGCAATGATGTTTTCTAGCATGTACAAGTTGTGTGAACTTTTTTTCTAAGTGTTACTTAGCTATTTTAGCATGTTGGATTGTGTGGACTTGAGTGGAGAAGAAATAGGATTTATATTAGTAGCATATGTTTTATCTCTAGTTATTACTTGCATAGAATTTTTGATTGATTAATTTGTGTGCAAGAAATTGGATTGTTGTGTTGAGATATTAGATTCAGTACCATGTTGGTAATTATATTGTGTTGTTATCACCTCTGCTAGCTTGCATTTGAATTGATACAATAGCATGAGTAGCATTACCTTGCTTATTTTAGCATCCTGTTATTTTCTACTAGTATGGTTATTGCACTAGAAACTAGTTTAGCATTTTGCTAATTTTTGTCAAGTATGACCAGAGGCTTTGTGACGTCTTAATGCTTTGTTATGCTAGTGGAACACCCACTGGTGTCATTGCATTTTTGGTGGAAACATTATTTCCCCCACACTAGATGCATTTCTTTTATATAGTTCTATAACTAATGAGTGCCTAGTATTTTTGCTTTGGGAATTTTTGTGCTAAACAAAAATGGGTATGCTTCTGTTTGTAAGTGGTTATAATCATGTGTGGCTTTCTATGAAAAATACATTCTTGAAGTGTTGTTTGATTCCTCTGGTAATGCCCTTTTTATTACCACTAGTATGTAGGAGTTGCCATGTAAATTAATGCCTTGCTTTATTAAATGGGATATTTTTGTTATAGCAAGTATAGATACTTTTCAGTACTGTTTTTATGACACGGACCCTCTGGTTGTATTTCAATTACTTGATTGAAATGCATCCATTGATTCTTCATGTTTGAGTAGTACTAGTTTCCTTAGCAGTTTTTGTATTAAATTATTTTTCCTGCCAGCTTGTGTTTGGTAGATAATTGTGTATCCTTGCATGAGGACATGTTTTCATTACCATTATGATAAAATGGTTCCTTGTTTGCATTTTAATACTTTACTTATTATGCATGCTTGCATAGCAAACTTTTAGTAGAAACATGTCAATAGGATTCCTCCTTTTTGTCACTGTTTCTATTGTTCTCACTATGAGAAATTGTGTGTTTTGTGATGAGTCTATTACCTTGTTACTCTTGTGTAGGCTCACTGATTTGTCAAAGTAACTTTCGCAAATCATGTGCCTTATTTATTCTTGGTGTGAATTTAGGCTTAATAGAT
The DNA here is from genome assembly GCA_028641055.1 of Alopecurus myosuroides. Taxonomy (NCBI): domain Eukaryota; kingdom Viridiplantae; phylum Streptophyta; class Magnoliopsida; order Poales; family Poaceae; genus Alopecurus; species Alopecurus myosuroides. Next base: position 232,837,822 of record CM054060.1, on the reverse strand, counting down.
TAGCTACCTTTTTCTTTTTTGTGGTTTGGTTGACAGACCCATTGCCATGATTAATATTGTGCATGTTTTGTATACTCTTAGTAGTCTCACCATTGTGAAACTAAATTTATTTTGGGTTTATTAATATCTTGGTATGAGAGTGGCACACCCACTGAATCCATGATATTGAGGTTGTGAGATATATTCCTCCAACCTTAAGCGGTCTTATTGAATGGCATTTCTGCCAAGTGTGTTTGTTTGATTGTTTGCCTCAATTAATAATTGAGTGATAGGTTATTATTAGTTTTCCTTGCTGTATGTATGGTTATGCATTGTTGCTTGCCTTGATTGGTTCTGAATGTGTGTCCTTTATTCCTTTTTACGACGTTAGAAAAACGAAGAGGAAGGAAGTGTCGTGAAGCTCAGTTCCAAGTTCCAGTCACTCCAAAACCAGGGACACAAGGAGATACCAGGCAAGCCATCCTGATGCTTGCTGATACAATACTTATCATTATCTATCATGCATGCTTTACCTCTGAAGTTTTACCAAAAACTTGATTATCAAAACTATTTTTGAGGTGGAAATTACTACTATACTATTATATAGGTTACTATCATGCCAGTAGTTAAACTTGGTAATACCAAGCCCATAAGCCACCATATGGTATTTATTACCATCAAATATACTAGTCCCTAAGTGGACACCCTAAAATTGTGATTCTACAAAACAAAGGCTTTACGGAAAAACCCGGAGAAAAGGCGGATCCTTGTTCTCCGGAGGAATGTGGAAGTGGTCATTTTTGAGAAAGTGGTGATTTCAAAAATGACACATAACCTAGTCTTCGCCGGACAACCTTTACCGTACTGCCACCCTACCCCAATATGGGCATGGGGCTTAACTTGAAGTTTGTTCTTATTAGTGTGTGCTATCTCACTTGCTATAAGGGGCGTCGAACCCTCGAACCGAATGTCGTCAGTGGAGACATATAAAGTGTGGGATTAATTTTCCCTCCGGTCGCATCAGTTGAGGCATCCTGGCTTGGCGGGGATTAGCTCGGTGCCGGGGATGTGGTAAAACTCAACCGAGAGATAGGCATATACTAGCTTGAACATAGTGGATGGTTATGATCAGATACCTGATGTTTACATACTGTTGTTACAGTCCGTGATTGTTCACGGGAGGTGTACTGGATCTGGTGGATGTGTACACCTCTGCAGAGTATAACTTTTTCGAAGAAGCCGCGTCCTCAGATATGGACAGTTGAATGGCCATGTAGCTAGCATTGTGTCAATGTTTTCAAAAAGGAAGTTTTTGAAAAGGGAATTTTGGAAAGGAAGTGTTGAACTTGTGAAGTTCGGAAAGGAATGGAAACTTATACCGTGGAGGTATCGTCGATGACGAAAAGCCAGATGCTGATATACAAAACAAAATGTTTTGCAAAGAAAACCTTTTCTACTCTACGCAAGAATTCTGGAAACTGATTCCAAGAAGTTTTGCAAAGAGAAAATATTCTTTAACAAAGTTTTACAAAAACCTCTTGTACATGTGATATCTACAAGAGAAATAAAACTATATTATTTTCTTCTGAAGTATCTTCTTCAACGAAGATACAGATTAACCTGACTGCAACTGTGGTGTCATCATATATGAACACCATTGGTAGTGAACCCTATTTATAGCCTACCTATTCCACCATATAAGCATATTTGCATGTTTGGTAAGTGATATGATGGATGTCTTGCTGAGTACATTCAAATGTACTCATTATGGTTTCGCCCCTGGTATCTACTTGCCAGACTTCGAGAAGGAGCCTCCGAAGGATATCTATGAAGAGAAGTACGGAGTTGACGGCTTTGCGAACTAGGATCGTCTCCGGGTCAGCAGCCTGTAGGTTAAGGCGTGACTTGGGCTCATCTACGATGTGTTTTAATTGTCTTCCGCTGTGTTTGATAAGTTGCCTGCCCTTTTGGCAGTTGAGTTAAACTTGATCATGTGATCATTTGTGTAATACCTTTATGTATTCGTGTAATGGATGATGTATTTCTGTGTGCCAACTGTGTATGTTGTTCACGACTGATCTTTCTGGGATCGTGAATGTATGCATACGGAGGGTTTCATACTGCCGGTCTGGGGGCCTTACAAGGATCCCCGTGACGGCTACTACGTGGAGTTTGACGAGGCTGCTGACGAGTAGATAGCGGACCCGGGCAGGATCCGAGACTACGTGGATGGGCTTCGTTTTCCTTTCAATCCCGGCTTCTTAAGCCTATTTGGATTTGTCTGTACTCAGACCTTTTGAATGCTTCCGCTGAGATGTCATGATGATATGTTGGGACATGTGTCCTCTGGATGATTGTATTTTCTATCTCTGCTCTAGTGAGAGCTATTTGCAACTTATTTCTATTTATTTGTGTCTTAGAGATCTGTTGTGTTATCATTTTGTTCAACGCCGTTGACGTACCATGTGTGTATGGTATGAAGTACGTCAATGGTAGTATCCTGATTTCTATGGGATGGTTTACGTAGACGATGAACAGATAGGGGTTGGTTGTCACACATACGTGTGTTGGCCTAGTCGTAAGAGATGCGGGTGCCGGTAAGCCCCGTAATCCAACCAACTACTGTTCAACGGAACTGCGAGTATCCTCTAGAAGTCCGGGTGCGACAAATGGTATCAGAGCCTGTCTGTCTGTAGGATCCCTTTTACTGGTCGCAGTTGAGTCTAGAAACTATTTTGTAGCTATATAGGAAAAATCCAACGTGAGAGTAGGAATTCTGCCATTTTATTTCTTTCCCCACCCACCCTCCCTTTTTCTGGTAAGGAAGTGCAACGTTGTTTTCCCTTCTCACCTAAACTTTCAAGTTAGGATTTCACGAATCCTGGTTTCTCTGGGATAATTATATCTACTAGACCATAGGAATGGAGGTGGTTGTGACATGATTTATCATGTTGCCTACTCATGATTGAGAACGGAGGCGTGTAAGCCCCGGAAGCAGATCCTCTATTCCTTAAGCAGTAGATATTGATCCTTTAGAAGCCCGGATGGGTTTTCCGTAGTACCTCAGGAGTTTTTGGTCTCGTGTTTCCCGATGTTGCTTCGATATCCTGTTCTTCTCAACATCCCTTTCGTCCGTTGAAACCTTGTTGTTGCTTTCCACTTCAGTTCTCTACCGGCGTCTAATCAAAACTTCCCCGGTCATCTGCAAATGGATCTCAGGTTCTACCCGCAGGTGGTTCGGATGACTCGTTGTGAGAGCACTGCCGGTTATCCGGAGATGCTGAGAGACATGGTCACTTATCTGGGGTTCCGTTGGGCACCAGAGTACCAGGTCTACGAGCAGCAGCGAGAGTTTGACCAGACCTACTACTAGGCTATCGTCTACATTCTGTCAGATGATGGCATCAGCGTTGTCCACCGCTACGAGGCAGTAGGTTCCACAGTGGATATGGCCGTGCAGCAGGCAGCTTATGTGAGTCTCACCGTCCTTCGTGCTGACTACTGGGGGTTTGACGATTCCATCTATCGCCACATCCCCCGTGGTTACATCACTTCGGAGGGAGCTCACTTCACTCTCTACGACAACCTGGATGTCTACGAGCATGATAACTTAAGGCTGCACACCACCGCTCAGTTTGTGAGACACAGTGACACAGTTGCCAGCACACTATCTCAGGAGTTGGTTTCCGTCAGAGAGCAGCTCTACCTTGCTTTGACTCGTCTGGCGACGTACACCACAGACTTTGTTGGAGATGAGCGCTTTGCACGTTTCGAGCAGCCAGTTGGTCGTCGTCTGCCAGATGCTGGAGGTTACGAGCCGATCAGAGGTCCACTCCTCCACCTCGGTGCTGGATACACTGGGATTCCCCGCTTTGGAGCACAGGGAGCTGATGCTATGTACTTCATCACACCGAGAGTCGCTCTCAGACCACGTCATATCTATGTGTATCGTCGTTCTACTTACTTTCGTGGGCGTCCTCCTCACCGTACCTCTCGCCGTACTACTCACCGCCGTCCTGCGTGATGAGCATGGGAGTACCGATGTATCCATTCTTAGCTATGTTAGTTATCCTTTGGCATTCGAACCATTTGTGGTGTGTTGGATATTCTGATGTATTTGAACATGTGATGATGTACCTGTTGGTTATCTATTCATGCGTCGGAATAATCTCTCTTTCGGTTACCAAGTCTACCTTTTTCTATTGTTGTGCTAAAATGCATTTCCATTCAGGATGCCGCCAACAAGGAACAACCCGCCTGAGCCACCGCCAATCACGGAGCTGTTGACTCAGATGACTCAGGTCGTGACGCAGATGGCCCAGTTCCAGGCTAATCAGCACAACAACCAGAACGCTCCACGAGTCAGTATCAAGGAGTTTCTGAGTCTGGGGCCGAGAGCTTTCGTGGCAACACGCGAGCCTCTGGATGCTGATGACTGGATCCGTGAGATGGCCAAGGCTCTGGACATTGCTCACGTTGCTGAGGAAGACAAAGTCAAGTATGCCTCCTACCTACTGAAGGATCAGGCAGCTACTTGGTGGGAGAACTACCAGACCATGAGAGCTGGCTACCCAATCACCTGGGGATGTTTCAAGGAAGCTTTCCTGAAGCACCACATTCCAGATGGTCTCATGGAAAGGATGCGTGAAGAGTTTTGCTCACTCAAGCAGGGCAAGCTGGACGTCATTGGCTATCAGAGTGAGTTCAATCGCCTCGCTCGTTACGCTGGTGATTAGGTGTCCACTGAGGCTAAGAAGATGGCAAGGTTCCGCCGAGGTTTTAACCCGGAACTCAAGTACGCCCTCACCAACATCAAGGCAAAGACTTCGAGGAGCTCGTGAACACCGCGCCCAATGAAGAAAATGGGCGCAAGGCATTCGAGGAGTCTCGAAAGCACTCGCGTGAGGGTGGTTCCTCCTCCAACATGACCACCCCTCCGCAGAAGCGCCACATCTGGGAGCCAAATGGTGCTGTCACTAGGGCTCCATATGCCCAAGCTTCTCCAGGCTTCGCTCCCCGCCCACCCAACCCAGCTCACATGCAAGGTCAGAGGTTTTCAATGGGGCAGCCAAGGCCAGATACTCCTCGTGTCGTCACTTGCTACAAGTGCAAGCAGACGGGGCACTACGCTGACAAGTGCACTCAGAGGCAGCTACCTCCACCACCACCTTGTCCCAACACAAACCAGGCAATGGTGCGTGCTCCCCCGGCTAAAGCCTTCAACTCCAACAACAGGCCTGTCGGGAGGACCGCAAGGGTGAATCATATCAAGGCCGACAAAGCTGAGGAAGCTGCTAACGTCGTTCTCGGTACATTCCCCGTAAACTCTTTTCCAGCTAAAGTGTTGTTTGGTACCGGAGCATCGCATTCTTTCGTGTCAAAGATCTTTGCGACAACAATTAAACTCCCTTTTGTTGGTTTGGGTTCCCTGCTAGTAGTAAACTCCCCTGGAGAAACTATGCAAACTTCCAAGATCAGTCATGAAAATTAGATCCTAATTGGAGGTCACATATTCCTTGCTTCTCTCATACTGCTTGGCAATTCTGACATTGATGTCATTCTTGGCATGGATTGGTTGAAGGCCAATAAAGCTACGATTTATTGTGCTCAGAAGTCAATAACTCTGTTCCACCCTTCTGGCCAGATAGTCTATTCTCCAAATGAATCAAGTTCTGTTCCGCTTTACACCCTCGATGCTAAACCTCTACCTCTACTTGAAAATGTTCCGGTGGTTTGTGAATTCCCTGACGTCTTTCCAGAAGAGTTGCCAGGGATGCCTCCGGACAGAGCAGTTGAGTTCGTGATCGAGCTTGAACCAGGTACTGCTCCAATCTCTAAGCATCCATACAAGATAGCTCCTCCTGAACTGAAATTGTTGAAGGAGCAAATCGATATGTACATGGAAAAAGGTTACATTCAACCTAGTTCCTCCTCTTGGGGTTGCCCAACTCTGTTCGTTGCAAAGAAGGATCAAACAAAAAGACTCGTTGTTGACTATCGTCCTCTTAACGAGAAAACCATCAAAAACAAGTATCCAATTCCTCGTATCGATGATCTTTTTGATCAACTTGCTGGAGCCTCAATATTCTCCAAGTTGGACTTGAGAATGGGTTACCATCAAATAAAGATCAGAAAGGAAGATATCCCAAAAACAGCTTTCACCACTCGGTACGGTCTATATGAATACACCGTCATGTCCTTTGGTCTCACCAATGCACCGGCGACGTTCTCTAGACTCATGAATTCTGTGTTCCACGAATACCTCGACAAGTTCGTTGTGGTATATCTCGATGACATTCTGGTCTACTCAAAATCTGAGGAAGAGCATGGAGAACATCTTCGTCTCACTCTCATGAAACTTCGCGAGCATCGTCTATATGCCAAGTTCTCCATATGTGAGTTCTGGATTCCAGAAGTTGCTTACCTTGGTCATGTCATCTCAGCCAAGGGCATAGCCATTGATCCAGAAAAGGTTAAAGCAATTGTTGATTGGAAACCTCCTAAGGGCCTCTTTGGATTGAAGGAATTCCATAGGAATTTTGGAGGATTCCAATCCATAGGAAAAATTCCTATGGAATGCCTTTGGATTATAGGATTGAGTACACCAAATTCCTAAGGAATCAAAGCCTATACCCCCTATTCCATAGGAATCTCCACATGAGCTCAAACCTCTTTTTTCACGAAGTCCAATGCACTCATACTCTATCTCTCTCTATTCTCTCTCCTTATTCCTGCAAAATTCCTGTGTTTGCTTCCTGTGCATCATCCAAAGGCATCGTTTAGAAAATTCCTATGTTTTGAAATCCTATGGGAATTGAAGTGCATGACATCTCAATCCTATGTTTTTCCTATTCCTACGTTTTTAAAATCCTGCAATCCAAAGAGGCCCTAAGACGGTGAAGCAAGTCAGAAGTTTTCTTGGCTTGGCTAGCTATTGCCGTCGTTTCGTCCAAAACTTTTCCAAGATTGCAAAACCTCTCACTGATCTCACAAAGAAGGACAAGAAGTTCGTTTGGTCTCCACAATGTGATGAAAGTTTCAATCTCCTGAAGACTAAACTCACTTCTACACCAGTTCTGGTTGGCCCAGATACTACCAAACCTTTCCAGATATTCTGCGATGCATCTCTCCAAGGTCTAGGAGCAGTTCTTATGCAAGAACGTCAAGTTGTGGCTTATGCTTCACGTCAGTTGAATGCACATGAGCAAAATTATCCCACTCATGACCTTGAAATAGCAGCAGTTGTGTTTGCCCTCAAGAAATGGAGACAATACTTGTTGGGTAACCGCACTGAAATCTTTTCCGATCATAAGAGTCTGAAATACATCTTCACTCAACCAGATCTAAACCTCAGGCAAAGGAGATGGATTGAAAAGATTAAAGACTTTGATCTTACCATTTCATACACTCCAGGCAAGGCTAATGTTACGGCCGATGCTCTCAGTCGCAAGTCGTATTGCAACAATCTCATGATCATGGAAAGCCAGCCTCCACTTCATGAAGAATTCCAGAAGCTGAACCTTGGTCTTGTTCCTCAAGGCTATCTTGCTAGCTTGACAGCCAGTCCAACTCTCGAGGACAAGATTCGTTCTGAACAACTTCGTGATGCTGAAATCAAGAAGATGGTAGAACACATCAAAGAAGGCAAGGAGAAATTTAAGTCCTTCTCAATTGATGACAAAGGAACTGTGTTCTTCGAAGGACGCATTGCAGTTCCTCAAGTTCAAAGTCTCAAAGATATCATTCTCAAGGAGGCTCATGAAACTCCTCTCTCCATCCACCCTGGAAGTACAAAGATGTACCAGGATCTCAAGACGCTGTATTGTTGGCCTGGCATGAAACGTGAAATTGCTCAATACGTTTCTGAATGCGACGTTTGTCAACGTGTTAAGGCAGTCCATCAGAAAACAGCCGGTCTTCTCCAACCTCTGAAAATCCCTGAGTGGAAGTGGGATATGATTGAAATGGACTTCGTCACTGGCTTTCCAATGTCCAAGAAGGGCAACGATGCAATCTTTGTTGTTATTGATCGTCTCACTAAAGTAGCTCACTTCTTTGCTGTCAAAGAAACAATCTTAGCTAGCCAGTTAGCAGAACTCTACACAGCAAATATTGTTCCTCTTCATGGTGTTGCATTGGAAATAAGCTCAGACCGTGGAAGCATATTCACTTCTCATTTCTGGAAAAGCTTTCAAGAAGCATTGGGCACCAAACTTCTGTTCAGCACAGCTTATCACCCTCAATCTCAAGGGCAAGTCGAAAGAGTCAATCAGATTCTCGAGGATATGCTCAGAGCATGTGGTATCTCCTTTGGCATGAAATGGGAGGATTGCCTTCCATATGCTGAATTCTCCTACAACAACAACTTCCAGGCAAGCCTAGGCATGGCACCATTTGAAGCTCTCTACGGCCGCAGATGCAGGAGTCCAATCAATTGGTCTGGAGCTGGTGAACGTTCACTCTTAGGCCCTGACATTGTTAAGGAAGCCAAAGAGAAAGTTCGCATCATTCGTGACAATCTCAAGATTGCTCAGTCTCATCAGAAAAGCTACTATGACAGCAAGCACAGGGATATGATCTATGCACCTGGTGACAAGGCATATCTCCGTGTAACTCCCCTCAGAGGCACTCATCGTTTTGGTGTGAAAGGAAAGCTTGCACCAAGATACATTGGTCCTTTCAACATTCTCTCAAGGCATGCGGAAAATGCCTATCGTCTTGAACTTCCAGAAAAACTATCCAAGGTGCAGTTGATCATGATTCCATTGAACTGCAAGATGATCTATCTTATGAGGAGCACCCTGTTCGAATTCTCGATGAGACCGAGCGTAAGACTCGCAACAAGAGCACCAAGTTCTTGAAAGTGCAGTGGTCGCATCATTCCGATAAAGAGGCAACGTGGGAGACCGAAGAGGATCTTCGCAAGAAGTATCCGGACCTTTTCACTTCTCAGTAGGAATCTCGGGGCGCGATTCCTTCAAGGGGGGGCGTTTTGTAACATCCCAAGTATGAAAACACCCCTAGAATGTTTGATTCTTGTTTAATTTTTGTTTTGCATCATGGCATCTTAATCATTGCATTTGTTTTCCTTTTGTTTGCATCTGTTTTTCTTTGTTTTCTCAATTGAAATTCAAGCAATATTCAAACCTTTGTTTCATACTTGTTATGTTACAATTTATTTCCAAATAAAAGTTCAATTAAAACATCCAATTTGTTCCCATGAAAAAATAAAAGGCTCACTATCATTTTGTACTTAATAATTCACTTAATTCAAATGTCCTTCAAATTCAAACAGCACCCAATTTCAAATAATGAAAATTACCAAAACAATTATAATCATTTGTTTCCCTTTTAAACAATAAGGTTCACCCTATTGAATTCTTGTTTTCAATAAATCTTTTAATCCAAAATTCATTCAACTTTGAATCAAATTACAAACAACATTTTTTATTTTGAACTTTTTGTAAAACAAACACTTGCAACTTGTTGCTATTACATAAATAAGTAAAATAAATTTTTTCCCTAAATTTTTCTACCCCAAAAACCTATCTAATTCTTACTATTTCTAAATCAGCAAAAAAAAAGTAACAAAACAATTAATAAAAAGAAAAATGCTCAGGAGAGGGGGAGAGGCAGGCCCAGCCCACCAGGCTGCAGCCCGCAACCTATCTCCCCCTACCTCCGTCCGTATGATGACGACAGCCATGGGGACAGCGACCTGCTGCCCCACTGCTCCACCCTTTCCCCCTCCTATATCTACTCCTCCCCCCTCAGAAACCCTAACCCTAGCCCTAGCCGCCCCTCCTCCCTCCTTTCTCCCACCTCTTCGCCGCCATCGAGGAGAAGCGCCTCCGCTTCTCTCTGCCACGGATGCCGGCCGCCGGAGCTCGCCGCCGACATCTCCGCCTCCCCCCGGCCGTGCCGCGGCCATCCCTGCGACGAGGGTGAGATCCCCTTTCCATTCCCCTACTTGCCACCCTCGTTCCCTTGCGGTATGCATCAATTGCTTCCATGCCAAATCGCCAATATTGCCTGTTCGTGCGTGTTTTTTTCCGTCAGAGAATAACAGCTGCAGCTGTGCGCTTGCAGTTTCAGTTGACACGGATTTGTTGTGTTCAAAACCAAACCCGAACCCTATGCATCAAACCAGCGCAGCAGACCAGCTGGTGCGCTCACTGCGCGCGCGCCCAGCAGATCCCAGGATCGAGTCCCAGCCCCGCACCTTTTCCTGTTTATTTTCGAATTGATTTCACTGCAGTTCTGAACCTTAAGCCCCCTCGCCCCCCTTATCTATCAACAGACCCGCACTAGCCCATCTGGTTGTTCCCTTGTGCGCAGCAAGCAGAGGGCAGGGGTTTGAATCCCACCCCTGCCACTTAAAACCAAACTTTTTTCATTTATTTTTCCTAGATCTAGATCTATCCCAAATTGCTCACAGGTCCCTGCTAGTTTACCTAGGTCCCTGTTATATTTCTTTCCAAGTCCCTGTATTCTTTTTTAGGTCCATAATTATTTTTCTATCAACCATAAAATTCTTAAACTTGGTAAATTAATAACTTTTGTTTGGAAACTCCAATTGCAAAACTTTAAACATGTAAATCACTCCATTTTAAATTCTCCACCCAAATATAAAATTTGTTTACTGTTTTGAATATTTTAATTTGGTGAAATATTTAAATTTTTGTTTAATTCACTTAATTTTTGCAAAATTCATAACTTGGGCATAAAAATTCCAAATTCAACAAATAAAATATGTTTTCCATCCCATTTTTCATGTACTTTGCAAATATATACTTTGTTTCATGTTTTGAATAATTATAATTGGTTAAAAAATTTAAACCTTGTTTAAATCATTTAAAATTGCTAAATTCATAACTTGCTCAAATTAAATTATTTTTGAACTTATGAAATATGTTTTCAAACCAGAAAAGTATAAACTTTTCAACTATGAATTTAAATTTATGTTTTGAACAAATAAAATTCAAATAATATTCCTACTTGAATTTAATTCATTTAAATCTTGTTTGACTTGTTTAATTCATAAATAATTCATCCTAATTCCTTTTTCAATAATTGAAACATGTAATCCACCTAAAATTTTGTGTACTTTCCAAATATGAATTTTGTTATTTGTTATGAACAATTGAAATTGATGAAAATAACAAATGCTTGTGTAACACCTTTAAGGAACCAAAATTCCCTAACTTAATAAATAAAATTTCAAACTTGGTAAACCTTATTTCCAATTGGTTCTATTGTTGTTATTTTGCTGTTTTCCTCATCCATGCATCATACTAAACCACTTTCACCTGTTGGTCAGCTGTAAAACAATTGTTTCAACCATAATTCATGGGCTTTTCATATGCAACTCAAATTGCATGTGGGTCCATTTAATCATGTTGTTACCATGTCAACTAGTTTATTTTGATGCATCCATTAAATTGACATGCATCATCCCATGATTGTGCACTATGCCATGTTATTGATTGTTTATCTTTCTGCATTGTTTGTTTGCTTCTTCTCGGATAGACGACGACGTTGAGACAGACGATACTTACGACACCCCTTCTGAGGATCTAGCTCAGTACCAGGCTGCTGAGTTTGCAGGCAAGTTATCACTCACATGAACCACTGTGTTCCCTTCAACATTGGTTACCGATACTTTCCGTTGTCTATTTCTGCTAGCCCTATGAATAGTTGTTTCTGTAACGAACCTATCACATGATACCCTGAACCCTGATATTGCCTCACCTCCATACCTATAACCCCTTGCTTGTTGCCCGTGTCTTACTAGCATGCTTAGGGTTGTTTTTGCTCGAGTCTGTTATCAGTTACTTTCTGTTACTATATTTCTATTATGTTCTGGGGCTCGATGTTAAACAACAACCTGTTAATTTTGAGGTAATAATAATTTGCTGATAAGGCACCGGCAGGAGGCCCGGCGTGGTTTTGAGGCCTGCTAGTGTCGACCCTAATAGGAAAAGGGTCTTGTCTACTGATCCATGATGAGCGCACTATCCGCATGTGGGAAGCGTGTATGGGCGCCCCCCTCAATTTGATTCGATTCACATCTCGTCCAAATCGCCACACTTAGTTCGGGCTTTCCATTTGATGCACGCATATGCAGGTACGAACCCGAGGCCAGGGTGGAACTTTTGTGGTCGACATTTAGGGCGGCGTGGTCTTCCAGTGCTATGAGGGTCCCCTTTTCTTCGTGGGGCTCGATTAGCCGCGCACGCACAACACGTGGTGCTTTGGGCTTGATGCGAAGAAGAGTTGAGTTGTGTTGAGTGCCCCGCTTGGTGGAAGGGCCCTTCCATCTGGCGGGTTATTCTTACGTGTACGGCTAAATTGGTGCACCCCTGCAGGGATAAATCTTCTCGAGAAGCCGTGTTTTCCGCGGTTATGGTTAACTTGGTGAAAGTACTGGCTAACAAGTACTCAGAACAACTTACACCTAACTAATGATAACTTGACTAGTAATAGCCTTATTGCCACAATAACTTGATCCATCATTAATCCAACTGTGTGAGTTTATCCTCGGATTGCTTCTTTGGATAAGGGGCGAGATCCAGGATGGGTTTGTTTGGTGGTAGGTTATAGTTGGTTACGATACGATATCTTATCTCCTTTCTGTTAGCCGGAAGTTGTAGTATGTTCTGTAGTTGGTTAGTGCAGCCAGTTGCGGCATCTTTTATATCCCCTTTCTTCCGTTGAACCCAAAGCATCTGTGCTTGGTGTTGACGGGTTACACTTTGGTGAACTGTGAGTCTTGCTTGCCAGTACGTTTATGTACTGACCCCTTTGGGGCTGTGGTTTCCGCAGACTACGCTTACGAGGATCCCCGTGACGGCTACTACGTGGAGTTTGACGAGGCTGCTGACGAGTAGATAGCGGACCTGGGCAGGATCCGAGACTACGTGGATGGGCTCCGTTTTCCTTTCATTCCCGGCTTCTTAAGCCTATTTGGATTTGTCTGTACTCAGACCTTTTGAATGCTTCCGCTGAGATGTAATGATGATATGTTGGGACATGTGTCCTCTGGATGATTGTATTTGCTATCTCTGCTCTAGTGAGAGCTATTTGCAACTTATTTCTATTTATTTGTGTCTTAGAGATCTGTTGTGTTATCATTTTGTTCAACGCCGTTGACGTACCATGTGTGTATGGTATGAAGTACGTCAATGGTAGTATCCTGATTTCTATGGGATGGTTTACGTAGACGATGAACAGATAGGGGTTGGTTGTCACACATACGTGTGTTGGCCTACTCGTAAGAGATGCGGGTGCCGGTAAGCCCCGTAATCCAACCAACTACTGTTCAACGGAACTGCGAGTATCCTCTAAAAGTCCGGGTGAGACATGCATTTATTCAGCTCAGGTTTTGCATGCATCTCTTATTAGAGCTGTTAGTTTTAGTAGTATTATTTGAGTAATATCATGTTTGCTTGCTGTATCATAAAGAGTATTTTTGTTAAAACATGTTTTGTATGGTGCTTGTTGGGAGAAACAAAAGAAAACAGCTGGTTGAAGTAGAATTTATAACAGTACTAGTAGAAGCTTGTATAGAGTGTGGCTAGAACTTTTTCATGCCATGCTAAATGTTATTTTAGTTTTAAAGCCTTGTGGTTATTGAGTAGCATGATTAGCCTCAAATAGCTGAGAGTGTTTAATATGTATTGAAAGATTCATGAGTTGTTCTTGTCATAGTAAAGCATCAATATATGGTATTCTCTTTCGAATGTTTTATTTGGTTGACTTGGCGCATACTCACACCATGTTTATGACTACAAACCAGTCACAAATAGCCTCCATGAACACTTAGTTTTTGAACTTGTGATACTGCTTATGTTTTAATTAATGATGCTTATGTCGCTATGCATGATTATGGCTCTTATGCTCTCTCGATTTGTCGCTCCCAGTCTTTTGCTAGCCTCCACCTGTACTGAGTATGAACTCTACTCGTGCATCCAAACTCACTTAAACCAAAGCTTTTCCCATTGTGTCCACCATACCTACCTACATGTGGTATTTAACTGCAATTCCAAAGTAAATTGCTCATGTGTTTCCTTTAAAACCTTCAAAATCACTGCTGCTTTATGTTCCTGTTTTTGCTCATGGGGACGTAAATAGAGAATCTTTATCTCACTTGTTGATTGGATTTCACACCCTGGACTAGTGGCTTCATCCGCTTATCCAAATGATAGAAGAGCTGGCAGCGGGGTGCCCAGCCCCAAATTAATGCATACAAATTCTCTTCACTATTTTTGCCCCTGATTTATCAGTCAAAGCATAATTATGTAAACAAAAGAGAAAGAGGGATGAACTTCTACACCAGTTGTGTCCTTCACCATGGGAGCCGCTCTTGTGAATCCAGTTGACTTGTGACGTACTGTATTTTTTGTTTACCATTCGTTGACATTAGCATACATCTCCCAAAATATAGACACTCCTCCCCGGTATGTGATTGTTGGACGGCACCCGAGGATTCAGTTAGCCATGTTTTGTGAAACATGGATGGGAGGAGTGTCAAACTTTTAATACCTCTGTTTAATAAAATAAAAGCTCTAGCACATGAGTGATCCCTGATTCCCTATGCGAAGGGCCTTTCTTTTACTTGTATGTTGAGTCTCCATCTTCTAACTTTATGCACAGTTGAGAGAGCATTTTTGCCATTCTGAGATCTATGTGCATTTGTCCCATAAGCATCAATAATTACTTTATGATATGATATTATTTGTTCTTAAATTATTTGTTCTAGTCTTCCTCTTGAACTTTCAAGGTGTCCTGGCATTTATGTTTTGCCCCACTCTTAAGGACTATCGAAATACCACTTTGCCATGCTTTCTCTATACCTGAAACTAACGTTTACCTTTCTTTGCATTATTATTCATGATCCTTTATTTGAGTTACTCTTCGTGATCCAAAGTAATTGCTATGCTTTATTATTAAAGTTTTATTTATCATGCATGTGTTTAAAGTTTTATGATCTCAGCGTGCATATGCTTTTACATTAGATTGATCAAATTTGTGTTAGTAGCATGTAACCTCAGAAATATTGTTTTATCGTTTACCTACTCGAGGACGAGTAGGAACTAAGCTTGGGGATGTTTGATACGTCAGAAACGTATCCCTAATTTCTGATGCTCCATGATGATATTTTGCCAATTGCTACATGTTTTCTCCCTTCTTTATGTTTTTTTATCGATTTTACGGACTAACCTATTAGCAAGATGCCACAGAGCCAGTTCCCTATTTTCTGCTGTTTTTTAGTTTCAGAAAAGTTGTTCTGGAAATATTCTCGGAATTGGAAAATTCGAAGCCTGGAAGTCCTATTTTCCCTGGAAGCATCCAGAAGACCGAAGAGGAGCCGGAGAGGGGCAGCAGGGTGGCCACACCATAGGGTGGCGCAGCCCCTGGCCGCGCCATCTATGGGTGTGGGCCCCTCAGCCTCCACCACCTTCGCCCTTTCGCCTATTTAAGCCCCCCGGATGGAAAACCCTAAAAACCTGATCAAAATCCCCAAAAAAGTTCCACAGCCGCCGTCACTATCGGAGAGGAGATCATCACCAGAGGCCTCTTCATCACCATGCCTGCCTCCGGAGTGATGCGTGAGTATTTCATCCTTTGACTACGGGTTCGTAGTTGTAGCTAGATGGTTGTCTTATCCTCATATGCCTCCATGTTTAGATCTCGTGAGCTGCCTATCATGATCGAGATTGATCTTATGTAATTCTCTGTGCTGTGTTTGCTGGGATCTGATGAATATTGACCTTATGCCAAGTTTATTATAGTCTTTATTTGCATATGTTATTGGTGATCTTGCATGCTCTCCGTTGCTAGTGGTTATTCTGGCCAAGTAGTTGCTAGTGACTCCAAGAGGGAGTATTTATGCTCGACAGTGGGTTCATGCCTCCTTGTTGCCTTGCTCGAGTGACAGAAACGTGAAGGTGGAGGATGTGCTGTTGCCATTAGGGATAAAACAGCGGTGAGAGTGCCTGCGTGCATAATCATTGCTTACATTACACACTTTGTTTAATGCAATTATTTGTTGCTTGCAACTTAATACCTGAGGGGGTTCGGATGATAACCTGAGGGTGGATTATTAGTCATAGATGCAGATGGTTGTTGGTTTATGTATCTTGTTGTAATGCCCGCACTAAATAGCATAGTAATCTTCATGTCATATTGCGCACTACGGTGCAACCTCTATTTGTCAATTGCCCAACAGTAATTTGTTAACCCAGCATGTTATCTTTTATGGAGAGACACCACTAGTGAAAATACGAACCCCGGTCCATTTTTCCACACTGTTAAGCAAACCGCAACAATTTCCTGCTCTCTTTACTTTCTGCAAGCATACACTATTTTCCACACTATACGTCTAATCTTTTTTTTTCAGCAAGACCGGTGAGATTGACAACCTCACTGTACCGTTGGGGCAAAGTATTTTGGTTGTGTTGTGTGCAGGTTCCACGTTGTTGCTGACATAGGTGAAGCGCTAACACCATCGTCAGTGGCATCAACCTTCTGAAGATTCTCTTTCTCCTACTGGATAGATAACCCTGGTTCTGAAGTAAGGGGAAAACTTCCTACTGTTGTGCTCATCACACCCTCCTCTTGGGTTATCCCAACGAGTGCAAGATCTGCACCATCAGGTATCGTGTCTAGGGGCTAGAGGGTGGGCAGGAGCATCGAGGAGAGGTGAGGTAGTGGCAAGTTATGGCCACAGTGCACCATGTATGATGTGCAATGTTGTGCCACTCGACTGCCCCCTCCCCTTCTTTCTCTCCGTGTCCCCTCTCGATTTTCTCTCTCTCTCAAACTTCTAGAACCCAACCAAAGGCATCCTAGGCTAGTATAAACATCCATGAACACAAATGGCAAGGTGGCTTTTCCAAACTTGAACCAAATCCAATTTAAACATTTGTCAAACTTTTGCAAAAATAAGCTTTTCAGAAAATTCAGATATTAGTTAACACTTGGCCAATTTTTTCTAAGTGCTAGAATCTATTAAAAACATCAGAAAGTTCACACTGTTTTCAAGGGTCAAATAAATTTCAATTTTTGTTTTCAAAGTTGGAGATTGTTGAATATGTTTTAAAATTTCAGAAACATCTTTTGAAAACAAATTTGCAATAGTGGAAGGCTATGAAAACAAAGTGGAAAAGGGGGTACTTTCTGTTATTATCTGTTTTCTAAAAATGCCTTTATCTGTCTTATTTTTCTTCCACAAAAACAGCAAGCAAAAGATTGTTTTTCTTATTCCAAAATACAAACCAAGCTTATGGATTTGTAGTCCATATATCAAGGAACAAATACAACTCAATAAAACACAAAATAGAATATTATAGCCTAGTGAAAACAAGTGTGGAAAACAGGTACTTGGCTATATTTTCAGGAAATAGTTTCTATAGAAAACTTAGAAGAAAACTTCCATAAATCATTTTGAAATTTTTATTTCTTGGATCCAACAATGCTAAAACTTTATTTCAAGATGCAAGCAAGCATTATCCAAGTATTGGAACAAAATCACACAAGTAACAGTATAGAAAACATCAGGGAAAACATAAAGGTGTTTTCAAGAAAATTGTTTGTATTGGTTTTTCAATTGAAACAAAACACCCAATTGCAGATATGACTCTTGTCACATAAACAATGTGGGTTCAATCAACATGTTGTTATAAAAAAATTGTTGGCCTACATTTTTTTTCTCCTTGAACTACAGTACAAGAATCCAAAAATTGGGGTGTGATAGACCTTCCCCCCTTAAAAGAATCTCGTCCCGAGATTCGCAGGAAAGCAAAAGGAGGGTGTGGTCAAAAAAAATGTTAGATCATTGGTATACAAAAACATGTGCTGGTGGTTGGTAACATTAAGCACAGGTTCTTCCACCTTTGATTAATCTTACCAAAAATCCACCGGCAGGTTAGTTTTCCCAAAGGTCTGGGTGCCAAGTTCTAAACCTCGAACTTACTGTTCCTCAAAACCATTATACCAATCCAGGGGTTACTTTATACATAGACCTATAGTTCACAATCTCATAACTCTGGTAGGGTTGCTACTATCAACTAGCTACTAGAATCATCACTGAGATATCAAACTAGATTATCAATCCACTATAACTTCCTTTGGGGTATAAACTCTCTCATCATAGTATAGATCAAACACTGGGATACCCACCAAACTCTCTTAATCATGAGCTTCCCATTGCTCCCTTCCTAAAATCCAGGAAACTCACTATCCTTTTTCTTAATCTTATCCGTACTTAGAAAGGCAAGTCTCAAATCATTTGTCTCCCTCAAAGTTTATTTTATCCAAGATCAAATTGCAAAAGCTAAACCAACAATCCAACAATCATATAACAACTTTGTACTATTTATATAAATATTTTCAACTCTCCAGACTCATTATCAATGCTAAACCATTTTCAACTCATTATCAATGCTAAACCATTTTCCTCAAAACAATCCCAACAGAGCGTGACAAGCTCCGAAAATATATCACCAAGAATAATCATCTACTATCTCCAAGCCATATTGATTTTTCCTAGAATCCAAAATCATTCTTTTATAACCACCAATCAGCTTTCCCATATATGACAATCCAATGTTTCTCCAACCAAAAAAATTGAAGGTCTATACCAATCCAACATTTCTCATGAAGCAAGGCTTACGGAAGTCCAATAGTTTCCACCAATATCTCTAAACCTCAAAGCATTTCTTCTATGTTACACAGTTCAGATCTAGATAACTTCCAAAGTTTCTGGGTCCACAACTGGTTAGCCCCATAGTATATATACTGTAATTCAACTCAAACCACTTCCACAATCTCCTCAAACTTTCACTCCTAAGCTAAACCTCAAATGAATCTCCACATCTCATATCCTAAAATCTGGTTCCTACCAAAATAGATACACGAGAGAATCTTATTACCTAGTAAAATCATCGCTCACAAATACAATATCCCTTTCAACTTCCTATTTCTATCAAATTGCTATAAAACATCCTAAGGCACCTTTCTCTTTGGTTTTGAAAGTTTTGTTAGTATTTTAAAACTAATGTTAGGTGTTGCTAAGGTTAGATAAAGTGCGTTAATATCGTTAATTTTAAAGGTACTATTTACTAGTCCGACAAGACACTACTAGTGTTCCATTTACGTCGGATCTCTCGGCATACAAGGTCAAACAAAAACTAGGGTGGTCACAGATCTGGTTCAAAAACGTACCATTAACTATGGAATGAGTCGCAGGTGCTTCTGCAACGTCATCTTGGACTCGAGGTCTACTCATCAAATTCTTGCGTTTCCTCTAGGTTGGACCCTGGATCTCTTGGGTTTCATCAGGATGAACTAGAACACGGTACTTTTGGGGACACTCGCGAGCGAAATGTCCTTCCTTCCCACAAGTATAGCAACCCGTGGTTTTTGGCCTGACATTCACACGCTTCCTTGGAGGTTGTGGCATCGCAGGCAAAGCACTGCGAGTCACTGGAGAACTAGGTTCTCCTGGGGTCACTATCTTCCTTTTGCGACTATCTCCAGCAAGCAGGCGCTGGTATTCCCTCATAAGGATAGCACTATTCTCAGCATTGATGGTGTCAAGCTGAGTCAAATGCTCCAGGATAGCAAGGCTGGCATTGTGATCTGCACGAGCGGCTTCACGTTCTTCCATTAATAGAGCAAACAGTTGGGAAACTGTCGGCTCGGGTGGTGGAGGTAAATCGCTGGCCATACTGTAGATAAAGAATGATATAAGACGAGAGCAGACAAAAAGTTAGTTTTGTTTTGAAAACTTGTGAAACATACCGGCTCATAACAGAGATGAGAACTATAGATAACACAACAGCAGGCAAGCATCTAAGAAGCAAACCACAATCACAAACAAAGACTAGCACGCACATGAGACATAGTCTCAACAAGCATCACATAAGCTTAAGGTTCACATGGCAAAAGCATAAGGCTTACAACACACCTAGCACACACAAAGCTCATAGCAGAGTTCACACAACACAACACGAACAAGCGTCTTGGGTGGGAGCAACACAACTCCTAATATCCTGCGGCCATCCTAGGTGCTCGAGGATGCGCGTCGCTGTTCCTCCAACTCTTCAACTCTGGCTTGGCTGGTTGCAAGCTGATACTGAAGGCTTCTCACTTGTGCACTGAGGTGGGAGTCAACATACTGCATGGTCTTCCTCTATGCTCCGAGACGGAGCTTAGTAGCAGAGGAAACTCTTAGGTCTTTCTCCAGCTGGTCTATCTCCCTTCCTCGGAGGTCAAACTCTCCTCTGAGTCTATCAAGGGAAAACTGAGTGTTGTACAGTTGTCCCTCCATGTGCTGGAAGTGACGAGCAAAGACAAAGTCTTCTGTGACATCTACTGGCTTGTCATCCTCATCGCGCCTCCCATAGTATCTATAGGGGGTGCCTTCAAACTTGTTGTGAAAGAAGTTCGCGAGCTTTGCGATAGTAAGCTGCAACACTCTAAGCATACCATCTTCCCAACTGCTCTCCACTACTTCGTACGTGATCTCTGGGGTCGATGGTGCTAGCAAGGGTGCACGAATGGTACAGACCACCAACTAGGACAACTCTCGTCCATCATAGTGAGTCTGAGCTCCCTTTAACTCAGGTACTGGGCGACCCATAAGACGATTCATCTTAATCAAATCCTCCTCAAAACGGCAGTAGCAAGGTGCATGCGATCCCATCCGGAAGGACTCGGTGAAGACAACTGCCATCTACACAAAATTTTAAATAGCTTATGTTAGGTAATAGTGTTCAAAATTTTAAGATGATCAAAGGTAACTTAGTATAAGTAGAGTTTTCAAAAACACATAGGGGTGGAATATGTAGAATATTTGGGTAAATAATCATATTAGTACCTAGTATTATAGACTAACTTTTTAGAGTAATAGCTAACGTCCATGCTAACTAAGGTCTCCTAAGGCTAGGATAGCTCTGATACCAAATCTGTAAGGACCCCCGAACCATTGTTCAAGGACCTCCGATATGCATACATTCACGAACCCAGATCACACCAGTCGTGAACAACTTATCAAGTTGGCATTCGGATACAACATCAATTACACGTTTACAACAAGACTTACACAAGGGACATGGTCACATGACCAAGCCTAACACAACTGCCACGCAGGGAAAACACACAACACACACAGCGGAAGACTAAAACACACACACACACAACGTAGTAGAGCCCAAGTCACGCCTTAACCTACATGCTACTGACCGGGAGACGATCCTAGTTCGCAAGGCCATCAGCGCAGTACTCCTCCTCGTAGATCTCCTTCTGAGGATCCTCCTCAAAGGCTGGCAAGTAAATACCAGGGACGAAACCAATATGAGTATTTTTGTCTAGGGGCTAGAGGGTAGGCAGGAGAATCGAGGAGAGGTGAGGTAGTGGCAAGTTCTGGCCACAGTGCACCAGGTATGGTGTGCACTATTGTGCCACTCGACTGCCCCCTCCCCTTCTTTCTCTCCCTTTCCCCTCTCGATTTTCTCTCTCTCTCAAACTTCTAGAACCCAACCAAAGGCATCCTAGGCTAGTATAAACATCCATGAACACAAATGGCAAGGTGGCTTTTCAAAACTTGAACCAAATCCAATTGAAACATCTGTCAAACTTTTTCAAAAACAAGGTTTTCAGAAAATTCAGAAATTCAGTTAACACTTAGCCAAATTTTCTAGTGCTGGAATCTGTTAAAAACATCAGAAAGTTCACACTATTTTCAAGGGTCAAATAAATTCCTATTTTTGTTTTCAAAGTTGGAGATTGTTAAACATGTTTTAAACTTTCAGAAACATATTTTGAAAACAAATTTGGAATAGTGGAAGGCTATGAAAACAAAGTGAAAAAGGGGTACTTTCTGTTTTTCTCTGTTTTCTAAAAATGCCCTTATCTGTCTTATTTTTCTTCCACAAAAACAGCAAGCAAAAGATTGTTTTTCTTATTCCAAAATCCAAACCAAGCTTATGTATTTTTAGTCCATATATCAAGGAACAAATATAATTCAAGAAAACACAAAATGGAATATTACACCCTAGTGAAAACAAGTGTGGAAAACAGGTACTTGGCTATATTTTCAGGAAATAGTTTCTATAGAAAACTTAGAAGAAAACTTCCATAAATCATTTTGAAATTTTGTTTTCTTGGATCCAACAAATCAAAAAGTTTATTTCAAGATGCAATCAAGCATGATCCAAGTCTTGGAACAAAATGACTCAAGTAACAGTATGGAAAATTGTTTGTATTGGTTTTTCAAATGAAACAAAACACCCAATTGCATATATGACTCTTGTCACATACACAATGTGGGTTCAAGCAACATGTTGTTATAAAAAAATGTTGGCCCCTATTTTTGTCTCCTTAAACTACAGTACAAGAATCCAAAAACTGGGGTGTGACAAATTATCAACACAATAAAGATGACATCCATGAAAGACGATATTCATATCAAAAGTACTCATATCTACCAAAGAAGTTTCTCTTGATAACTCTTCACACCCCAAAAATATTGTAAGTTCGTCATGCTGATTAGGAGCGATCATGTCATCACAATAAAAACTTGCAGTACTCATTGGATTCGAAAGGCTATTATCATAGCCTGAGCACTGAAAATTGAAATGACCCACTTTATAGCAAAGTTCACAAATAAAAGGATAGAGGGCACATTTCACCAAGATCATTTAGATCCCTTTCCCACGTTCTAGTTTTTTCATTCCTGTGACAGATACAATATTCTTCTTTGATTTGATTCTTTTCACAAGGTCTTAGTGCTCCACAAAAATTAACATGCTTATAAGAAATAGTACTTTCAGAAGTTTGAGCATGTTTATTGCAATCATTAATAACAACTTCATTTTTCATGCAAGTGTCTTTAATAGGTTCATGATACATGTCCCAATTTTCTTTAGGAACATTGATATGAGAAGCAAAGGCTCTACAGTAATCAACAATAATTTGAGTATCAAGACCATATTTAGCAGTAAGCTCTTGAAAATTAGTAGTTTTAGCGAAAGACTTAATGCAATCATACTCATAGATTATACCCGATTCTTTACCTTTGTGGTTATCCCAATCTTTGGTATTGTTTTGAAATGTTTCAAGAATATTTCACTTAGCTTCAACCTTCTTACTTGTGAAAGAACCCTCTGGACAGGCATCTAGATAATCCTTGCAATGTCCTGAAAGCCTTTCATATAAATTAGTAACAATTATTTCCTTAGGGAGATCATGGTTAGGACATTTGAGTATTAATATTTTCAGTCCCCCCCCAAGCTTGATCTATGCTTTCTCCATCACGAGGAAGAAATTATAAATGTAATTACTATCTAAAAGCATTTCATGAGAATTATCACATATGGGAGATAAAGTATCATCAGAGCAAATTTTCTCCTCTAAAGCCGGGGAACTAAAAAGATCACTTACATAAAAACTAGCTTCCCCAAGCTTAGACTTTTCCATAGCTTTAGAAATAATGGTGTTCAAAAGAATTCATACTAATAACATTACAACTAGCATGCAAATAAGGCTCCATAGGTTTTTTAGTTTTCTCTTCAAACACTTCATGTCCTAACTCAAGATAAATATTATAAAGCTCTCTCATATTTTTGTTGTTTTCCATTAAGTCTAACTTGTAAAAATAAAAACAAGGAACAAGTGAAAGTAATCCTAACTAGTGAAAATGAAAATAAGAAACAAAAATATATAATTGCAGAATCTAAAGGAAATAACTTCGAGCACTCACCCACCAGCAACAGTACTAAAAAATAGCTTAGTGGCTAGAGGATCTGAGTACCTTTTACCTTACCTCCCCAGCAACGGCGCCAAAAAAGAGCTTGATTTCTAAGCACGCTTCTATTCTTGTAGACAATGTTGGGTCTCCAAGTGGAGAGGTTTGTAGAACAACAACAAGTTTCCCTCAAGTGGATCACCCAAGGTTTAACGAACTCGGGGAGGTAGAGGTTAAATATATCCCTCTCAAGAAACCCTGCAATTAAGATACAAGAAGTCTCTTGTGTCTCCAACACACCTAATACAATTGTTAGTTGTCTAGGTGACTAGTTCAGCAAAGAGATAATGAAATACAAGTAATATGGATGATTATAAGTGGCAATTGCAATCTTAAATAAAAATGGCAGCAAGCAAACATGTAGCCGAACGAGTTTTAAACGGTGTTTCAATTCTTAGAAACAAGGCCTAGGGATCATACTTTCACTATTGGACACTCTCAACAAACATAATGTAACTAAATACATAAATATCGTCTCTTCACTATGCTACTCTGAACCACTCTCCGGTTGGATAACGAACACCAATTCGGCGTGTAGGGCTACAAAAGCACACCTTAAAGTCTCATTCCCCATCTAGGTAACCCCACACTGTCACCTTGAGATCCCTAGATGGGTCTAGACAAACACCAAGTGACGTCCAACACAAATTATTACTCATGATAAGCCACACACTGTGCGCACACTGTCACCTTCACACCGTGGGACAAAGGTGTCTCCGGAGGTCACATTAATAAAACCACTTGAGTAGCATAATAGATGAGGAGTAACATATACTTATTCAACTAGATTACAAAGCTCCTGATCACATAAAGATCACACCATGGGAGAGAGAGATAAACCACATAGCTACCCGTAGAGCCCTCAGCCTCGGGGGAGAACTACTCCCTCCTCATCATGGGTGTCAACAACAACGATGAAGATGGCGATGGAGTCGATGGAGATGGCTCCGGGGCAATTCCCCATCCCGGCAGGGTGCCGAAACAGAGATTTCTGTCCCCCAAAACTTGTCTTCGATCGCGGCGGGAGTTACAGAACTTTTTGTGGATGGAGGCTGATTAATTTAGGGTTTTTGTGTTGGGGAAATATATAGGCAAAAGGGAGATGTCGGTGGGCGCCCAAGGGTCCCACACCATGTGGTGGCGCGGCCAGGGGACCCGTCCCATCCTATATTGTGGCCACCTTGGTGCCCTCCTCCGTCTCTGCTTTGGACTCCGTTTACGTCTTGGGAAAATAGGACCCTGGGTTTTCGCTTCGTCCAATTCCGAGAATATTTCCAGAACAACTTTTCTGAGATAAAAAAAACTGCAAAAAACAGGAACTCGCACTATGGCATCTTGTCAATTGGTTAGTCTATGAAACATCCGTAAAACGAAGGAAAACATGTGGAAAATATAAAGGCATTGGATGGAAAACAAGCATGGAGCATCAAAAATTATAGATACGTTTGAGACGTATCAATTTTATAAAAAAAAAACCTTCACAAGTTTGGAAAGGAATTGTTTATGGCCTCGAGATTTAAAAAAAGGGTTGTGTGGCGTGTTGGGGATAGTAAGAAAATTCGCATCTGGAGAGATAATTAAATACCTAGGGTTAATATGAAGATTACCAGAAACATTACAAACTCAAATTTTAGGAGGGTATCAGATTTGATTAATCAACATGACCACACTTGGAAGGAGGAGAAAGTGAGAAAAATATTTATGCCTCATGACGCTGAAGAAGTTTTAAAGATTCGGCTACCAAAGTTTGATACTAAGGATTTTGTTTCTTGGCCAAGCGAAAAGAATTGTGTTTTCTCAGTTAGATCTGCTTGCAGACTTGCTCTTGATGAGAGACTAGCTATTCATACAAACTCAGGCCATGGTTCCAACGGTGATTGCAGCCTATGGAATACTATTTGGAAGGCAAAGGTACCACCTAAAGTTAAAGTCTTTTTGTGGAAACTGGCTACCAATTCGCTTGTTGTACATGAGAATAGAAGCAGACACCTACCAAATGTACTCCCTACTTGCTGGATATGTGGAATGGAGAATGAAGATGGATATCATGTAGTGATGAATTGTACAGTTGCGAAAGCTCTCAGGTGGGAAGCTAGGAAAATCTGGAACTTATTTTACTAAATAATTTTTACCAGGAAACAATGGCCAAGATTATGAGGGCATGGCATCACTGGAGTAACATAATTTTTGATAAAGGAGATGCAAGCATTACTCACTCTGTGAGACTTATCAATATTTATTAGAATTCTTTGCAGGTAATTGCTGATGGGTATTTGGATACAGATAAAAAAGGTAAAAGACATGTACATAGTCATCAAGAAGTGGTGGAAGACAATGGGACAAAAAGCAGTGAAAAATGTTGGAAGAGACCAAAATCTGGGTGGATAAAAATCAATGTGGATGCTTCGTTCATAGGATAGTTCTAATGGAGCGTGGGGGGCTGTAGCAAGAAACCATGATGGCCATGTTCTATTTTCAGCATGGGATTTTATTCCTCAATGTCATTCAGCGGAAATGGGCGAATCAAAAACTTGTCTAGAAAGCCTAAAACTTGCTACTAATGTCACTTTGGGGAACCTGCTGTTTGAAACTGATTGCAACTGTTTAGTGAAGATACTCGATCCTAGATCGGTGGAAAGATCATCCGTGAGTTTTATTGCAAAGGAATTCGATTTGTTGAAACCAGAAGGCAGATTAGTTAAATTAGTGTATGATAGTAGAAAGGTTAATGGGGTTGCCCATAATATGGCCCAGCTTGATCGTAGTGAGTTGTGTGGAGGGATTATGCAAACACATGTCCCAACGTGTGTTGCTGAACTGGTATTGCAAGATTGTAAGAAGAGTTTAATTAATTAATACACAACTATTATTTTCAAAAAAAAGATTGTGAACTACCCGAGGAATGTTACGGTGCTCTCGACAAGACTGTGTACTAAGCCTACTCAACCAATGCTTGGGCGGACATGCGGATAAAACTGCAATTCATGTGGTGGAGAATTTAGAATTTGTCAAGCAACTTTATTTTTGATGATGATAAATACACTATAGAATAATCAGCTATTTTTATCTAGTGTTACCGGTTCTGATTTTTGCATGAAACCTCAACAAGCCAGGAGCCATATATTAAAGGAAAGAAACAAATTATTCCCCTAGATGATGGAGCGCTGAATTGAGACAAAAGAACTCTTGAAAGGTGGAAGAAACCGAATGCCGGTTGGCTAAAAGTGAATGTCGATGCGCAATTTTTGTTAGATTAAAATGCGCAGTTTTTTAGATTAAAACGACTGCTACTTTATTTAAACCCGATCACAGTCTTTTTCCAAACAGTCTACTATAAGCTCAGGTGGAGTCCTAACCCAGGTATTACAACTCTTATTATCGCAACCTTCCTTAGTTAATTTATGCGCAGCCTCATTACTTGAGCGTCACACATGATTGATCGCATGATCATCAAACTCCCGGAGTAGCTCTCTGATATCTTCAACTAGTGGGCCATGGATCGTATGATCCATCTCCCGGAGTAGCTCTTGAAAGGTGGACTTTAACGAGGTGTTAAGCCAAGATGAACATCTAGGACCTCGAGAACGCACTGACTCACAAATCAACGCATTCCGTGACTATCTCCGGGACTGCGAGCTGATGGATTTGGTCTTTGAGGGCCCGAAATTTAAGTGGAGCAACCAACAGGACCCTGACACTAACATCAAGGTTCGTCTCGATAGGGCAGTGGCTAATGGAGACTTATCGAGCATGTTTTCTGATTGCTCGGTGGAGTATGTCATCACTACATCCTCAGACAATTATGCGATTCTTATCTCTCTGCAAGACGAGAGGACCAAGGTGAGTATTCCTGTGCAACATGGGTTCAAGTTCGAGGTGATGTGGCTTCGTGCCCCGCTACAGAGAGGTTTTGGAGAAACACTGACCAGAGGGGAGAGCTGGCACCCCGTCGCTGCACTCCACATGGTTCAATCTGAAGCATTTTGTGCCTTCTCTGAAGGAATGGAGCCGAGCCATGTTCGATTCGGAAGAAAATCCGACAGCTCGAGAGCGAACTGCGTGACATTCGCGAGCAGGAGCTGACCGAACAAAATGCTTCGGCAGAAAAAAGAGGCAGAGAAGGAGTTGTGTGAACTCTATGAGCGCGAGGAGATCATGGCCGGGCAACGGTCCAGGTTAGAGTGGCTAAAAGAAGGAGACCGCAACACCTCCTTTTTCCATGCAAAGGCCAATATGAGACAAAAAAAAATTGATGTTTTAGTACGTGTAGATGGTTCCAAATGTGAGGTGCAGGGAGAGATAAAAGGTATGGTTCAAAAAAATTATGAAGACTTATTTACGTATGAAACTTGTACCACAGTGGATGCAGTGGTGGATGCTATCCCATTGGAGGTGACAACAGAAATGAACGAGGGTCTATGTAAACCATACACAGATGATGAGATCAACGCTGCTTTGTTCCAAATGGGTCCTACAAAGGCACCTGGGCCAGATGGTTTCCCTGTATTATTTATCAAACCAATTGGGATTTATTTAAGGAGGCAATATGGAATTCTCTCCGGGCTTTCATATTGGGTGGAGAGGTGCCAGAGGGTTTCTGTGAATCTATTATTGTGTTGATTCCCAAAGTATCCAAGCCAAAATACGTGAAGAATTTCCGCCCCATTAGCTTATGTAATGTGATTTACAAGAATGCTTTCAAGGTGTTGTCGAACCGGCTGAAGGTGATTCTCCCCTCTATCATCTCAGAGCACCAGAGTGCATTCATTCCTGGAAGGTTAATTACAGATACCACTCTTATTGTCTTTGAATATCTGCACTCAATTCGCCAACAAAATTGCAAAAGGCCATTTTCTCTCAAGATTTATATGATGAAGTCATAGGACCCTGTTGAATGGGATTATCTACATAGGTGTCTCACAAAGCTTGTCGTGGGAAAGTCACGGCAGACGTTACCAGAGGTAACTTAGGTTAGGGCAAATCGACTCTGGTGTTTGGGAGAGTGTTTAGCTCAGATCGGACACAAGATTTATCCTGGTTCAGCCTCTCCATTGGAGATAATAGCTTACTTCCATCTAGGATCTTATTGACTATCGATCTAGAGGCTCGGACTGCAATGTCGCCGAGACTCCAAATCTAGGGTTACAAGTACTTGCTCTCGTATGTCTCGAATAACTCGAATCTAGGGTTCCCTCTCTCTAATCTCGAATCTCTCTGATCTACGCCATAAGGACCGGTTTATATAACACCCGGTTTCCTGGCTTTCCATACAAGATACGGCCATATTCCTACTCGGAGTCTACACGCAACCCTAAACTACTCTTTGTGCCCTCCAATTCTTGTATTTTGTGGTTTGCACCACCTTTCGGGTCTTCCAGAACATTCCTTTCCACAAGCGGAATTACCACTACGATTGCTGACCCATCAATGACACCTGGCCCATTACCATATTACCAGGTCTCGCGTAAACTTGCTCCAGCCGGGTCTTTGTTCCTCTGCATGGGCCTGCCGGGTTATTATCCCCCCAACAGTAGTCCTTGGAATAGCTTGGGCATCTTGGTTGGCGCGCCTTTCTTGTAAATTCAAACTTTGAGCCAACAACGAAGCGCATGCTATTCCCTGCAAAACAACAAACATTTGCATACAATAATGTTATAGGTTAGATTGCTTTAACTATAGCCAGGCCGGCTCTTTCGGCGGTCCATATAGTAACCCAACTTTCATATTCCTCACAGGCTAGACCGGCTCTTTTGGTGGTCACTTATAACTCGGCTGCATGACAATAACTCCCAAGATCTTGTTTCCGTAATCAACGGGCCGAGATTTTCTCCATTTTACCATTTGCTCTCTAGGGTTTCCACCGCGCCTATAAATACAGGGCCCGGTGAAAACCCTAATCACAAAATGCCATCTCCTTCCACTTCATCTTCAAGCTCGAGCCGCGCCATTGGAGCTCATGACCGCAACCCGGAGCTCCGCCACCAAGCTTCACGCACGCCACCGCCACTCACCTGAGTCGGCCCGCCGGTCCGCGCTGCCGCGCCGCGTTCAACGAACCTCGTCTCTGCCGCCGATTCCTGGTACACACTCCTAGATCTAAATTTCCATTTCTAGATCTTGAGCTTGCGTTCTTCGTGTTCATCGCCTTCGTCTTTTTCCTCATTTTGTTTTTCTTTTTCGGTTTTCGTTAGATCTTTTCCAATGGCTCCCAAGGCCGCTCCTAAGTCCACGGCCAAGGCCACGACTCTGAAGCAAAAGCTGAGTCAAACCATTACTGCCAACTAGGCAAAGTCGAATGTCACGCAGACCAAGCTGGAGGAGCTGGCCGAGTCTGGAGTCCTTCCTCCTCAGTCAGAGATCTCCTGGAGGGCCCCCGAGGAGGAGAGTCGGCCTTCACCTAGAGCAGGTGAAGTTGTAGTTTTCCTCGAACACGTGACTCGGGGTTTCCGCCCCCCGGGTCACCCTTTCTTTCGTGAAGTTCTTCATCACTACAAGCTCAGGGTATTTGACATAGGCCCGAACTCGATTCTTAACATTTTCCATTTCATCGTTCTTTGTGAATCGTATCTTTGCATTGCCCCCAATCTTTCTCTATTCCTCGAACTTTTTCAATGCAAACCTTTCCGCAAAACTACGGATGGTCCCCTCCTTGTCTGTGGAGGTGTGGCCATCCAAAGACGCAAGAAATCTCTAACGCCATCTCTCAATCTTCACTCCCACGTGAAGCATTGGCAAAAAACCTTCTTTTACTGCAAAGATACTTCCACATCCGGCGAGAAGCCTCTGCCGGGTTTCTCTGTTGAAACCCTATCCCTTAGCGACAATTTGAGTGCCTTCGCTCCGGAGGCCGATAGGAAGGCCATCCAATCCCTCCTTTATAAACTAGCTGTCCTAGCATCCCACGGTCTTTGTGGGTTGAATTTGATCAAGACCTGGATCAGCTGTAGGATCCAGCCCAATAGCATTCGCAAAAAACTTCTCTGCGAATACTCGGGCCACTTGACCGGC
This sequence comes from Alopecurus myosuroides, assembly GCA_028641055.1. Taxonomy (NCBI): domain Eukaryota; kingdom Viridiplantae; phylum Streptophyta; class Magnoliopsida; order Poales; family Poaceae; genus Alopecurus; species Alopecurus myosuroides. The sequence continues at coordinate 232,807,023 of CM054060.1, read as the reverse complement.
TCTCTCCGATACTCGGAGAAGTCATACCCGGTCGCTGATGTCAACAAGGCCATGAAAAACTTTCTGGCTGAGAAGGTGGAGGTCATCAGGAGCATTTCCGGGCTCTCCCCCTTCTCCCGCTCAAACCCGGCTCCACCAGTAAGAATCGACTAATCTCCTCTGTACCGATTAATTTTTCAAACACGCATATACTAACTTTTATATTTGTTGTTCTTTACTCAGGAATCTGATGACTGGTGGAAGATTGTAACCCCTCCTCCCTCTGAAAACTCGGAAGACGAAGAGCCGAGTGACAGCGAAGAAGGTGATTCCGAGTTACTGAACAAATACTTTGTCGACTTACTAGATCAAGATTCTCCTCCCACCTTTGTTCCCCGACAGTACGCCACGATCACTAGCACCGGCAGAAAAGGCCGACTATGAATCTGAAGAGAGCGAACCCGAGCAAACTGAAGCCGGGTTAAACAAGAAAAGGAAACCCAGGGGGTCACATTCAAGGTGCCATACTCCTCCATGACCACAGAGCCGTACTCATATGTTGGTATGTGCAAACTTAATGAATATCTAACCACTGTATCGTCTCAGAAGGTCGCCTCTCCTCCACCCAAGCGACGGGCAACTCGGTCTTCGTCGGGTGACGAGCCCCTCAACCCCGGAATTTCTCTTCAATTGCCCACTCGCCGAGCCGGTACTCCTTTATCTTATCGCAATTATATTACTCGAAAATATCCAACTCTGAGTCACCCTTTAGCCGGAAAACTCCGAGTCTCAATCTCCAATTCTCTATCAGTGTCTTCCGGGTCAAGCAATGATCTCCCGAGCGATTTCGTCGTGAATACCGGGTAAATTTCATAACTTGATTGACTGTATCCCATGTACTTTGCATGTTTTCACCACTAACACATTGTTTTACTCTCCTCAGAGCCAAGGTCACGCTCAGCGATCCGGTTGAAACCCCCGTCGACGACCCGATGGCGGTTGACCCGAAAAGCGGCGCTAAACCCCCGTTCGTTGAAGAGCAAGAGACGGCTGATGCGGCCAACTTAGGAGTCGAGTCTTCTCCTCCCACCCCTCACCCGACTGATCCCGAGGTTGAATACCTTGGGACACAAAAGGCCGCTGCCACTCCTCAGACCACCGCGGCCAGATTTGACGCGGGGGAGCAGAAGGCAACACCACCACCGGCTGACCGGGACGCTAGCTCCTCCAGGACGACTCTCCGTGACCCGGAGTTTGAAAAGCTGCTGAAGGAGTATCGCTCCTTGAAAGCAACTGAAGACGATATCGTCGAGTCTTTGGCAGCTGAGCACCAGGTTTGTTTAGATAATGTTACTTATAGACTTATCCTAGTCCCCAAGTTCCTACTAAACTGTCCACGGTCACTTGGTACTTGCAAATACATAGCCTTTCTTATACAAGTTTCAAAATACCCTAGTCGCCAAGTTCTGAGTAACCTGTCCACAGTTACTTGTTACTTGCAAATATATCCCTTTTAAACTCATTGCCGACTGATATTTCTTTGCCCTTTTCAGGCTTATGTTACCCGGACTGATGAAATACTGGCAAAAACCAATGAACTCCTACAAGCTAAAGTAAAGCTCCGCGAAGAACTGGAGGCCAACCTCAAGGATCTCCCAAAAAAGCACAACAAGCAAAGGAAAAAACTCCGGACCGTTGAGGAGCTTGTCAAGAAACTCTCTACTTTCATATCGGAGACATATGACTCCATCATAGGTAAGGCACATCTAAGTTTCCGATTGTCGCTTTGTGTTACTCGGATTTCCCTATTTTACAAGGTTTTTGACCCGGATCTTGCTATCTTACTTCCCTTTTTGTACTGCAGGTCCGGGTGAAGTTGCTGGCGAACATGACGACCTCAAAAAGCTTAAAATACTCAAGACTATCATCCGGCAATTTTCGGCAAGGACAAAATGGACACTCGAAGCTGTGAAGTTAACCGGTGACTACACCGGTGTAACACACATGCTTGAGGCATACTCGACAGTCCCTGCCTGGATTGATGCCTGGAAGAGCTCAGCATGCCGGGTTGGAGTGATACGCGGCCTTGCACTGGCTAAGGCCTACTACCCCAAGATTGAGCCAGCAATGCTTGTAAACGGGTTTCCCGAGTTTAAGACCGATGGTTCTAAATTCACGGGAAAAGACCTCAAGGCCATCAACACCCAGATTCGTCACTCGGCCAGCTTGATCGCAGAAAACCTCGATGTGAACAAGCTTACCGCCCCATATGATGTTGAGGATAAACATGTTCCCTTCCAATATCCTGCTCCTTTTGACATACTATCTCCTTTTGACATACTAGCTCGCCAAGAAAAGAGCCGAGACCGGTTCTGCACCAACTTCATCAACTCCGGTTGTTCCTCCTCCATCTCGTGCTCCCTCCGCAGGTGACCTGGACATTGAAACGGAGAAGGCAACAGAGGAGAATACCAAAGACCCGGCCACCAAGACCACTCATGATGACTCGGCTGAAGCAGCCGAGTAATGTACTCCTTTTTATCAGCAAACAATCTTTTGGCCAATAGGCATTGTAATATGCCTTTTACACGCTGTTATTTGATAGTGCATCTGTGCACTTTTTGATATTATTCCTAAGGTTTGTAACACATTAAACTTCTGTGGTTTCGATGACCCTTCTGGTTGTCGCTTTGATATGCGCTTTGCAAACTCATTTTGGCATAACTTTACTTGTTATATTCTTTGTGAGAAAGATGCCGATTCTTGGTCTTAGGATTGTGAAGAATTTCTCACAAGTCCCCAATACCCGGATTCTGGGACCGAGGATTCTTGACTTGAAATTTTTTATTCACAAGTCCCGAAGACCCGGACACACAAGTCCCTAAGGTGAAGGCTTAATCTGTGCATCATCACCCCTTATAAATTCCTGATATATATGTATGCTTGTACGTTTTGAAGTTTATGCGTAATATGTAATGAGTTTCCGGCTGTCACCTTTGCTCTGCATAACTTATGGTTTAGATGACCCATTTGACCCTTTTGAAGTTATAAGCCGGTTTTTGCATGGATTTTCAATATTGCTATAACTCTAATAAAAACAGGGTAAGGCAAGTCCCAATGGGCATCATGACTGATTGGATTTATAGGTTAGCAAACACGCCATTTTGTTGCGAGTCACATCAAGATTAAACCAAAATGATCAAGAAAAAGTTTGGCTCTATTGTCCGGGTTACGAGATTGCAACTGTACTTATTGCAAGTAATCAGTCCTCACAACCTAATGGCATCAAGGCCGGGTCTGAGTATACAACTGTGTTATTCAAGCAATCAGCCCCCAAGACCTACATATATGTACTACGCCACAGTAGGCTTTCTGCTCTACCGGCTTACAGATAGCTTGAACGCTAAAAAAGGAAAAGATGCGCAAATTTAGACCCACTAAATCACACGCCTTATTATCAGGAAACATATTTGACTAAAACAACAAACTAATAAATACAAAATTTGACCAATTATAGAAAAATATGTAAGAAACTAACAAAATTTAAGGGACATAATAACTATCATGATTCAACCATTTCTTTATTGCTATGAATAGGTTACGTCAGCAGGTCGCCTTATTAAAAACCTTCCAGTCCCCGTAGGTACCCTGGGTAGGAAAAGAGCACGTCTGAAACCTGCTGCCTGTTACATCGTGTAATACAATTTGCAAACTGAGTCTATGCTAAGTGTAGTAAGGACGCAGCTGAGCCACGTTCCATGGTCGTTCACGGTCTTGCATGGAGAAGTTGGAATAAGTAGTGTCATTCACATGGTCCGACTCTTTCCTTGCATCTACCAAGTAATAGGACCCGTTGTGGAGATTTCGGCTTATAATGAGCGGACCCTCCCATGGGGGAGATAACTTGTGTTTTCCCTCTTTGGATTGCACCAAACGCAGCACCAGGTCTCCTTGTTGAAAAACACGCGTCTTGACCCGGCGGCTATGATATTGCCATAAATCTTGCTGATAAATTGTGGACCGTTCCAATGCTTGCTCCCTGTGCTCTTCTAACATGTCCACGCCGTCCTGCCGGGTCTTCTCGTTTTCCACCTCAACATACGCCGACAATCGTGGCGATTCATGGATAATATCACTTGGTAGGACCGCCTCTGCACCATAAACCATAAAAAAGGGGTCATTTGAGTAGAACTGTTAGGTGTAGTATTGATTCCCCAAACCACATAGGGTAACTCCTCAACCCATGCTCCAGCAGCTCGGAGACACGAGACTTGTATTCGTGGTTTCAATCCACGAAGTAGCTCTTGGTTTGCTCTCTCCACCTGACCATTCGCTTGTGGATGGGCCACCGAGGCTACATCAAGTTGAATGCCATTGTTTCCACAGAACTTCTCCATCTCTCCTAAGGACATATTGGTTCCATTGTCTGTGATTATGATGTGGGGGTATCCAAACCGATATATGATCTTCTTCAAGAATTTCACAGTTGTGGCCGCTTCACAGTTCGTAACTGGCATGACCTCAACCCACTTTGTGAACTTATCGACGGCCACCAGTAAATGAGTTTTTTTTGCATGGAGACATGTGGAAAGGGCCTACCATATCCATACCCCAAACAGCGAACGGCCAAGTCAATGGAATCGTCCGCAGCTCCATAGCCGGCACATGGGTTTGCCGAGCATACCTCTGACATCCATAACACCTTGCCACCAAGCGTTCTGCATCTGCTAAAGCCGTAAGCCAAAAGAAACCGTGCCGATACGCCTTGGCCACAAGGGACCTTGTGGAGGCATGGTGCCCACAATCACCTTCATGAATTTCCTTCAATATTTGTCGACCTTCTTATGGATCTATGCAGCGTAAAAAGACACATGTAGCACTTCTCTTGTAAAGCTCACCACCAATGATAGAGTAACCTTTTGCCCGTCTCTGGATTTGCTGGGCTACGACTTCCTGTTGTGGTAACTCGCCCCGTAATAGAAACGCCAGGAACGGCTCAGTCCACTCTGGAATAGCGCGCATCGCAGCCACAAATTCCGAGTCTGGGTCTCGGTTGGCTATTTCTTCTTCTGACTCGATTTTAACGGAAGGCCGCCACAATTCATCCAAGAAAACATTAGGCGGGACCGGCTCTCGACGAGAGCTGAGTCTCGACAGTGCATCCGCAGCCTCGTTCTTACGCCGGTCAATGTGCTCCACCTGATACCCCGAGAAAGACCTGGCTACTTTGTCCACCTCTCTGCGGTATGCTGCCATTGTTGCATCCTTCCTGTCCCACGTACCTGAGACCTATTGTACCACAAGATCCGAGTCTCCGTAGCACCTTATGCGCTTAATGCTCATCTCCTTTGCTACACGCAATCCATGCAACAAGGCCTCATACTCGGCTATTGTAAGGACCCCAGACCGGCAGTCTGAAACCCTACGTATGCATACATTCACGATCCCAGAAAGATCAGTCGTGAACAACATACACAGTTGGCACACAGAAATACATCATCCATTACACGAATACATAAAGGTATTACAAAAAGATCACATGATCAAGTTTAACGCAACTGCCACAAAGGGCAGGCAACTTAACCAACACAGCGGAAGACAATTAAAACACAACGTAGTTGAGCCCAAGTCACGCCTTAACCTACAGGCTGCTGACCCGGAGACGATCCTAGTTCGCAAAGCCGTCAACTCCGTACTTCTCTTCATAGATATCCTTCGGAGACTCCTTCTCCAAATCTGATAAGTAGATACCAGGGGCGAAACCATAATGAGTACATTTGAATGTACTCAGCAAGACATCCATCATGTCACTTACCAACATGCAAATATGCTTATATGGTGGAATAGGTAGGCTATAAATATGGTTCACTATCAATGGTGTTCATGTATGATGACACCACAGTTGCAGTCAGGTTAATCTGTATCTTCGTTGGAGAAGATACTTCAGAAGAAAATAATATAGTTTTATTTCTCTTGTCGATGTCACAAGTACAAGAGGTTTTGTAAAACTTTGTTAAAGAATATTTTCTCCTGGCAAAACTTCTTGGAATCAGTTTCCAGAATTCTTGCTTAGAGTAAAAAAGGTTTTCTTTGCAAAACATTTTGTTTTGTATAACATCATCTGGCTTTTCATCATCACTGATACCTCCACGGTATAAGTTTCCATTCCTTTCCAAACTTCACAAGTTCAACACTTCCTTTCCAAAATTTCCCTTTCAAAACTTCCTTTTTGAAAACATTGACACAATGCTAGCTACATGGCCATTCAACTGTCCATATCCGAGGACGCGGCTTCTTCGAAAAAGTTATACTCTGCAGAGGTGTACACATTCACCAGATCCAGTACACCTCCCGTGAAACAACCACGGACTGTAACAACAGTATGTAAACATCAGGTATCTGATCATAACCATCCACTATGTTCAAGCTAGAATATGCCTATCTCTCGATTGAGGTTGTTCTCCCCGGCATCAAGTCCCACCCTGCCTAGCCAGGAGCCTCAATGAATGCATCCGGAGGGAAAATTAATCCCACACTTTATATGCCTCAACATTGGGAGTTTTGACGACATTCGGTTCGAGGGTACGACGCCCCTTATAGCAAGTGAGATAGCACACACTAATAAGAACAAACTTCAAGTTAAGCCCCGTGCCCATGTTGGGGTAGGGTGGCAGTACGGTAAAGGTTGTCCGGCGAAGACTAGGTTATGTGTCATTTTTGAAAACACCACTTTCTCAAAAATGACCACTTCCACATTCCTCCGGAGAACAAGGATCCGCCTTTTCTCCGGGTTTTTCCGTAAAGCCTTTGTTTGGTAGAATCACAATTTTAGGGTGTCCACTTAGGGACTAGTATATTTGATGGTAATAAATACCATGTGGTGGCTTATGGGCTTGGTATTACCAAGTTTAACTACTGACATGATAGTAACCTAGAATATAGTATAGTAGTAAATTCCACATCAAAAATAGTTTTGATAATCAAGTTTTTGTAAAACTTCAGAGGTAAAACATGCATGATAGATAATGATAAGTATTGTATCAGCAAGCAATCAGGATGCTTGCCTCAAGTCTCTTAATGTCCCTGGCCTTGAAGCAAATCGAACTTGACGCACAGCTCCACAACTGCTTCCTCTTCTTCTTCGCGTTCTAGCGTCGTAAAGGAAATAAAAGACACACACTCAGGTCTAAAAGACAAACAACTTAGCTAAGAAACACATACAGCAACAAATGTTTATTCTCGAGTTCTCTCGAAACAATAACGCGAAAACTATCTCACATAACTCTCACGGTCCAAAACTGTCGTCCGGCACTATGTACGGTTTAGAAAACCATATCCCACATCATACATACCATATATGGAGTGGTGTAACACTCTCATAACCAGATATATAAGAAGCTAAAAATATAGCTTGTGGGTGAAAAAGGTTAGGTTGCTAAGGTAAAACAAACAGACAGAATTATACCCATGGCAGTGGTTATTACTCACCACAAGCAACTATCACTTGATGCGTTCGTGATTTTAGTTGGATGTTTTAGCTTCACAAGATACTCTTAAGCACAATCATAACACAATTATAAACACATGCTAATGTAAAACATTCCAAGAAAATCCAAACAACAAGCAAACACACCACAATTGAATAGACTATTTATTCACTATGTTATTGTTTACTAGAAGCTTTTGGAATCCATCAATCATGAAAATTTAGCACCCAACCAGTAGCTAATCACCAATGAATCTATTCATAAAAATAGTCTAAAACACAACCTTCACTCAAGAAAATAATCTTATTAAATAACATAAAAACAAAACTGCACTCATAGCATACTAGTATGGAAATTCTATGCAAACATGCTATAAGGAATATTTGTATTCTACAACTATAGCACAAGCAACTAATTAATTCATGGCATCATAACAGAAGTAATAACTTCATAAATATGCTATAATAAACTCATACACTTATGAAAATAAAAGATGAAAATACTATAGCAAAAATCACCATTTTCTAGTGGTGACACTAGTTCATCACTAGAGAAGCAAACAATGTTACTATGATGATTAATTCAAAACAAGAAAGTCATGATCATGAAATGTACCTAATAACAGTACACAAAACTTACACATGCTAGTAAGCACAAACCTCAAAATAATTTCATGAAACAACCATTTAGCATGCATAAATTTATTCTAGCAATTTCTGTTTTCTTAAACAATTACTAGCAAGCAATCAAGGTATAACTTACACAACCAGTAGCTATGAAACAAAAAGAAAAGTTATCTAAACCTTTTAAAAAATCCAAACACTCAATTTAAAATCATCCACAAACAATCTATCAATCAAAAGGAATTTAGTTTGTTTGCAAACAATTTAATTTAGCACTCAATAGTGAATCATTTCTCAACAAGACACTCCTAAGGATTATTATGCTAACAAATGGATCACACCTAGCATACTAGTATAATCCTTATAAGAACTAAACTTCTCACTTGCATAAGTGGAAACAAACCATTATATTTTCCATGGTGGAAAATATTCCTATCAACCACATAATGAAAACATGTTAATTTCTCATATGTGCATAGTTGGGAAATTTCATCCACAACAAAGATGCAATGGGACCAGTGGGTTATGGGCCCACTAATATCAAGGCAAAAGAGGTACTAAGCCTCTGGTTACTCCTGACAAAAATTAGGATAGAAAGATGAATAAAACAATACTTATTTATTCTAGTGCATACAAGACTAGTGCATAAGAATAGCAAACCTACACATGCTTCACCTTAAAAATACATGCAAGCCATCAGAGACAAAAGCATCAAAATAACAGTACCAAAATGGTACTGGATCTATAGCAAACATAGCACAAAAATTATCAAGGCATTCACCCAAAAATCTAGCTTTCACAATAATTCCAAAGAATAAACATTAGAACAATAACCAATGCTACTCATGCTTTGCTATAAGATCACATGCAAGTTAATGAAGATAATAGCATATAAATCTCAGTACCAAAATGGTACTGGACTCAACACAATCATAGCACAAAAATAGGTCACAAGCACACAAGGAGTTGGTTCACACAAAACATCAAATTACTAAGCTAGTGAAACCATCTATGCTACTTCTTTAGCCATAATATATTGTAAACATGCACACACTTTGTGTGGTAGAGGTAATGCAAGAAAACAACCTAATAACAAGATTCAACACACCTCTGCATCCTAGTAAAAAGGATTAAGCCAACCAAGCAATTCATTTCAACAAAAACAACTAAAGAAATCAAAACAGAAAAGCTTCTGTTTCTAGATCTGTCCACCAAAAATAATCTAGAGCTCAAAAAATTAATCTAAGCTAGGATAAGATAGATCTACTCAATACCAAACTCATCCAATTGGGTTTGCTCCAAAAATAATTTTTAAACTCCTTATAAAAGTCAAAGAAAAAGCTACTGGTCCTTTAGCAAATTGGATGGCATTTTCATTCTACAACTCACCTTGATGTGAGGTTTGGCTCATTGGATAGATATTTTCAATACCTATCAAGATCAGTTGAGTTTTCTCCATTTGATTATATAGTTTAAAAGTTATGGTGAAATCATTCTCAGAGATAGTCTGTGGCAAAACAGACATTGTGTCCAAAATATTTGCCCAAATCCAGATCTGCAAATTTGGCATGGCTTGGATTTCATGTCTTCATGTCCATGAATTTTCTCAGATTTTATTTTGCTTACTTAGTATTTTATACAAGCCCAAAGTAAACACATCTGTTTCTGTAAAAAAATAAACGGATAAAGGAAAACTGCGGGTGGGCTAGATCTGCGAGGCCGCGGCCCAACTAGCGCGAGCGCGGCCCGCTGCGCTTGCGCGCGCGCTGGCAGGCACGGGAAAACGGCGTTTGAAGGGGGCCGTGGATCTCAGATCCAACGGCTCGCCCTCATCTTCTTCCTCTCCCTCTTTCTCTCTCTGTTCCCGATCGGAGGCGAACAAGGTGCGGCCGTGGCTCACCGTGGGGGGCTCGGGAAGGGGTGGCGTGAGCTCGGGGAGGTTGCAGGGGGTCGAGGGCGTCGAGGGGAAGTCACGGCGGCGACGGGCGCGGCTCCTGGCGGTGGCGCACGGCAAGGTGACCGCGGCGGCGAGGTGGATGGCGGCGGCGATCCTGCGCACAAGGGGACACGAGGAAGTGTCAGGGAGGATCCAGGGGACTAGGGGGGTTCATCCAGGGCAGTGGGAGGGGAAGAGAGAGCTCGGGCCGAGCTGCACCGTGTCGTGCCCGTGGTGGTGACCGCCGGCGTGGGCACGGCTCGGGAGCGCTCCAGGGGCTCGGGCTTGTGTCTATTTTGCTTTGGGGAGGCAGAGGGAGTTGTGAGGAGGTGCAGGGCGTGAGGACTTGCCCTCTGGGGCTGTGTAGGCTCGAGTCAAAGTGGGTGTGCATCGGTTTGGCAAAGGCATGGGCTTGCCTTGCCCCTTGGGGTTTCTCCAAGGGTGGCCTGGCTTCTAACTGGTGCCATGAGGTGAATAATGGTACAAGGGTGTGAGCAAGGCCACAGTAAGGGCCAAGGGATGGGCAAAAGTGAAAAAGCACTATTCCAACCACTACAAGTGACATCATCACTTAGTCAAAATGCCACCTCATTTTCTCCCTCCCTAGCAGACCAAAAGAGGATCCAATGCCACCTTCTAGAAGCTCAGTATCATTGCTTTCGAATTGGCAAAGTGGCAAGGCTTGGATCAGTACACACAAGTTAAAATCATCAAGTTTAAAAGTGTAATCACTGTTCTGTCAGAAAAATTCAGTTAGGCAGTTTTCTGAATTTTTCTAAGTGCTGGAACAGCAGACAGAGATAGCAAAAGTTGGAGTTGTTTTCAGGGTTCAAATTCTCTCCAAAATTTGTTTTCAAAACATGGACTTGTTAACCATGTTATATACTTTCAGAAACCACTTTTGGAAACAATTTTGAAATAGTTTAAGGCCATGAAAACAATGTGGACAAAGGTATACTTTCTGTTTTTATCTGTTTCTAAAAACTGCCTTAATTTTATACCACAAAAACAACAAGCAAAAGATAGTTTTTATTTATCCCAAAATAAAAGTGAGCTTATGGATTTGTAGTACATATATCAAGGATTAATTAGAAGTCAAGAAATCATAAAATAACAATCTCTAGCTTGGTGAAAACAATGGTAGAAAACAGGTACTTGGCTTTATTTTCAGGAATTGTTTTCTATAGGAAAGTTAAAAGAAAACCTTCATAGATCATCTTGGAAACTTGTTTTCTTGGATCCAACAAGTTTAAAAGTTTGTTTTAAGATGCAAACAAGAATGGTCCAAGTCTTGGAAAGAAAATCCACTCAAGTATTAATAAGAAAACATTAGGGAAAAATATCAGGAATATTTTTCAGAAACATAAGGTGTTGGTTTTATAATGAAACAAAACTTATGTTGCAAATATGATTAGGATCATAACCCAAGTTATTTAAAACAATCATGTTGTTGTAAACATTACTTTGTTGGCCCTAATAGTTGTCTTCTTGAGCACAGATCAAGGGTCTAAAAACTGGGATGTGACAGACCTTCCCCCCTTACCAGAATCTCGTCCCGAGATTCGCAGGCAAGCGAAAAGAGGGTATGGTCAAAATAACAATGTTAGATGATTTGTTTACAAAACATGTGTTGGTGTTTTGTAACATTATTTACAGGGGCTTCCCCCCTTTGATTTATCTTACCAGAATTCACCGGTAAATTTGTTTTCTTTACAAAGGTTTGGGTGCCATGTTCTAAACCTCGAACATATTGCTCCTTAAAACCATGATATCCAACCAGGGCTTATTCTTTGGTTATAAGATTTATTTGCTTACCACTCAATGATCAATCTAATGGATATCCATCATCATTTAAAAAGTATGAGCTTTCCATTGCTCAGTGTCTAAAATCCAGGAAAATCCACTATCTTCCTCTTTACCTAATAGTTAAAACTCAAAACATTTGTTTTCCTCAAAGGTAGTTTATCAAGGTCATAAAGCTATACTAACTCTGAGTACTATCAGCTTTATACGGTTCCTATGAAACAAAACTCCAAGCTCAATATTGATATTTTCTAAAATCTATCATCATCAATTTATATCCACCCATCCTTATAAGCCTCAAAAGAGTTCTACTATCTCATACTGTAGAATCTGGTTCCTCCAACACGTATATACGGGAGATATTGTTGACTAGTAATGATCATAGATTACCCATCTAATATTTTTTTCCAACCTTTCACTTTCTTCAAAATAGCTATAGAATCATTCTAAGGCACCTTTCTCTTTGTTTTTGGAAAAAGTTGATTACACGTTTTTCTTTTTAACGGTGATACAAACTCTGTAACATATCAACTTTATAAGTTACTTTGTAAGGTATTTGGTTTTAGATAGCAGCATAAAAAGAAAATTTATGAGCCAACTCAGTAGGGTTTTAAGCTAAAGAGATGAGGTTATATTACTAATTTGGTAAGGTCTCCAATTCTGTAAGGCCTCGAACTAGAATTAGATGAAACCATTTTACTAACTCAGTAGAGTGGCAACAACATTATGTGGCAAAAATTTAATTTACTTTGTAGGGTGTTATACCCAAATTAGATGAGATTCTTGTTAGTATCGTTAACTATTTAAGATTTTACTTAGTCTGACGTGACACTTCTAGTGTCCCATTTACGTCGGGTTTTTCTCATGGTGCGACGATAAACAAAACAAGGGGGTTCACAGGTGTGTTTTGAAACGTACCATTGGCTATGGCAGGAGTCGAAGATGCTCCTGCAACATCATCTCTGTCTCGAGGTCCACTCATCAGATTCTTGCGTTTCTTCTGGGCTGGACCCTGGGTTTCTTCAGGATGAGCTAGAATACGGTTCTTATTGGGACATTCGCGAACAAAGTGTCCTTCCTGTCTACAGGCAAAGCAAACCCTGGTTTTAGGCTTGACTTTCACCCGTCTCCTCGAAGGTTGCTCCGACCAAGCCGGATCATACTCCCTCTGGGGACAATCACGAGCGAAGTGCCCTTCCGTCCCACAGACAAAACACCCTCCAGTCTCCCATAGACTAGTTTCTCCTGGCGTCACCATCTTCCTTTTGCGGCTCTCTCCAGCAAGCAGTTGCTGGTATCCCCTCATAAGGAACATAGTATTCTCAGCGTTGGTGATGGCAAGCTGAGTCAACTGTTCCAGGATAGCATGGGTGGCGATGTGCTCAGCACGAGCGGCTTCACTTTCTTCCCTCAACAGAGCAAACAGTTGAGCAACTGTCGGCTCAGGTGACGGAGGTAGATTGCTGGCCATGCTGAAGAAAAAGAACGGTGTAAGACGATAATAACTAAAGGTGGTCTTGGTTTTAAAGGCTCGTGACATGTATCGGCTTATAGCGGATATGGGAACGGTAGATAACACGACAACAAGCAACCATCGACGAAACTAAAGCCAACTCAAACCCAGATTAACACGCATTTGAAAAACGAGTCTTAACAAGCATAACTTATCTTAAAGCTTCACAAGGCTAAAGCATAAGGCTTACAACACAATAACAAGTCCTAACAACTCCATATAAGTTAGGAAGCAAGATTGAATAAAACACAAATTCCTTTCAATCAAGAGCACACACAAAGAAACAAAAATAGGAAAACTGTTGTTTCCTAGATAACCCTAATCATTCCATCGTTCACTTAATTTCTAAACCCCGAATGTCATAGTATCTACAACGTCTACTAAGATTTGGTTTTCCAGAGTGGATACACCTGATACCCTATTGACTAGTAAACGAATAGGTCATCATCTTATTTTCTCGTGACTTCTCCTTTTCACCCACTAGATTAAAAAGTGTCGTAAGTCACTTAATTCCTTGGTTTAGAAAGAGTTGTCAGTAGTTCGCATGCTTTGGTTAGGTTTCAACCTAAGATTAGGTAAAGCATGTTAGTCTTGTTAGCTTTCTATTAAATAATGTTTGTCCGACAAGACACGACTAGTGTCATACGTCGAATATTGAATTGTGCTCTTCGGATTGGCTTTTCTGAGGGGGTTGCGCATCATGGCATGTGAAAACTTCTTTTGCACCTTTCTCCAGAGGAGGGAGGTATATAACTTTTAAAAGGGGATTTCTCTTATTTGGTCTTTTAAAAGGGAACATAAAGAAAATGTGCAACATTTAGCCAATAAGGTAAAAAGAGCCTTTTGCAAACAGACAAAACATAGAGGTTTAGGTCAGTATTGGTTGGTTTTCTTCACGCCCTTTTTTTCTTTTGAGGGTTGTCGTCGTTGGAGCTTTATATGTTGGAGTGCATCACTGGTAGCAATGCTATCAGCTCGTGTAGCTTGAGGGTCCTCTATTATTAGGCACAACGGTGCTTTCATTGATGGTGGGGAAATGGTGGTGGTTCACGACGGGTCGCATCATGAAGCGAAAACAAGTATAAGTCTAAGCAACAAATTCTTGTTTTTGGAATACTATACAAACATTTTTGCTTGCAAAAATTTAACACGAGGCGATTCAAAAACAAGAGCGGGGCAATCACAAATCTGCACATTTTGAGCACCCCACAACCATATAGAAGCCTAGATGAACCAAAACCTACACCACATAACAGCACAAAGTCCTATGGACACACATAAGTAAGCAAAAACACACAAGCAAGACTCCATTGGGGCTACGTCGGGGAAGGCGACTCATGGAGTCATCGCTAAATTACTCCAAACTAGACTGATCCAAAATCCTAGAAGTGGCTGAAGAACTATATCTACTTCTGACCATCATCACTGTAGAGCTAGGCAATTATTTTGGTCTTCTCGGGACATCGGCAAGTATAAAAGCTTTTGGATAGAAACAATATAATAGAAGTAAAGTTTTGATGAAACTTTATGCAACAATCTGTTTTTGAAACTCCAACTATTTTCTGGACAGAAAACCTCAAAGACGAGAGATGTTTCAAAAACAGAGCGGAGCAGTTGTAAACAAGTAAGAAATAAACTCCTAACCGAGAGAGATACTAACTCTATAAGGCCCGCCCTTCGAATCACTGTTCAAGGACGCCCTTGATATGCATTAAGAACTTTTTGAAAAGATCAGAAGGAGGGAAAATATACTAAAATTCCCTTAGATAAAAATTAATTTAGATAGTAAAAAGGTTTTTACTCCAAGAATACTTTTCTTTCCTATCTGACGTCCATGCTAACTAAGGTCTCCTAAGGTCAGGATGGCTCTGATACCAACTCTGTAAGGACCCCAGACCGGCAGTCTGAAACCCTACGTATGCATACATTCACGATCCCAGAAAGATCAGTCGTGAACAACATACACAGTTGGCACACAGAAATACATCATCCATTACACGAATACATAAAGGTATTACAAAAAGATCACATGATCAAGTTTAACGCAACTGCCACAAAGGGCAGGCAACTTAACCAACACAGCGGAAGACAATTAAAACACAACGTAGTTGAGCCCAAGTCACGCCTTAACCTACAGGCTGCTGACCCGGAGACGATCCTAGTTCGCAAAGCCGTCAACTCCGTACTTCTCTTCATAGATATCCTTCGGAGACTCCTTCTCCAAATCTGATAAGTAGATACCAGGGGCGAAACCATAATGAGTACATTTGAATGTACTCAGCAAGACATCCATCATGTCACTTACCAACATGCAAATATGCTTATATGGTGGAATAGGTAGGCTATAAATATGGTTCACTATCAATGGTGTTCATGTATGATGACACCACAGTTGCAGTCAGGTTAATCTGTATCTTCGTTGGAGAAGATACTTCAGAAGAAAATAATATAGTTTTATTTCTCTTGTCGATGTCACAAGTACAAGAGGTTTTGTAAAACTTTGTTAAAGAATATTTTCTCCTGGCAAAACTTCTTGGAATCAGTTTCCAGAATTCTTGCTTAGAGTAAAAAAGGTTTTCTTTGCAAAACATTTTGTTTTGTATAACATCATCTGGCTTTTCATCATCACTGATACCTCCACGGTATAAGTTTCCATTCCTTTCCGAACTTCACAAGTTCAACACTTCCTTTCCAAAATTTCCCTTTCAAAACTTCCTTTTTGAAAACATTGACACAATGCTAGCTACATGGCCATTCAACTGTCCATATCCGAGGACGCGGCTTCTTCGAAAAAGTTATACTCTGCAGAGGTGTACACATCCACCAGATCCAGTACACCTCCCGTGAAACAACCACAGACTGTAACAACAGTATGTAAACATCAGGTATCTGATCATAACCATCCACTATGTTCAAGCTAGAATATGCCTATCTCTCGATTGAGGTTGTTCTCCCCGGCATCAAGTCCCACCCTGCCTAGCCAGGAGCCTCAATGAATGCATCCGGAGGGAAAATTAATCCCACACTTTATATGCCTCAACATTGGGAGTTTTGACGACATTCGGTTCGAGGGTACGACGCCCCTTATAGCAAGTGAGATAGCACACACTAATAAGAACAAACTTCAAGTTAAGCCCCGTGCCCATGTTGGGGTAGGGTGGCAGTACTATTAAAGGTTGTCCGGCGAAGACTAGGTTATGTGTCATTTTTGAAAACACCACTTTCTCAAAAATGACCACTTCCACATTCCTCCGGAGAACAAGGATCCGCCTTTTCTCCGGGTTTTTCCGTAAAGCCTTTGTTTGGTAGAATCACAATTTTAGGGTGTCCACTTAGGGACTAGTATATTTGATGGTAATAAATACCATGTGGTGGCTTATGGGCTTGGTATTACCAAGTTTAACTACTGACATGATAGTAACCTAGAATATAGTATAGTAGTAAATTCCACATCAAAAATAGTTTTGATAATCAAGTTTTTGTAAAACTTCAGAGGTAAAACATGCATGATAGATAATGATAAGTATTGTATCAGCAAGCAATCAGGATGCTTGCCTCAAGTCTCTTAATGTCCCTGGCCTTGAAGCAAATCGAACTTGACGCACAGCTCCACAACTTCTTCCTCTTCTTCTTCGCGTTCTAGCGTCGTAAAGGAAATAAAAGACACACACTCAGGTCTAAAAGACAAACAACTTAGCTAAGAAACACATACAGCAACAAATGTTTATTCTCGAGTTCTCTCGAAACAATAACGCGAAAACTATCTCACATAACTCTCACGGTCCAAAACTGTCGTCCGGCACTATGTACGGTTTAGAAAACCATATCCCACATCATACATACCATATATGGAGTGGTGTAACACTCTCATAACCAGATATATAAGAAGCTAAAAATATAGCTTGTGGGTGAAAAAGGTTAGGTTGCTAAGGTAAAACAAACAGACAGAATTATACCCATGGCAGTGGTTATTACTCACCACAAGCAACTATCACTTGATGCGTTCGTGATTTTAGTTGGATGTTTTAGCTTCACAAGATACTCTTAAGCACAATCATAACACAATTATAAACACATGCTAAGGTAAAACATTCCAAGAAAATCCAAACAACAAGCAAACAAACCACAATTGAATAGACTATTTATTCACTATGTTATTGTTTACTAGAAGCTTTTGGAATCCTTCAATCATGAAAATTTAGCACCCAACCAGTAGCTAATCACCAATGAATCTATTCATAAAAATAGTCTAAAACACAACCTTCACTCAAGAAAATAATCTTATTAAATAACACAAAAACAAAACTGCACTCATAGCATACTAGTATGGAAATTCTATGCAAACATGCTATAAGGAATATTTGTATTCTACAACTATAGCACAAGCAACTAATTAATTCATGGCATCATAACAGAAGTAATAACTTCATAAATATGCTATAATAAACTCATACACTTATGAAAATAAAAGATGAAAATACTATAGCAAAAATCACCATTTTCTAGTGGTGACACTAGTTCATCACTAGAGAAGCAAACAATGTTACTATGATGATTAATTCAAAACAAGCAAGTCATGATCATGAAATGTACCTAATAACAGTACACAAAACTTACACATGCTAGTAAGCACAAACCTCAAAATAATTTCATGAAACAACCATTTAGCATGCATAAATTTATTCTAGCAATTTCTGTTTTCTTAAACAATTACTAGCAAGCAATCAAGGTATAACTTACACAACCAGTAGCTATGAAACAAAAAGAAAAGTTATCTAAACCTTTTAAAAAATCCAAACACTCAATTTAAAATCATCCACAAACAATCTATCAATCAAAAGGAATTTAGTTTGTTTGCAAACAATTTAATTTAGCACTCAATAGTGAATCATTTCTCAACAAGACACTCCTAAGGATTATTATGCTAACAAATGGATCACACCTAGCATACTAGTATAATCCTTATAAGAACTAAACTTCTCACTTGCATAAGTGGAAACAAACCATTATATTTTCCATGGTGGAAAATATTCCTATCAACCACATAATGAAAACATGTTAATTTCTCATATGTGCATAGTTGGGAAATTTCATCCACAACAAAGATGCAATGGGACCAGTGGGTTATGGGCCCACTAATATCAAGGCAAAAGAGGTACTAAGCCTCTGGTTACTCCTGACAAAAATTAGGATAGAAAGATGAATAAAACAATACTTATTTATTCTAGTGCATACAAGACTAGTGCATAAGAATAGCAAACCTACACATGCTTCACCTTAAAAATACATGCAAGCCATCAGAGACAAAAGCATCAAAATAACAGTACCAAAATGGTACTGGATCTATAGCAAACATAGCACAAAAATTATCAAGGCATTCACCCAAAAATCTAGCTTTCACAATAATTCCAAAGAATAAACATTAGAACAATAACCAATGCTACTCATGCTTTGCTATAAGATCACATGCAAGTTAATGAAGATAATAGCATATAAATCTCAGTACCAAAATGGTACTGGACTCAACACAATCATAGCACAAAAATAGGTCACAAGCACACAAGGAGTTGGTTCACACAAAACATCAAATTACTAAGCTAGTGAAACCATCTATGCTACTTCTTTAGCCATAATATATTGTAAACATGCACACACTTTGTGTGGTAGAGGTAATGCAAGAAAACAACCTAATAACAAGATTCAACACACCTCTGCATCCTAGTAAAAAGGATTAAGCCAACCAAGCAATTCATTTCAACAAAAACAACTAAAGAAATCAAAACAGAAAAGCTTCTGTTTCTAGATCTGTCCACCAAAAATAATCTAGAGCTCAAAAAATTAATCTAAGCTAGGATAAGATAGATCTACTCAATACCAAACTCATCCAATTGGGTTTGCTCCAAAAATAATTTTTAAACTCCTTATAAAAGTCAAACAAAAAGCTACTGGTCCTTTAGCAAATTGGATGGCATTTTCATTCTACAACTCACCTTGATGTGAGGTTTGGCTCATTGGATAGATATTTGCAATACCTATCCAGATCAGTTGAGTTTTCTCCATTTGATTATATAGTTTAAAAGTTATGGTGAAATCATTCTCAGAGATAGTCTGTGGCAAAACAGACATTGTGTCCAAAATATTTGCCCAAATCCAGATCTGCAAATTTGGCATGGCTTGGATTTCATGTCTTCATGTCCATGAATTTTCTCAGATTTTATTTTGCTTACTTAGTATTTTATACAAGCCCAAAGTAAACACATCTGTTTCTGTAAAAAAATAAACGGATAAAGGAAAACTGCGGGTGGGCTAGATCTGCGAGGCCGCGGCCCAACTAGCGCGAGCGCGGCCCGCTGCGCTTGCGCGCGCGCTGGCAGGCGCGGGAAAACGGCGTTTGAAGGGGGCCGTGGATCTCAGATCCAACGGCTCGCCCTCATCTTCTTCCTCTCCCTCTTTCTCTCTCTGTTCCCGATCGGAGGCGAACAAGGTGCGGCCGTGGCTCACCGTGGGGGGCTCGGGAAGGGGTGGCGTGAGCTCGGGGAGGTTGCAGGGGGTCGAGGGCGTCGAGGGGAAGTCACGGCGGCGACGGGCGCTGCTCCTGGCGGTGGCGCACGGCAAGGTGACCACGGCGGCGAGGTGGATGGCGGCGGCGATCATGCGCACAAGGGGACACGAGGAAGTGTCAGGGAGGATCCAGGGGACTAGGGGGGTTCATCCAGGGCAGTGGGAGGGGAAGAGAGAGCTCGGGCCGAGCTGCACCGTGTCGTGCCCGTGGTGGTGACCGCCGGCGTGGGCACGGCTCGGGAGCGCTCCAGGGGCTCGGGCTTGTGTCTATTTTGCTTTGGGGAGGCAGAGGGAGTTGTGAGGAGGTGCAGGGCGTGAGGACTTGCCCTCTGGGGCTGTGTAGGCTCGAGTCAAAGTGGGTGTGCATCGGTTTGGCAAAGGCATGGGCTTGCCTTGCCCCTTGGGGTTTCTCCAAGGGTGGCCTGGCTTCTAACTGGTGCCATGAGGTGAATAATGGTACAAGGGTGTGAGCAAGGCCACAGTAAGGGCCAAGGGATGGGCAAAAGTGAAAAAGCACTATTCCAACCACTACAAGTGACATCATCACTTAGTCAAAATGCCACCTCATTTTCTCCCTCCCTAGCAGACCAAAAGAGGATCCAATGCCACCTTCTAGAAGCTCAGTATCATTGCTTTCGAATTGGCAAAGTGGCAAGGCTTGGATCAGTACACACAAGTTAAAATCATCAAGTTTAAAAGTGTAATCACTGTTCTGTCAGAAAAATTCAGTTAGGCAGTTTTCTGAATTTTTCTAAGTGCTGGAACAGCAGACAGAGATAGCAAAAGTTGGAGTTGTTTTCAGGGTTCAAATGCTCTCCAAAATTTGTTTTCAAAACATGGACTTGTTAACCATGTTATATACTTTCAGAAACCACTTTTGGAAACAATTTTGAAATAGTTTAAGGCCATGAAAACAATGTGGAAAAGGTATACTTTCTGTTTTTATCTGCTAAAAACTGCCTTAATTTTATACCACAAAAACAACAAGCAAAAGATAGTTTTTATTTATCCCAAAATAAAAATGAGCTTATGGATTTGTAGTACATATATCAAGGATTAATTAGAAGTCAAGAAATCATAAAATAACAATCTCTAGCTTGGTGAAAACAATGGTAGAAAACAGGTACTTGGCTTTATTTTCAGGAATAGTTTTCTATAGGAAAGTTAAAAGAAAACCTTCATAGATCATCTTGGAAACTTGTTTTCTTGGATCCAACAAGGTTAAAAGTTTGTTTTAAGATGCAAACAAGAATGGTCCAAGTCTTGGAAAGAAAATCCACTCAAGTATTAATAAGAAAACATTAGGGAAAAATATCAGGAATATTTTTCAGAAACATAAGGTGTTGGTTTTATAATGAAACAAAACTTATGTTGCAAATATGATTAGGATCATAACCCAAGTTATTTAAAACAATCATGTTGTTGTAAACATTACTTTGTTGGCCCTAATAGTTGTCTTCTTGAGCACAGATCAAGGGTCTAAAAACTGGGATGTGACAGCTATATTGTTAGAGCAATCAAAATGAATTTGCAAAATGTAATGCAACTTATCTCCTTTTGGCGATGTGAGCACAACACCAGCTCCTGATCCTTCATACTGTTTGGAACCATCGAAATGCATAACCCAAGATTCTAAACTTGGCACCAACAAGGGTACGCTTGTCTGAGTCCAATCATTAACAAAATCAACCAGCGCCTGAGACATGATCGCAGATCGGGGCTCATAATTGATATCATAATCGCCCATCTCGATGGCCCACTTGGCTACCCTACCTGTAGCATCCGAATTTCTTATGATATCTACCATGGGTATGGAACTTACCACCATAATGGGGTTTTCTTGAAAATACGGCTTCAATTTCCGACTGGCCATGAATACCCCAAACACTAGCTTCTGCCAATGCGGATACCACTGCTTTGCTTCTGATAAGACCTCGCTCACGTAGTAAACCGACCGTTGTACCGGGTACTCCTTTCCATCCTCTTTACGCTCAACCACAACTACTGCACTAACTGCTCGAGGCCCAGCCGCAACATACAGCAACATGGGCTCTTTGGGACCCGGCGATAGCTGCTTCTTCAGAGCTTCAAACACCTCATCTGCCTCTTGATCCCATACGAACTTGTCTGTTTTCTTCAATAGTCGGTATAGGGGTATTGCTTTTTCTCCGAGCCGGGATATGAACCGGCTTAGTGCTGCTACGCATCCTGTAAGTTTCTAGACATGTTTCAATTCCTCTGGCTTTTTTAGGCTCTGAATAACTTTGATCTTCTCTGGGTTAGCCTTGATTCCTCGCTCAGAAACGATGAAACCGAGTAATTTCCCCGCAGGAACTCCGAACACACATTTTGTTGGGTTGAGCTTCATTTGGTATCTCCTCAGGTTCTTGAAGGTCTCTTTTAGGTCATCAATGAATGTTTCTGCGTTCCTTGTTTTGATCACCACATCATCAACATAAGCATGGACATTGCGCCCAATCTGATCCTCAAAACACTTCTGAATGCACTGTTGATATGTTGCGCCGGCATTTTTCAATCCAAAGGTCATGGTTTTGTAACAAAAAGTTTCAAAGGGGGTTATGAACGACGTCTTCTCCCAATCCTCCTCTTTGAGCTTTATCTGATGATACCCGGAATAGGCATCCAGAAAACATAGCAAGTCACTTCCCGCCACCGCATCTATGATCTGGTCTATCCTTGGAAGGGCAAATGGATCCTTTGGACAATGCTTGTTGAGACTCGTGTAATATATGCACATTCTCCACTTGTTATTCTTTTTCAACACTAAAACCGGGTTAGCCAACCACTTGGGGTGGAAAACCTTCATGATAAAGCGGGCTGCTAAAAGCCGAGCTACCTCTGCTCCTATAGCTTTTCTTCTTTCTTCATTCATTTTCCTCAGGCCCTACTTCACTGGTCGGGACTTGGGATCAACATGTCAGCTGTGCTCCGCGAGTTCAGCCGGGATACCCGGCATGTCGCTAGGTGTCCATGCAAAAACATCCTGATTCTCACGGATAAACTCGATGAGCGCACCTTCCTCCTTGCTATCCAGGTTGGACCCTATGGCGAACTGTTTGGAAGAGTCGCCCTCAATGAAAGCCACCATCTTCGTGTCTTGGGCTGCTTTAAAATTAGCTCTCTCATCATCAGTATTTGGTTTTTTCAAAGCTGTTCGATCTTCTAGGTCTAACTGAGTTCTTCCATTGCACAGGCTTGTTCTGCGAGGGCCGCATCTCCCTCATCGCACTCTGCTGCCACAACCCTGTTCCCATGAATAGTGATGGTCCGTTTGGGACCCGGGATTTTCAATTGTAGGTAAACGTAGCACGGTCTTGCCATGAACTTGGCGTAAGCCGGCCTTCCAAACAGCGCGTGGTAAGGACTATGCAGTTTCACCACCTCGAATATGAGCCATTCTACTCGGTAATTATCCTTGGATTCTCCAAAAGCAACCTCCAGTGATATCTTTCCTTCAGGGCAGGCCGAATGTCCTGGTACAATTCCATGAAAAAATTGTGGAGCTTTTCTGCAGCTGAAACTCCTTGAGCCCCATACGTAAAAAGGTCTCCCAATATAGGATATTGATACTGCTCCCTCCATCCATCAGAACCTTCTTTAGCTCATAGCCATTGACCTGCGGCGCTACCACCAAAGCTAGCACACCCGGATGTTCTATTGCTTCAGGGTGATCCCTTCTACTCCATGTCACTTCCTGATCTGACCATATCAGGTAACTTGGAACACCCGAAGAAACCGAATTTACAGCTCTTTTGAGTATCTTCCTCTCCCTCTTGGAGGTCCTAGTGGTGTGAACATGATACTGTCCTTGCTGATTTGGGTTACTCTGAAATCCCCCTACACCATCCTGGTTATTACCCACGTTACCAGCTTCTGCATTGCCTGCAGGGGGTGGACCGTTGCCCGGGCTTCCACCCAGACCCGGCCCTCCTCCCCGGCCTGCACCTTGCAGCGCCTTCTGTATTTCCTCGTTTTTCCACCTTTGTAGATCCACGCATTGCTCCAATGAATGGTTAGCCGGCCTGCCGTTCCTACTATGGCGTGGGCAAGGCATCTTGAAGGCTTCGATATGGTTAGTCGGCCGTGGTGGCCCTTGATAACTGCTTCCTCTGTTGAAGTTTCCTCCGTTGAAGTTCTCGTCCGCTCTAGGCCTTGCAAACCAGGCCTCAGTATTGGCAACTAACTCGGAGCCCCCTCATACGGACGTTTATGATGGTTGTTTCCATTGCCACCATTGTTACCTCCATTGTTATTCGGTGCAGCCCCATTGCCGGTTCTTCCATTATTGTTCACATTAGCTTTTCCTTTCTTATCCTCAACATCTTCTTCTGTGGTGTCGGTGGAGGCATGCTTATTGCACGCGTCCATCAACTCCCCCATAGTAATTTCTGAAACATGCCTATTGGATTTCATGCGTACCAATTTTTGCACCAAGGGCGTATATCTGCATGTTTTTGCCCTAGCTTGTATCGCATCCTTTGCTTGGATATCGGTGGAAGAGTGGAGTATCTCCATGATTCGGCGCACCCAGCTGCGTGCCGACTCTCCCTTTCTCTGCACACACCGATCCAAGTCGTCAATCGTGTACAATTTCCTGCAAGTTCCATGAAAATACTTGACGAAAGCCGACTTATGGTCACTCCATGAATTGATAGACCTCTCAGGCAGGTTATTGAACCATAGTTTAGCTGCTCCTTCAGACATCATGAGATACATAAATTTGGCTTGGAGTTTTTCTGAAATGTTGCGAATAGACATGGCCATCTCATAACTGCTTAACCAGGTCTCAGGATCCATGGTTGGCTCATAGTTGACAACTTTACCAGGCTCTTTGAACTTGTCCGGATAAGGCTTGGCCCTGATAGCGTCTGATAAGCATTTGGGTCCGGCTCAGTTTGTCAACACCGGCCTTACTCTTGAAACGTGTGAAACCTCGGCTGCTGCGGCGGGAGGCGCGCCAACTCCTGGACCTCGCACTGCAGCCCCGGCCGCACGCCTTGCCCGAGAACTATCCACAATAGCCTGTGCCGCTGAGACCGCGGGAGATGCTGGCCTAAGTGGAGGAGGCGGCATTTGCTGCAGCTCTGCCCTCTGTCGTGCTGAATTCGACTGAATGTTCCGTGTATTGCCTTCCTGCCGACTGATATACGATGTCCCGTGCATGCCACTCCTGTTATCCGGGTAATTTACTTGCTGAGCCACCGCGGTGCGTAACATCTCTATAGCCCACCGGGTTTCTATTGCTTGAGGAGACTCTCCTAGTGGAATACGGTCGAGCGCTAAAGTTGCGGCGTAAACGTTGTCCATTGGGTTATTGAAGTGACCCGGTGGGGTATGAAATTGTGACGGTGGTGGTTGCACAGCATTGCCCCCGGCCGCCCCAGCGGGTAGCACAGGTGACCCGGCTGGTATGTTAGTCGGTTGTCCCCCGAGCGCTGCTCCCGCGAACCCGGTTCCTTGATTCACGATCGGGATCGGCTGGTCTTGAGGCGTAACAAATAACGCGGCCGGTTGTAGGGCTCCTCCTGTCGTAGGCAGTCTCGTCTGATGCCTCTGATTATATGCTCTAGTCGTTTGTGCATGTATACGATCCTCTAATTCGTCCAACTAACGTTGACGCACGGCCATATGTAGTTTCTCGGCTTCTACATCTCTCCTCTGTTGTTCCAACGCTCGGCGGGCCACATCCAGGTCTCTGGCCCGGGCCGCCGCATTCTCTGGGGTTATCACCGTTGCTAACAATGTGGGATCCAAGATCAAGTTGTTGCTGAACAAAGCCGGATTTGGTGGGTGTGACGTTCCCGCACCGGCTGTTCTGTTCGTCCTAAATCCGAACATGTTCCTGTGATGAGCAGTTTTGCCCGTTTCGCTGGTGACGGACGTTTGCTCACCATCGACCCGGGCTCCAGCCGGGTTTCCATTAATCGGCGTCTGTTGTTGGGCCAGCGCTTGCGCCGCACCAGCCGCGGCTACTGACACATCACCTTGATTCAGATTTATCGCAGGGGCTGTGTAGACCGCAACTCGGTGCGCAATGCCTGGTGAAGATTCATATTCTTCCTTGAAGCTATCTTCTTTGTACCGATCTTCAAGTAGGTGCAAGATAGATTCGGTGTCATCCTCTCCAGTAACCCGGCCACGCGGGGTCCATGCCGGCTACTCCGGCTGTTCCCTCCTCGTGGTGGGTGCCTTCTCCAGTTCTGCCGTGCCTACCGACTCTTCCCCATCCGATTGAACGCAGGTGGCGCCCCCTGACACAGAATCATACTCATTATTTTCAGAAATTAAACCAGACGTACGTACATACCCACGAAGACGTTGACACGGCCGATCGTGACGACAGATCCGGTTTCCAGCTGGTCCAACTCTGGCCCCAGCCGAAATCATCGACGATCTTCTCTCCTTCAGGATTGGTGATGATCTCGCCGATAACGAAGCTCTTCATGCTTTCCAGAGCTTCTCCCGTAATGTAAACACCTTTGGACGTAGGCCCCAAGTTGGGCGCCAACTGTCGTGGGAAAGTCACGGCAGACGTTACCGGAGGTAACTTAGGTTGGGGCAAATCGATTCTGGTGTTTGGGAGAGGGTTTTGCTCAGATCGGACACAAGATTTATCCTGGTTCAGCCTCTCCATTGGAGATAATAGTTTACTTCCAGCTAGGATCTTATTGACTATCGATCTAGAGGCTCGGACTACAATGTCGCCGAGACTCCAAATCTACGGTTACAAGTACTTGCTCTCGTATATCTCGAATAACTCGAATCTAGGGTTCTCTCTCTCTAATCTCGAATCTCTCCGATCTACGCCATAAGGACCGGTTTATATAACACCCGGTTTCCTGGCTTTCCTTACAAGATACGGCCAGAGTCCTACTCGGAGTCTACACGCAACCCTAAACTACTCTTCGTGCCCTCCAAGTCTTCGATTCCGTGGTTTGCACCGCCTTTCGGGTCTTCCAGAACCTTCCTTTCCACAAGCCGAATTACCACTACGATTGCTGGCCCATCAATGACACCCGGCCCATTACCATATTACCAGGTCTCGCGTAAACTTGCTCCAGCCGGGTATTTGTTCCTCTGCATGGGCCTGCCGGGTTATTATTCCCCCAACAAATCTGGGCTTTGCACCTTCGTGGATTTAGTCGGTTATGAGGTGTGTGACATGTGTTCGGTATGTTGTCCGTGTGAATGGAGCGTGGGGGCTGTAGCAAGAGACCATGATGGCGTTGTTCTGTTTTCAGCATGGAATTTTATTCCTCAATGTCATTTAGCGGAAATGGGCGAAACAATAGCTTGTCCAGAAAGCCTAAAACTTGTTATTAATCTCACTTCGGGGAACCTGCTGTTTGAAAGTGATTGCAACTCTTTAGTGAAGATATTCGATCTGGATCAGTGGAAACATCGACCGTGAGTTTTATTGCAAAGGAAATTGATTTATTAAAACCAGAAGGCAGATTAGTTAAATTAGTGTATGATAGTAGAAAGGTTAATGAGGTTGCCCATAATATGGCCCAGCTTGATCGTAGTGAGTTGTGTGGAGGGATTATGCAAACACATGTCCCAGCGTGTGTTGCTGAACTGATATTGCAAGATTGTAAGAACAGTTTAATTTATTAATACACAACTATTATTTAAAAAAATAGCTTGACAACTACCCGAGGAATGTTACGGTGCTCTCGACAAGACTGTGTGCTAAGAATACTCAACCAATGCTTGGGCGGACATGCGGATAAAACTGCAATTCATGTGGTGAAGAATTTAGCATTTGCCAAGCAACTTTATTTTTGAAGATGGTAAATACACTGTAGAATAATTAGCTATTTTTATCTAGTGTTACCGGTCCTCAATTTTGCATGCAACCTCAACAAACCAGGAGCCATATATTAAAGGAAAGAAACAAATTATTCCCCTGGATGATGGAGTGCTGAATAGAGACAAAAGAACTCTTGAATGATGGAAGAAACTGGATGCCGGTTGGTTAAAAGTGAAGGTCGACACGTAGTTTTTTTAGATTAAAACGCACAGTTTTTTTTAGATTAAAACGACTGCTAATTTATTTAAACCCGATCACAGTCTTTTTCCAAATAGTCTACAACAAGCTAAGTGGATTCCCAACCCAGGTATTACAACTCTTATTATCGCAGACTTCCTTAGCTAATTTATGCCCAGCTTCATTACTTGAGCGTCGCACATGATTGATCGCATGATCATCAAACTCCCGGAGTAGCTCTTTTATATCTTCAACCAGTTAGTCGTGGATCGAACGATCCAGCTCCCGGAGTATCTCTTGAAAGGCGGACTTTAACGAGGTGTTAAGCCAAGATGAACATCTAGGACCTCGAGAACGCACTGACTCACAAATCAACGCCTTCTGTGACTATCTCCAGGGACTGCGAGCTGATGGATTTGGACTTTGAGGGTCCGAAATTTATGTGGATCAACCGATAGGACCCTGACACTAACGTCAAGGTTCGTCTCGATAGGGCAGTGGCTAATGGAGACTTCTCGAGCATGTTTTCTGATTGCTCGGTGGAGAATGTCATCACTACATCCTCGGACCATTATGCAATTCTTATCTCTCTGCAAGACGAGAGGACCGAGGTGCGTGTTCCTGTGCAACATGGGTTCAAGTTCAAGGTGATGTGGCTTCGTGCCCCGCTACATAGAAGTTTTGGAGAAACACTGGACAGAGGGGAGATCTGGCACCCCGTCGCTGCACTCCACATGGTCCAATCTGAACCATGTTGCGTCTTCTCTGAAGGAATCGAGCCGAGCCATGTTCGATTCAGAAGAAAATCCGACAGCTCGGGAGCAAACTGTGCGACATTCGCGAGAAGGAGCTAACCGAACAAAATGCTTCGGCAGAAAAAGAGGCAGAGAAGGAGTTGTGTGAACTCTATGAGCGCTAGGCGATCATGGCCGGGCAACGGTCCAGGTTAGAGTGGCTCAAAGAAGGAGACCGCAACACCTCCTTTTTTCATGCAAGGGCCAATGCGAGACAAAAAAAACGAACAAAAATGATGTTTTAGTACATGTAGATGGCTCCAAATGTGAGGTGCAGGGAGAGATAAAAGGTATGGTTGAAAAGAATTGAAGACCTATTTATGTCCGAAACTTGTACCTCAGTGGATGTAGTGTTGGATGCTATCCCATTGAGGTGACAATAGATATAAACAAGGATCTATGTAAACCATACATAGATGATGAGATCAGCGCTGCTTTGTTCGAAATGGGTCCTACAAAGGCACCTGGGCCAGATGGTTTCCCTGTGTTATTTTATCAAACTAATTGGGATTTCTTTCAGGAGGAAATTTGGAATGCTCTCAGGGCCTTCATATTGGGTGGAGAGGTGCCAGAGGGTTTCTGTGACTCTATTATTGTGTTGATTCCCAAAGTAGCCAAGCCGAAACACCTGAAGAATTTCCGCCCCATTAGCTTATGTAATGTGATCATTTACAAGATTGCTTCCAAGGTGTTGTCAAACCGGCTAAAGGTGATTCGGCCCTCTATCATCTCAGAGCACCAGAGTGCATTCATTCCTGGCAGGTTAATTACAGATACCTGAGAAATAGGCAGGGCGTCCTATTAGCCCCTACCTATTTCTCTTATGTACCGAAGGACTTTCATATTTACATCAACAAAGGGAGGACCGAGATGAGCTCTATGGTAGCAAAAATGGTAGACTCGCCCCCCATCTCCCACTTACTGTTTGTGAATGACAGCATCTTCTTTGCTCGGAGTGATAGTAGGAGTGTGGAGACCCACAAGGAGACATTGAAGGTGTACTGTGATGGATCCGGCCAGAAGATCAATTTGGATAAATCTTAGTCTTCTTTGGTAATCATTGTGATAAGGTGGTCAAGACTAGAGTGAAGAACACCCTAAGTGTGCAAAGTGAAATCATGAACGATAAATATTTGGGTATGCCCACTTCAATAGGTCGCTCTCCCAAAGTGAACTTTAATTTCCTCTATGATATGATCTGAAAGAGGATGAGTGGTATTAAAGAGAGGCCTTTATCTTGGGCTGGGAATGAAACCTTTCTAAAGGCGGTTGTCCAGGCCATCCTAACTTAAGTCATGAGTTGTTTCCAACTACGCGTTTCAATTTGTGAGAAGATGAGATCCGGTTTGGCGAATCAATGGTAGGGTGTTGAAGATGAGAGACAGAAACATCATTGGAGATCGTGGAAGTGGCTCTCGGCTCCTAAATCTCTAGGTGGTATGGGGTTCCACGACATGGTTCTCTTCAACCAGGACATGTTAGGGAAGCAGGGGTGGCGGCTTCTCACCAAGCTATCCTCGTTGTGCGCAAGGGTTTTGAAAGGGAGGTACTTCCCTCACACTGATTTCTAGCATGCGCCAAAACCCTGATCATCATCGTAGACATGGCGCAGTATCCTGTTTGGACGTGAGCTGCTTTTCCAAGGAGCTCAGTAGGGTATTGGTGATGTTAGATCAGTCAAGATCACAACCAATAACTAGATCCCAGATTGTCCCGCCTTTATCTTGCGTTCGGTTAAGCAGATCCCAGCGGCTGCTATGGTTCATTGCCTGATTGATGAACAAACAACGACTTGGATTCCAGAAACTGTTAATGCATTCTTCAACAGGGAAATAGCGGACGCGGTCCTACAAATTTAGATCAGCAAGGAAGGAGGAGACTTCATTCGGTGGCCTCACACAAAAAAGGTATCTCGGTTAGGTCAACGTATAACCTTGCAAGATCGAATATCTTTTTTCTCTCCAAAAGCAAGCGGGGTAGAGGTTCTTCTTCTTCGACTACTAATAAAGAGAAGGAGTGGAAGTTCGTACGCAAGATCAACCTACCTGTCAAAATCAAAATTCATATATGGATATTTCCACATGATTGCTTATCGAGTGGTGTTCAGCTCGTCCATCGCCATATACCTTTGAGTGCTTCATGTGTTTTCCGCGGAAGGGAGGAGGATGTTGAACATGCCTTTCTCCAATGTCAATTTGTGCGAGAAGTGTGGCGGCGTGAAGGACAAGTTTGGCATTCAGCTGATGGAGCGAGATTTTATGTCACTGAAGTAGTGGTTGTTTCACTTTCTGCGGCATGCCACTAAGCTGGAGGCCACGGTTCTCACAGTGGGTTGTCGGCATAATTGGGAAACAAGGAACGACACCCGTAATAACCAGCAGTGCCCGAATCCAAAGCAAACAAGCATGAAGATCATTGCATACGTGGAGATGATTGTGCAACACTCTTTTAAAAGCAAGTCATGCATTAGGCGTGAGTCCATCAAGAAGAAGTGGACACCACCGCCGCCTGGAGTGTTGTTGGTAAATGTTAATACTGCCCTTTTCTGGCGCAAGGTCACTCAGTTGTTGGTGTTATTTTCAGAAATTGCAGGGGTGCTTGCCTCCTTGCTGTGAGTGAAACCCTTATCGGTTTCCCTCCACCGGAGTTGGCAGAGGGGATGGCGCTTCAACGTGCAGTACTTGTTGCAAAGGAGCGCGCCTTCGGCAAGGTGATCTTCACGTCAGACTTCTTGTCTCTCATTCAGCGAGTTCTTTCTCCATCATCTGATCGCTCAATGGTGGGTGTGGTGGTTTTGGAGATTAAGATGCTGATGAATGGCTTTGCATCGGAATCCTTTAAACATGTCAAGCAATTCCTCAACGAAGCTGCACACATTCTGGCTCGTAACTGTGATGTATCCAGTCTAGGTTTTGTTTCAGATTTTGCTCCGGAGTCAATCCGGAAGACTCTCTGTATTGATGTTATGTGATCAATAAAGTGTCGTGTTTATGTCAAAAAAAAACTGATCAACGGATCAAGCAATCAGAGCACGAGACGACATAGAGATTTGTTAACGCAATTCTACGCCCAACGCCTACATTTATGGGGTATGCCTACGGACGCTCCTGCCATGATATCGCAACCCTAGCCGTCCTTGGCGTCGGCACAAAACGTCGGGTCCCATGCATGCATGTTGTTATCAAGTTGTCGTAGGTTATACGTGTGGTGCACCCCTCATTATATAGGAGGCCAATACCCAAGTTTCCAACTCGAACGCTACTCCTACCTATCCATACATATTATAACTCCAAGTCCAAATGTAACCCAAATCGTACACTAATATTCGACATAAATATAACAAACTCCACCTTTGAGAATATTCTCCACCACCTTGAATGCTTGAATGTGTCAAACCTCGATGTACTTCGGACTTGAGCCGTCTTCCATGAGCTCCACCGCTACTCACAGACTCCTCGTGACTCCACCTGCAAAATTGTAGTCCCTTCTTCATGTTCAACACCATCACACACCAACCACTGATCTGCGTGAAAGCGCTTTCAACTCGAAGGAATTTCACCGTCGCTTTTTAGTCACCTTGAATCAAATTCACGGTTCTCTCATCTCTATCTTGGATAGTGTTATATGTGTCCCACAACCAGGGGCGGAGCCAGCCCTGGCTGCGGCCCGGGGTGCGAGCATGTCACAACAGGCCATTTTCTTGCAGCCATACCTATTGTAGCTACTATAACAAGGAAGGTGGCCCAGGGTATGCTCTCATACTGCCTCCGCCACTCAACTATAGCACTCCGCCTCCTTCTATATATTGTCACCAACACTTTTTCATGTGCACCGAATATCTTAGAATACTAGAAGGATACCCCGCGCGTTGCGGCGGGAATCCATTATAGTAAATGGCATGTGCATTTTTTGATGAAAAGGCTAAGGGTGTTAAGCTCTTTTTCGAAAAAAATATCAGCATGATACATTATATAGTCTAAAAAATATGAAAAAAAATAGGTTGATCGTATTCGAGATACTAAATTTATAGACATGTGATGCATATTACAAACCATTAGTTTGAAAAATAGATGGTTTAAGGAATGTATGATATATAGCTTGAATAAATCATTAAATTGAAAAATGGATGGTAAAAAAAATATGATATGTAGCTTGCATGTAATAATTAATAAATATTAGAGGAGATGACATGGACAATTGATTGGCTAAGAGGATGGATGATGTGGATACCTTGCATATTAAGATAGAAAAATCGTTAATGCATCTTAGTGGGGTTTTACTTTATAGGAAGTATAGATATGTCCATGTACTCTCCAAGCTCATGAACTTTCCAACTCCGCTCCTTCTATAATATGACGTCGATCTCCACACAACTAGTCACCAACTTGAATCTGGTGCTCGCTAATACTGTTTCAGCACCACTGCACTCATGTCTGACCACATGTCGTACCATCGGTGTTGATGGCCTATATCCCCGGATGGCATGGTAGGGGTTTGAGAGTAGGAATCGGTTAGGCGCTAGCGGACTCGACAGTTAAGAGGGGGGCACACTTTACCCAGGTTCGGGGCCCTCGTAGAGGTAAAACCCTACAACTGCTTATTTAATCTTGTATTATGGTGTGAGATTACAATGGTGGGCGCTCTAGTCGAGAGATTGGATGTCGAGAGGCTGCCCCTATGGTGGTATAAGGATTAGATGATCCCCCTGATGGCGTGTAAACACACGTTCTTGGGAGACCCCAAGAGAAAGGTATGAAGAGTACAACAACAAGTTTTCCCTCAGTAAGAAACCAAGATTTAATCGGACCAGTAGGAGAAAGAAATCAAGATTTTTTGTCATGGGGACTCAGGAGGCATACCGACGCAAGTAGCCCCCGAGTGTTTATTCGACTCTAAAGAGTCGGGTAAACACTCAAACCTTGTCTAGGTTCTTGCGGCTGAGCAGCCTGAGCCTCACGAAAGATGTATCAATTCAGTGTGGATAAGACTCGAGTATCGAGCTAATTAGTGTGTCGTACGTTGGCTTTTTCGCAGAAGGATGTAGCTCATTCCCCTGGTTCACTCGACGGATCGGGACCAATTAATTTCTCTTGGGCAAAAGCAGACCTGGCCTACACAGACTCGAGTCCTCTGGCTCGAATCAGGTTAGGTGAACGTTGCGACTCGGGCCGCGGAGGACTTATCAGTCGAACTTAAGTTTTAAGGGGGGTACCCAGCGTGTCCTCTAGGATTTTTCTTCGTTCTGCTAGCACAGAACATTACCAGAGGACGCCTCTTGAGTGCGATTCTTGGCCTAGAGGAAGGATCCTCGGGTCTTATCTTCGCACTCGAGGAATGCGACATCCAGGCGTGTTGCGATGGTCAAACGACTCGGGGTTTGAAAGCAAG
Organism: Alopecurus myosuroides; assembly: GCA_028641055.1. Classification (NCBI taxonomy): domain Eukaryota; kingdom Viridiplantae; phylum Streptophyta; class Magnoliopsida; order Poales; family Poaceae; genus Alopecurus; species Alopecurus myosuroides. Next base: position 232,772,928 of record CM054060.1, on the reverse strand, counting down.
GCGCGATGTGTTTGTACATCGGAGTCGCGATTTTCGTTGTTGCTGGGAGTATCTACCCGCGTATTCACTTCAATATTATGGCGAGTCCTGTTTCAATGGTTTTGTAAGTAGCGAGTGCCACTGTTTCTGCGATCCTCGAGAGAGGCGTGCCTTCTCTTATACGTAAGTGATTTCGTGTGTTGAATTTTTTCGGTGACGTCAGAACGCATTCTTCTGCTCCCGATGGGACATGACATAGTGGGACAAGACGTGGTTGGTCCACCACGTCAGTTTTTTGACCAGAAACCAGCCGCCGTGCGCCGGTTTTCCTGCTTAGTGCACAGCTAAATGCGCATGATATGCTTTAAAGATCGTGTAGAGCAACCGTCGTCGGCGGTTCGTTTTCACCCGGCACGTGGCAGCTGGGTTTGGCTCCACGTGCCTCTCTTCAATGAAGATCGACGGCTTGAGGCGGCCAGGCCACGGTATAAAGTGGGGCCCTTGGGGAGAACCACTTTCCCCTTCGCCTTTTCCCATCTTCTTCCTCTAGTGCACCTACAGTCCCCTGCAACGAACCTCCATGGCCGGTGGCGGAAGAAGCAAGCGCACTGCGCCCGCAAAATCCAAAAAGGATGTGGGCGCCGGCTTTTCGGCTCCCCATAAGAAGACGGACGAATGGCACTCGTCAAATCTGACGAAGAAAAGCCTCGTGCAGATGCAGAAGGAAGGGCTGGTTCCTCTGGAAGATTAGAATCACGTGTGGCAGCCTGGGAAGGAGGAGGAGGTCCTGAGCCCCCATGTCAACAAACGTGTTGCATTCTCGGAGCACATCTCCCGAGGATTGTCTTTCCCCCTCCACCCTGTCCTTTGCCGGTTGTTGTATATATATGGCATCCAACTCCACGACATCCCACCAAACACTGTGCAACACATCTCGTGCTTTGTGAGTGCTTCCTCGCCATTCGCCCATACTAGGGGTTGTGGAGGACGATTTTCTCGGTGAAAAATCACCGGGAGAAGCGGCTCGCGGGCGAGAAGAGGCCTCGGGAACCGCTAGCAACTGGTGGCTTCAGGATCTAGACCAACAGAGACTTCCCCTACTTCGAGATAAAATTCGTCGAGTCGGCCCAAAGATGGTGCAGAAGATGGTTATACGTCCACGATACCGATGCGAGGTGCGTGCCTGAGTTCAAGTCATTCGCCATTTTGAAGAGAAGGAAATCTTGGAGCCATACCATTTCACCCGAGGATGTAAAAGCCACGGCGCCTCTGCTAGAGCAAGTCGCGCATCTTTGCATGAAGGACAAGGGTCTTCTACTTAATGGAGTGCATTTGGCGAGCATCTTTCTGCGTCGGAGGGTGCAGCCGCTGTAAAGCAGGCCCAATACCCTGTGGCAGTACTCGGGTGCCTCCAACCCGAGCCGCACCTACGATGATGAGCTCTCGAAAAACGAATTCGAGTCAAAGCTCACCGCCATCACCAGCCTAGAGAAGGGAGAGAAATTTACTGCTTCCCCGTTGATCCTTTCAACTCCGAGAATCCTCCAACCGAAGTAAGGTTCTTTCTTTCCCTATGTGTCGTTTTGATTGTTTTGAGTTCTCTTCTGATCGAGTTTTCTCTTCTTCCATAGAACCAGGATGTAGAGACGTGCTACCCGCCACTTCCTAAAATGGACGGTGGAGGTTCGGACTTGCTGGCGAGCAACTTCGATGCTCCTCCCGATAACAGTGTTGCGGATGTTGAGACAAGCGACGAGCGGGAAGAGGTTGAGGAGGAGGAAGAGGACGACAGTCTTCTCCTCATTGGAGCATTGTATTGATTCGCATTTGTCCTTTTTGGAGGCTATCTTCGAGTCCTTGGCCGTTTTTGGGCGTCGCCTCGCTGTTGCTAAAGCAGGATGCGTCGCTCTTCGCCAGGAGCATGACCAGCTCCTTCGGGATCTTCAGTCTTCGAGAGGTAAGTTTATTGACTTTTGCAAGTGGCGTCGCTCTTCTTCTTCTTTGTCCTTAGCTTGTTTGCTTTGCTTCATAGACGAGGCCACCCGCGCCAGCGTCGAGAGGGCTGAGGCTCCTGATCGAGCCAAGGGAATCGAGGAGGAATTGGAGTCTGCTCGAAAGGGCGCAGCCAATCAACTTGCAAATTATCGGGAGGCCTTAAATAAGTTGGAAGAAGAAGGGCAGTCTCATGATAATGAGCTGTCTGATATCCTTTGCCCTATAGCTAGGGATTTGTCTCGTATGCCACTCGCAAACCTTCGATGTTGTGCGTTCTTGAGTTTCTTTCTTTCTTATAATTTCTTTGGCCTTTGCAGATGCGCGAGTCCTTCCAAGTTCTGTTCATTTTGCGGAGCGTATCCGCATATATGATATTGACCCCACTTCCTCCATCCATGAATACTCTAGCTAGGTCATAGTTTCCTATCTGCGTCTGGATGATGAGCGCTGTGTGTCCTGGTCGGTACACTTGAGGTGGGTGATCTTCCCTGGAAAAGGTGATCGGATGCTCGGACATCTTGAGGTACTCTGTTTTGGATGGTGGTGCTTTTACTACCATGTTAACATGGCGAGCGTTGGTCTTCTGGACTCGTCGAGACGAACAGATGCTCTGTATTATGCCTATGGTTCCTTGAGGGTTTGGGTATTCGTTGGCTCCCGGGTTTGCGGCTACCGAGTTTGCAACTATCGCCATGTTGTGCTATGCTGGTGGTGGTGGTGCTTGCGGTGGAGGTGCGTTAGGCGTGACTGCACTACCTCCATGTACTTGCGGGTATCCTTGGTTTATGGCGATTCAATTCCATCAGTCCTTGAGGAGATGGGTGGCCTTGAGCTTGCCCGTGTGCTTGTCTGTGAAGAGATGCACGAAGCAGTATTCGTCAAGGTCCTCTTTGGGTGACTTGTCTTCTGGCTTTGGCCTCCACTCGCGATTCCCGTGGGATCCTCCGTCGCGATTTCTGGTGAATTCGGCCGCCGCAAACTCCGCCTGGTCGTCCTAATCGTATTGTCGCCTCTTTTTCCTCCGGCGCTCGCCGTTGCGGTCGTCGTCGTGTGTGGGTGAGGTGGGCCTTTCATTGCGTATAGAATCTTCTCCGTTGGCCCATTTGTCTGTTATCATCATTAGCTCGCTGATGGTTTTGGGGGCGCAACACCCCAGTTCCTCTCGGAAAGCTATGTGTCACACACCTCTCGAGAATGTTTCGATTGCTGCTTCTTCTCATATGTTTCTGGCCGTGTTTCTGAGCGTAGTCCATCTCTGGATATAATTGCGAGTGGTTTCGCCGTTCTTTTGTTTGCAAGCTCACGGCTCCTTGATGGTTGCAGCCCTTTGTTGCCTAGAAGTTTCTCTCAGAGTCGCGAGTAAGATTGTCCCAAGATCTGTAGCACGCGCGCAGTCTGCTTTCGAGCCAACTTCGAGCGGATCTGACGAGATGCAGGATTAAGTACTGCATAGTTGTCACCTTATTTCTTCTCTGGCACTTTACTGCGGTCAGATAATCTGATAGCCAAGTCCTGGGCTCCTGGGAGCTGTCATACTTCGGGACCTCCGAAGTTAGTTTGAATTATGTGGGCATCTGAGCTTCACGGATATCGCGACTAAAATAGAGTGTGCCGCAGGCCTCTTCGTCAGACTCTGACGATGATCTTGCGCGATTCCTTAGTGCACGTGCCCTGTCGATGTTGTGTTGAGTGATGTCGCTTCGCGCGTCGTGCGTTCTCTGATCGCGGATGCTGTCGCGCCATGGCTCTCTGATGTGGTGCTGCGAGTCGCGAGTGCGACTGCTGCTATGGATGGCGACTGTTGCAGAATGAAGTCTTCTTATGTATGTTTGTTTTGTTCCCCGGCAACGGCGCCATAAATTCTTGGTTCTACACCTTGACGGTGCCTTAAATTCTTTGCTATCGATGGTGTGTTGGGAACCCTAAGAGGAGGGTGTGATGAGTGCAACAGTAAGAATTTCCCTCAGTTAAGAACCAAGGTTATCAATCTAGTAGAAGAAAGAGGATCTTCGGAAGGTTGATGCCACTGACGGCCTCACCGGGGTCAGCAACAACGCGGAACCTGCACACAACACAACCAAAATACTTTGTCCCAACGGTACAGTGAGGTTGTCAATCTCACCGGTCTTGCTGCAAACAAAGATTAGACGTATGGTGTGGAAAATGATGTATGCTTGCAGTAAGTAAAGAAAGCAGGGAATTATAGTGGTTTGTTTAATAGTGTAGGAAAATGGACCGGGGTTCATAGGTTCACTAGTGGTGTCTCTCCATAAAAGATAGGATTTTGGGTGAACAAATTACAGCTGGGAAATTGACAAATAGAGATTGCACCGTAGTGCACATTCATGACATGATGACTACTATGATATTTAGTGCGGGCATTACAACAATATACATAGACCGTAATCCAACTACATCTATGACTAATAATCCATCCCCAGGTTATCATCCGCCATACATAGACCGTAATCCAATATACATACCCCCTTAGGTATTAAGTTGCAAGAAACAGATAATCGCATTAAGCAATGTGTCTAATGTAAGAATTGATTGTGCACGCGGGCACTCACACCGTTGTTTTCTCCCTAGTGACAACAGCACATCCTCCCCCGTCATGTTTCTGTCACTCGAGCAAAGGCGAAAAGGAGGCATGAACCCAACTATCGAGCATAAATTCTCCCTCTTGGAGTCACTAGCAACTACTTGGCCAGAGCAACCACTAGCAACGGAAAGCATGCAAGATCAGAAATAACATATGCAACAAAGACTATAATCAACTTGGCATAAGTTCAATATTCATCAGAATCCAGCAAAGTCTCGATCATGTTAGGCAGCTCACGAGATCTAAACATTGAGGCATAGGAGGAGAAGACAACCATCTAGCTACTGCTATGGACCTGTAGTCCAAGGATGAACTAATCACGCATCACTCCGGAGGCAGGCATGGTGATGAAGAGGCCTCCGGTGATGATCTCCTCTCCAGCAGGGTGACGAGAGACAGCTTCAGAACCCCCCTGATCTAGGGTTGACGACGACGGCGGCTGCGAAACTTTTCGGGGATTTTCGATCAGGTGCTTGGGGTTTTCCTTCGGAGGGGAATAAATAGACAAAAGGGCGGCGTCGGTGGGCCACCAGGGTGGCCTCACCACCCCCAGGCGCAGCCATGGGAGGGCGCGCCTGGCTATGGTGAGGGCCCCCTGGTGCCCGTCTTCCACTCCTCTTCGGTCTTCTGGATGCTTCCGGGGAAAATAGGAATTTCGGGATTTGTGGGGTCCAATTCCAAGATTATTTTCAGAACAACTTTTCTGAATTCAGAAACAGCAGAAAATAGGGAACTGGCACTTGGCATCTTGTTAATAGGTTATTCCTGGAAAACGTGTAAAAATGCTATAAGGAAGGGAGAAAACATGTAGCAATTGAAAAAAGATCATCATGGAACATCAGAAATTATAGATACATTGAAGAAGTATCAAGCATCCCCAAGCTTAGTTCCACTCGTCCTCGAGTAGGTAAACGATAAAACAAAATAATTTCTGAGGTGACTGCTACCACACAAAACTTGATCATCAAAATGTAAAAGCATATGTAAGCTGAGATCATAGAACTTTAACACAAACATGATAATAGAACTTTAATAATAAAGCATAGCAATCACTTTGCATCATGAGAAGTAACTCAAATAAAATATCATGAGTAACAATGCAAAGAAAGATATATGTTTGTTTCAAGTATAGAGAAAGCATGGCAAAGTGGTATTTCTCAAGTCCATAAGAGTGGGACAAAACATAAATGCTAGAACACTATCAAAGTTCATGAGGAAGACTAGAACAAATAATTAGAGAACAAGCAATAACACATCATGAATCAGTTAATAATGTTTCTGGGACAAATGCACATAAAACTCAGAATGGAAAAAATACTCTCTCAACTGCGCATAAATTTAGAAGATGGAGACTCAAATGAAAGTAAAATAAAGGCCCTTCGTAGAGGGAAGCAGGGATCACTCATGTGCTAGAGCTTTTATTTTATTAAACAGAGGTATTAAATGTTTGACACTCCTCCCATCCATCTTACACAAACCATGGCTAACCGAATCCTTGGGTGCCTGTCAACAATCGTATACCATGCATGAGTGTCTATATTTTGGGAGATGTATGCTAATGTTAACGAATGGTAATCAGAAAATACAGTACGTCACAAGCCAACTAGATTTCACAAGAGCGGCTCCCATATGAAGGACGCAACTGGTGTAGAAGGTCATCCCTCTTTCTCTTTTGTTTACACAATTATGCTTTGACTGATAAATCAGGGGCAAAAATAGTGAAGAGATTTTGTGTGTATTAATTTGGGGCTGGACACCCCGCTGCCAGCTCTTCTATCAATTGGATCAACGGATGAAGCCACTAGTCCAGGGTGTGAAATCCAATCAACAAGTGAGATAAAGATTCTCTATTTATGTCCTTATGAGCAAAAACGGGAACACAAAGCAGGAGTAATTTCGAAGGTTTTAAAGGTAACACATGAACAATTTACTTGGAGTGTCATTTAAGTACAACATGTAGGTAGGTATGGTGGAGATAATGGGAAAACTTGGTTTTATGGAGTTGGAAGCACGAGTAGAATTCCATGCTCAGTAAGGGTGGAGGCTAGGAAAAGACTGGGAGCGACAAATCAAGAGAGCATAAGAGATGCATAGCGACATAAACATCATTAATCAAAGCATAAGTGGTACCAAGTTCAAAAACTAAATGATCATAGAGGCTATTAGTGACTAGTTCATATTCATAAACATGGTGTGATCATGCGCCAAGTCAACCGAATAAAACATTCAAAATAGAATACCACAAATTTATGCTTCAATATGAGAAGAACAACTCATGATTCTTTCAATGGCACATTAAACAATCTCAGCTATTTGAGGCTAATCATGCTACTCAATAACCACAAGGATTTAAAACTAAAATAACATCTAGCATGATATGAAAAAGTTATAGCCACATTTTATACAAGCTTTTACTTGCACCATTAAAAATTCTACTTCAAGCAGCAGTTTCTTTTCCCAACAAGCACCATACAAGATATGTTTAAAAAATATATTCTACATGATACAGCAAGCAAACATGAGATTACTCACATAACACTACTAAAACTAACATCTCTAGATAAGAGATGCATGCAAAAAAGGAGCTAAATAACTACACCAGCCAGACAAAGATTAAGAATATAAACTATTCCCATGAAAATGCGGAGCGTGTCACTCTCCAATAAAAGAATGCTGGAGTCCAACCAAGATTATTGCAAAAATAAAAAATAAAATAAAATCAAAAAAATAAAAGATGCTCCAAGTAAAGCACATAATATGTGACTGAATAAAAATATAGTTTCACTAGAAGTGACCTGATAATTTGTCGATGAAGAAGGGGATGCCTTGGGTATCCCCAAGCTTAGACGCTTGAGTCTTCTTGGAATTTGCTGGGATGTACCACCGGGGCGTCCCCAAGCTTAGGCTCTTGACTCTTCTTGATCACGTCATATCATCCTCTTCTCTTGACCCTTGAAAACTTCCTTCACACCAAACTTCTCACAATCTTCATTAGCAACGTTAGTGCAATCGAAATAATAAATTCACATGGTTCAGTTTCAACACAAGCATAACACTCATAAACACATTAGCTACTGTCACAACTTACTTTAAAACTCTTTTTTCCCTAAAGAACACCAAAAGAAAGAGATTAAGATGCAAATGCAATTATTGGCAGAAATCTGTCAAAACATGACAGCAGGTAAAGATGATTTTTTTCGAAAATCTTCTGTTGGTCAAATAAAAAAGTGCTTAACTAAGAAAAGTTGCGTATATAGCCCAGGATTACGCAGAACAAATCTCATGTTATTCCGAAATTTCTGTGATTTTATACAAATTTAACAGTGGACAGCAGAAATTTGTTTCCTGCGCAGAAATCCGAAATATAGTCTAAACTTTGCACTAGAGGCTTTACTTGGCTCAACAAAGACACAAAGGAAAATATACAGCGGGATTTCTAAGGAAATAGACGACACCAGGTGCAAAGAAAACAAAAATAAAGGACGGAAAACGGGTTGAAAACGGAGAAATAAAACGGGTTGTCTCCCGGTAGCGCTTTTCTTTAACGCCTTTCAGCTAGGCCCAGAAAAGTGGAATCAAGTATTTTCAAATGAAAAAATATGCTCACATAAGAAATTTGAATTAAAGAAAAACAGAGCATCAAGAAGCAAGTACAAAAAAATTAAGTCTAACCCACTTACTATGCATAGGAATCTTGTAAAGAAATAAATTAAAGAAGCTCAAACTAGAAATCACGGGAAGGTAGAACAAGAGCAACTTCAAAACTTTCAACAAAAAGAGAGGTGTATTAGTAACATGAAAATTACTACAACCATATTTTCCTCTCTCATAATAATTTTCAGTAGCATCATGAACAAACTCAACAACATAATTATCACATAAAGCATGTTTGTAATGGTCTAAAAGCACACAATTCATATCAAGCTCAAAAACAGTGGGATCAAAATTTAAAACCAGCTCGTCTTTTTAGCAATAGAAAAACAAGATAGTTGGTCACTCTTATAAGTTATAGGACACATTATAGCAATCCTATTTTTAGTAGAATTATGATTTATAGCATCAAGTAACATAGGACCAGCATCAAGAGCATTATCAGAAGATTTATCCACGTAGCATGGCTTATCATAAATAACAGTAGCAATATCATTCTCACAAGTTTCATTCATAGTAGAATCGAGGTCACAAGTATAGCAAGTATCAATTTCATCAAATAATGTATGAGTTAAAGAGTTACTATCATCGGTAGGTTGACATTGGTAGCTCCATTCTTCCTCCTCCCGATCATCACTCTCCTCCTCTTTTTCATCCAATGAGCTTTCAGATTCAACAATTTCTTCTTTCATAGGCTCTTGCAAGGCATTAGTCTCTTCCTTAGTTTGAGAGCATTTACTAATATATTACATTATGTAGTAATTATGATCCTTGTAATTATCAAATCAATATTCAAGTATAGCATAAATCTCATATTTATAAGGTGCATCATCAATACTTTCAAGCAAATAGGCAATTTTGAATGCACCCTTCCAAGCAATAAATTCTTCAATTTGTTCCACGTCATATAAATCATAATTCACCTTAACATAAGAAGATATGGTAACATTATCATTATACTCACATTGAAAAGGGAGGTGTTTATACCTCCTACAGCAGCAAGATTTATCAAGGCAATAAGTAACATTTTAGGTAGAGCACAAGTTTTTAGCATAGTCATGCAATTTATTAATTTGCTCCCATAAGTGTATTCCTTTTTGTGACAAGCGGTGTTCCTTATAATATTTTTGTTGATCTTCCGTGAACCCATCTTGCCAATAAGATCTAGTTTCAAAGACATCAAACATTGATAGCAAGCATGATAAAGCAAAATAACAACTAGAACAAGAACTATTTTTTTGTCTTTTTTGATATAAAGAAGCAAAACAAGACAAAAAAATAAAAACAAGACAATAAACAAAATAAAGAGGTTGAGAGTGAGAGACTCCCCTTGCCAGAAGACTTCTTTCTCCCTGACAACGGCGCCAGAAATTCTTGCTGCTATGGATGGCGACCGTTGCGGGAGGAAGTCTTCTTATGTATGTTTGTTTTGTTACCCGGCAACGGTGCCAGAAATTCTTGTTGCTACACCTTGATGGTGCCTTAAATTCTTTGCTATGGATGGTGTGTTGGGAACCCCAAGAGGAGTGTGTGATGAGTGCAGCGGTAAGAATTTCCCTCAGTTAAGAACCAAGGTTATCAATCCAGTAGAAGAAAGAGGATCTTCGGAAGGTTGATGCCACTGACGGTGGTGATGGCGCCTCACCGGTTTCACCAACACCGCAGAACCTGCACACAACACAACCAAAATACTTTGTCCCAACGGTACAATGAGGTTGTCAATCTCACCGATCTTTCTGAAAACAAAGATTAGACGTATAGTGTGGAAAATGGTGTATGATTGCAGTAAGTAAAAAAAGCAGGGAATTGTAGTGGTTTGTATAACAGTGTAGGAAAATGGAACGGGGTTCATAGGTTCACTAGTGGTGTCTCTCCATAAAAGATAGGATGTTGGGTGAACAAATTACTGCTGGGCTGTCGAGACATCGTAGTAGTTTTCATAGACTGGGGTGCCATGAGACTACGGTAGAGACGTGGGGTAACGGGATAGCGTAGTAACACAGAACACGGGATTTTACCCAGGTTCGGTACGTCGCGACAGTACGGCGTACCTACTCCTGCACTTCTCACTAACTGGGACTAAAGCCCGTATAACAAGGTTACAATGTGAGGGAATAGATCTAGCTACTCGACGAGGATGAACTTCTCGGCGAGTTGCGTAGAGCTTTAGCTTGTGTCTAACTTAACTTAGAACTTAGAGAACTTGAACCTATTTAATCTATCTCCCGTCCGGCTTTATATAATAGCCGGATTAGGGCTTACAGAACAAGAAACCTAGAAGACTACGTTTAACTTGTAACTTGGAAAGTAAGGAATCCGTCTTCTCCTCCAAGCCAGATCACGCGGGCCGTGATCCGGGTTCTTCTAGAATCCGGCTTCTGCGCATCGGACTACTGGGCCGCCCAATGGACCTAAGCCCATTACCATGTAGGCCACCCTGGTAGTCCGGCTCTTTTGTCTACCATCTTCTATACCCCTATTCAGTATATATCCGACAGTAGCCCCCAGGAAGGATCAAAACTCTGAAACTCCGCCTTTCGTCAAATACATTTTGTCCGGGGAAACTTGATTCAGCAGTCTTGATTCTTTCTTCTTTCCTTCTGAAGGAGATGGTAACACAAAACTCGGAACTACGAAAATCCGACTTTTCTTCTCGCGATCCTTCGCGGAAAAGGGACTTGTGACATCAGCGCCTCAATCATGCTGACGCAAGCACCGCTTGGTTTCACGCGGGAAACCCTGCAACGTATCTCTGACAGATTCTCACGAGAAACGAGGAGATAGCCATCATTCCTCTGTCGTTCCGTTTCCCGGATTTTCCGGCGAGCGACACGCGTCGAACATCCAACGGTCAAAAGAGCCGTTGGCGCGTATCTAGAGGTTTTCAGGCTATAAATAGCCGTCCTCGTCGTCATCGGAAATCTTTCCTCACTCCACACTGCCCACGCCATTGACGCAAACGCGAGCACGAGAGCAAGACCTTGCCCCGACGAACCCTTTGCACGCCGGAGCGCTCACTCGCCACCGAAAAAGATGGCCTCTCCGTCGTCCTCACTAGCTCGCGCCTCCATCGACGAGCTTTTGGGCGACCTAGATCCACAGCTAGGGTCGCCCAAGCATGCCGGCGGCGAGCCGGAAAAGACCACGGCATCCGCGGCGGGCGGAGGAAACGCTTCCGCCGCCGCGGACGTAGCGGGCCCAAGCGCCACGTCAACCCCGCCGTTTGCTTCAGAACCGGCGAGGGTCAATATTCACTCCCGTGGCACTGAGCTCTCCTCCACCGAAGCGGATGAAGAAGCAGAATTTGTCGGATTTTGGAATCAGAGTAACACTTCACTCGTCCTCCTTCGTCGGATGTCAAGGGATAGATTAATAGTTAAAGGCAAATGGCGGATCTCGAAGGATGAGCCAGAGCCCAGGCCAAAGGAAGGAGAACGCGTCCTCCTTACCTCTCATATCACGAGAGGTATGGGTTTTCCCCCTTCCTCCTTTTTCCTAGACGTCCTCAACTTTTATGGTGTTCAACCACATAATATCTCTCCAAATTCCATCCTTCAATTAGCTAGTTTCCAAGCTCTTTTCGAAGGGTATCTTGGAATAACTCCCAATTTAGACTTCTGGCATTATTGTTTCGAGGTAAAACATAACATCACAAACGGTGTTTCACCCATCTGCGGTACCATATCTTTTATCCTCAGAAACTTTAGGGAAGAATGGTATCCAAGGATAAGAATGCCGAAACCTGACCAATCTTGGCTAGGTTCTTTCTTTTATCACCAAGACATTCCGTCCCCAGGCAGAGAAACCGGAGTTCCTCCCTTTGTTAATTCTGCCGCTACTCCTCACGAGAATTGGACATTAGAAGTAACAGAGGATTTGCCTGAAAACCTAATGAAAATAAAGCGGCGCATTGCCAAACTTTCTTCTTCTCAACCACCTTTGGTTTGGAAGGATATTGTTTTATGTTGGTTTGGACGTCGCGTACAACCTTTATCCCTTCGTTCCCGACTTCTTTGCGAGTACACGGGACCGGAAGATAGCATGAGAGGAACAGATAGGTCCCTTAGCAAGAAGGATTTTATAGAACGCCTTCATCAGATAGTTGCCGCCGATAGCCAGATTGAGGAAAGTCTAGCCATTTATCATGCGGAAAATCTGGTTCCTAAGGTACTTTCCTTCCCTTGTTTCTGAGTTTCCTCAGATTATCTTCTCTCTTCATTTTTTAACATACTGTTAATTCTTTCCTAGTTTGACGAACTTGGAGAAAATGATCTTGCTTCTGATGCTGAAATCAGCAAATTACATGCCGAGTTTTACAACAACCAAAAGCGCAAGAGGCAAAGTACTATCAAAGAAGAATTTCCTTCTGCAGCTATGGGTAAAAGGGGGAGAACGAATACGTCCATGGGCGGAAATTTTCGATCACCTGCTGGAAACGAATCCATTCCTACTCCGGATGATATCCGGGTGAAAGAAGAGCCTTTCGACGACCTCGGATATATTCGTCCGGAAGCTAAGAAATTTTTTGCTCCTGCGCCTCTTGTTCGCCCCTGGCCACAAAATGGATTAGTTATCCGCAATAATATCGCATTCTCGCCCCGTCAGGTCATACACGATGGCCTTCACCATGTTGGAATTCTTTTCATGGAATATGCCAGGGAATTCAAGGAGACCTTGGCTGACTTGCGGGAAATGAGCAAGGTAATACCTCTAGCCCCCAAGCATTAAGTTGAAACCCTAAATTCTTCTTAATGCTTATTTGTATGCTTGTTCAAACTTAAGCATCTGGCTTTCATTTCCATGTTTCAGCATTCCGCAGATGCTATAAACTTGGAAGTTTTGAAAAAACTTAGCCTCAAAAGCAGAGAAGTAAAAACACTTCAATCTGTTATTGAGTCCAAAAGCAACGAACTGGCGTCGTCTCAACGGAAATTATTAAAAGCCACTGGTATTTTACTTCGTGTTTATTGATTTTTGCTGGAAACTCATTGCTAGATCTTGCCGTAATGTCGGATTATTTCGTCCCTGCTTTTCAGCTGCTTTAACCAAAGCCAAGAAGCACACAGCAAACGTTGCTTATTTTTCTCAACTTCGTGAAGAAAACTCCAACCTTCAAAGAGAACTTTCAAAAGTTCGAGAAGGACTGGAAGCCAGTAATCTAGCCCTTGGGATTGCGCAATCCAAGGCTTCTTTGCAGGCAGCAGAGGATAGATCTATTATCAATGATTTAGAAAGTATGCTATTCCCTCGTATGAAAGAGGGCGATGAAATTGACGCGGTTCTTGGTAAGTTGACTTCTTTTACCAATACTTTCATGTCATATTTCTTGTATTCTCTAATCTTTGCTTTTATCAAAAAAGCAGGAAATTTTCCAGGAATTTCTCGGACTGAAAAGATCCGGGCCTTTGGGAAGATATGGAATTCAATCAGAGATGCAGGAATGCATTTAATTAATAAATTCCTGCCCACAAGTAATATACAACCTTCAGAAGTTTACCGACTTCCGGATGGCATCATGGAGGTAGCAAATTCGAAGGAATCTTTCCTTCGCTCTGCTGCACGGGGTGGTGCGCGAATGGCACTTGGCCTCATGCGCTTACACTACCCTGATGCAAAATCCTGGCGTGTAGCATCCGGTATTCCTCAAGAATGTACAGAAGCACAAATAAATGCGATCTTTAACGAAGTTGGAGGCCACGCCACTCAGATTGCCTCCATGGTGAATCTCTCCATTACTTATCCGGAAGAAGAAGTGCCCGCAGCCCCCGAGAATGATAGCAGTGATGAAGACTCAGAAGTTTAAGGGGGCGCACTTGACCTGGATGATGGATGTGTATAGTAGCTTTTTTACAATGTAATTCATATTGTAATACTTCTATGTCATTTGTCGGAACAAGAACTCCGCCTTTTGCAATTTCAAGCTTCTTGCAAAGTTTTTCCGGGTTTGGCTGTTCCTTTATCTTCTAAGTAATCTGGCATCTGTGTTTTAACTGCTCTAGTGTTTAAAAATGGCTCAATTAGCAATATGTATCGTCATGTTGAGTAACTGGGGACGAACCAAACAGTTAAAAACTCAGAAACATGGATTATGCTAGAAGCATTTTTACTGACTAGTTTCAGTAACCCAACACATACACAATCAGATAAAACTTTAGAGAAAACAAGGAACTGTTCTGAAACTTGGGCACGCAGGCACAATCCGAGTTTCCTTTAACCTTTAACAGGCCGAATCATTCAGCTTTTAAACACCGAGCACACAGGCACAATTCGGGTCAACATTGAGTATTTGTAAGATCATTGGGAAATAGATAAAGCGGAAATATTTTGTACTTATAATGAATATGAATTCCGACAACTTTATTTCATGATCTCAAAGATGTTTACATAGAAATTGAACTAAGTATAGAAGGGACGTAATTGCTGGATACTCCAAGGCCTATTTGTCTCCCCTAGTTCATCATCTATTTTTCTTTTTCTTTTGCGATTCGGTTTCTCGGGGTCGTCCTCCGTATCTCGAATGTCAACAAGATAATATAATCCATTCTTCATGGCTTTACTGATGACAAATGGTCCTTCCCATACTGGGGCTAATTTGTGCTTCCTTTTCTGCACCAATCTCAGCACTAAGTCACCTTCTTTAAAAGAACGATGCCTGATTTTCCGACTGTGATAACGTCGTAAACCTTGCTGGTAGATGGCGGATCTTTGAAGTACAATTCTCGTTCCTCTTCTAAGAGATCGACAGCATCCTGTCGTGCTTCCTCGGCATCCGAGTCGTCAAAATTCTGCACTCTCGGGCTATCATGGATCATATCCGTTGGAAGAATAGCTTCCGCACCATAAACCAGGAAAAACGGGGTTTGCTCGGTTGACCTATTTGGCGTCGTTCGAATACTCCACAACACGGAAAGTAGCTCTTCTACCCATGCTCCAGCTGCTCTATGGAGAGGAGTTTCGAGTCTTGGGCGTATTCCTTGCAGGATTGAACTGTTCATTCTTTCAACCTGTCCATTAGATTGCGGGTGTGCCACAGATGCAAGATCTAAGCGAATTCCCGTTTGTTGGCAGTATTTTGCCAACTCTCCAATGGAGAAATTTGTCCCGTTATCAGTTATTATGCTGTGTGGGACGCCATACCTCATTACTAAATCAATAATGAAATTTCTGGCAGTTGCGCCGTCCAGCTTTTTGATGGGTTTAGCCTCCACCCATTTTGTGTACTTATCTACCGCTACGAGTAGATGTGTAAGTCCACCTCTTGCAGTTTTGAACGGTCCCATCATATCTAGCCCCCAGACCGCAAACGGCCATGTGATAGGGATAGTTTTAAGTGCCTGGGCCGGCAAATTGGTCTGCTTGGCGTAATATTGGCATCCTTCGCATGTATTCACTATGCGTTCGGCGTCTGTCTTGGCTGTTAGCCAGAAAAACCCTGCTCGGAATGCTTTTTTGACTATGCTTTTTGATTGAGCATGATGTCCGCAATCGCCGGCATGGATTTCTTCCAGTATTTCTCTTCCTTCTTCTGGTGAAATACACCGTTGAAAAATTCCGGAAGTACTGCGTTTATACAAGTGGTCGTTGATCACCACGTATCCTTTGCATCGACGCTGTATTTGCCTTTGCAAGACCTCGTCTGCTCCTTCCGGGTACTTCTGATTGACTAAGAAGTTTAAGTACGGGATTGTCCAATCTGGTTTAACGAGCATGACTTCAATTATTTCAGATGCTAGAGGGTAATCAACGTCTCCACCTTTTATGGACGGTTCATGTAAATGATGGACGAATACCCCTGGTGGTAAAGTTTTTACTCTCTCTGATCCCATGCGGGCTAACGCATCCGCGTTCCAATTTTCCTCCCTTTTTATGTGAAGGACTTCGAACCCGAAGAAACAGATGGCAAACTCATCCACCGTTCTCCGATATTTGGCCATTATAGGGCTTTTCGCGTCCCAGGTTTGGTTGAGCTGATGCTGTACCAAATCCGAGTCTCCATAGCACAAGATGCGTTTTACCCCTATTTCTTTTGCAATGTGCAAGCCATGAAGCAAAGCTTCGTATTCTGCCACATTATTACTGGCGTTGAAGTATATTTGTAATACATACTCCATTGTGTCTCCCTTGGGGGATTTTAGAACTACGCCGGCTCCAACTCCTTCCTTCATCTTGGATCCATCAAAGTGCATGATCCAGTACTCGGATTCTGGCATCGGTGTATTTTCCATTGCTTCTGTCCATTCGGCGACGAAATCTGCCAAAACCTGGGATTTTATTGCCGTCCTTGGCTGGTACTTAATGTCGAAAGCTGCCAGCTCGATGCCCCATTTAGCTACTCGGCCGGTTGCCTCCGCATTGTTTATAATATCCCCTAGTGGTGCTTTACATACCACTGTTATGGAATGTCCTTGGAAGTAATGGCGCAGCTTTCTGGATGCAAAAAATACGCCATATGCCAGTTTCTGATAGTGCGGGTATCTTTGTTTGGATTCGGAGAAAACTTCGCTTATGTAGTATACCGGATGTTGATCTGGTATGCTTTGCTCTTCTTTTGTCCGTTCCACAACGATTACCGCGCTAATAACCCGATTAGTAGCCGTAAGGTATAGTAACATGGGCTCTTCGTCTTTGGGTGATGCCAAGATGGGAGCGTTCATCAAGGTTTCTTTTAACTGGGCCAACGCTGCATCGGCCTCCTCTGTCCATTCGAACTTGTCGGATTTCTTCAACAGTTTGTAGAGTGGTAAGGCTTTATCCCCCAGCCGACTAATAAATCTGCTGACGGCTGCAGCGGAACCCGTCAATCTTTGGACATCTTTTACGCATGTAGGCTTTGAGATATTCAAGATTGCCTTGATCTTTTTCGGGTTAACTTCTATTCCTCTATGAGAAACGATGAAACCCAGAAGTTTTCCTGAGGGAACCCCGAATACGCACTTAGATGGATTCAACTTCATCTTGTAAGTGCGCAAGTTCTCGAAGGTTTCTCGCAAATCCTCAAGGAGTGTATCTTTTTCCTTGGTTACGACAGCGATATCGTCCACGTAAACATGGACATTTTTTCCAATCTGACTATGCAAACAACGTTGCATGCAACGCTGGTAGGTTGCACCTGCGTTCTTCAGGCCAAAAGGCATGGTTATGTAGTAATACGTCCCGTACGGGGTTATAAAAGAAGTCTTGATTTGATCTTCCTTTTTCATGCGTATTTGGTGGTACCCAGAGTATGCATCCAAAAAGCATAAAAGCTCGGAGCCTGCAGTGGCATCTATTATTTGATCGATTCGCGGCAGTGCGAACCTATCTTTCGGACATAACTTGTTCAATCCTGTGTAATCTATACACATTCTGAGGGGAGTTGTGTCTTTCTTCGGTACTAATACCGGATTTGCGGACCAGTCAGTATGGATTACCTCCTTGATGAAATCCGCTGCTAAAAGCCGGATAATTTCCTTGCCAATAGCCTTCTGTCTTCTTCCGTCAAATCGACGGAGACCTTGTTTGACGGGTTTTGATCCGGGAATAACCTTGAGTTGGTGCTCAGCAAGTTCCCTGGGTACGCCTGGCATGTCAGCTGGACACCAGGCAAAAATATCCCAGTTCTCACGGAGGAACTTGATGAGCTCGCCTTCCTATTTGTCGGTCATCCCAGTCCCTACTACGACAAATTTTGTCGGATCTTTGGGATCTAGGATTACCTGTCTTGTATTCTCGGACGCCTTGAAGCTATCTGTTGGCTTCCGAGTTTCTTTTCCTGCCGGCATTTCTTTCGGCGATACCTCCTTGGCTAACTCCTTCAGTTCTTCCTGAGCTATAACTCTTTGAGCGCAAAGGGCGTTTTGCTTCTCCAACTCGTTTGCCAGCTTGAAATCACCGGCAATGGTGATTACTCCTCCTTTGGGTCCTGGCATCTTCAGCTTGTTGTAGATATAGCAAGATCTTGCCATAAACTTAGCGAAAGCCGGACGTCCGAGTATTGCGTGATACACGCTCTCGAACGGCACAACTTCGAAGGATACTTTTTCCTGCCGGAAGTGATCTTTATCTCCGAAGGTGACATCTAGGGAAATTTCTCCTAGGGATCGTGCTTGCCTGCCAGGAACAATGCCATGGAAGCGTATATTGCTGTAGTTGAGCTGGGACTCGGATATCTTCAAGTGCTTCAGTGTATCCAGGTACATTATGTTGATGCTGGATCCTCCGTCCATCAGCACTCTTCTTAGCCTAGTGTTTTGAACAATAGGGCTTACAACAAGAGCTTGTGTGCCGGGTTCAGGGATATTTCCGGGATGATCAGACTGATCCCAGGTTATCGGTGTGTTGGAGTACTTCAAGAATTTTGGGGTTGCAGGAACAACCGCGTTTATTTCTCGAAGTGTCCTTTTGGCCACCTTTGCTGACGGGGTTGCTAGGAAAGTTAACATTGCTTCTCCGTCAACTCTCGGAAATTTGGGTTCACCTTTTCGCTGCTGTTCCTGGATTTTGTCATCAGTGTCCGATTCACTGTCTTCTTTTTCAGCTTCTGGTTTTTGTTTGGCAGGTTTCCTCTTGGAACCCTTCCCTTTATTTCCGGATCCTGCATTGCCTTTCATATGCTTGTTTAGCCGGCATTGCGCGTTTGTGTGGGTTGGTTTCCCAAACTGAGAGTGGTGGACGCAGGGTTCCGACTTAATTCTCTCCCATTCTTCGGGAGTGTAATTGATTGGATCTGGACTGCGGCCTTTCCACTTGTTCACCTTTTCTCCTCCAAAGGCTATGTTAACTTCCTTGGGCTTTGTTGTTGACTCCGGAGTTCCTTTTTTATCAGAACGAGGTGTTTTCTTGGCCAGTATTAGTGACTCAATATTGCCTCCTCTTGCTCTGATATCATCTTCGGCTGCAGCGTGCTCATTAGCGGTTGTAAGCATAGATCCGAGATCTTTGTGCTTTTTCGAACCAACCATGAACGGTACAAGTCCGGGTTTTAGGCCATTGACGAAAGCATGCATTGCTTGTACGTCAGTTACTCCAGAGCAACTATTCTTCATTGCAGTCCATCTGGAGATGAAATCCACGTATGGTTCGTCTTCAAATTGGGTGCAACGGTTCAGCTGGTTGATGCTATTTGGGCGTTTGTATGTTCCCCGAAAGTGCTGAGTAAATACCCTCGCCATATCATCCCAACTGTCTACAGTTCTTGATGGTAAACCATTAATCCAATCTCTGGCTCCGTCTAGCAACATTAGGGGAAGAAACTTGACAGCTTCCAGGTCTGTCCCGTTGTTGATTTGGACGGCTGTGTAATAATCTGAAAGCCAGGTATCCGGGTTTGTACTGCCGGTATACTTTTGGTAGGTTGGACCAACTTTGGCGAAGCCAGAATGCAAGGTTATCCTTCGGATCCTGTCAGTAAAACACTTAGGACCAAAGTATAGATCATCCTTTTCTGCTCTATCAATATGTGCAGAATATCTCCCGGCTGAATGGACAGAAGGGGATCTGCTCCTTTCTTTTCCATTGTTGCGCGGACGCGCTTTTCCGAGGTTATCTCTATCTCTTCCGTTGTCACGCCCTCTGGGATTAGGTGTAGTCCTGCTCCTGTACCTTTCCTTATCTTTAGGCGGTGTCCGAGATCTTTCACGTCTGTGAGGTGTATCGTATCTTCCGGCTTTTTCAGCTGGGTTTCTCGGAGGTGGCATTATTTTGCCGTCATTCCGGTTTTTGTCTTCCCGATCGTGTGGTTTATATCCATCTTTCGGGAGATGAGGTCCGGTTCTAGACGCTGCGTCCCGGTTGTCGGGGTTTTTCTTGTCTTTTCTCGGATCCTCTTTTTTATCCGAATCTCCGGGTTCTTCCGGTCCAGGTGCTCCAGCGGCGCAAGTAACAGTTTTGCAGAGGGCGGAATTATCATGCAGCCTCCCTGATCGCTCTTGTCCTCGCTTTTGCTGCTGTAATGCTTTTCCTAGGAAAGCATACACCCCTTGGAGTTTTTCCCCGTTGGAGTACAGATCGTTGTTTAGGATGGCGAACGCTGCTTCCGCGTTTTCTGCTGCGGTTTTGTATATTGGTTCGCCCTTGGCATCTTTGCCGTTTAACTGCTTTTGCCAAGATGGGTTATAAAACCTTTCTTTTGGCGGCAGTTCTTCCGGTTTTGCGATTCCGGGTAACCTAGTAGGTTTTAAGGCAGATCTATGCTTTCTCTCGTACTCCTCTATTTCTTCCTTCATGACTTTGATGTCATTATGGGTTTGTTGGAGATGTTGCCGAGATCTAAGCAGATGTTGCTGTTGCCGTTGGAAAGCTTGTCTCCTGGCTTCCAGCATCTCAGGGGGTTCATTGGGTCCCACTGGAGTTTGTAATAGTTCTTGCTCTTCCAGTTCTGTCATTGGCGGAGCAGTGATTTCCTTAGATTTCTTTTCCGTAGGCTTTGTGCCACTAATATCTCCGACTTCCAGGTTTTCATCAGCGAGATCAGCTGACTTTTTCTTCCGGAGTTTGTACTGGAGTTTTTTAGAAGCACGGTGCTTTTTCTTGGAAGATGGAGGTTTTTTTACAGGTTCATCCTCTGTCATCTCCTTGACATTAGGGAATATCGGAGAAGTTTCTCCGTCTTCCCTCTCTTCCACTGGCGGAGGGGTTTTAGGGCTTTCCTGGCTATCAGCACCCGTTGTATCAGCTGGTTTTGCCATTAGCACTTCATGGAATCCCTCTTGAAAGGACTTAACTTTTCTTACGAAGGCATAATCGTCTTCGTCTTCGGAGTCGAAGTTATCCGATCTGGTTTCCGACTCCAATCTCGCCTCTATGGCGGCAAGCACGGACTCTGTTTCCGAGTTCATCGTCTGGTTGACGGATGTCGGATCTTCCGTCTCTGTGACGGGTGTTTGTTCTTCCGTCTCTGTGACGGGTGTATTGTTGTCTGCCTCTTGCACGGGATTTCCGTCATCCGTGTTTTCAGCGATCTCGGATTGCACCATGCCGATAAAGTGCGTATCACTGTTTTGTCGGCGATCTGAGCAAAATCCGGCATCATAGTCGTCTTCGACTGGGTATAGGGCGGGTGGGATAAATTTGCTTCCACCGCAAAACCCCATTGCCTCCGCGGTTAATCCGATAAAGATGTTAGCAGATCCAATCGGTAAAACGCAGGCACTTACCAGGTGGTTTTGCGCCGGTATGTAGGATCCGTTGTCGAGGAAGCGCCCGATGTCGTCGTCGAATTCCAGGCTTCCGACAGTGATCGATCTTCCAATTCCGCCGAGTATCCCAGATCGGAATTTCACGCCTGACGTCGTTTGCCCCACGGTGGGCGCCAACTGTCGAGACATCATAGTAGTTTTCATAGAGTGGGGTGCCATGAGACTACGGTAGAGACGTGGGGTAACGGGATAGCGTAGTAACACAGAACACGGGATTTTACCCAGGTTCGGTACGTCGCGACAGTACGGCGTACCTACTCCTGCACTTCTCACTAACTGGGACTAAAGCCCGTATAACAAGGTTACAATGTGAGGGAATAGATCTAGCTACTCGACGAGGATGAACTTCTCGGCGAGTTGCGTAGAGCTTTAGCTTGTGTCTAACTTAACTTAGAACTTAGAGAACTTGAACCTATTTAATCTATCTCCCGTCTGGCTTTATATAATAGCCGGATTAGGGCTTACAGAACAAGAAACCTAGAAGACTACGTTTAACTTGTAACTTGGAAAGTAAGGAATCCGTCTTCTCCTCCAAGCCAGATCACGCGGGCCGTGATCCGGGTTCTTCTAGAATCCGGCTTCTGCGCATCGGACTACTGGGCCGCCCAATGGACCTAAGCCCATTACCATGTAGGCCACCCTGGTAGTCCGGCTCTTTTGTCTACCATCTTCTATACCCCTATTCAGTATATATCCGACATGGGCAATTGACAAATAGAGGTTGCACCGTAGTGCACATTCATGACATGATGACTACTATGATATTTAGTGCGGGCATTACAACAATATACATAGACCGTAATCCAATTGCATCTATGACTAATAATCCACCCTCAGGTTATTATCCGAACCCCCTTAGGTATTAAGTTGCAAGCAACAGATAATCGCATTAAGCAATGTGTGTAATGTAAGCAATGATTGTGCACGCGAGTACTCACACCGCTGTTTTCTCCATCGCAACTCCCTCATGGAGTCACTAGCAACTACTTGGACAGAGCAACCATTAGCAACGGAAAGCATGCAAGATCACAAATGACATATGCAATAAAGACTATAATCAACTTGGCATAAGTTCAATATTCAACGGATCCCAGCAAACATAGCACATAGAATTACATAAGAACAATCTCGATCATGTTAGGCAGCTCACGAGATCTAAACATTGAGTCATGGGAGGAGAAGATAACCATCTAGCTATTGTTATGGACCCGTAGTCCAAGGATGAACTACTCACGCATCACTCCGCGGGCAGGCATGGTGATGAACAGGCCTCCGATGATGATCTCCTCTCCGGCAGGGTGCCGAGAGACAGCTTCAGAACCCCCTGATCTAGGGTTGACGACGACGGCTGCTGCGGAACTTTTCGGGGATTTTTGATCAGGTGCTTAGGGTTTTCCTTCGGAGGGGAATAAATAGGCGAAAGGGCGGCATTGGCGGGCCACCAGGGTGGCCTCACCACCCCCAGGCGCGGCCAAGGGGGCCCGCGCCTGCATATGGTGAGGGCCCCCTGGTGAAAGTAAAGTATGGGCACATAGAGGGGTGTGAATAGGTGCTACGACCAATTTTAATTTTTCTCTTACAATTTGGCTTGACAAGAAGGTAAATTCTCTAGATAGTGCGGCTACAGTGAATTTACCTATATGACAAGGATAATGATAAACACAATGCAAGCAATAAGTAAAGAGAGTGAGGGAACGAGATAACCAAAGTGAAGCACACGGAGACACGATGTATTTCCGAGTTCCTCCTTGTTAAGGGAGTACGTCTCGTTGGAGGGGTGTGAGCTCGCCACAAAGGCCTACTCAACGCCACAAAGGCCTCACCCTATTCTCCGATGAACTTCCTCCACGAAGGCCTAGTTCACCTCTCACTATTGAACCCCTTTGAGGCGGGGATCGAATCCTTTACAAACACTTGGGGCACACACCCACAACTTAATTGGGGGCTCCCAAATCTTCTTGAATCACCAACAAGTATCAAGATGCCTAGGTTCTCCACAAGAGGAAACCCTAGGCTAGATCCCTCAAGCTAGAGAGGGGAAATGAAGAACGGCTCGGTGAAGATGTAGATCGGGGCCTTCTCCTTCAATCCTCCAAAGATCTTCACGATTGGGTGGAGGGATTGGGAGTTATGAGGAATTTGGTGAGCTCTTAAATGCTCATAAATGCTAAGGGGAAGAACTAGATCTTGGGGAAGAAGAGGAGGGGTATTTATAGCACCTCCTCACAACTAGTCGTTGTGCAAGATTTTGGGACCGGAATATCCGGTCAGCTTCTCTTCGCGAAATCCAGTTGACTTGAACCGGATTATACGGTTGCTCCCAAATAATCCGGTTCAAATAATCCGGCTCGTTGCTGTGAGGCGCAGGAAATTGTACCGGATATTCCGACTCCTCCGGAATAATCCGGTACGAATAATCCGGCTCACTGCTGTGAGCAAATCTTTCAGTCCTTAGCCATTTTCGAACAACATCACCAACAACCGGAATATCCGGTCCGAGATGAATAATCCGGATCAAATAATCCGGCTCATCTCTGTCCGGAAAGTGGCCCAGAAATTCCCAGACCGGAATGTCCGGCTCCTCCGAATAATCCGGTTCCAAATAATCCGGCTCATCTCTGTGAGCAAACTGGCCCAGAATTTTCCAGACCGGAACATCCGGCTCCTCCGAATAATCCGGTTACACATAATCCGGTTGGGTTATGTCCCAAATCTCTCAGGCCAAACTTCACCGACTTTTTCGGTGATCGATGCCGATGATAAGTATAACACATGCACGCTCGAACATCTCGATAAATAGTGTACTTAGTATTGTTAACTAACACACAAAACACCGGGAAAACGAAATGCACTTTCAATCTCCCCCTTTTTGGTGTTAGATTACAATACTAAGATTTGCAATAAAACCTTGACAAGAACATGTTTGAAACAAAATGGAAATGTCTCCCCCTATCTCTATGCATATCTTTTGTTTGCCTCAAATGCAAATAGATGCAATAATATACGGGGAGTAATTTCCAACTAGTAACAAACATGCCAAAGTAACAATATCACAAATATGATGAGGATAAGATAGAAGTATATACCTTTTGCGAAGATAAGATATCCAAGAATAACCGAGCACAACAATAGATAATATCCTCAATAATATAAGATAGATAACCATATATCCACTAACATAGATAATCCATGATAAAATCCAACATAACCAACCAAGTCTCACACACAATAACACACACATAGTTTTAAACGAGACAAAGGTTCACGAAAACGAAGAAACTAAAAGGACACAAGCTCTCAAGAAATGATAAAAGCATACGCTTGCGCCCGAACCCATGCAAATCCCATAGTCTAGTAGCTACTTCTCCCCCTTTGGCATCGATACACGAAAAAGGAGAGAAATAACTAAAATAACGTCCCAAACACGGTATAAGCATCAGAGTGCTCAGAAGACTCGCCATCAGACGTCTCGGACTCTCCTTGTGCCTCATGCTCATCATCAGTGGCCTCGTCATCATCCTCCTCATCATCATAAGCAGTCCCGGAGGTAGAAGCCTGAGTGACCCAGAGAGCCTCCTCAATGCGCTCCCAAGGAGTGCTATCCTCAGCAGACCAAGCAGTGAAGGACTGGGGAACACGAGGAGTAGGCAGATCACCAGTAGCAGCACTCACGTGGTGAATAATCTCACTCTGGGTGCTAGCCATGGTTGTGTCTCTGCAATAGGCTCTATACTGCTCCTTGTGAATGTCCACCTTCATGCAGAGCACATTGCGCTGAAACCAGGAAAGCTTCCTGACATGGCGCAAAGTGCTAGAACCAGGAGTGGACGCAGGCTGAGTACTAGTGGAGGGACCTCCCATAGAGGAACCACCCTCAAAAGGAGCATCCTGAGCAGCAGGAGTGGTCTTCTTCTTCCTCTTGATGTACAGCTTCTTGACCTTGTGCTCAACCATAGGTAGCTCATCAAACTCCCTCTGCATCGCATGCTTGATGAACATCATGATATAAGGACCATAGGGGATGGTGTTTCCACCAATCATAGCAGTGTACAGCTCGGGAAATATGATGTCCATAACATCCACAGAGTATGAAGCAGTCGGATCCTCATCAGCCATGCACTCCTTAGCCAGAATCAGAAGGTTGCAAATAGGAGTGGTGAGAGCATCATTATTACCTCCACTTGGCACAAGGAAAGATCTGAAGATACGCACCAGCTGATCATAGAGGGGAAGAAGTCCCTCATTGCCCCCAACAGTGAATCCAGGAGCATATAACTCAGCCATGTACCTCTCCCTCCGAGGTCTATCCACCTCGTGCACACCGCGACCAACAGGAGGGTGAGAGCTGTAAGAGTACCCAAGAAGACGAGCAAATCTGGTAAAGGAAACCTCACAAGGAGTGGACTCAGTCATCCACTTGAGACAGCACACCTGATCATCACTGAACACCAAAGTAGACATGAAGTGCATGATGAGCTGGGTGTTGTAGTTGCACTTGGTCTCCATGAGCTTCACAAGCCCGAACCTCTCAACAATACTAGCGGCATCAGCAAACTCCTCCTTCTCCTTGATAGCAGCAAAGTCAAAGGACTACTCCAAGTTCCAGAACCGAGGATCAATATTAGCAACCCGAGGAGCGAGGTAGACATCCTTCTGCCTGAGCACAGAGAAATCCGGGACAGAGATGTCGGTCTTATAGTTGGGCCGAGCCTTCCTCTTGGGTTTAACAGAAACCTGCTTGGGGCGCTTGCTAGCACGCTTGTCAGAACCACCACCTGTGAAACAAGATAATAGAAGGATAGCAATAGGGATGAGTGCACTTGTGTCAAGCAACGGATGAAAAAGCAAGCATTCAAACAATAGAGAAGATTCCAGGTAGTAATCTAGGTTGAAATCTAGCAAGGATTATTTGTGAGCTGTTCTCGAAAGTTACAGGAAACAGCCGGATATTCCGGTTCAGAACTGAACCGGATATTCGGGACAACCGGATATTCCGGTTCAACCGTGGACCGGATATTCCGATACTGCGAAAACAGCACACAAACAATCTCAATATAGAGTTCAAAAGTAGATCGGGGACAAGTGAATCTAATCTATTGTAACTAGCATCCAATGGGTACCATAGGGAACAATTTCTACCAAGCATTGACAACAAAAACTCAGCTCCATGGAGTGGTGTGGTTATAGCACCAAGATTCAACGAGATTGAACTTTACCGGAATCCATGGACAACGATGCTTGGATGGAAACGCTCCCAAGGACGAGGAGAAGCAGATCTGAGCCAAAGCTTGAAGATCCCGCGGAGGAATCGGCCCGGGAGGCCAAGAATTGGTGCGGCGGCGTTTGGGGGTGGAGGAGAGGAGTTGGGGAAGAAAAGGCACGAACTGCCTCTTCCCCGTTCGTCTCCTGGATAAGTCACTTTTGCCGAACCGGATATTCCGGTTCAAGTTTGAACCGGATATTCCGGTCCAAAACTGGACAGGAAATTCCGGCTGCCTATTGATTCAAAATTTCCTCGTTTCAATGGATGACACAAGTGCTAGAAGAAGATGGCTTTGTGATAGAATGGCTTAGGTTTAGAAACACCGAACTGATAGTAGTACTTATCCCTCTCAAAAATAAGAACCAAACAAACATAAGACGAATTGAGTGGGATTTTCCTACGAAAGAACACTTAGAGGAAAAAACACGAAAAGCAATGAAATATCAAATAGAACCCAACTAAGATCCAACTCTTCGAATAGGAAGAGGTTGGTGGCCTAAGCCACCATGTAAGAGTTCATGGTATGCCACCGCGAAGATGTATCTTAGGTGCATTGCCATTACTCAACATTGAAGCTCACAATTCAACATTAGAAAAAGAGAGATTGCAATGAATATTTGCTATGGGCATAATGGGGGGAGGGAGAACCCAATGTGTTAGGATAACACTCCCCCTATGTCCATGCCTACTTCTAAGCTCAAACATTTTTCATCTATAGGGGTGTGTGCAAGATCTTCAAGTCAAACTCCTAGAATCAATCACATTTAGTTCATTCCTCAAGAACAAGAATCTTGCATCATCAAGTGGCTTCGTGAAAATATCCGCAAGATTGTCCTTGGTGGGCACATAAGATAGTGCAATGTATCCTCTTGCCACATGATCACGGATGAAGTGGTGGCGGATCTCAATGTGTTTTGTCCTTGTATGTTGCACCGGATTGTATGCAATTTTGATGGCACTTTCATTGTCACAAAAGAGGCACCTTGTCCAAATGAACTCAATATTCCTTGAGAGTTTGCCTCATCCATAACAATTGAGTGCATGCACTTGCGGCGGCAACATACTCGGCTTCGGCGGTGGAGAGAGATATGCAATTTTGCTTCTTGGAGGACCAACTCACTAGGGACCTACCAAGAAATTGGCAAGCCCCGGAAGTGGACTTCCTATCATCTTGATCACCCGCCCAATCGGAATCCGTATATCCATTGAGAGAAAATTGTGCCCCCTTTGGGTACCACAAACCAAATCTTGGGGTATGAACGAAATAACGAAAGATCCTATGGACCGCCATCAAATGGCTATCCTTAGGAGCCGCTTGATACCTTGCACACACACCTACACTCAAAACGATATCGGGCCTAGATGCACAAAGATAGAGAAAAGAACCAATCATCGAACGATAAAGCTTTTGATCCACATCCTTACTCCCCTTTGGATTATGTGATAAGTGGCACTTGACTTGCATAGGAGAGGTCTTGATCTTTGCATCTTGGAAGTTAAACCTCTTGATCATGTCTTGGTTATACTTGGCTTGAGAAATGAAAGTCCCACGGGCCAATTGCATGATCTCAAAGCCAAGGAAGAATTTAAGCTCTCCCATCATAGACATCTCAAACCTGTCAGTCATAAGCTTAGAGAACTCATTATTGAAAGCTTGGTTAGTTCAGCCAAAGATGATATCGTCCACATAGAGTTGGCATATGAAGAGCTCTCCCTTTACTCTCTTGGTGAAGAGAGTGGGGTCAATCTTCCCAACTTCGAAACCACGATCATCTAACAACTCCCTAAGGTTCTCATACCAAGCACGAGGTGCTTGTTTGAGACCATAGAGAGCCTTGTCAAGTTTGTAAACGTGGTTAGGAAAGTTAGGATTCTCGAACCCCGGAGGTTGCTTAACATATACCTCCTCTTTTAGTGGACCATTCAAGAAAGCACTTTTCACATCCATTTGTTGCAATTTGAAATTATGAGAGGATGCATAGTCAAGGAGGATACGGATGGACTCAAGGCGAGCCACGGGTGCGTAGGTTTCATCAAAGTCAATGCCTTCAACTTGAGTGTAACCTTTAGCAACCAAACTTGCCTTGTTCCTAATGACAATGCCATGCTCATCTTGCTTGTTCTTGAAAATCCACTTAGTGCCAATAACATTGTGGCAATCTTTGGGCTTCTCAACCAATCTCCAAACTTTGTTGCGCTCAAAGTTATTGAGCTCATCATGCATAGCTTCAACCCAATTGGAGTCCTCAAGGGCTTCATATACTTTCTTCGGTTCCACCATAGAGATATGAGCTTGATGTTCACAAAAGTGTGCCAATTTCTTTCTTGTGGATCTTCTAGTTTGAACATCCTCCAAGACCATGTTGTCTTGGGCATAAATATGCTTCAAAGCTCTTATTATCCTTTTGATGCGATGGGCTTTGATCTCCTCATTATTGCGAGGAGGGATCACTTGATCATCTTGATCATTTGGGTCCCCATATTGACCAACTTGGCCTTGATCATCATCATCATCATCAACAATATCTTCAACACTTGCTTCAACTTGAGGAGAGGATGAAGAGGATGGTTGATCTTGCCCTTGACCTTGACTCGCATTAGTGAGAGGAGTGGGTACGACTTGCGGAGTCACTTGATCAATGAGAGGAGGGTCTTGAACATGTTCTTGGTTAGGTGTAATAGTTGGCTCCTTGGCTTGTTCTTGTATTGTAGAGGAGGGCTCCACTTGAGTAGAGCATAGTCCTTCTCGAGTCGCCATAAGGTGTCCCTCGATGGGGCGGAAAAATCCCACACCCATCCTTCCTATGGCTTCTTGAGGTATTTCAACATCTACATTAGAAACATGGAATTGCGCCACTTGGGAGCCATCATTTTCTTCGAAAACCACACTACAAGATTCTGTGACAATCCGTGAGGCTTTCTCATAGACTCTATAAGTGTGGGATTCGGCACCGTAACCAACAAATATACCCTCAATAGTTTTGGATTGAAATTTAGACAACCTAATACCCTTGATCAAATAAAAGCACTTACAACCGAATACACGGAAGTAGGAGACGTTGTGCTTGTTGCCGGTGAGGATCTCATACGGGTTCTTGTCCAAGCCTTTGCGGATGTAGAGGCGGTTGGAGGAGTAGCAAGCGGTGGATATGGCCTCGGCCCATAAAAATTGGGGAGAAGAGTACTCCGCCAACATGGTCCTTGCCATATCCAAGAGGGTGCGATTCTTCCTTTCGGCAACACCATTTTGTTGAGGAGTGTAAGTGGCGTAGTATTGATGACGAATGCCTTCTTCACTAAGGAATTCATTCAATGTATAGTTCCTGAACTCCGAGCCATTGTCACTCCTAATAGCCATGATTTGCACACTGTGTTGACGTTGCACTTTGTTGGAGAAGTCGATGATGGTTTGTTGAGTTTCACTCTTTCACTTGAAGAAATAAACCCAAGTGTATCTTGAATAATCATCGACAATCACCAAGCAATACTTCTTGCCACCAAGACTTGCCTCGGGCACGGCACCAAAGAGATCAACATGGAGAAGCTCGAAGATCCTCTTTGATGAGATAATAGTCTTGGCCTTGTGCACGATGTCATGCATCTTGCCTTTAACACACGACCTACAAACGCGATCCTTTGCAAAGGAAACATTTTCTTTAGTCCGACAATAAGGCCACCTTTGTGAAGACTTTGCAAAGTTCTCATGTTGACATGGGATAGGCGGCGATGCCACAACCATCCCAAGTCCGCCTTCCCGAAAAGACACATTGCTTGAGAGTTGGTTGACTTCGAAAAGTCCACCACTAACAACTCATTTTGAACATGTCCCACGTGAGCGACGTCAAGAGTCTTGCTACTCAAAAGGACCACCATATCACCATCGAAAAAGACGGAAAAACCCATCTTTCCAAGAGAGCGGACAGAAAGTAAATTGTAACCAAGGGATTCGACAAGCATGACGTTCACGATAGTTATATCGGGAGCCACCACAACCTTGCCGAACCCGGATACCTTAGACTTGGACGAGTCTCCATAAGTGACGGTTGCTTGGATGTCATTTGGTCGCAACTCTGTCACAAGCTCTCTGCTTCCGGTCATATGATTAGTGCATCCACTATCGAGAATCCATTTAGTCCCACCGGAAGCATAGCCCTGCAAGAGATCATTGACTAGAGTTAGGACCCGAGATGGGTCCCTTCATATTAGCAACAAGGGTCTTTGGAACCCAAATAGTATAGTCAATGAAACCCTCAATAGGACCAACATATTTAGCTTGCACAACACCATAATAATCAACATATAAGAAATGGTGTGGCTTGTTAGTTCCCGCGGATGTGCTACGAGTAGTGTTGTCCCTAATGACACTACTACTCGAAGCTACATTGTTTGCTTGAGCGGGTGTGCTAGGGGTAGGGTTGTCCCTAATGACAATGCCACCCGAACACTACTAGGAAAATGGGCATCAGTGGCGCACCATTTTGGGAATCAGTGGCGCACCATGGTGCGCCACTACTATTGCGCCACTGATTCCCTGGAGAATCAGTGGCGCATCACTTTGGTGCGCCACTGATTCTCCAGGGAATCAGTGGCGCACCAAAGTGATGCGCCACTGATTCCTCAATGGTGCGCCACTGATTCTCCAGGGGAATCAGTGGCGCGCCAAAGTGATGCGCCACTGATTCCTCAATGGTGCGCCATTGATTCCCGAGAATCAGTGGCGCATGACTTTGGTGCGCCACTGATTCTCTAGAGTATGCATGCACTTTAGGGAATCAGTGGCTCACCAGGCTGATGCGCCACTGATGCTCTGTGCCACTGATTCCTTTTTGATGCGCCACTGATTCCTTTGTGGATGCGCCACTGATTCCTTTGGGGATGCGCCACTGATTCCTTTGTGGATGCGCCACTGATTCCTTTGGGGATGCGCCACTGATTCTTACATACGTTTTGTTTTTATACGTATTTATACGGGTATGTATACATGTATTTATGCTGGTTATATAGCAGATTGCAAAGTAGTATAAATAGACAAAGATGATCATTGTCACAATCTAGTTCATCATATCACTCATAGCTAAAACCCAAAATAAGTGACAAGTTTGGAAATATTACAAGTTCATCAACACATAATCTAGCTGGGTAGTAGCAAGTCGTCCATCACAGGTTCATCGATCTCATCACATTACACAATAAGTAGGTGATAGTCACCTATACTACCAACAAAAGAAATAGATCAGAAGCACGGTCACGGCGGCAAGCAAGACAGCAAAGGTCTTCATCCGGTTCATGTTCCTCTGATCACGTTCCTCTAGCTTGTGCTTCATCCACCGAGCCTCCGCCTCCGCCATAGTATTGTAGCTTTTATAAGAGTTGCCACTGAACCTCGTCACTTGCTTGTGACACTGCTCCCAATGGGCATAGACCCCTGGAACCCTACCCCTAAAGACCACGTAAACCCTCGGCATCTGCAAAACATGAGATATAGCATTAGTCAACGACGGGATATAAGAGATGACATGTGCACAATAATAAATTATACAAAGGTACTGTAAAACTAGTCGTATCTTTATATTGGATACGGCTAACAGAAATCACTTAAGATCTTTAGCAGGAAGAGCACGAACCGAGCAAGGGCTCGGCGGACCTAGGATTTAGCAATAACCGGGGATAATTTCTAACATCCAAAAACTATGAAAAAAAATTACCCATCGACACCCTCCTAAAAAAATGGTAATATGTTAAGCAAAACACACCAAAAACTGCATGAATGGATTTTGATGTGAAGCATAAGTTCAATACATAACTAAATTCTGATGTTCCTTGGATCGTCCCCAAATTCTGGGTACTCGTTGTCCAGCGCCTTCCACTGGCTAGCATCTGATTGATGTGTCAGCATCTTATCCTTTTTCTTGTCTTCTTTTGGCTTCTTTCTTTCTGCGTGTCAGCGCATGAGCTTCGCTTGCTTAGGGTCTACGAAATACCGTTGTAGACGAGGAGTTATCGGAAAGTACCATACCACTTTTCGTGGAGCCTTCTTACCTGGCTTGTACCGAGTAACATTGCACACCGGACATGACGTTTTCTCCGCATTCTCGCCCCGATAGATTATGCAATCATTCAGACACACATGGTATTTCACGTGCGGTAAATCGAGAGGGCACACGACTTTCTTGGCCTCCTCGATACTAGTTGGACACTTGTTCCCCTTGGGAAGACGGTTGTGCCAGAATACCATGTTTTCGTTGTAGCTTGCATCAGTCCAGTGGTTTTTTGTCTTCATCTGCAGAGTCTTGAGCGTTACAGTCAAACGGGTATCCTCGGCCGCACATCCTTCATACAGTGGAGTAACCGCGTCTATCTCCAATTGCAACATCTTAGATTTCTCTCTGGCGGCAGCTCTGGTGTTACTCGTCTGCTTGAGAAGAAGTGCTTGAACATGAGGGTCCCGCACCCAGTCTGACGGTCTTCCACCTTCTCCGGCATCTTGATGATCTCCATTTTCAGCTCCGGCATCTTGATGATCTTCATGATCGGCTCTGGCTTCTTGATGATCTTCATGATCTCCTCCGGCATCTCCATCTTCATGATCATGTCCGGGAGACTCTTCATCTTCTGGCACATCCCGCCCTTCTTCCTCATTATTTGTTGTTCGTGCCGCCCCGTAGAATTCATCATCGCTTACGACCCACTGAGTGTATCCATCCATGAAACCACGAATGAGAAGGTGTGACTCTAAATCTCCGGATTCAGGTTTTATCAAGCACTTATGCTTGCATCTTCGACACGGACATCTTATCTCGCTTTTGCCGTTTCGTTCCATTTCGTCTTTTGCGGATTGCACCCACCTATCCACGACGCCTTCGCTCATGATGAAGACCATCTTCACCTGCGCACGGTACATATAGAGCAAAGAATTATAAATCCAGAACAATATGCATGTGGTCGCCGTCGAAAAAATTCGGCATGACCTTTCCTAAAAATAAGATGCCGGAGGATTGCCAATTGTCGCCGTAATGGAAACTAATCAACATTTGGGCAAACATATTGGCAACTCACTCATTTTTCACGTCATCAAATTTGCATCCAAAACACAACAAAAATTAATATGTGTAGTCGTCACATCGCACGCGTCGACCATCATCACACAATGCAACATGCACATGCTCACACAAGAATGCATGCACATGTATGTGCACCATCACATTGATCACCACAAGCACATACATTTATATAGCATTCAATGTCTCACCTTCAAAATTTACCGAGATGTGTGCGGTGGTGTTATGTGTTGGTGGGAGAGCTTTCCCCTTATAAAATCTATCAACCTAAAGAGATTAGACTAGCTAAAATGAGTGAAAATATTGAGTAAATGAAGTGGGTGGGGGGAGGAAAACGACCAGATCCACTTCTTGGAGGAGAGGAAAGAGTGAGGGGAAATGAGTGGTGGTGGGTGGCTTCTCCACTTAAATGAGTGATGTCGGGGTATCAGTGGCGCACCGCCAGCCTTGCGCCACTGATTCTATGGAGCATCAGTGGCGCACCGTGTAGCCGTGCGCCACTGATTCTATGAAGAATACATGGGTGGAAAGAATCAGTGGCGCACCACTACACGGTGCGCCACTGATGCTCCATAGAATCAGTGGCGCATGGCTGGTGGTGCGCCACTGATGCTTCCGGGCATACATGGGCACATAGTATCAGTGGCGCATCTCGAAGTGGTGCGCCACTGATGCTATGGATCATCAGTGGCGCATGTCCTAGTGGTGCGCCACTGATTCTTTTAGGTACACATGGGAGCTGGGTATCAGTGGCGCACCGTTGATGGTGCGCCACTGATGCTTGGAGCATCAGTGGCGCACCGCTACACGGTGCGCCACTGATGCCTGTACATGTATGCTCCGAGCAGCATCAGTGGTGCACGGCTACACGGTGCGCCACTGATGCTATGTCATCTATGCCCATTTTCCTAGTAGTGGAAGCACCATTGTGGGTCTTCTTCTTGTTCTTCTTCTTGGCTACATAGCCAAGACCTTGCTTTCCCACTTGTTTCCTTGGAGCACTCAATTGTGGTCTAACAATGACCACATTAGAGCACGGGGCAACCACTTGTGGGGTAGGAGACACAACCTTTTCAACATGTGTGCCTTTGCCCTTGAGCCTTGCTAGCTCATCCTTCAACCTAGCATTTTCCTCAATAATATTTGCATGATCACAAGAAGAAGTAGAGGTGCTAGGATGGTTAGGTTGATTAATTTGAGTTTGGAGTTGTTCATGCAACTCTTTGAGGGATGAGTGTTGGCTCTCCAAAGCTTTGTGAGCCTTGGTTAGCTTTTCAAACTCCTCGGTTAGTTTACCATGACCAACCCCAAACTCGACCTTATCCTTTTTAGCCTTTTTATATTTAGCAATAGCAAGATCACGTTCCTTAGTGATGTTTGAGACAAGTTCATTATGAGTTAATTCAATAGATTCAAGTTCATCCTCTAGAGAGACTCTACCATCATGCTCTTCCTCAAGAGTCATAGAGAGAGATGCAAATTTCATACGCATCCCTTCTCTCAATCTCACATTTCTTCTCAAGAGCAACTTGGGCCTCTCCCAATTGCCTCATGAGATACTCAACGTACTTCTTGGTTGTCGCACCCTGACTTCTAAGGGATACTCACCGCACGAACTGGATAGCAGATGCTTGGATTATGGGGCATAACTGCTCCCACGTCCCAGCTTCCTGGTAGGCCTGCGCTTATGCGCGACAACACAAGCTCTGCTATTCCATCGTCGATGTAAACTATCCACTAGAGATCACAGGCACTACCATTGACGTACTTCATAACAATCACGCACTGTACGTCAACGGTTTTGAACGAATGATAATCACAACATATCTCTAAGACACAAAAGATTGAAATAAAGGTTGCAACTCGCCCTCACTAGAGCAGAGATAGCAAATACAATCATCCAGAGGACACATGTCCCAACATGTCATTCATTACATCAGCGGAAGCAAACAAAGGTGTCTGAGTACAGACAAAACTCATGGCTTAAGAAGCCGGGGGAAAATAAAGCAAACGAAGCCCATCCACGAAGGTTCTGGATCCTGCCCTGGTCCAGCTATCTACTCGTCTGCAGCGTCGTCAAACTCCACGAAGTAGCCGTCCTGGGAAGCATCGTAGCCGTAGTCGTACTCTGCGTAAACCACAGCCCCAACGGGGTCAGTACATCCAAGTACTGGCAAGCAAGACTCACAGTTCATCAAAGAGTTACCCGTCAACACAAGCATTGATGCTTGGGATCAACGGAAGAAAGGGGTGATATAAAGTTGCTGCTGGCTGCACTAACCAACTACAGAAGATAACTACAAGTTCCGGCTAACAGAATAAGATGAGATCGAGGATTGTAACCAACTGAAAGATAACTTCAACCAAACCCATCCTGGATCTCGCCCCTTATCCAAAGAAGCAATCCGAGGATAACTCACACAGTTATAATAAGGTGAAACAAATTATTGTGTGAATAACCTATTACTAGTCAGGTTATTAATCAGTGGGTGAATCATGATTGATCATTAAGTTGAAGTTGTCCTGAGTACTTGTTAGCCAGTACTTTCACCAAGTAATCCATAACCGCGGAAAACACGGCTTCTCGAGAAGATTATCCCTGCAGGGTTGCACCAATTTGGCCGTACACTCATGAATATCCCGCCAGATGGGATGCCTCCCACCAAGCGGGGCACTCAACACAACCAACCATTCCTCGCATCAAGCCCAAAGCACCTTGGGCGCACGGCTAATCGAGCCCCGAAGAAAAGGGACCCTCATAGCACTCTAAGACCGTGTCCCCCTATATGCCGACTACAAAAATTCCACCCTGCGCTGGGCTCGCAAAAACATGCATGCGGCAAATAGAAAGCACAATCTAAATGAGATGATTTGGACGAGATGCGAATCAGGTCAAGTTGAGGGGGGCGCCCATACTCGCTTCCCAAATGCGGGTAGTGCGCTCATCATGGATCAGTAGACAAGACCCTTTTCCTATTAGGGTCGACACTAGCAGGCTTCAAAACCTCTCATGGGCCTCCTGCCGGTGCCTTATCATCAAATTATTATTATTACCATTAGCAATTAACAGGATTGATTGATTAACCTCGAGCCCCGGTACAGATAATAAGATCATAAAAGTAATAACCGACAACAGACTCGAGTAAAAGCAACCCTAAGCATGCTAGGTAGAACAGGCACAAGCAAAGGCTGTAGGTATGGAGTGAGGCAGTATCATTGGTTCAGGGAATCATGTGATAGGTTCGGAGAACAAGCAACGATACATATGGCTAGCAATAATAGACAAAAGGATAGTATCGACAACAAGTGTGGAAAGGAAACTCGATGATTCATGTGAGTGATAACTTGCCTGGCAGCTCAGTATCGTACTGGGCTAGGTCCTGAGAAGTGGTGTCGTAAGGATCGTCGGTCTCAACGTAGTCGTCGTCTAACCGAGAAGAAGCAAACAAACAAAACAGATAGGTAAACAAACATTGACATGGCATTGTGCACAATCAAATATGATGCATGACAATTTAATAGATGCAACCAAATAAACTACTTGATATGATAACACAATTTAAATGGACTGATATGCAACTGTGAGTTGCATATGAAAAGCCCATGGAATTTGGTTAGATTATTTGTTTTCCAACTAATCAACAGATGATAATGGATTAGTATGATGCATGCAAAAGGATAACAGCAAAATAACAACATTAGAACCAACTTAGAATAGGTTGTAGCAATTTAAAAGTTTGTTATTAATTTTGGAAAATTTTGGGTGCATTAAAGGTATCACACATGTAGTTGTTGTTTTCAACCATTTAAAATGTTCAAAACAAATAACAAAGTTGATATTTGAAAAGAACATCAAATTCTGGTTGGATTACATGTTTCACAATTTGAAATTGGACTTTGGATTATTTAATTATGAATTAAACAATATTAAACAATTTTTAATTGAATTAAACAAGATTTAAATAGTTTAGGCAATTTAAATTGTTCAAACCAGAAAACAAAATTTATATTTGAATAGAGCATTCAAAAAGGTGTGAAAAACATATTTTAGTTGAATTATTTGAAAACAGTATGAATTAGTTATGATTTATTTCAAATTGCATTTGAATTATTTGGATTTGAATTTAAATTGCATTTTGAAAATTCAAAACAGAAAACAAATTGCATATTTGGATAGATTATAAAATTTAGATCAAGTTTCATATAAAGTTTGAATTTATTGGACTTATAAAATGAAAGATATGGATTTTTGAAGTTTATTCATTATTCTGCCATTTTAAAAGAATTTAGGAATTAACAAATTCATGTTTAAACTTTTGTTACTGCACTGGGTCTCTACACCAGTCGCTGCACGGTGGGCCTGCGGCCACGTGGCCCTGCGCACGATGGCGTGTCCACAGGGGTGCATGACAGGTGGGGCCACGGGACAGGGGGATGTGCAAAAAGATGGGGTTTTTCCCGCGGGTGCGGGGGATCGAACCCGCCCCCTGCGCAGCGCGCTCGTAACCCTGAACCAAATGCGCTGCTGAACGTTTGTTACCAGAACAGAGGGGGCTACCAGGTTGAGGTTCAGTTCGGGCCAAGGCTGAACTTTTAACTGACGACATGGTGCTTGCTCGACTGACAGAGCAAGTTTCGCCGGCGGGGAACTGATCGTGGCCGTGCTCGAACGGATGGGAGGTGTGTGCGTGTGCTGTGCGGGGATGTGCGCACGGATGCGAGAAATAGAGCGAGGGAGAAAGGGGCACGGTGTCTCACCAGAAGGTTGGCAGAGGAGGACCTCGACGGCGACGTACTGACGGCGACGATGAGGTGGATGGCGGCGCTCTTCCCGGGGTCCTCCGTGCGCGATCGAGTGTCCAGCGCGAAGAAGAGCTGGAGGCGGTGTCGTACCCGTGCTCAAACGTCGTCGAGAGGCCCTGCAACGGCGACGAGGTCCTCGGGTTCAGAAACTTGGCGCGGTGGCCGGAGAGAGAGAGAGAGAGAGAGACCGCGGCGGCGAATTAGCGCTTACCCGTGAGGTTTCTGGTGTCCCAGGGGGAGAGGGGAGAGGGGTGAAGCGATCCCGCGGCTCAGGTAGGGTGGTGGCTAGCCATGGCTACGGCGGCGAGCAAGAATTCAGAGGGCGTCGTCGCCGGTGGGGAAGCAGAGGGGGGAAAACGACGGCAGGTGGCGATCTGCGGCGGCGGAGAGGGGATAGAGGAAGGACCTAGGGCTAGGGTAGGTGCAGGAGCCCTAGAGCGCGTTATATAGGCCATTGGAGGCCTGGATCGCCGTCGGAGGAGATCTCTGCTGCGGTGGCGCGCTGGATGCACGCCGTACGGGTTGACGACGCACGCGGATGCCTAGCACGGATCTTGAAGCAGCGAAGGGGTACGGGCTTAAGTGATGGGCCGGGGCGCGCGCGGTAGAGGGATAGGTGGGCTGGGTAGAGGCTTAGGTGACGCGCGCGCGCTGGTTTTTCTTCTTTATTCTTTTCTGGTTTTTATTTTTTTTGTATTTTGCTTTTGGAACAAAATTGTTAAGGTTTTATTTGAGGAAAAATCTAGAAAAATTAGGTTAAGCTTTTTAGTTAAATAGAAACCACATCATCAACTTGGATTTCAAAAATGAAATTTTAAAATCATAGTTAGTGTTTGAAACCAAATTTGGGGTATTTTCATATTAAATTGATTTATTGAATATAACCATTTGAATAGGGTTACCCCTAGGTTGTTTAAACATGATTTTACAATTTCAAAGTGTGGTGAAACTGATGGATTCAAAACAAGTACTGATTTGAACTTGGTTTGAAATTTAAAAGGTGATTTGAGAATTATTGTTTGAAATATTGGTTGGATTTAAAGCAACAATTTAATAAATGGGAAAAGGAATAACATGGTTGTTTTTAGTTGTTATTTTTATTCCAAAATTGTAACATAGCAAGTATGAAAGCAATGTTTGAAAAAGATTTGAATTTGAGTTGTGAAAACAAGATAAAACAGATAGAAACAAATGCAAACAATGAATAAACATGATGCCATGATGCATTGCTTGAAATAAAACAAGGAATCAAACATTCTAAGGGATGTTTTCATACTTGGATGTTACAAAACGCCCCCCCTTGAAGGAATCGCGCCCCGAGATTCCCTACTGAGAAGTGAAAAGGTCCGGATACTTCTTGCGAAGATCCTCTTCGGTTTCCCACGTTGCCTCTTTATCGGAATGATGCGACCATTGGACTTTCAAGAACTTGGTGCTCTTGTTGCGAGTCTTACGCTCGGTCTCATCGAGAATACGAATAGGGTGCTCCTCATAAGACAGATCATCTTGCAGCTCAATGGAATCATGATCAACTGCACGATCTGGGTCTTTGAAACACTTCTTGAGTTGTGACACGTGGAAAACATCGTGCACCTTGGATAGTTTTTCTGGAAGTTCAAGACGATAAGCATTTTCTGCACGCCTTGAGAGGATGTTAAAGGGACCAATGTATCTTGGTGCAAGCTTTCCTTTCACACCAAAACGATGAGTGCCTCTGAGGGGAGTTACACGGAGATATGCCTTATCACCAGGTGCATAGACCATATCCCTGTGCTTGCTATCATAATAGCTCTTCTGACGAGACTGAGCAATCCTGAGATTGTCACGAATGATACGAACTTTCTCCTCGGCTTCCTTAACCATGTCAGGGCCTAAGAGTGAACGTTCACCAGCTCCAGACCAATTGATTGGACTCCTGCATCTGCGACCATACAGTGCCTCAAAAGGTGCCATGCCTAGGCTTGCCTGGTAGCTGTTGTTGTAGGAGAATTCAGCATATGGAAGGCAATCCTCCCATTTCATGCCAAATGAGATACCACATGCTCTGAGCATATCCTCGAGAATCTGATTGACTCTTTCGACTTGCCCCTGAGACTGAGGGTGATAAGCTGTGCTGAACAGAAGTTTGGTGCCCAATGCTTCTTGAAAGCTTTTCCAGAAATGAGAAGTGAAGATGCTTCCACGATCTGAGCTTATTTCCAATGGTACACCATGAAGAGGAACAATCCTTGCTGTGTAGAGCTCTGCTAACTGGCTAGCTGAGATAGTTTCCTTGACAGCAAAGAAGTGAGCAACCTTAGTGAGACGATCAATAACAACGAAGATTGCATCGTTGCCTTTCCTGGACTTTGGAAACCCAGTAACGAAGTCCATTTCAATCATGTCCCACTTCCAGTCAGGAATTTTCAGAGGTTGGAGTAGACCTGCTGTCTTTTGATGGACTGCCTTAACACGTTGACAAACGTCGCATTCAGAAACGTATTGAGCAATTTCACGTTTCATGCCAGACCACCAATACAGAGTCTTAAGATCCTGGTACATCTTTGTACTTCCAGGGTGAATGGATAGAGGAGTTTCATGAGCCTCCTTGAGAATGATATCCTTGAGACTTTGAATCTGAGGAACTGCAATGCGTCCTTCGAAGAACACAGTTCCTTTGTCATCAATTGAGAAGGACTTGAATTTATCACTGCCCTCCTTGATTTGCTCTACCATCTTCTTGATTTCATTATCACGAAGCTGTTCAGAACGAATCTTGTCCTCGAGAGTTGGGCTGGCTGTCAAGCTAGCAAGGTATCCTTCAGGAACAAGACCAAGGTTTAGCTTCTGGAATTCCTCATGAAGTGGAGGTTGGCTTTCCATGATCATGAGATTATTGCAATAGGATTTGCGACTGAGAGCATCGGCCATAACATTAGCCTTGCCTGGAGTGTAAGAAATGGTGAGATCAAAGTCTTTAATCTTCTCAATCCATCTCCTTTGCCTGAGGTTCAGATCTGGCTGAGTGAAGATGTATTTCAGACTCTTATGATCGGAAAAGATTTCAGTTTTGTTACCCAACAAGTATTGTCTCCATTTCTTGAGGGCAAACACAACTGCTGCAAGTTCAAGATCATGAGTGGGATAGTTTTGCTCATGTGGGTTCAACTGACGTGAAGCATAAGCCACAACTTGACGTTCTTGCATAAGAACTGCTCCTAGGCCTTGGAGAGATGCATCACAGAATATTTGGAAAGGTTTGGTAGTATCTGGGCCAACCAGAACAGGTGTGGAAGTGAGTTTAGCTTTCAGGAGGTTGAAACTCTCATCACATTGTGGAGTCCAAACGAACTTTTTGTCCTTCTTGGTGAGATCAGTGAGAGGTTTGGCAATCTTGGAGAAGTTTTGGACGAAACGACGGCAATAGCTAGCCAAGCCAAGAAAGCTTCTAACTTGTTTTACCGTCTTAGGGGGTTTCCAATCAACAATTGCCTTAACCTTTTCAGGATCAATGGCAATGCCTCTGGCAGAGATGATATGACCAAGATATGCAACTTCTGGAATCCAGAACTCACATTTTGAATACTTGGCATACAGACGATGCTCGCGAAGTTTCATGAGAGTGAGATGAAGGTGTTCTCCATGCTCTTCCTCGGATTTTGAGTAGACTAGAATATCATCAAGATATACGATAACGAACTTGTCGAGGTATTCATGGAAGACGGAATTCATGAGTCTTGAGAAGGTCGCCGGTGCATTGGTGAGACCAAATGACATGACGGTGAATTCATATAGACCGTAACGAGTGGTGAAGGCTGTTTTTGGAATATCTTCCTTTCTGATCTTTATCTGATGGTAACCCATCCTCAAGTCTAACTTTGAGAATATTGAGGCTCCAGCAAGTTGATCAAAAAGATCATCGATACGAGGAAGTGGATACTTGTTCTTGATGGTTTTCTCGTTGAGAGGACGATAGTCAACCACGAGTCTTTTTGTTTGATCCTTCTTGGCAACAAACAGAGTTGGGCAACCCCAAGCGGAGGAACTAGGCTGAATGTAACCTTTTTCCATGTACATATCGATTTGCTCCTTCAACAATTTCAGTTCAGGAGGAGCTATCTTGTATGGATGCTTAGAGATTGGAGCAGTACCTGGCTCAAGCTCGATCACGAACTCAACTGCTCTGTCCGGAGGCATCCCTGGCAATTCTTCTGGAAAGACGTCAGGGAATTCACAAACCACCGGAACATTTTCAATTTCAGGAAGGGGTTTGGCATCGAGGTTGAACAGCTGAACAGAACTTGATCCATATGGAGAATAGACTATCTGGCCTGAAGTGTGAGAGAGAGTTATTGACTTTTGAGCACAGTCAATTTTAGCTTTGTGGGTCTTCAACCAATCCATACCCAGAATGACATCAATGTCAGAATTTCCCAGCAACATGAGTGAAGCAAGGAATATGCGTCCTCCAATTAGGATCTGATTGTCCATGCTTATCTTGGAAGTAATCATTTTAGTTCCCGGAGAGTGCACATAGATTTGATTGCTTAGTGGAACCAGAGCTAAATTGTACGTTGTAGCAAAGATCTTTGACACGAACGAATGCGATGCTCCAGTATCAAACAACACTTTAGCTGGAAAAGAGTTTACGGGTAATATACCGAGAACGACGTCAGCGGCTTCCTCAGCTTTGTCGGCCTTGATATGGTTCACCCTCGCGTTCCTCCCGACAGGCCTGTTGTTGGAGTTGAAGGCTTTAGCCGGGGGAGCACGAACCATTGCCTGGTTGGTGTTGGGGCGAGGAGGTGGAGGTAGCTGCCTCTGAGTGCACTTATCAGCGTAGTGCCCAGTCTCCTTGCACTTGTAGCAAGTGACGACACGAGGAGGACCTGGCCTTGGCTGCCCCATTGGAATCCTCTGACCCTGCATCTGAGATGGGTTGGGCGGGCGGGGACCAAAGCCTGGAGGAGCTTGGGCATTTGGAGCCCGAGTGACAGCACCATTTGGCACCCAGATGCGGCGCTTCTGCGGAGGGGTGGTCATGTTGGAGGAGGAACCACCCTCACGCGAGTGCTTGCGGGACTCTTCGAACGCCTTGCGCCCATTCTCCTCATTGAGCGCGGTGTTCACGAGCTCAACGAAGTCCTTGCACTTGATGTTGGTGAGAGTGTACTTCAGTTCCGGGTTAAATCCTCGGCGGAACCTTGCCATCTTCTTGG
Source organism: Alopecurus myosuroides (assembly GCA_028641055.1). NCBI lineage: Eukaryota > Viridiplantae > Streptophyta > Magnoliopsida > Poales > Poaceae > Alopecurus > Alopecurus myosuroides. The sequence goes on along the minus strand of CM054060.1, from coordinate 232,729,204 downwards.
TTTCGGTGGACACTTCGTCACCAGCGTACCGAGCGAGGCGATTGAACTCGTTCTGGTAGCCGAGGACGTCCAGCTTGCCCTGTCTGAGAGAGCAGAATTCCTCACGCATCCTTTCCATGAGACCATCCGGGATGTGGTGCTTCAGGAAGGCATCCTTGAAACATCCCCAGGTGATAGGATATCCAGCTCTCATGGTCTGGTAGTTCTCCCACCAAGTAGCTGCCTGACCCTTCAGTAGGTAGGTGGCATACTTGACCTTATCTTCCTCAGCAACATGAGCAATCTCCAGAGCCCTGTTGATCTCCCTGATCCAGTCATCAGCATCCAGAGGCTCACGTGTTGCCACGAAAGCCCTCGGACCCACGCTCAGAAACTCCTTGATACTGACTCGCGGAGCATTCTGGTTGTTGTGCTGGTTAGCCTGGATTTGGGCCATCTGAGTCACCACTTGGGTCATCTGAGCCAACAGTTCCCCCATTGGTGGTGGCGGAGGCGGGGTGTTCCTGGTTGGAGGCATCCTGAACAGAAATGCATTTTAGCACAACAATACAACATGATAGACTTGGTAACCGAAAGATAGATTATTCCGACGCATGAATAGATAACCAACAGGTACATCATCACATGTTCAAATACATCAGAATATCCAACAGACCAACACATGGTTCGAAAGACAAGGATAACTAAACATAGCTAGGAACGGATACATCGGTACTCCCATGCTCATCACGCAGGACGGCGGTGAGTAGTACGACGAGAGATACGGTGAGGAGGAACCCCACGGAAGTAGGTATCACGACGATCCCTGTAGATAGGAAATGCTCTGAGAGCAACTCTCGGAGTGGTGAAGTAGAAGGCATCCTCTTCCTGTGCTCCATATCGAGGGATCCCCGTGTAACCTGCACCGAGGTGGAGAAGTGGACCTCTGACCGGCTCGTAACCTCCAGCATCTGGTAACGGAAGACCAGCTGACTGAACGATACGTGCAAAGCGCTCGTCTCCAACAAAGTCTGTGGTGTACGTCGCCAGACGGGTGAGAGCAAGGTGGAGCTGCTCCCTGACTGAGGCTAACTCCTGAGAGAGTGCGGAAACAGCTGCGTCACTGTGCCTCACGAACTGGGCAGTAGTGTGCAGCCTGGAGCTATCAGACTCGTAGGTATCCAGGTCGCGGTGGTCAGTGAAGTGAACTCCCGCTGCCGTGATGTAACCACGGGGGATGTGACGATAACTGGAATCATCAAACCCCCAGTAGTCAGCACGTAGAACGGTGAGACTCACGTACGCTGACTGCTGCACGGCCATATCCACTGTGGAACCTACTGCCTCATAGCTGTGAACAAAGCTCCTGCCATCATCCGACAGAATGTAGACGATAGCTCGGTAGAAAGTCTGCTCGAACTCGCGCTGGTGCTCGTAGACCTGATACTCTGGTGCCCAACGGAACCCCAGATAGGTAACCATATCCCTGAGCATCTCCGGATAACCGGCGGTGTCCTCACAGCGAGTCATCCTAACCACCTGCGGGTAGAACCTGAGATCCATCTGCAGATGATCGGGAAAGGTTTTGATTAGGCTCCGGTAGACGAAAAAGGATGTGGAAGTCAACAAGGTTCAATGGACGATAAGGATGTTGACAAGAACATGATATTGAAGCAACACTGGGAAAACTTAGACCAAAAGTCCTAAGGTACTAAGGAGAACCCAAAACACGTGAAATCCTAACTTGAAAGTTTAGGTGAGAACAGAAAACACGTTGCACTTCCTTACCAGAAAAGGGTGGGTGGGTGGGGAAAGAAGAAAAATGACAGAATTCCTACTCTCACGTTTCATTTTTCCTATATAGCTACAAAATAGTTTCTAGACTCAACTGCGACCAGTAAAAAGGGATCCTACAGGCAGACAGGCTCTGATACCATTTGTCGCACCCTGACTTCTAAGGGATACTCACCGCACGAACTGGATAGCAGATGCTTGGATTATGGGGCATAACTGCTCCCACGTCCCAGCTTCCTGGTAGGCCTGCGCTTATGCGCGACAACACAAGCTCTGCTATTCCATCGTCGATGTAAACTATCCACTAGAGATCACAGGCACTACCATTGACGTACTTCATAACAATCACGCACTGTACGTCAACGGTTTTGAACGAATGATAATCACAACATATCTCTAAGACACAAAAGATTGAAATAAAGGTTGCAACTGGCCCTCACTAGAGCAGAGATAGCAAATACAATCATCCAGAGGACACATGTCCCAACATGTCATTCATTACATCAGCGGAAGCAAACAAAGGTGTCTGAGTACAGACAAAACTCATGGCTTAAGAAGCCGGGGGAAAATAAAGCAAACGAAGCCCATCCACGAAGGTTCTGGATCCTGCCCTGGTCCAGCTATCTACTCGTCTGCAGCGTCGTCAAACTCCACGAAGTAGCCGTCCTGGGAAGCATCGTAGCCGTAGTCGTACTCTGCGTAAACCACAGCCCCAACGGGGTCAGTACATCCAAGTACTGGCAAGCAAGACTCACAGTTCATCAAAGAGTTACCCGTCAACACAAGCATTGATGCTTGGGATCAACGGAAGAAAGGGGTGATATAAAGTTGCTGCTGGCTGCACTAACCAACTACAGAAGATAACTACAAGTTCCGGCTAACAGAATAAGATGAGATCGAGGATTGTAACCAACTGAAAGATAACTTCAACCAAACCCATCCTGGATCTCGCCCCTTATCCAAAGAAGCAATCCGAGGATAACTCACACAGTTATAATAAGGTGAAACAAATTATTGTGTGAATAACCTATTACTAGTCAGGTTATTAATCAGTGGGTGAATCATGATTGATCATTAAGTTGAAGTTGTCCTGAGTACTTGTTAGCCAGTACTTTCACCAAGTAATCCATAACCGCGGAAAACACGGCTTCTCGAGAAGATTATCCCTGCAGGGTTGCACCAATTTGGCCGTACACTCATGAATATCCCGCCAGATGGGATGCCTCCCACCAAGCGGGGCACTCAACACAACCAACCATTCCTCGCATCAAGCCCAAAGCACCTTGGGCGCACGGCTAATCGAGCCCCGAAGAAAAGGGACCCTCATAGCACTCTAAGACAGTGTCCCCCTATATGCCGACTACAAAAATTCCACCCTGCGCTGGGCTCGCAAAAACATGCATGCGGCAAATAGAAAGCACAATCTAAATGAGATGATTTGGACGAGATGCGAATCAGGTCAAGTTGAGGGGGGCGCCCATACTCGCTTCCCAAATGCGGGTAGTGCGCTCATCATGGATCAGTAGACAAGACCCTTTTCCTATTAGGGTCGACACTAGCAGGCTTCAAAACCTCTCATGGGCCTCCTGCCGGTGCCTTATCATCAAATTATTATTATTACCATTAGCAATTAACAGGATTGATTGATTAACCTCGAGCCCCGGTACAGATAATAAGATCATAAAAGTAATAACCGACAACAGACTCGAGTAAAAGCAACCCTAAGCATGCTAGGTAGAACAGGCACAAGCAAAGGCTGTAGGTATGGAGTGAGGCAGTATCATTGGTTCAGGGAATCATGTGATAGGTTCGGAGAACAAGCAACGATACATATGGCTAGCAATAATAGACAAAAGGATAGTATCGACAACAAGTGTGGAAAGGAAACTCGATGATTCATGTGAGTGATAACTTGCCTGGCAGCTCAGTATCGTACTGGGCTAGGTCCTGAGAAGTGGTGTCGTAAGGATCGTCGGTCTCAACGTAGTCGTCGTCTAACCGAGAAGAAGCAAACAAACAAAACAGATAGGTAAACAAACATTGACATGGCATTGTGCACAATCAAATATGATGCATGACAATTTAATAGATGCAACCAAATAAACTACTTGATATGATAACACAATTTAAATGGACTGATATGCAACTGTGAGTTGCATATGAAAAGCCCATGGAATTTGGTTAGATTATTTGTTTTCCAACTAATCAACAGATGATAATGGATTAGTATGATGCATGCAAAAGGATAACAGCAAAATAACAACATTAGAACCAACTTAGAATAGGTTGTAGCAATTTAAAAGTTTGTTATTAATTTTGGAAAATTTTGGGTGCATTAAAGGTATCACACATGTAGTTGTTGTTTTCAACCATTTAAAATGTTCAAAACAAATAACAAAGTTGATATTTGAAAAGAACATCAAATTCTGGTTGGATTACATGTTTCACAATTTGAAATTGGACTTTGGATTATTTAATTATGAATTAAACAATATTAAACAATTTTTAATTGAATTAAACAAGATTTAAATAGTTTAGGCAATTTAAATTGTTCAAACCAGAAAACAAAATTTATATTTGAATAGAGCATTCAAAAAGGTGTGAAAAACATATTTTAGTTGAATTATTTGAAAACAGTATGAATTAGTTATGATTTATTTCAAATTGCATTTGAATTATTTGGATTTGAATTTAAATTGCATTTTGAAAATTCAAAACAGAAAACAAATTGCATATTTGGATAGATTATAAAATTTAGATCAAGTTTCATATAAAGTTTGAATTTATTGGACTTATAAAATGAAAGATATGGATTTTTGAAGTTTATTCATTATTCTGCCATTTTAAAAGAATTTAGGAATTAACAAATTCATGTTTAAACTTTTGTTACTGCACTGGGTCTCTACACCAGTCGCTGCACGGTGGGCCTGCGGCCACGTGGCCCTGCGCACGATGGCGTGTCCACAGGGGTGCATGACAGGTGGGGCCACGGGACAGGGGGATGTGCAAAAAGATGGGGTTTTTCCCGCGGGTGCGGGGGATCGAACCCGCCCCCTGCGCAGCGCGCTCGTAACCCTGAACCAAATGCGCTGCTGAACGTTTGTTACCAGAACAGAGGGGGCTACCAGGTTGAGGTTCAGTTCGGGCCAAGGCTGAACTTTTAACTGACGACATGGTGCTTGCTCGACTGACAGAGCAAGTTTCGCCGGCGGGGAACTGATCGTGGCCGTGCTCGAACGGATGGGAGGTGTGTGCGTGTGCTGTGCGGGGATGTGCGCACGGATGCGAGAAATAGAGCGAGGGAGAAAGGGGCACGGTGTCTCACCAGAAGGTTGGCAGAGGAGGACCTCGACGGCGACGTACTGACGGCGACGATGAGGTGGATGGCGGCGCTCTTCCCGGGGTCCTCCGTGCGCGATCGAGTGTCCAGCGCGAAGAAGAGCTGGAGGCGGTGTCGTACCCGTGCTCAAACGTCGTCGAGAGGCCCTGCAACGGCGACGAGGTCCTCGGGTTCAGAAACTTGGCGCGGTGGCCGGAGAGAGAGAGAGAGAGAGAGAGACCGCGGCGGCGAATTAGCGCTTACCCGTGAGGTTTCTGGTGTCCCAGGGGGAGAGGGGAGAGGGGTGAAGCGATCCCGCGGCTCAGGTAGGGTGGTGGCTAGCCATGGCTACGGCGGCGAGCAAGAATTCAGAGGGCGTCGTCGCCGGTGGGGAAGCAGAGGGGGGAAAACGACGGCAGGTGGCGATCTGCGGCGGCGGAGAGGGGATAGAGGAAGGACCTAGGGCTAGGGTAGGTGCAGGAGCCCTAGAGCGCGTTATATAGGCCATTGGAGGCCTGGATCGCCGTCGGAGGAGATCTCTGCTGCGGTGGCGCGCTGGATGCACGCCGTACGGGTTGACGACGCACGCGGATGCCTAGCACGGATCTTGAAGCAGCGAAGGGGTACGGGCTTAAGTGATGGGCCGGGGCGCGCGCGGTAGAGGGATAGGTGGGCTGGGTAGAGGCTTAGGTGACGCGCGCGCGCTGGTTTTTCTTCTTTATTCTTTTCTGGTTTTTATTTTTTTTGTATTTTGCTTTTGGAACAAAATTGTTAAGGTTTTATTTGAGGAAAAATCTAGAAAAATTAGGTTAAGCTTTTTAGTTAAATAGAAACCACATCATCAACTTGGATTTCAAAAATGAAATTTTAAAATCATAGTTAGTGTTTGAAACCAAATTTGGGGTATTTTCATATTAAATTGATTTATTGAATATAACCATTTGAATAGGGTTACCCCTAGGTTGTTTAAACATGATTTTACAATTTCAAAGTGTGGTGAAACTGATGGATTCAAAACAAGTACTGATTTGAACTTGGTTTGAAATTTAAAAGGTGATTTGAGAATTATTGTTTGAAATATTGGTTGGATTTAAAGCAACAATTTAATAAATGGGAAAAGGAATAACATGGTTGTTTTTAGTTGTTATTTTTATTCCAAAATTGTAACATAGCAAGTATGAAAGCAATGTTTGAAAAAGATTTGAATTTGAGTTGTGAAAACAAGATAAAACAGATAGAAACAAATGCAAACAATGAATAAACATGATGCCATGATGCATTGCTTGAAATAAAACAAGGAATCAAACATTCTAAGGGATGTTTTCATACTTGGATGTTACATTGGTCTCCCCTTGCATGTTAGACATAAAACGGTCCAAGGAGACCCTTTCATCTTCTTCTCTAAGACTAGCAAGATGTTCAAGTTCACTATGGGTCTTAAAGTTGGGGGAAGGTGATACCTCCATGGCCTTGGCCATGAAGCACTTGACATTGCGTTGAGGAAGATCGTCATTGGGGGATTCAAAGAGGGATGTAGATGATGGAGTAGAAGCAATAGCTAGAGCGGCCACTTCACTTGCGGTTTCTTCTTCTTCATCACTCCCGGAATCATATTCCTCTTGAGTTAAGAGCACAAACTTGGTGGGAGACTTCTTGTTGAAAGGCTTCTTCTTGAAATGAGGTTTCTTATACTCAACCTTGGACTTGTCCTTGCGAATGAGCTTGCCACTATGAAGCTCTCTATTCTCATAAGGGCACTCCGCAATGAAGTGATGCTTATCTTGACAACTGAAGCAAGACCTCACTTTTTGAGCCCCATCATTTCCATAGCGATACCTTGTCTTCTCCTCAACAAATCTCTTGCCCTTGGGAGGATTGCTCCAAAACTTTTGCACGGTGAGAGCAATCAGATCCTTTAGAACGGGATCATAGTCTTGTTCCTTCAAAGGAGGCAACGCCTCTTATCCTTCTTCTTCATTCTCAACCTCTCTTGACAACACCTTGGCCTTCAAACCAACGGATGCTCCTTGGTGCATTCCAATGGCCCTAGCACGGTTGTCAAGCGCATTCTTGGTTTGCACTTTGTAGGAGCACAATTCTTGCATCATTTGAGTTGAGGTCATGGAGGCGAAATCATGTCTTCCTTGAATGATCTTCAAGTCTGTGCCCTCAAATGGCATCACGGAAATCATGTACTTTCTCTTGATCCAAGCATCGTCAATATACTTGGCCCCCGCACTAGAGAAGGCGGTGGCGAGAGTTTTGAGTATTTGATACATGTCAACATGATCTTCTCCATCACGCATGAAAAATCCTTCGGCCTCATTGGTCAAGGCATCATAACGATTTGTTTGCATGCTCTCATTCCCAACGAACATGATGACTAGTGCATCCCATGTTTCTTTGGCGGTGGAGAAATGTTGAAGATGCGGCATGTGGTTGGGACCCACGGCTTGTTGAAGAATGGACAAGGCGGTGTAGTTGAGTTGGCAGTCTACAGCTCTCTTCTTGTGAGATTCTTGGGATCAAATGGCTTGTATCCGTCACGAGTGATCCTCCAAAGATATATACAAGAAGAGTTCAAGTGAGTCTCCATGTAGTATTGCCATTCACGAAAATAAAAAGCATCAATTTTAGGTGGATCTCCTCTAGGGATTATATGGGGATGAGGAACGGGAGGATCGGGAGAATAACTTCCGGGAACGGCATGAAATCCTCCACCTCCTTCCGTACCCTACTTAGCGGATTGTTCGGCGGAAGCATTTTTAGGTAGATCACCCTCTACCCCATTCTTGGCACCCTCCGGATTAACTTCCGGAAGAGAAGATTCGACTACCTCCGGTCCTTTGGGTTTGAGGAGTTGTGTCATTAGTTCACGCAACTCATCAAATTTGGTGTCTATGGATGAGGTAAATGAGGTTCTCAACGCATTGAGATCATCCATGGTCACCTTGCCAACGGACGGTTCTGTATCCAAATCATCTCCCATACTAAAACTCTTAGGCGGTTAAGCCCGATACAAGAGCCGAGGCTCTGATACCAATTGAAAGTAAAGTATGGGCACCTAGAGGGGGGGTGAATAGGTGCTACGACCAATTTTAATTTTTCTCTTACAATTTGGCTTGACAAGAAGGTAAATTCTCTAGATAGTGCGGCTACAGTGAATTTACCTATATGACAAGGATAATGATAAACACAATGCAAGCAATAAGTAAAGAGAGTGAGGGAACGAGATAACCAAAGTGAAGCACACGGAGACACGATGTATTTCCGAGTTCCTCCTTGTTAAGGGAGTACGTCTCGTTGGAGGGGTGTGAGCTTGCCACAAAGGCCTACTCAACGCCACAAAGGCCTCACCCTATTCTCCGATGAACTTCCGCCACGAAGGCCTAGTTCCCCTCTCACTATTGAACCCCTTTGAGGCGTGGATTGAATCCTTTACAAACACTTGGGGCACACACCCACAACTTAATTGGGGGCTCCCAAATCTTCTTGAATCACCAACAAGTATCAAGATGCCTAGGTTCTCCACAAGAGGAAACCCTAGGCTAGATACCTCAAGCTAGAGAGGGGGAAATGAAGAACGGCTCGGTGAAGATGTAGATCTGGGCCTTCTCCTTCAATCCTCTAAAGATCTTCAAGATTGGGTGGAGGGATTGGGAGTTATGAGGGATTTGGTGAGCTCTTAAATGCTCATAAATGCTAAGGGGAAGAACTAGATCTTGGGGAAGAAGAGGAGGGGTATTTATAGCCCCTCCTCACAACTAGTCGTTGTGCAAGATCTTGGGACCGGAATATCCGGTCCAAGTTTGGACCGGAATATCTGGTCAGCTTCTCTTCGCGAAATCCAGTTGACTTGAACCGGATTATCCGGTTGCTCCCAAATAATCCAGTTCAAATAATCCGGCTCGTTGCTGTGAGGCGCAGGCAATTGTACCGGATATTCCGGCTCCTCCGGAATAATCCGGTACGAATAATCTGGCTCACTTCTGTGAGCAAATCTTTCAGTCCTTAGCCATTTTCGAACAACATCACCAACAACCGGAATATCCGGTCCGAGATGAATAATCCGGATCAAATAATACGGCTCATCTTTGTCCGGAAAATTGCCCAGAAATTCCCAGACCGGAATATCCGGCTCCTCCGAATAATCCGGTTCCAAATTATCCGGCTCATCTCTATGAGCAAACTGGCCCAGAATTTTCCAGACCGGAATATCCGGCTCCTCCGAATAATCCGGTTCCACATAATCCGGTTGGGTTCTGTCCCAAATCTCTCAGGCCAAACTTCACCGACTTTTTCGGTGATCGATGCCGATGATAAGTATAACACCTTCACACTCGAACACCTCGATAAATAGTGTACTTAGTATTGTTAACTAACACACAAAACACCGGGAAAACGAAATGCACTTTCACCTGGTGCCTGTCTTCGACTCCTCTTCGGTCTTCTGGATGCTTCCGGGGAAAATAGGAACTTTGAGATTTGTGGGGTCCAATTCCGTGAATATTTCCAGAACAACTTTTCTGAAATAAAAAACGGCAGAAAACAGGGAACTGGCACTTGGCATCTTGTTAATAGGTCGATCCCATAAAACGTGTAAAAATGCTATAAAGAAGGGAGAAAACATGTAGCAATTGGCAAAATATCATCATGTAACATCAGAAATTATAGATATGTTGGATACGTATCAGCGACGTTGGGGCTCCGTGCTGCGGCATCGCGGCTCTTTGCTGCGATTTCTTTGTTCTTCTTCGTAGTGTCGCGAATGACTGTCGCAGCGACGCGGGCTGTGGTCGTGATGTCGCGGGCTGTCGTCGCTGTGTCGCGGGCTATCATCGTGACGTCGTGCTTCCTTGCTCCGATGGCAGCGAGGAGACTCCTCGTTCCTTCTCCTTGGTGACGTATTCTCGCGACGATGAGGTGATCTGTCTGCTCAAGGCGCCGTGGTTTCTGGGGCAATCGTTTTCTTGTGAGCTTTGGTCGCAATTGCTGCTTCGGCCAGACCCATCCCTCTGATGGCTTGACGATGTTGTTCCGCACGAGGATCGTTTTCTGGCGGTTGGATCACCCGCAGGTAGGTCGTAGCAGCGAGGACCGCGACTGCGGGAGTCATGGAGTGCACATTACCATCTTCGTCGACGTGCATGAACAAGGACTCGATAGTTCTGGAAATCTCGCTGGTAGAGTCTTGGTCCACATGAGCGGTTTTCGAGGCATACCTTCCTCTTCTAGGAGGTTTTTCTTCCGTTGACTCGTGAGTTATGGACAGTGCCGCTCTGCGAGCACTCGAGGCCTTTGTCGTGCGTCTGCGAGCGTCGAGTTCCCGATTCGCATTTATCACTTCCTTGTTTTTCTTCGACAGGAAGTAGTGATAGGCTGTCAGATCTTCTTGAGAGGCGCCTGGTTCCAGTGTGAGGTTGGCTTGCACGGCCGTTTTTTCTTTGACCCATGCTGCTCGCGAGACTAAAACTTTTTGTCTTTCAACTGCGCTCCCCGCGGTTTTGGCGGGCTCTTCCTCCGGGCCAACCATGCAGACATGAGCCAGGTATGGCCCGCGAGTCTTTGAGGCAAGCTAGTAGTCATTGTCGAGATCGGCGAGTTCTTCTTCCGCGATGGAGTGGAAGTCGAGTTTGTTGAGGCGAACCGAGTCGAGGCTCGATTCTGAACAACAGTCTGAGTCTGCGAGTGACGAAGCCGGAGTCGTCGTGCTTAAGGTCTATTCAGCGCCAGATTCGGCGGGTGTCGAAGAGACGGGGAAGCGTAGTATTCCCTCCTTACTGGCGCGGAAGTGGAGATCGTTGAACGTCAGCTTGACGCCCTCCTAGAGACCGCTGAACACCGGGCGGGAAGCCGGTGAGTGGGGTGTGTAGATGAACGACCCGAAGCAGATCGACTTCGTGGGAGCCGATGGTCCCGAACTCCAGTTGAAGTTCGGTGCAGATGAGACCGGCGAAGCCGTGGATCTAGCGCCTGTCGTTCCCACAGACGGCGCCAATTGTCGATGACCCATATCAACAAATCACTCGGATGGCATGGTATGGGTTTGAGACTAGGAATTGATTAGGTGTTGGCGGATTCGACGGTTATAGGGGCACAATTTACCCAGGTTCGAAGTCCTTGTAGAGGTAAAAGCCTTACTTCTTCTTGTCTGATCTTGTATTATGGTGTGAGATTACAATGGTGGGCGCTCTAGTCGAGAGATTGGATCTCGAGAGGCTGCTCCTATGGTGGCGTAAAGATTAGATGATCCCCTAGGTGGTTCTCCTAGCCTTTATATAGGAGGTTAGCTCTCAAACTCGTACCCGGGTAGGTTACAAACCCTAGCCCTAGTCGGTAACTCTTCCTTGCCTTGGCCCATAAGTTTCGCGGGTGGGCCGTAGTTGGCCCCCCCACACTTGGCCTTTATGCTTTAGTTTAGACCGGATAGGCCCGTCAGGGGAACTCGGGATGCATCTTCACGTCAGTCGGTGCCTCTGTCACCCGTTGTGTCCCGTGCTTACCGCACGCCCCACCGCTATTACCGCGCCGAGCATCCCCAATCTTGGCCAAGATCTCTAGGGCCGCGTACCCACACCATCTCAGGCCCCACTGCAAATACCACCGGTTATACCCGACTGGTGCCGAGTTCCACATATTCCTCTTAACCACTGATCTCCAGCCCCGGATCACGTGACTCTCGCCTTCCCGCTGACTAGGCTTCGACCCTCTGCCAGCTTACGTCGTAGCCTCTTCATCAGCCGAGTGGGATCCTCCGCTAGACTTCAGCCCTACCTTCAACATGACTCCATGGTAGATGATCAATCCACCTCGCATCCGTTGACTTCAAGTTCTCCATATGCATGCCGTATTGAATCAACCATGCGCCGCCGGATGTCGAAACACGCATACCATGCGCCGCGAGATGCCACGCCATAAAATTCAGACACCATAAGACCTCACGCTCCTATGTCGTTATCGTCGTTTTTCACCGACTACAATCATGCTCTACCTTGCATCATGTACATCCGCCAAATTGTCGCACACTATGTAGCGCCCAGCATATGCATTATTCTCCACGACGTACTCAGATTGCTCCTAGCCTTATACGCACATCACCAATCCTTATCGTCCGTCCATGCCGCGTTTCAAGTCCTCTTATCAAATTGACCCATAATAAACCTATGTGCAAACCTGATCCGTACGGATCTCTCCTCCACACACTTTTTATTCTCTTGCCAATGTTTGAAAGATCTCCCCGCAAACAAGAAAAAAATGTTTGAAAGATTAGCTTCGCCGTACACCATAGTAAAAATGGTACTCCCTCTGATCCGAAATATGTGTCACCGGATAGCTATGAGTTTGTACTTTGTACGTTCATTTTCTATGTCAGTTTTTTCAGATCGGAGATACTGTAGTACTCCCTCACTAGTGAAAACAACCCCTCTCGTCCAGGGGGCCGGGGGGCAGCTGTCCCGGTTGCAACCAAATCCGGGACAAATGCCCTGCATTGGTCCCGGTTCGTGCGCCCGGGGCAACAGGAATCGCCTGGGCGCATTGGTCCCGGTTCGTGGGGGGCATATCGGTCCCGGCTCGTGCCACGGACCGGGACCAATGCCTAGCCACAGGCCACGTGGCACGCGCATGACCTGTTGTCCCGGTTCAGTCCACGAACCGGGACCAATGCCCCCTTCCCCTATATATACTGCCCCAGCCCCCCCCCTCCTTCCATCTTTTTTTTTCCTTGGAGGTGTGAGAGAGTGTGTTGTTATAGTGTGTTTTTTTTACTATGCACACGAGGTGTTCGACGAAATTCCCGAGACGCACACAAGCTCACTGAAAATGGTATCTTCGACCGAGGTTAACAAATTATCTTTTTCATCTGTAACTGATACATAAAAAAGTATTATTTGTCGATGTACTGTGGTCATCTCTGTATTAATATGTATTTTGATAAACTTAATTATATGATGCAGATGGATGCACGGCAGCGATGGATGTACGGTGACCGACGCACCTCCGAGTATATGGCAGGCCTGAATGCATTTCTTGCTGTAGCTCAGGCGAACAAAGATAATGGCTTCATGTGTTGCCCATGTGTTGATTGTCGGAACGTCAGAGAACATTCTTCCGAAAGAATCCTTCACGGCCATCTACTTCGGAGAGGTTTCATGCCCAGCTATAATTGCTGGACCAAGCATGGAGAAAGAGGGGTTGTGATGGAAGACGATGAAGAAGAAGAACAAGATCCTTTGTTCCCTGAATACGACGATACTGCAATGGAAGAGAATGCAGAAGAAGGAGGTGATCAAGAACAGGCATCAGAAGAGCCCGATGATGATCTTGGCCGAGTTATTGCTGATGCAAGGGAAGACTGTGAAAATAAATTGGAGAGGTTGAAGCTGGACAACATGTTACAGGATCACAAAAAATGGTTATACCCAAATTGCGAAGATGGTAGCACAAAGCTCGGTACCACACTGGAGTTGCTGAAATGGAAGGCACAAAACGGTGTGACTGACAAGGCATTTAAGAGTTTACTTCAACTAATGAAGCCAAAACTTCCAAAGGATAACGAATTGCCTGAGAGTACGTACGAAGCAAAGAAAGCTCTCTGCCCTCTAGGATTAGATGTGCAGAAGATACATGCATGCATTAATGACTGCATTCTCTTCCGCGGTGAGAAGTACGAGAATTTGGATGAATGTCCGATATGCACTACACTGCGGTATAAGATCAGAGCAGATGATCCTGGTGATGTTGACGGCGAGCCCCCCCGTAAGAGGGTTCCTGCTAAGGTGATGTGGTATGCTCCTATAATACCACGGCTGAAACGTCTGTTTAGAAACAAAGAGCATGCTAGGTTGTTGCGATGGCACAAAGAAGACCGTAAGAAAGATGGAAAGTTGAGGCACCCCGCCGATGGATCGCAGTGGAGAAAGATCGAGAGAGACTTTCCAGACTTTGCAGGAGAGGCGAGAAACTTATGGTTTGGTCTAAGTACAGATGGCTTTAATCCTTTTGGGGAGCAGAGCTCCAGTCATAGCACTTGGCCTGTAACTCTATGTATGTACAACCTTCCTCCTTGGTTGTGCATGAAGCGCAAGTTCATTATGATGCCAGTTCTCATCCAAGGCCCGAGGCAACCTGGCAACGACATTGATGTGTATCTAAGGCCATTAGTGGAAGAACTCTTAGAACTGTGGGGCAAACCAGGTGTACGTGTATGGGATGAGAACGAACAAAAGCCATTTGACCTACGGGCGTTGCTTTTCGTGACCATCAATGATTGGCCAGCTCTTAGTAACATTTCCGGTCATACAAACAAGGGATACAATGCATGCACACACTGTTTAGATAAGACTGACAGTATTTTTTTGGATAAATGTGAAAAGGTTGTATACCTGGGGCATCGTAGATTTCTTCCGATCAAGCATCCCTTAAGGAAAAAAGGAGGGAAGCATTTCAGAGGTGAGGCAGATAACCGAACGAAGCCTAAGCTCTGTAGTGGTAATGATATATTCGATATGGTCAAGGACCTAGAAGTAATCTTTGGTAAGGCTGCTGGCAGCCAACCAGTTCCGTACGGCCCTGATAAGCGGGCACCCATGTGGAAGAAGAAATCTATATTTTGGGAGCTACCCTATTGGAAAGTTTTAGATGTCCGGTCTTCGATCGACGTGATGCACGTGACAAAGAATCTATGTGTCAATCTGCTATGCTTCCTGGGCGTGTATGGGAAGTCAAAAGATACGCCTGAAGCACGGGAGGACCAGCAACGTATGAAAGACCCAAGCAACAAGCACACAGATACAGGGCGCCATTCCTTAAGCAGCTACGCTCTTACTAAAGCAGAGAAGGAAATATTCTTTGAAGTCCTTTACAGTATCAAGGTTCCGTCTGGCTTCTCGTCGAATATAAAGGGGATAATAAACATGGCAGAGAAAAAATTCCAAAACCTGAAGTCTCATGACTGCCACATGATTATGACGCAATTGCTTCCGATTGCATTGAGGGGGCTTCTACCGGAAAATGTTCGAGTACCCATTGTGAAGCTATGTGCATTCATGAACGCAATATCTCAGAAGGTAATCGATCCAGAAATTCTGACAAGATTACAGAGGGATGTGGTCCAGTGTCTTGTTAGTTTTGAGTTGGTGTTCCCACCATCCTTCTTCAACATTATGACTCATCTCCTTGTTCACCTATGTGAAGAGATTCATATTCTCGGTCCGGTATTTCTACACAATATGTTCCCCTTTGAGAGGTTCATGGGAGTCTTGAAGAAATATGTTCATAACCGTGCTAGGCCAGAAGGAAGCATCTCGAAGGGCTATGGAACAGAGGAGGTCATTGGGTTCTGTGTTGACTTTATTCCTGACCTTAAGACAATTGGTGTTCCTGAATCGCGGCATGAGGGGAGACTGAGGGGAAAAGGAACGCTGGGAAAGAAAACAATGATACCTAGGGACGGGCATTCTTTGACCAAAGCACACTACACAGTTCTACAAAATTCTATGTTCATGGCTACGTATGTCGAGGAACACAAGAATATTGTACGGTCTGCAAACCCGGGGAAGGATGACTCATGGATTAAACGCGAACACATGGAGACTTTCGGAAGTTGGTTGCAAACACGTCTTATAAATGAGACCACTGTTGAAGATCAGCTATACATGTTGGCAGGGTCACCATCTTCGACTATTGGGAGTTTTCAAGGGTACGAGATAAATGGGAATACATTTTACACGAGCTCCCAAGATAAGGATAGCACCAACCAAAACAGTGGTGTCCGCTTTGATACAACAAACGAGAATGGAAAAACTGACACATACTATGGTTACATAGAGGAGATATGGGAACTTGACTATGGACCTTCTTTTAAGGTCCCTTTGTTCAAGTGCAAATGGGTCAACCTGAATGGAGAAGGGGTAAAGGTAGACCCGCTTTATGGAATGACAACAGTGGATCTCAACTGTATTGGTTACAATGATGAACCATTCGTTCTAGCCAATGATGTGGCTCAGGTCTTCTATGTGAAGGACATGTCTTCCAGACCGAAGAAAAGAAAAAATAAGGGAACAATTTCATCATACGATGAGCCGAAGCGTCACATAGTTCTCTCAGGGAAAAGAAACATCGTGGGAATCGAGGACACGACAGACATGTCAGAAGATTATAATAAGTTTGTTGAAATTCCACCCTTCACAGTGAAAGCTGACCCCACCATCCCGTTAAATAATGAAGATGCTCCATGGTTACGGCCGAAGCGATCATAAGCAAGGGACACGAAGAAAATTCAGAAGACTAGATAGGGATGTTGTTGGTGATGTGTAATAATAAACGTGGAATACATGATCATAGTTCTTATAACGTAGTATGAACGATATTTTGTTAGCCAAAATGATATTTATACATATTATGTGATTATGAATGGAGTAGGTGCAAGTTTGACCAATAATTTGTATTGATCGGTCAAAAGCTGGCAAGCATTGAGTGCTTGACAACTATGACCAGTCTGACTTCATTATTATTCCAACCAGCGGCACACACCCACCCACTTTTCTGTTTCTCTCTCCTCCGTATGTTGGTGATGTGTAATAATAAGCGTGGAATACATGATCATATAGTTCTGTTTGATCAGTATTTTGTATTGACCGGTAAAAAGCTGACAACTATGACCCATATCCGAGTATGAGATAACTGTAGGCAGATATTGCAGGAACATTTCGAAGTGATAGTACGGATACCATCCTGACAGATATTGCAGGATTATAACTACTTTCGAGATGTAGTATGTGTTGACACACGGTATAGAACAAGTGATTATGGCAGGCCTCTATTGTTATTCATTGGAGTTAACCACCATAAACAACCCAAACTAGGCAGAGGAGAAGTAGAATCAGGTAGAGAAACATTAGAGCCGATGAGAAGTACAAATAGCATATGGAGAGAAACAAGGTTTAAAAGATATTGCTAGGTGCTTCCGGCCAAAAGATTATGAAATCAAAGTTTTGAAATTCTCAAATCAAACCATAAGTTCACAAAGCATACGCAAACATGGACCGTTACCAACCTGAGCCGCAAGGAGCAGTAGAGCAGAGCAGACTCTAGAGGATGGACAAGCAGCCAGGACTGACATCGACTCTAGAGGATGAACAAGCCACCCTACTTCTACTATGAAAATGAGGCCCTAGCTCCAAAAAGTGTATGGGTGGAAATTTCCAAAAATTTGTATGACATAGAGCCGGAGTTTGTGGATTCTAAGCACTTCTGTGCAGCTGCTCAAGAAAGAGGCTACATCCATAATTTGCCAACTGAGAATAACAAGGTTGCCCCTCTAGAGCCAGATGAGATGGAATTTTTACTCGGTCTCCCAAGAAACCACACAAGGGGAGTCGCGAAGAGAGAGAGGTACAAATCTCTTGGCAATTCATTCCAAATTGATACTGTGGGTTGCCACTTGTCGGTGTTGAAGAACATGTTTCCCAATGGTGTTAATGTGGTGTCCTTATTCTCCGGTATTGGAGGAGGAGAGATAGCTTTGCACAGGCTTGGCATCCACATGAAGACAGTGATTTCAGTTGAGATAGGTGAAGTTAATAGGAGGATTTTGAGGGGTGGGTGGGATCAGACACAAACTGGCACTTTAATTGAGATTGCCGACGTGAAGTCTCTCACTAATGATAGCGTACACGGAAGGCAATTCATTCCAAATTGATACTGTGGGTTGCCACTTGTCGGTGTTGAAGAACATGTTTCCCAATGGTGTTAATGTGGTGTCCTTATTCTCCGGTATTGGAGGAGGAGAGATAGCTTTGCACAGGCTTGGCATCCACATGAATACAGTGATTTCAGTTGAGATAGGTGAAGTTAATAGGAGGATTTTGAGGGGTTGGTGGGATCAGACACAAACTGGCACTTTAATTGAGATTGCCGACGTGAAGTCTCTCACTAATGATAGCGTACACGGAAGGCAATTCATTCCAAATTGATACTGTGGGTTGCCACTTGTCGGTGTTGAAGGACATGTTTCCCAATGGTGTTAATGTGGTGTCCTTATTCTCCGGTATTGGAGGAGGAGAGATAGCTTTGCACAGGCTTGGCATCCACATGAAGACAGTGATTTCAGTTGAGATAGGTGAAGTTAATAGGAGGATTTTGAGGGGTTGGTGGGATCAGACACAAACTGGCACTTTAATTGAGATTGCCGACGTGAAGTCTCTCACTAATGATAGCGTACACGGAAGCAATTCATTCCAAATTGATACTGTGGGTTGCCACTTGTCGGTATTGAAGAACATGTTTCCCAATGGTGTTAATGTGGTGTCCTTATTCTCCGGTATTGGAGGAGGAGAGATAGCTTTGCACAGGCTTGGCATCCACATGAAGACAGTGATTTCAGTTGAGATAGGTGAAGTTAATAGGAGGATTTTGAGGGGTTGGTGGGATCAGACACAAACTGGCACTTTAATTGAGATTGCCGACGTGAAGTCTCTCACTAATGATAGCGTACACGGAAGGCAATTCATTCCAAATTGATACTGTGGGTTGCCACTTGTCGGTGTTGAAGAACATGTTTCCCAATGGTGTTAATGTGGTGTCCTTATTCTCCGGTATTGGAGGAGGAGAGATAGCTTTGCACAGGCTTGGCATCCACATGAAGATAGTGATTTAAGTTGAGATAGGTGAAGTTAATAGGAGGATTTTGAGGGGTTGGTGGGATCAGACACAAACTGGCACTTTAATTGAGATTGCCGACGTGAAGTCTCTCACTAATGATAGCGTACATGGAAGGCAATTCATTCCAAATTGATACTGTGGGTTGCCACTTGTCGGTGTTGAAGAACATGTTTCCCAATGGTGTTAATGTGGTGTCCTTATTCTCCGGTATTGGAGGAGGAGAGATAGCTTTGCACAGGCTTGGCATCCACATGAAGACAGTGATTTCAGTTGAGATAGGTGAAGTTAATAGGAGGATTTTGAGGGGTTGGTGGGATCAGACACAAACAGGCACTTTAATTGAGATTGCCGACGTGAAGTCTCTCACTAATGATAGCGTACACGGAAGTTACTATGTTTTCAAGCGGGGGTCGGGATAAAGGGAAAATACGTGTGGATGCGCAGAGTAAAACTTCGAAGGAAAACTATGGTTTTTCTGTTGTAGACGAAGATCTCAAATTCACCGTGTCAATAAGGTACAACTCGCTTTGAATTAGGAAGATCACGAGAGAAATCAAAAATTGTAACATTTTTATATTCAAATTATATACAAATGAAAAAATAATTAATAGTTTCAATAGTTAAAATAATTATTTAGTTAAACGAAAAATGGATTTAAATTAGTTTTGCAAATTCTAGCATTTTTCATGTTGGAATTTTTGTCAAATTTGAAAGTATATAGAAGTTGTTAATGTGCAAACTTAACCCTTTTCAAATTTTGGCGCTAAAAAATTTTGGGCGCGCAGGGGTGCCACCGAAATTCGAAATTTATTTTTGGTCCCGGGCCGTGGTACCAACCGGGACCAAAGGGGCTCTAGTCCCGGTTGGTGGCACGGGCCGGGACTAGAGGCCCAGGTGTATAAAAATCGCGGCCCTCTCTCCAGGCCGAACGAACACCCCAGGGACAGGTACGAGTGGACATGGCTGGGCGAAGCCCTGCCGGCGGCGGGAACGAGTAGACAGATCCCGCCGGCGGACCGCCGGCGGGTATGGGCTAGGGACACGGTAGACTAAGGGGGCACACAACTTGTATTAAAAAAAGGCCAGGGGCCTTGCTTACATAGATAGGGGGCGGCGCGGCCACAGGCGGCCGGCCGTACTTGCATAAAGGGGCAGGCGGCCGGCCGTTTTCTTGGGGGGTAGCTAGGGGCCTTGCTTACATAGAATAGGGGGCGGCGGCGCGGCCACAGGCGACCGGCCGATCTAGTTGTCCTCCTCGTCGTCGGAGATGCAATGGTAGGCGGGTGGCTGCCACAGGTGGGCAGGCGGCTGGGCCGGGGGTGAAGGCATCGGGGGCATCGGAGGCGCGTACGGCGGTGGCGGGGGCAGCGGCGGTGGCGGGGGCAGCGGCGGTGGCGGGGGCAGCGGCGGTGGCGGGGGCAGCACCTCCTGCGGCGGCGGCGGCGGAGGGGGCAGCTCCTCCTGCTCCGGCGACTCCGGCGCCCAAACGCCGCCGGTCCAGGCCCAGGACATGCCGTACTCCAGCCCGGGGGGGAGCGGCTGCGGCGGCGGCTGGTCCTCGGACGCCTCATACTCGGCGTAGAGCGCGTGCCACCAGGGGGTAGGCTCGGGGGGCGGCGGCGGCGGCATGGCGGCGCCGGCGGCGCGGGCGGCGGCCACGACCCGCTCCCACCGCTTGATTTCGTCCTCGACGAGTGAGCGGCGGGAGGCCTCGCAGGCATCCTCCATGGCGGCCCGGAGCACGGGGTCCTCCTCCCCGGAGAAGTCCTCCGGGATGTCCTCGAGGAGCCACAGCTCCCTCTCCCGGTCGGGCGGTGGCGGCGGGTAGTCTGCGACGTCCACCTCGTGGGGGGCGGGGATGTAGGAGCGCCGGCGCTGCTCGTGCTCCTGCTCGAGCCAGGCGCCCCAGTAGGGGGAGCTGCGTGCGTACGCGCGCTCCCTGCGGACGGGGGCCGGCAGGAGCTCGCGGCGGCGGTCGATCTCCTCGAGCAGCGCCTGGCCGGTCGGGACCGGCGGCACAGGGATCCGCTGGGGGTTCAGGTGCCAGCCGTCCGGGAGGTGGACGTCAGCATAGAACACCGGCGTGGCGTTGTTCCAGTGCCACTCGGCCTCGTCCACCCGGACGTACCGGCGGAACCTCTTGCCCTTGGGCGCGGCGTTGGGCGGCGGGCGTGCAGCCGGAGGTGGCGCGGGGACGCGCGGCGTCCCGCCGAGGCGGACACCTCCAGGGCCGTAGCCGAAGGCCTCCGCCGGCGGTGGTGGGACGCGGCCGGCGTCGCGCGAGGAGCCTTCGTTCCTGGGGCGCTTGCCGGAGCCGCTGCCGGAGCCGCTGCCGAACCAGCGGGACATGGTGGCTATGGTTGGTCTGCCTTGGGCGCGGCCGGGGTGGATGGGTTGTACGGGCGGCGGGGGGGCCTTTAAAAAGGACCCGGGGTGGGCTGGCATGCCAACCGGCGGCCTGGACGTGGCGGCGGTTGCAGGCGGCCATGAATGCGGGCAGGATCCGAGGCGTGGCGGCGGTTGCAGCCGTGGCACGCGCGCGTGGGGAAGTGGGGGCGCGGGAAGCCGAGGCGGGGCGGGAAGACGAGGCGACAGTGGCCCTTTGACCGTCCTGTAGTCTTAATTTAAGGGACCAGGCGAGCCAGCCAACGGCCGCTGGCCAGTGGCCCCTTCGAACCATTGACTGACCATAATAAAAGACGCTGGCCAGTGGGCCCTTCGAACCGTTGACTGACCATAATAAAAGACGCGGGCCAGTGGCCCTTTTGACAAAAAATGTGACCAGTGGGCTTAATAAAAGATGTGGGCCTGGACGCGATTGGGGAAGGGGAGGCCGGCTCGGGATTGGGAGACAGGAGCCCAAAAGACGTGGGCCTGGACGCGGAAACTGAACGATTATATATATATTTTTGTTAAAAAAGTATCCATCCCGGTCCCTTGAACGAAACAGGACGAACTCCCTGGCCCAGGTTCGCCACGAGGCCTATCCTTACCATCCCGGGTCCTGGCACAACCGGGACCAATGGGACGGGCCATTTGTCCCGGTCAGCCCATCCCGGTTGCACAACCGGGACAACTGGCCCTTACGACCCGAGACAAAAGGCACTGTTTCCACTAGTGCCTATGTATCGAAATATAAGATGTTAACCGTTTTCTAGACAAAACGTATTTATGCATGTTTTAGTACAAGATACACATGAATCTACATACTAAAACATGTTTAGATCCGCTTTATCTAGAAAACACTAAAATATTTTATATTTTTATACAGGGGAAATATATTATAGCTACTCCCGTACACACTCATGGCCCATGCAACCATTTTTCTTTCTCACAAACAAATCTCTTGTGCCCTTCTCTGATCGATCAACTTCCAGTCACATGCCTTGCTCCTAGCCTGGAACTTCAGCACAGGCAGCTTCCGTGCACGTTGCCCGCGCCAATGCCAGTTAGACCAGCCTTGGGCCACAAGGGATAGTATTAGCCCTTGGGCCACCATCGACTGTGCACTATCCCTTGTGGCCACCATAGACTGTGCACCTACGATAGTATTAGCCCGCCAACATGAGCCAGTTAGACCAGCCCTTGGGCTGCATGCTTCCCCTGGACCTATATGGCCAGCCTTCGCCGGAAATATCTGCACGCGTCCAAAACATTATGCCGCCGCCGCCCAGATCGTAGGCGTCCTAAATACCGCCCGTTGGCGGCACTTCTTGCTTGCGCCGGCTGAAGAGGTCGTGCAGCGGTTCGGCCCATCAAGGATTCTCTGATTTGTTTTCCTTTTTATGTTCTGTTTCTTATGTGTTTCTTTCCTATTTATTTTTTCATTTCGAAAATAGTTCAGCCTTTTAGATAAAAAGTTTTCAGATTTTAAAAAATGTTTAGGTTTCTATTTTTTTTCAGATTTTGAAATTTGTTCAAACTGAAATTATTTCAAATTTGAAAAATGTTCACATATAAATTAAGTTCAAATTTGAAAATTGTTCACATTATAATTTGTTCAAACTTATAAACATTCATTTTTTTATTGTTGTGATTTTGAAAACTATTTTAATTAAAAATTGTTCAAATTTAAAAATTGTTTAAATTTAAAATTGTTTAAATTAAAAAATGTTCATAATTAAAAATGTTTAGCTGTGATTTTGAAAACTGTTCGAATGCGAAAAAAATCAAAATTTGTTCAAACTTAAAAATGTTTATGATAAAAAAAATAGATTTTCGTTTTTGAAAAAAATTCGTATTTTAGTTTTTATATTAAAATAACATTTATATTTGCTTAAACTAGGACTCTTTCTTTATTGGGCCGCATTTTGAAGTGGCCCATAAAACTTTACTCCAGGCGGCGCGAGCAAGAAGTGTCGCCAACGGGCGGTATTTAGGCGCTCCCTAGATCTTATCGATCTGCCACACGCGCATGCAGCGAGGCTACGCCCATAAACCCAGGTTTCTTGATTGCTTCTAAATCTTTGCCGAAATACCTACGATCGCAAATCTGGAATTCGCAATTCCTAGCGACATGCCGGCTCCAATCTCTGGTCAATACTTCCACTCCTCTTCTTGCTGTAGATCCATAGTCCATGACCAAATTGTTACTATCATAGGTGCAGAGTCGGTTATCGAGGATCAAGCAATCACAGC
Organism: Alopecurus myosuroides; assembly: GCA_028641055.1. NCBI lineage: Eukaryota > Viridiplantae > Streptophyta > Magnoliopsida > Poales > Poaceae > Alopecurus > Alopecurus myosuroides. The sequence goes on along the minus strand of CM054060.1, from coordinate 232,705,812 downwards.
AGGACGACGACACCGAGATTTGTTAATACAGTTTATCGCTTAACGCCTATATCTGCGGGCCATTACGGGAGATCCTACTCATGATACCGTAACATTGGTCGTCCTTCGTGCCGGCACAAACCGCTGGCTCCCCTGCGTGCATGGTGCTATCAAGTTGTCATAGGTTACACGTGTGGTGCCCCCTTCATTATCGGAGGCCAAGACCCAAGTGTCCGACTCGAACAATACTCGTGCCCATACACACCTATTACAACTCCAATTTCAAACGTAACCCAACTCATTCCAGGCGACTCGGATTGGTGCCCTGTTCTTAAACGCCCCTGGTCGGTCTAACCGGTATTGCCATACCAGGTGACTGGTTTGAGGCTCCTCGAGGCTGGTCAAGGGACAGAACGATACCGAGTGGCTTTGTTGCATACCCCGGTCTAAGTCAAGGATGGCCGGCGTGACTAGGCCAACCATACCGGGTGTGTGGTTTTGATTCCTGGACGGTCTGACCGGGCACGGGCTGGGAGCCCCCAACGGCCACTTTTCCCACATACCCTATATAAAGGTCTTCTTCCTCCTTTAGAATGTGTCGATTGAAGCTCTCCCTCAAGACCATTTTAGACCACCTTGAAGCTAATATCTCTCTCAACCCATCCACCCAAACTCCTTGATCTCTTGGACATTAGAAGAGAATACCTAGATCTACAACTCCATCAAACCGATTCAACACCATCGCTCTAATCCCTTGTGGATCTTGTTGCTCTTGGGTACATTGGAACCCTAAAAGATAGTTGGTGTCCTTGAAGATTTGAGAGCCCATGGACCATGTTGGAAGCCTCCAATTGAGTTGTGAAGTGTGCCCCATCCTTGAAGCATCCTGGAGTCGTGCTGGCTCGCGGGATTTTGTGAGGACCCTCCTAGTTATGGACTGTGGCTCATCATTGTGAAGATTCTATTTGTCGACCTCAAGGGCAACATATTGGTCTTTTAGCCTCTCCACATCGTGGAAGAACACGAAGGAGATATGGTGTGCCATTTTACGCCTATTCGGTATTCACTTTGGTAATGTCGTAACGCTCCAACGGATACATAGCTTCCATTGAAAAGTGAACTCCGGGATAAATCTTTGTGTCACTGTGTTGGTTATCTATCAACTTATCTTTACTATTTGCTACTAGTTTACTTGCTTTCATATCTATTACTAGTTGTATCTTGATCATCATATAGCATTATTCACCTAGTTGCACAATATATAGAACCTATATTTGAGCAATACCCAAACTGAAAATAAAAGAACTAAAATCCTCTAGTTAACACTCTCGACCCTTTCAGTTACTACTTCCATAATGAGTAGTAAACATATATGTGGTATCATATAATACTACATTTATTAGGTTATAATAAACTCATTTTGTCTTGAAATCCGTTATGTTAAGGTATCTAACTATGATACAACTGTCATCTCTCATCATTATTTACAATGCCACACTAGAATTTTACCAATATGGCTTGCATGATACAACCTATGATACCCACTATGGCTAGTCTTACCGTTTATGTTACTTCCACTGCGGTTTGAAGACTTTTCATAGGAATTTTGGAGGATTCCAATCCATAGCATTGTTTCCTAAGGAAATGCCTTTGGATTAAAGGAGACAACTCCAAAATTCATATGCATTGTATTCCCATGCCCTAATCTCATAGGAATTTCAACATTTTAGGATCAAGATACTTTCACATGTTCCATCCAAATTAATGTGTTTCTCCTATTTCTATGTTTTGTAATCATTTGATCCAAAGAGGACCTAAGTTGTGTGTACAAGAAATTTGGCCAACGACACACCCGCGTTGGCCCTAGGTTGGAGCCATCTGAAAGCTCATGATCCCTCTAATGATTTTGGTGATGATAACAACGCGAGTATCAACTATCTAACAATGTTGTTTTAGTCTATGCAGCTTATCTTTCAGATGATTATTGATACACCATTGTAAAAAGATCAAAGAGGAGTTCTATATACTTGAAAGATTGCCACTGGATTTTTCAGTAATCACACCGTAATTTCCGGTGCTTATATGGCGGAATATCCGGCCCTGGCACCGGAATATTCCGGCCCTTTCTGGCATCTTCAAAACGACTAAGTTTTTCTCCCTGCCCGCGCATAGATGCTGGGGCGGAAATTTGCCCCGGAAATTTCCGGCGAATATCCGGCCCTCTGGTACTTAGCAGAAAATGGAGTGTCCTCACATGTCCGCGCACAGAGATGGGGGCGGAAATTCTGTCCGGAAATTTCCGGGCCCGGATATTTCAATTATCCGCCCCCCGGATTATTCAATATTCCGGCCTCTGGTCCTTAGCAGTTTTCATCTTGGGCTGGTGCCCGCGCACAGAGATGGGGGCGGAGTATTGGGGAGGAAATTTCCGCCCCCGGATATTTCAAAGATCCGCCCCCCGGACTATTCAAATTTCCGGCCAGAGGAGACCGGAAATTTCCGGTGCTAACACCGGAATATTCCAGCCCTGGCAGACTGCAACGGTCAGAAATTGGAGGAGCCTATAAATAGCTGTCTTCTTCCTCTAGATAGGTAGCTCATCCATTCCTCTCTCTCGTCCATTGTTGTAGAGCTCAAAACGTCCCGATCTCCCTCCTCCTCCAACCAAACTCGATGGCCTTCAAGGATCTCATGGAGGAGGACTAGATCTACCTTTCCACCAAGCCAAAACGTGTGTTCCCACACCACAACTCTTGGGATCTTGTAATCTCTTGGTTTCTTCGTCATCCAAGGGAAACCCTAGTGCTTGTAGCTTCCAGCTTGTAGCAAGAAACTTCGATTGTTGAGAGCCTCCATCTCAATTGTGGAGTAGCCTCAACCCCTTGTAAAGGTTTGGTCAACGCCTTCAAGTCGACCACATAGTGGAAACGAGAATCTCCCTCACCGGAGAAGCTCAAGGAGAACAAGGTGTGCACATCCGTGCTATTGAGGAGCGCCTAGGTGGCTCCCCACCTCTCCAACGTAGACGTACTTCTTTCAAGAAGGAACTACGGGAAACATATCCTTGTCTCCGTGTTTTTCAATTGTTGTTATCTTGTGCCGTTCCTTTATTTCCGTTGCTACTTGTTTCTTGTCACCTAGGGTGTTCACTTAGTTGCACATCTAGATAACCGAGCTTTTACTTTCCCAAAGCCCCCACTAAAAGTGAAAAAGAATTAAAATTTGTAGGTCACCTATTCACCCCCTCCCCCTCTAGTTGACCATATTGCACTTTCAATTGGTATCAGAGCCTCGGCTCTTTTATCGGGCTTAACCGCCTAAGATTAATCATGGTCAACGTAGATGATCCCGAATCTTCTAAGGAGGAGCTCTCCAAAATGGCCGACACTATAGCCAACCTAGAGACAACGGTTTGTACCATTCAAACCCAATTGTCCAAGGTTAGCTCTAGTGTGGTCTCGGAGGTTTCCTCCATCAAGAAGATGTTGGAGAACATGATGGGTAAAACCAAGGGGCCTTCGCACTCTCCCCACATCTCCGATGAGGATAGTTCGGATGAGGAAACGACTCCGGAAAATTCCGAACCCGAAGAGAACATTGCCAAAGCTAAGGCTAAAGCCGCACAAAAGGCTAAAGCCAAAGCAAAGGAGGGTGACGGTGGCTCCAAGTCTCAAACGGCTAACGGTTCGGGGTCCAATTCAAAAGTTCCACCACCGCAAAACTATGATTATATCCACCCAATCGTTTCCATGCCACACATCCTTAATGTTGGAGTTCCACCCATCCTTAACACTAACGAATTCTCCTCTTGGAAGTTTGAAATGGAATCTCACATTTCAGGATCGTGTACCGCATTGTGGAGAAGCGTGATCCATGGATTTCATCCTCATGACCCAAGCAACTTGACTCCAAGGGAGGATGTGGAATCTCAACTCAACAAAACTGCTCTTGTTATTATCCAGAAGGCTCTCCCAAGGGAGCATCTCACTCACATCAGTGGTTGCAAGACCGCCAAGGAAGCTTGGGACAAACTTGACACCTTGTTTCAAGGAAATGCTAGCATTCAATCTTCCAAGTATGATATGGCCATTGACAACTCCGAGAACTTCGTCATGCAAGAGGATGAGACTCCCGAAGAGCTCTATAGAAGAGTTATCACTCTCGCCAACCAATTGAGAGACTTTGGCAAGGAAGAGATCTCCGATGAGTGGATAAAGCGGAAATTTGTCAAGGCTATCACACCCTTTGAGAAGAATCTCTCCACTAGTATTCGGACAAGAGCGGACTACAACACTCTCAACTCCATTGGTGTTCTTAGTGAGTTCATCACAATCTCTCTCTCACACAAGAGTGCGGATGATGCTCTAGCTCGCTCTAGAGGTATGGGAAAGTCTCCCAATCTTGCATTGAAGTCAAAGGCAATGGCTCGAGTTGATGAAAGTGAAGAAGAAGATGATGATGAAGAAGACTATGAAGACACCTATACGGGAGCTCACAAGTGCATTGCTCTCGCTATGCATGGATATTGGAAGATATGGGAAGCTCACAAGGCCGGCTCTCCAAGACCTCCATGAAACAAGAACTACAAGAAGAAGGGGGAGCGCCCAAGGACATGTTACAATTGTGGTAGCGCAGACCATTTCGTGAAGGAGTGCCCTTTTGAGCCAAGAGAAGAAAATGAAGGCAAGCTAGTTCGCAAAAACAAGGCCAAGCCTCCTCAAAACAAGAACTTTGCTAAGCGGGTTCCAAGGGCCCTCTATGTTCAAGAAGGGGCGGTTCTAGAGACTTACGTCTCCGGAGATGAAGGAGAAGATGAAGTAGTAGGAGTTTCTCGTATCGCCATGGCTACCGCATCATCACCTTCGGTCTCTCTATTTGAATCCCCCAATGAAATTGTGGCTACCCGACCTACATGTCTTATGGCAAAAGCCACTTCGGTATGCTCTCCTAACTCCAAGACCATTATCACTAACCCTCCTTCATTATTGGATTGTGTTGAGAATGTTTGCAAGGAGGATGATGAGTCTAATGAGTTAGGCATTTGGCTATCTAGCCTTAAAGGTGAGACTAAGGAAAAGGTTAATTCCCTTTTGAGGCAACTTGATGAAGCTAACTCTCTTATAGATGAAAAGGAGGAAATCATCATGACCTTGGAAGGCCATGAAGGTCACACTTGCAATGAACAAGAGCTTGAAAAAGCACTTGATAATGAACGTTCCCTTCGTGCCTCACTTGAGGAGAAATTATCTTGCCTTGAAGAAAACTTTGCCATAAGTGTCTCTAAGCTTAGGAAGGAAAATGTGCAATCTCTTGCTATTATTAAAACTCTTGAACATGAAGAGTTGAAGCTAGGAATTGCTCACGAGGAACTTGGCACTCGTCATGAAAAACTCGAAAAGGAGTTCATGTCTCTTAAGGAAATTCATGACAAGCTAACCAAATCTCGTGACAATCTTCTATCTCAACTATCAAACAAGCAAGTTTTGTCCACTTCATCTCCTAGCTCAAATGTCTTGCCTAGCAATGCTTGTAGTGCAACTAATCTTGTAGGAAGTAAGAAGAATCCTCATGAGATTGCTTCTCAACGAGTCAACAGTGGAAAGGAGGGACTTGGCTATGTAGCCAAGTCAAAGAAGAAGAACAAGAAGAAAGTCACCCCCCCCCCTCACAAAAAGTAAGATTTGTGAAAGAGGGAGAGGTGACCAAAGAGAAGGAGACTGTCGCACCCGGACTTTTAGAGGATACACACAGCCCACTAAACAGTAGATAAATGGCTTACGGGGCCTACCTGCACCCGCATCTCAATATGAGTAGGCCAACACGTAAACGTGTGACAACCATCCTCTACTATTCATCGTCTGTGAAACCATCCAATCGAAATCCGAATACTTCCGTTGACGTACTTCATAACATACACACATGGTACGTCAACGGCATTTGAACAAGTGATATCACAACAAATCTCTAAGACACAAAGAAATAGAAATAAGTGGCAAACGCTCTCACTAGAGCAGAAATAGCAAATACAGCCATGCAGAGGACACATGTCCCAACAAGTCATCATTACATCACAGCGGAAGCATCCAAAGTGTCTGAGTACAGACAAGATCCAAATAGGCCTAAGAGGCCGGAAACGAAAGAACGGAGCCCATCCACGAAGTCTCGGATCCTGCCCGGGTCCGCTATCTACTCGTCAGCAGCCTCATCATACTCCACGTAGTAGCCACCATGGGGATCCTTGGAAACGTAGTCTGCAGAACCAGCAGCCCCAAAGGGGTCCGTACGGACGAGTACTCGCAAGCAAGACGCACAAGATACCAAAGTGTACCCGACAACACCAAGTACAGATGCTTTGGGTTCAACGGAAGATACAAAGGTGCGGCAGCGAGCTGCACTAACCGACTACAGAGACACGCTACAACATCCGGCTAAAATAAAGGGATAAGATAGCGCATCGGAACCAACTACCACTAACCTCAAACAAACCCATCCTGGATCTCGCCCCTTATCCAAAGAAGCAATCCGAGGATAACCCACACAGTTGGATTAATGAAGGTTCAGGTTATTGTGTCAATAAGCCTATTACTAGTCAAATTAGTATTAATTAGGTGTAAGTTGTCTAATCCTTGTTAGCCAGCCCTATCACCAAGTCATCCATAACCGCGGACAACACGGCTTCTCGAGAAGATTTAACCCTGCAGGGATGCACCAATTTGGTCGTACACGTAAGAATAACCCGCCAGGCGGGGATCAAACCCACCAAGCAGGCCACTCAACACAACCCAACTCTTCTTCGCATCAAGCCCAAAGAACCCCGTGCAATTGAGCGCACGGCTAATCAAGCCCCACGAAGAAAAGGGGACCCTCATAGAACTCTAAGAACGTGTCTCCCTAAATGCCGACTACAAAAGTTACCACCCTGGCGCCAAGGGTTCGCACCTGCATATGCATGCGGCAAATGGAAAACCCGAACTAAATGAGGCGATTTGGACGAGATGCGAATCGAATCAAAGTTGAGGGGGGCGCCCATACACGCTTCCCACATGCGGTTAGCGCGCTCATCATGGATCTAGAAGACAAGAACTTTTCCTGAGTTCGACACTAGCAGGCCTCAAAACCATACCCGGCCTCCTGCCGGTGCCTTATCATCAAATTTTTACTACCTCAAACATTAACAGGTTGTTGTTTAAGTATCGAGCCCCCAGAATATAATAAATATGGTAACAGAAATAACGGACATCAGACTCGAGCGTAAACAACCCTAAGCATGCTAGTAAGACACAGGCAACAAGCAACAGGGTTATAGGTGTGGAGGATAGGCTATATCAGGGTTACAGGATAACATGTGATAGGATCGGAACACCAGCAACGAATCATAAGGCTAGCATATTAGACAACGGAAAGTATCGATATCCAGTGTGGAAAGGACACAATGGTTCAGGTGAGTGAATACTTGCCTGCAAACTCAGTAGCCTGGTACTGGGCTAACTCCTCGGAAGTAGTGTCGTAAACCTCGTCTGTCTCAACGTCGTCGTCTATCCGAGAAGAAGCAAACAAACAACGCAGAGAGACAAACAATCAATAACATGCCATAATGCACAAACATGGGATGATGCATGACAATTTAATTGATGCATCAAAGATAAGCTAGTTGACATGGTAAATATATTTAAATGGGCCCATATGCAATTTGGGTTGCATATAGAAAGCTCATGAATTAAAGTTGAATTAAGTGATCTACAAATAACCCTCATATGAAAGTTGATTAGAATGATTCATGGATGATGAATACAATTAGAAAACAACAATAGCTTCAATTTGATATGTTGTTTACCAAGTTTGGAATTTTATTTATTAAGTTATGAAATTTGGCTTCTTAAATGAGTTACACAAACATTTATTGTTTTCACCCATTTTAATTGTTCAAAAATAGATAACAAAATTCATATTTGGAAAGAACACAAAATTTTAGATGGAATACATATTTCATTTGTTGAAAATGGATTTAAAATGAGCAAGTTATTAATTTGACAATTCTAAATGCATTAGTTAAGAAACAGTTGTTTTCAGCAATTTAATTTTTTTAAAACAAAACACAAAGTTGATATTTGCAAATTTCATGAAAAATGGAATGGAAAACATATTTGGTTTGTTGAATTTGGAATTTTTATGCCCAAGTTATGAATTTTGCAATATTAAATGGATTGCACAAGGATTTAAATATTCCACCAATTTAAAATATTCAAAACAGTAAACAAAGTTTATATTTAGGTAGAGAATTTAATTTGGTATGGAAAACATATTTAAATTATTAAATTTGGGGTTGTAATGAATTAGTTATGCATTTTTAAAGTTGGGGTATTAATCTGTGATTAAATAGAATAGCTAAGGGCCTGTTTGTGATGGACAGGGACTAAACTGTAAGCCACCAGGGACCTGTGTGCGAAAAGGAAAAGGATCTGGATCTGCGAAAAATAAATAAAAAGGTGGGTTTTATTCACGTGGGGGAGGATTCGATCCCGGGACCTCCCGCTGCGCTCCCGAGGGCAGAGCCAGTGGGCTATTGCTGCGGCTGGTGCTAGGTACAGGGGGCGTGGGATTTTGAGGTAAAGCCTCAGCCTTTAAGTCTGGCGAACTGAACATCGTTCAGTTAACTGAACGCGACGAGAAGGAGACGATGGCGACGACCGTGGCGTTGCGCTGCCGGCGTGCGCGGGTCGTGCTGCACGGGGCGCTGGGCGTGCGCTCGCCCGCGGATGCAGAGGGGAAGGAGAGAAGGGCAGGGCGAGCTCACCCTCGGTGGTCGTCGAAGCAGGGGATCGGGGAAGACGTTGGAGGCGCACGGACAGTGCGTTCGCCGGAGACAAACGCGGCAGCGCAGGAGCTCCCTAACCCATCTCCGGCCCTGGCCTTCAGTGACGAGGAACGCCGTGGCGAGAGGTTTCCGTTCCCACCGTCAGCACGTCGTGAGGAGGGCCATGGAGGCGACGAAAGGCGGGGTTCTGACGGTGTGCTTTTGCTGTTCGGGCTTCAGGAAACAGAGGAGAAAGGTGAAGGGAGAGGAAGGAGGGTGGCGGCGGTGGAGATGGAGGATGGAGAGGAGAGCTAGGGCACGGCCGAGGGGGGTTTTTAAGGAGGAGGGGGAGCAGTGGAGTGCTCTGCTCGGTGGGGATGGCCTCCCCTCCTCTGTCTCCGTACAGAGGAGGAAGACGACACCGATCGTGGGGGGCTGGGCCTTGGGGCTGTGGTGGGCTCAGCCCACTTGGGCTGGCCTGCCCCCCCTTTTGCTTTTCTGGTTTTTTTTCTCTGTTTGCCCTTTTCTTTTCTTTTTTGTAGGAAAGAAAAGATAGAAATAGGAATAGGTTTTAGGGTTTTATTTTTATGAAATATTTTTTATTGAAATTCATAACAGCAAGATCAAAGGTATGTTAACTTTATTTTCAAAATTTTGAAATTGCCAATTGATTTGAAATTGCTATTTGAATTTCAAATAGGGTTTCATATAGATTTGATTTTTGAAATAACCAAGTTTATTCAATAAACTCAACCAATTATGAAATTCTTATATAATTTGAATGTTTGCAAGATTTTAATTTCAAACCACAATTGAAACATGCCAAGTATGAAATGATTTGATTTGAATTTCAAATTTGAAACACATACCACATGCAATGCTTATGATGACATGATGCATTAATAATAAATTAACAAGAAATAAAACATTCTAAAGGTTGTTTTTCATACTTGGGATGTTACAAAACGCCCCCCTTGAAGGAATCGCGCCCCGAGATTCCTACTGAGAAGAGAAAAGGTCCGGATACTTCTTGCGAAGATCCTCTTCGGTCTCCCACGTTGCCTCTTTATCGGAATGATGAGACCACTGCACTTTTAAGAACTTAGTGCTTTTGTTGCGAGTTTTGTGCTCGGTCTCATCGAGAATGCGAATAGGGTGCTCCTCATAAGAGAGGTCTTCTTGCAGTTCAATGGAATCATGATCAACTTCACGACCTGGATCTTTGAAGCATTTCTTGAGCTGTGACACGTGAAACACATCGTGCACCTTGGATAGCTTTTCAGGAAGTTCAAGACGATAGGCATTTTCTGCACGCCTTGAGAGAATGTTGAAAGGACCAATATATCTTGGTGCAAGCTTTCCTTTGACACCAAAACGATGAGTGCCTCTGAGGGGAGTAACACGAAGATATGCTTTGTCACCAGCTGCATAGACCATGTCCCTGTGTTTGCTGTCATAGTAGCTTTTCTGACGAGATTGAGCAATCTTCAGATTGTCACGAATGATGCGAACTTTCTCTTCGGCCTCGTTAACAATGTCAGGGCCTAAGAGTGAACGTTCACCAGCTCCAGACCAATTGATTGGACTCCTGCATCTGCGGCCATAGAGAGCCTCAAATGGTGCCATGCCTAGGCTTGCCTGGAAGCTGTTGTTGTAGGAGAATTCAGCATATGGAAGACATTCCTCCAATTTCATGCCAAAAGAGAGACCACATGCTCTGAGCATATCCTCGAGAATCTTATTGACTCTTTCGACTTGCCCTTGAGACTGAGGGTGATAGGCTGTGCTGAACATAAGCTTGGTGCCCAAGGCTTCTTGAAAGCTTTTCCAGAAATGAGAAGTGAAGATGCTTCCACGATCTGAGCTTATTTCCAATGGAATACCATGAAGAGGAACAATCTTTGCTGTGTAGAGCTCTGCTAACTGACTAGATGAGATTGTCTCTTTAACAGGAAAGAAGTGAGCGACTTTAGTGAGTCGATCAATGACAACAAAGATTGCATCGTTGCCCCTCTTGGACTTTGGGAAACCAGTGACGAAGTCCATTTCAATCATGTCCCACTTCCATTCTGGGATTTTCAGAGGTTGGAGAAGACCGGCTGTTTTTCTGATGAACTGCCTTAACACGTTGACAAACGTCGCATTCAGAAACGTATTGAGCAATTTCACGTTTCATGCTAGGCCACCAATACAGTGTCTTGAGATCCTTGTACATCTTTGTACTTCCAGGGTGTACAGAGAGAGGAGTTTCATGAGCCTCCTTGAGAATGACATCTTTGAGACTTTGAATTTGAGGAACTGCAATGCGTCCTTCGAAGAACACAGTTCCCTTGTCATCAATTGAGAAGCACTCAAATTTCTCATTGCCTGCTTTGATGTGTTCTACAATCTTCTTGATTTCAGCATCACGAAGTTGTTCAGAACGAATCTTGTCCTCGAGAGTTGGACTGGCTGTCAAGTTTGCAAGATAGCCTTGAGGAACAAGACCAAGGTTGAGCTTATGGAATTCTTCATGAAGAGGAGGTTGGCTTTCCGTGATCATGAGATTATTGCAATACGACTTGCGACTGAGAGCATCGGCCATAACATTAGCCTTGCCTGGAGTGTAAGAAATGGTAAGATCAAAGTCTTTGATCTTTTCAATCCATCTCCTTTGCCTGAGGTTTAGATCTGGTTGAGTGAAGATGTACTTCAGACTCTTATGATCGGAAAAGATTTCAGTGCGATTACCCAACAAGTATTGTCTCCATTTCTTGAGGGCAAACACAACTGCTGCGAGTTCAAGGTCATGAGTGGGATAATTGAGCTCATGTGTGTTCAACTGACGTGAAGCATAAGCCACAACTTGACGTTCTTGCATTAGAACTGCACCTAGACCTTGGAGAGAAGCATCACAGAATATTTTGAAAGGTTTGGAAGGATCTGGGCCAACCAGAACTGGTGTAGAAGTGAGTTTAGTCTTCAGGAGATTGCAACTTTCATCACATTGTGGATACCAAACGAACTTCTTGTCCTTCTTTGTGAGGTCAGTGAGAGGTTTGGCAATCTTGGAGAAGTTTTGGACGAAGCGACGACAATAGCTAGCCAAGCCAAGAAAACTTCTTACTTGCTTCACCGTCTTTGGAGGTTTCCAATCAACAATTGCTTTAACCTTTTCTAGATCAATGGCTATGCCCTTGGTAGAGATGACATGACCAAGATAAACGACTTCGGAAATCCAAAACTCACATTTGGAGAACTTGGCATAGAGACGATGCTCGCGAAGCTTCATGAGAGTGAGACGAAGATGTTCTTCATGCTCTTCCTCGGATTTTGAGTAGACAAGAATGTCATCAAGATATACCACAATGAACTTGTCGAGGTATTCATGGAAGACAGAATTCATGAGTCGAGAGAAGGTCGCCGGTGCATTGGTGAGACCAAAGGACATGACGGTGAATTCATATAGACCGTAGCGAGTGGTGAAGGCTGTCTTTGGAATATCCTCTTTTCTGATCTTTATTTGATGGTAACCCATTCTCAAGTCCAACTTGGAGAATATTGAGGCTCCAGCAAGTTGATCAAAAAGATCATCGATGCGAGGAATTGGATACTTGTTTTTGATGGTTTTCTCGTTAAGAGGATGATAGTCAACAACGAGTCTCTTTGTTTGATCCTTCTTCGCAACGAATAGAGTTGGGCATCCCCAAGCCGAGGAACTAGGTTGAATGTAACCTTTTTCCATGTACATATCAATTTGTTCCTTCAACAACTTCAGCTCGGGAGTTCCTATCTTGTAGGGATGCTTAGAGATTGGAGCAGTACCTGGTTCAAGTTCGATCACGAACTCAACAGCTCTGTCCGGAGGCATTCCTGGCAACTCTTCTGGAAAGACGTCAGGGAAGTCGCAAACCACCGGAACATTTTCAAGTGAAGGTAGAGGTTTTGCATTGAGGGTGCACAGCTGAATGGAACTTGATTCATGTGGAGAATAGATTATCTGGCCAGAAGGGTGGGACAGAGTTATTGACTTTTGAGCACAGTCAATTCTTGCTTTATTGGCCTTCAGCCAATCCATACCAAGAATGACATCAATGTCAGAATTTCCCAGCAACATGAGAGAAGCAAGGAATATGCAACCTTCAATTAGGATTTGATTGTCCTTACTTATCTTGGAAGTCAACATTTGAGATCCCGGGGAGTGAACAGTGATCTGGTTGCTTAGTGGAACCACAATTAGGTTGTTTGTTGTGGCAAAGGTCTTTGACACAAAAGAATGTGATGCTCCGGTATCAAACAACACTTTAGCTGGATTAGAGTTTACGGGAAATGTACCGAGAACGACGTCAGGAGCTTCCTCAGCTTTGTCGATCTTGACATGATTCACCCTTGCGGTCCTCCCGACAGGCCTGTTGTTGGAGTTGAAGGCCTTAGGCGGGGGAGCGCACACCATTGCCTGGTTTGTGTTAGGACGAGGTGGTGGTGGAGGTAGCTGCCTCTGCGTGCACTTGTCGGCGTAGTGTCTCGTCTGCTTGCACTTGTAGCATGTGACGACACGAGGAGGCCCTGGCCTTGGCTGCCCCATCGAAGCCCTTTGATCATGTAGCTGAGCAGGGTTGGGTGGGCGGGGAGCGAAGCCTGGAGAAGTTTGGGCGTATGGAGCCCGAGTGACAGCACCATTTGGTACCCAGATGCGGCGCTTCTGCGGAGGGGTGGTCATGTTGGAGGAGGAACCACCCTCACGCGAGTGCTTGCGAGACTCCTCGAACGCCTTGCGCCCATTTTCTTCATTGAGCGCGGTGTTAACGAGAGCCTCGAAGCTGTTGGCCTTGACATTGGTGAGGGCATACTTGAGTTCCGGGTTAAAGCCTCTGCGGAACCTTGCCATCTTCTTAGCTTCAGTGGACACCTCATCTCCAGCGTACCGAGCGAGGCGATTGAACTCACTCTGATACCCGATGACGTCCAACTTGCCCTGCTTGAGAGAGCAAAACTCTTCACGCATTCTTTCCATGAGACCATCTGGAATGTGGTGCTTCAGGAAGGCTTCCTTGAAACGATCCCACGTGACTGGCATCCCAGCTCTCATGACCTGGAAGTTTTCCCACCAAGAAGCTGCTTGACCCTTCAGTAGATAGGAGGCATACTTGACCTTGTCTTCTTCAGCTACGTGTGCAATCTCCAGAGCCTTGGCTATCTCACGGATCCAGTCATCAGCGTCCAGAGGTTCCCGTGTGGCCACGAAAGCTCTTGGGCCCAGATTGAGAAACTCCTTGATGCTCACTCGTGGAGCTGTCTGGTTGATGTGCTGATTAGCCTGAAACTAGGCCATCTGCGTCATGACTTGGGTCATCTGAGTCAACATCTCCGTGATTGGCGGTGGCTCAGGCGTGTTGTTCCTTGTTGGCGGCATCCTGAATGGAAATGCATTTTAGCACAACAATAGAAAATGATAGACTTGGCAACCGAAAGAGAGATTATTCCGACGCATGAATAGACAACCAGAAGGTTCACCATCACATGTTCAAATACATCAGAATATCCAGTACACCATAAATGGTTCGAATGCCAAAGGATAACTAAACATAGCTAAGAATGGATACATCGGTACTCCCATGCTCATCACGCAGGACGGCGGCTAGGAGTACGGCGAGAGGTACGGTGAGGAGCACGCCCACGAAATTAGGTGGAACGACGATCCACGTAGATCTGACGTGGTCTGAGACCGACTCTAGGCGTGGTGAAGTACATAGCGTCGACTCCCTGTGCTCCAAAGCGGGGAATCCCAGTGTAACCAGCACCAAGGTTAAGGAGTGGACCTCTGATCGGCTCGTAACCTCCAGCATCTGGCAGACGACGCCCAACTGGCTGATCGAAACGTGCAAAGCGCTCGTCTCCAACAAAGTCTGTGGTGTAAGTCGCCAGACGAGTCAAGGCAAGGTAAAGCTGCTCTTTGACTGAAGCCAACTCCTGAGATAGTGTGCGGGCAACTGCGTCACTGTGTCTCACAAACTGAGCGGTGGTGTGCAGCCTGGAGTTATCATGCTCGTAAACATCCAAGTTGTCGTAGAGAGTGAAGTGAGCTCCCTCCGAAGTGATGTAACCACGGGGGATGTGGCGATAGATAGAATCGTCAAATCCCCAGTAGTCAGCACGAAGGACGGTGAGGCTCACATAAGCTGCCTGCTGCACAGCCATATCCACTGTGGAACCCACTGCCTCGTAGCGGTGGACTACGCTCATGCCATCATCTGACAGAATGTAGACGATAGCCTGGTAGTAGGTCTGGTCAAACTCTCGCTGCTGCTCGTAGACCTGGTACTCTGGTGCCCAACGGAACCCCAGAAAAGTGACCATGTCTCTCAGCATCTCCGGATAACCGGCAGTGCTCTCGCAACGAGTCATACGAACCACCTGCGGGTAGAACCTGAGATCCATCTGCAGATGAACGGGAAAGCTTTGATTAGACGCCGGTAGAAAACCTGAAGTGGCAAGCAACAACAAGGTTCCAACGGACGAAAAGGATCTTGAGAAGAACAGGATATCGAAGCAACATTTGGGAAACACGAGACCATACACTCCTGAGGTACTACGGAAAACCCATCCGGGCTTTTAAAGGATCAATATCTACTGCTTAAGGAATAGAGGATCTACTTCCGGGGCTTATGTGCCTCCGTTCTCAATCGTGAGTAGGCAACATGAGAAATCATGTCACAACCACGTCCATTCCTATGGTTTAGTAGATATAACCATCCTAGAGAAACCAGGATGCGTGAAATCCTAACTTGAAAGTTTAGATGAGAAGAGAAAACAACGTTGCACTTCCTTACCAGAAAAAGGGAGGGTGGGTGGGGAAAGAAATAAAAGAACAGAATTCCTACTCTCACGTTTCATTTTTCCTATATAGCTACAAAATAGTTTCTAGACTCAACTGCGACCAGTAAAAGGGATCCTACAGGCAGACAGGCTCTGATACCATTTGTCACATCCGGACTTTTAGAGGATACACACAACCCGCTAAACAGTAGATAAATGGCTTACGGGGCCTACCTGCACCCGCATCTCAATATGAGTAGGCCAACACGTAAACGTGTGACAACCATCCTCTACTATTCATCGTCTGTGAAACCATCCAATAGAAATCCGAATACTTCCATTGACGTACTTCATAACATACACACATGGTACGTCAACGGCATTTGAACAAGTGATATCACAACAAATCTCTAAGACACAAAGAAATTGAAATAAGTGGCAAACGCTCTCACTAGAGCAGAAATAGCAAATACAGCCATGCAGAGGACACATGTCCCAACAAGTCATCATTACATCACAGCGGAAGCATCCAAAGTGTCTGAGTACAGACAAGATCCAAATAGGCCTAAGAGGCCGGAAACGAAAGAACGGAGCCCATCAACGAAGTCTCGGATCCTGCCCGGGTCCGCTATCTACTCGTCAGCAGCCTCGTCATACTCCACGTAGTAGCCACCATGGGGATCCTCGGAAACGTAGTCTGCAGAACCAGCAGCCCCAAAGGGGTCAGTACGGACGAGTACTGGCAAGCAAGACGCACAAGATACCAAAGTGTACCCGACAACACCAAGTACAGATGCTTTGGGTTCAACGGAAGATAGGGGATACAAAGGTGCGGCAGCGAGTTGCACTAACCGACTACAGAGACACGCTACAACATCCGGCTAAAAGAAAGGGATAAGATAGCGCATCGGAACCAACTACCACTAACCTCAAACAAACCCATACTGGATCTCGCCCCTTATCCAAAGAAGCAATCCGAGGATAACCCACACAGTTGGATTAATGAAGGTTCAGGTTATTGTGTCAATAAGCCTATTACTAGTCAAATTAGTATTAATTAGGTGTAAGTTGTCTAATCCTTGTTAGCCAGCCCTATCACCAAGTCATCCATAACCGCGGACAACACGGCTTCTCGAGAAGATTTAACCCTGCAGGGATCACCAATTTGGCCGTACACGTAAGAATAACCCGCCAGGCGGGGATCAAACCCACCAAGCAGGCCACTCAACACAACCCAACTCTTCTTCGCATCAAGCCCAAAGAACCCCGTGCAATTGAGAGCACGGCTAATCAAGCCCCACGAAGAAAAGGGGACCCTCATAGCACTCTAAGAATGTGTCTCCCTAAATGCCGACTGCAAAAGTTACCACCCTGGCGCCAAGGGTTCGCACCTGCATATGCATGCGTCAAATGGAAAACCCGAACTAAATGAGGCGATTTGAACGAGATGCGAATCGAATCAAAGTTGAGGGGGGCGCCCATACACGCTTCCCACATGCGGTTAGCGCGCTCATCATGGATCTAGAGGACAAGAACTTTTCCTGAGTTCGACACTAGCAGGCCTCAAAACCATACCCGGCCTCCTGCCAGTGCCTTATCATCAAATTTTTACTACCTCAAACATTAACAGGTTGTTGTTTAAGTATCGAGCCCCCAAAACATAATAAATATGGTAACAGAAATAACGGACATCAGACTCGAGCGTAAACAACCCTAAGCATGCTAGTAAGACACAGGCAACAAGGAACGGGGTTATAGGTGTGGAGGATAGGCTATATCAGGGTTACATGATAACATGTGATAGGATCGGAACACCAGCAACGAATCATAAGGCTAGCAGATTAGACAACGGTAAGTATCGATATCCAGTGTGGAAAGGACACAATGGTTCAGGTGAGTGAATACTTGCCTGCAAACTCAGTAGCCTGGTACTGGGCTAACTCCTCGGAAGTAGTGTCGTAAACCTCGTCTGTCTCAACGTCGTCGTCTATCCGAGAAGAAGCAAACAAACAACGCAGAGAGACAAACAATCAATAACATGCCATAATGCACAAACATGGGATGATGCATGACAATTTAATTGATGCATCAAAGATAAGCTAGTTGACATGGTAAACATATTTAAATGGGCCCATATGCAATTTGGGTTGCATATAGAAAGCTCATGAATTAAAGTTGAATTAAGTGATCTACAAATAACCCTCATGTGAAAGTTGATTAGAATGATGCATGGATGATGAATACAATAAGAAAACAACAATAGCTTCAATTTGATATGTTTTTTACCAAGTTTGGAATTTTATTTATTAAGTTATGAAATTTGGCTTCTTAAATGAGTTACACAAACATTTATTGTTTTCACCCATTTTAATTGTTCAAAAATAGATAACAAAATTCATATTTGGAAAGAACACAAAATTTTAGATGGAATACATATTTCATTTGTTGAAAATGGATTTAAAATGAGCAAGTTATTAATTTGACAATTTTAAATGCATTAGGTAAGAAACAGTTGTTTTCAGCAATTTAATTTTTTTTAAACAGAACACAAAGTTGATATTTGCAAAGTTCATGAAAAATGGAATGGAGAACATATTTGGTTTGTTGAATTTGGAATTTTTATGCCCAAGTTATGAATTTTGCAATATTAAATGGATTGCACAAGGATTTAAATATTCCACCAATTTAAAATATTCAAAACAGTAAACAAAGTTTATATTTAGGTAGAGAATTTAATTTGGTATGGAAAACATATTTAAATTATTAAATTTTGGGTTGTAATGAATTAGTTATGCATTTTTAAAGTTGGGGTATTAATCTGTGATTAAATAGAATAGCTAAGGGCCTGTTTGTGATGGACAGGGACTAAACTGTAAGCCACCAGGGACCTGTGTGCGAAAAGGAAAAGGATCTGGATCTGCGAAAAATAAATAAAAAGGTGGGTTTTATTCGCGCGGGGGAGGATTCGATCCCGGGACCTCCCGCTGCGCTCCCGAGGGCAGAGCCAGTGGGCTACTGCTGCGGCTGGTGCTAGGTACAGGGAGCGTGGGATTTTGAGGTAAAGCCTCAGCCTTTAAGTCTGACGAACTGAACATCGTTCAGTTAACTGAACGCGACGAGAAGGAGACGACAGCGACGACCGCGGCGTTGCGCTGCCGGCGTGCGCGCGGCGTGCTGCGCGGGGCGCTGGGCGTGCGCTCGCCCGCGGATGCAGAGGGGAAGGAGAGAAGGGCAGGGCGAGCTCACCCTCGGTGGTCGTCGAAGCAGGGGCTCGGGGAAGACGTTGGACGCGCACGGACAGTGTGTTCGCCGGAGACAAACGCGGCAGCGCAGGATCTCCCTAACCCATCTCCGGCCCTGGCCTTTAGCGACGAGGAACGTCGTGGCGAGAGGTTTCCGTTCTCACCGTCAGCACGTCGTGAGGAGGGCCATGGAGGCGACGAAGGCGGGGTTCTGACGGTGTGCTTTTGCTGTTCGGGCTTGAGGAAACAGAGGAGAAAGGTGAACGGAGAGGAAGGAGGGTGGCGGCGGTGGAGATGGAGGAGGGAGAGGAGAGCTAGGGCACGGCCGAGGGGGTTTTTTAAGGAGGAGGGGGAGCAGTGGAGTGCTCTGCTCGGTGGGGATGGCCTCCCCTCCTCTGTCTCCTTACAGAGGAAGAAGACGACACCGATCATGGGGGGCTGGGCCTTGGGGCTGTGGTGGGCTCAGCCCACTTGGGCTGGCCTGCCCCCCTTTTGCTTTTCTGTTTTTTTTTTCTCTGTTTGCCCTTTTTTGTAGGAAAGAAAAGATAGAAATAGGAATAGGTTTTAGGGTTTTATTTTTATGAAATATTTTTTATTGAAATTCATAACAGCAAGATCAAAGGTATGTTAACTTTATTTTCAAAATTTTGAAATTGCCAATTGATTTGAAATTGCTATTTGAATTTCAAATAGGGTTTCATATAGATTTGATTTTTGAAATAACCAAGTTTATTCAATAAACTCAACCAATTATGAAATTCTTATATTTTAATTTCAAACCACAATTGAAACATGCCAAGTATGAAATGATTTGATTTGAATTTCAAATTTGAAACACATACCACATGCAATGCTTATGATGACATGATGCATTAATAATAAATTAACAAGAAATAAAACATTCTAAAGGTTGTTTTTCATACTTGGGATGTTACAGAGACCAACACCGTTGTGGGTGGTGATACCTCTAGGGGGAGCACCACTCATAATGACTTTGCCGGGAAATACAACCCATCTTATGTTCTTATGAAATCTAGAGATGGTCATGTATATGCTAAATATGTTGGTACTTCTTATGGTGATGATTATCATTGGAGTATTTGGGTTCCTAAGACCCTTGTCGCTAACGTGAGAGGACCCATTCAAAGATGGGTACCTAAATCAAGAAACTAATCTATTGTAGGGAAGTGCTTCCGGTTCGAGCAAATGGACGGTGGATAGTGGTGCATCCCAACATATGACCGGAAGCAATGACGCAATGAGTGATATTCATCCTCCATTACCTCATCTCAATTGCGTTACTATTGGTGACAACTCCGAACTAAAGGTATTCGGACGAGGCAAGGTAGCAATCTCAAATGACTTGTCAATTGAGAATGTTCTTCTTGTCGAGTCCCTTGGCTATAATCTCATCTCGGTTCTTCAACTTGCTAAAAGTGGTTTTACCTCTTTCTTTAATAAGGAGAATGTGATTGTCACTTGGGAAACGACTCTTAAAGTAGCCTTTGTTGGGCATGTCGAGAATGGCATGTATGTAGTGGACTTCTATAAAGGAGACACGTGTGCCGCGACATGTCTAATGCCTAAGTTGATGTGGGTTGGCTATGGCATCGCCGGTTAGCCCACACCAATATGACGACGTTGCATGACCTTCAAAGTGGCAATCATGTTCTAGGACTAACAAATGCTAAGTTTGCCAAAGATCGTGTGTGTATCTCTTGCGTTCTTGGAAAACAACATGGAGAAGCTCACCCAACCAAGACCAACATTACCACCTCAAGAATCCTCGAGCTCATTCACTTGGACCTCTTTGGTCCTCTATCATATGGTAGTCTTGGAGGCAAGAAGTATTGCTTGGTGATTGTGGATGACTATTCACGATATTGTTGGGTGTACTTCTTCAAGGGGAAGAGTGAGACTCAAAAGCGGGTCATCGAGTTCATCACTTTGGTGGAACGCCAACATAATACAAGCATCATGGCTATCCGAAGTGATAATGGCTCCGAGTTCAAGAACTACACCGTGGAGGGATTTCTTAGTGAGGAAGGCATTGCTCATCAATATTCCACTCCCTACACCCCTCAACAAAATGGTGTGGCGGAGAGAAAGAATCGGACTCTTATGGATGCGGCTCGAACCATGATTGCGGAGTTCTCTTATCCTTATAATTTTTGGGCCGAGGCCGTCTCCACCGCTTGTCACGCTAGCAAACGATTGTATCTCCGCAAGATCTTGAACAAGACCCCTTATGAGATTCTCACGGGCAAGAAGCCGGATGTTTCATACTTCAAGGTCTTGGATGCAAATGCTTCATTCGCAAGAGAGGGAAACGCTTGTCAAAGTTCGAGACTAAATCTTATGATGGTATCTTTGTTGGCTATGCCTCGAACGCTCACGCCTATAGAGTCTATAACAAGTCCACCGGGCAAGTTGAAGAAGCTATAGACATGGTATTTGATGAGGATAATGGGTCCCAAGGGGGCCGTATAGATCATGGTATTGTAGGAGATGCAATTCCTCCCATCGTCATAAGAAGAATAGGGATTGGTGAAATAATCCCCATTGAGGGTTACCAGATGACGGAGGGAGAAGGACTATGCCCCACTCAAGTGGAGCCATTGACTACATCCATTGATAACCAAGCTACCCAACAAGATGCACCAAGCCCTCATGTTTCACCACAAGGCCAAGCTAACGATCAAGATCGCTCGATCAATCAAGGCCGACCTATCAATCAAGGCCAAGCTCATGATGAAGGTCGAACTCACAATGAAGAACAATATACACATGGTGATGATACAACTCGGCACATAAGGGATCCACCTCCCGTTGATGATCAATATCAAGGTGGACAAGTCTCCGATGATGAAGGTGATGATCAAGTGCTATCCAAGGAAACTTTGGAGGAGATGCTAGCTCGTAGGCAAAGAGAAGGCTAGATAATCTTGCTCGTGCCGGTCACACGGAGGACATGATTCTTGGACAAGTTCGTGGAAGGGTCGTCACAAGGAGGCAACTAGCGGATTTTAGCAAAGCTCATGCTTTCGTCTCTCACATTGAGCCAAAGAAGGTCTATGAAGCTCTTGAAGATCAAGATTGGCTTGAAGCAATGCATGATGAACTCAACAACTTCGAGCGCAACAAGGTGTGGAAGTTGGTACCAAGGCCCAAAGATTGCAAGAACGTCATCGGCACTAAGTGGATCTTCAAGAATAAACAAGACAAGGACGACATCGTCATCCGCAACAAGGCTAGATTGGTTGCTCAAGGCTTCTCTCAAGTCGAAGGTGTCGATTTCGGTGAAACATTCGCTCCCGTAGCTCGTCTTGAATCTATTCGCATCTTACTTGCATATGCCTCTCATCACAACTTTAAATTGCAAAAAATGGATGTTAAAAGTGCGTTTTTGAATGGTCCCATCCACGAATTGGTCTATGTCAAGCAACCTCCGGGTTTCGAGGATCCCAACCACCCGATCATGTCTACAAACTCGATAAGGCGCTCTATGGACTTAAACAAGCTACACGTGCGTGGTACGAGCACCTTAAAGAGTTTTAAGTAGATCGTGGGTTCAATGTTGGTTTAATCGATCCCACCCTTTTCACCAAAAGGGTTGGAGGTGACTTGTTCATATGCCAACTCTATGTGGATGATATCATCTTTGGTTCTACTAACATCGCATTCAATGATGAGTTTTGCAAGCTTATGACGGATAAATTCGAGATGTCAATGATGGGAGAGTTAGAGTATTTTCTTGGCTTTGAGATCAAGCAACACCCCGAAGGCACATTCATCAAGCAAGCCAAGTATACTCAAGACATGCTCAAGCGCTTCAACATGCATGATGCCAAACCTATGAAGACTCCCATGTCCACGACTATTGACTTGAAACCCGACCCGAATGGTAAAGAGGTAGATCAAAAGGTATACCGCTCCATGATTGGCTCCTTGCTCTACCTTTGTGCATCTAGATGCGATATTATGTATAGCGTAGGTAAATGTGCAAGGTTTCAAGCCTCTCCGAGACAAAGTCATTTTGAAGCGGTTAAGCGCATCTTTCGATATTTAGTTCATACCCCAAACTTCGGTCTTTGGTATCCCAAGGGTTCAAGCTTTCAGCTCATTGGGTATTCGGATGCGGACTATGCGGGAGAGAAGACAGATAGGAAATCTACATCCGGAGCTTGTCAATTTCTTGGCCGATCATTGGTATGTTGGTCTTCCAAGAAGCAAAATTGCATTGCTCTCTCTACTACCGAAGCCGAATACATCTCCGCGGCGAGTTGTTGTGCTCAGTTACTTTGGATGCGGCAAACATTGAGAGATTATGGCATCGACTTCGACAAAGTTCCCCTCTTGTGCGACAATGAGAGTGCCATCAAGATCGCCTACAATCCCGTTCTTCATTCCAAGACAAAGCACATTGAGATACGCCACCACTTCATTCGGGATCATGTTGAGAAGGGTGATATTGACCTCTCCTATGTGCCGACCAAGGATCAACTCGCGGATATCTTCACGAAGGCCCTTGATGAACCAAGATTTAGGGGTTTGAGGAATGAACTAAATGTTATCGATGCGTCCAACTTCTCTTGAACCCTTGCATACGTACCTTCACTATATGTGCTATCTAGTTTAGATGTAGGCATGGACATAGGGGGAGCGTAGTTCAACTCATGAACCAACACTCCACCTATCATGCGCAAAACAACCAAAGCGTCATGCATATCTAGTCATTTTGTGACTTATTGTGCTTAAAACGTGAGTCATACTTTTGGGTCCAAGATACATCTTCGCGACTCCTTGGTATCACTCAAACACGGTGGCTTCAGCCACCAACTTGTTCCCTTTGTATTTGTGTTGTTTGATGTTTTGTTCGTATTTGTGTGTTTGTTGTTTTTGGTTCTTATTTTGGAGGCTCACGTCTTGTTCCATCTTTCACACATTCTCGGAAGGATTGGGAACCCAGGAAATTCCGGCCTAGGGCCCGGAAAATTCCGGCCCTCAGACATTTTCCCCAGAAATTTTGCTCATTTCTAAAGTGCCCGCTCGCAGAAGGCACCCCGAAAATTTGAGCGGAAATTTCCGGGGCAAATATTCGGGGCCCGGAATATTCCGCACCTTAAGCCCCGGAAATTTCCGGGGTTCGAGATTGACTCGAATATTAACCCAAATATCCAGCGTGCCTGCTCGCAGAAGGCACACCGGATATTTGGGGCGGAATATTCCGGTCGAAATCTCCGGGCACCGGAATATTTGGGCCTTAATACCGGAAATTTCCGGTGTGCTTGGCTGGGGCTATATAAAGGCGACGGGAGGGGGCAGTTCCAGATTGCTTCCCCTCCCTTCGCCTCCACTTCGCCTCCAGACGCAGCCGCCACCTCCGAGACCTTCGGGTGGCCCATTTGCCTCCCCTCCTCGTCCTCTAATTGCCTTTTGCGGATCAAGACACCGCACATCCCTTCCTACCTCATGGATCCCGGTATGTGCTTTGTTTTCTCCGCAATCTAGGGTTTATAGTTGATTTGATCTCATGTCCTTTGGTATTCACGGTGTTTTTTTTTTGAGAAATTTATACACATACTAGCGACATCTATCCTCTAGGATCAGTCTCATCACACACATTCGTCGTTTTAGATTCACTGCAGGCCCAGATTTAGATCTGGATTCGAAAATTCCGAAGGCAGGAAATTTTCGCCCCAGGACCGGAATTTCCGCCCCCCTCCCCCCCCCCCCCGGAAATTTCCCTGAGGCCGGAATTTCCGCCCTTCGGAATTTCCGCATCCAAGACCGGAATTTCCGGCCTGCACTGAATCTCGAATAGAGATCTATTTCTTCCATTTCCACGAGTCGTGAGCCCCCGTTTTTTATGATTCTTGTTTGTTTTTCTTTGCATTTTTTCCTCCTTTCTCGCAGATGGTTCAAGCTCTAGGCCTGCCAAGTTGACTAGCTCCCGCAAGCGGCTCTGTCACCTGCGGGAAGATGCTGAGGGAACTCTTGTTGATGAGAATGAGACTCGCCGGCGTGCGAGGGATGCTGAGAGAGAATATGAGCGTCAACGTGACGCTGCCAGGGCTGCTCGCAAAGCTGGGAAGCAGCAGGGGAAGTCAGCTCTGAACTTGGCCACCATGTCCATCCCTGAGTTCAAGGCATGGAGGGGCAAGGCCTGGTACACCGAGGATCCTCAAGACCCCACTATTGATTCCTGCTTCTGGCACGTTGAGCAGGAGACCCTATTCAAGCAAGTGTATACTGTGATGAGCAAGCCTGTGTGCCCCATGAAGGTTATCAACTTCGCTCATTTGGCTGCCAATCCCGCCTACTTCAACAACTCCGTCCAGTTGGCCGAACTCCTTGGTCTGCGTCCTCTCATGGCGACTAGATGCTCCTACAATGTCACATTCATCCAGCAGTTCTTCGCCACTCTGGTCATTGATGATTCTGAGGATATTGGGATGTCTTGGATGTCTGGCCCTCATCTGCTCACCGCCAACTTTCATGACTTTTCTACTGAGCTCGGGTATCCCTTTTCTGGTCTTAACACTCCTCAGGGTCACCGCATGCATGTTCACGGGGTGGAGTATGAGAAGAACAGACTGGCTGAGTTGTATGGTTCCTCAGGTGTGATTGGCTCAGCCAAAGGACTATTTCCCATTTATGACATCCTGTTGCGTATGTTCAGGGAGACTATTGCCCCGAGTGCGGGCAACAATGATGCTATTCGTGGTGGCTTGGTCAACCTCATGTACCACGCCTACCTGACCTTCACTGAGGGTGACATGACTGACACGGAGGCCCACAAGGTTGATGTGATGGATTTCATCTTCAATGAGATCCACTTTGCTCTCTTCCACCGCAAAGTGCCCCCGTATGCTCCGTACATCATGAAGCTCATCAAGGCTCGCTATCCCGAGGCACTCCGTGAGGACCTGGAGCTAGACTGTGAAGAGCACAAGGATGTCACGCTGTACAAGAAGGCCACCCACACCCAGTAGGCTGCACATGATGTGGGTGCCACAGGTCAGGGCCACCGTGATCCTCGCATGCGTCCTCCTCCCCCGGGTAAGAAGAAGCGATCATGGCTTGTTCGTGCAATTGAGAAGGTGATGTGCATGAATGTGTGCATCCACAAGGAGAACTACAATGCCTATGTTGAGCGCCGCCACATCCTGGAGAACCAGCGCACCATCATGACTGCCCTTCAGATTCCCAATGTGCCAGCTCCTCCTCCTGACAGGATTCCATACAAGAATTGGAACAACCGCGATGTTGACTGGGACATCGGAGTGGATGATGATGAGGACATGGAGGATGTTACCGAGGACGAAGAGGAAGAGGAAGAAGAAGACACCCAGGCCTAGAGATTGTTCCATGGGACGTAGCTCTCTCTTTTCACTTTTTGGTATCCTGATGCCAAAGGGGGGGAAGATCTAGATGATCGTTGGGATTTGCTAGGGTGGTTTTCGTTCTTTGTTGCTTTTATCGTTTCGTGCGTCTTTTCGAACTTCGTCTTATCGTACTCGTTATTCGTTGGTTTGCTTGTGTGAACTATTTTTATTAGGAGGCATGTCTCCTATATATGCTATCTGTGGTGTTTTACTTTTCATATCATGCATTGTTAGTTTATTCCCTTGCAAATACCCGTGTTGTCATCACTCACCAAAAAGGGGGAGATTGAAAGCTCATGATCCCTCTAATGATTTTGGTGATGATAACAACGCGGGTATCAACTATCTAACAATGTTGTTTTAGTCTATGCAGCTTATCTTTCAGATGATTATTGATACACCATTGTAAAAAGATCAAAGAGGAGTTCTATATACTTGAAAGATTGCCACCGGATTTTTCAGTAATCACACCGGAATTTCCGGTGCTTATAGGGAGGAATATCCGGCCCTGGCACTGGAATATTCCGGCCCTTTCTGGCATCTTCAAAACGACTAAGTTTTTCTCCCTGCCCGCGCACAAATGCTGGCGCGGAAATTTGCCCCGGAAATTTCCGGCGCAAATATCCGGCCCTCTGGTACTTAGCAGAAAACGGAGTGTCCTCAGATGCCCGCGCACAGAGATGGGGGCGGAAATTCTGTCCGGAAATTTCTGGGCCCGGATATTTCAATTATCCGCCCCCCGGATTATTCAATATTCCGGCCTCTGGTCCTTAGCAGTTTTCATCTTGGGCTGGTGCCCGCGCACAGAGATGGGGGCAGAGTATTGGGGTGGAAATTTCCGCCCCCGGATATTTCAAAGATCCGCCCCCCGGACTATTCAAATTTCCGGCCAGAGGAGACCGGAAATTTCCGGTGCTAACACCGGAATATTCTGACCCTGGCAGACTGCAACGGTCAGAAATTGGAGGAGCCTATAAATAGTTGTCTTCTTCCTCTAGATAGGTAGCTCGTCCATTTCTCTCTCTCCTCCATTGTTGTAGAGCTCAAAACGTCCCGATCTCCCTCCTCCTCCAACCAAACTCGATGGCCTTCAAGGATCTCATGGAGGAGGACTAGATCTACCTTTCCACCAAGCCAAAATGTGTGTTCCCACATCACAACTCTTGGGATCTTGTAATCTCTTGGTTGCTTTGTCATCCAAGGGAAACCCTAGTGCTTGTACCTTCCACCTTGTAGCAAGAAGTTTCGATTGTTCAGAGCCTCCATCTCAATTGTGGAGTAGCCTCAACCCCTTGTAAAGGTTTGGTCAACGCCTTCAAGTCGACCTCATAGTGGAAACGAGAATCTCCCTCACCGGAGAAGCTCAAGGAGAACAAGGTGTGCACATCCGTGCTATTGAGGAGCGCCTAGGTGGCTCACCACCTCTCCAACGTAGACGTACTTTTTTCAAAAAGGAACTACGAGAAACATATCCTTATCTCCGTGTTTTCACTTGTTGTTATCTTGTGTCGTTCCTTTATTTCCGTTGCTACTTGTTTCTTGTCACCTAGGGTGTTCACTTAGTTGCACATCTAGATAACCGAGATTTTACTTTCCCAAAGCCCCCACTAAAAGTGAAAAGAATTAAAATTTGTAGGTCAGCTATTCACCCCCCCTCTCCCCCCTCTAGTTGACCATATTGCACTTTTACCATCCTCCTTGTCGCCGTGTCCCCCTTCTTTCCCTGAGTTGTTTACAGTATTGGGTTGTAGCTTTTCAGTTGAGTAAATTTTTTACTAGCCAAACTTTGAACCGTACACAATGATCCTGTACAAACTGCGAAGAGTGCAAGTGGCACATGGGCACCTGTGAGCCCATTTTTTTGAAAAATTGAAAATCGCACTTTTTGTCCCAAAAAAATCTGCCAAGAAGCATATAGATTTCCTATGTATGCACCAAGTTTCATTAAAAATTCATTTATTTTAGGCTACACAAGAAAATACAAAATTTGGAACAAAATAGGGAATCTTTGCTACTTTCTACGTCCATAAATTTGGTATTTTTTTTCTACAGACTAAAAGAAAACATCTTTTCTACCAAAACTTCTCACAAAATAAGTATTCGCGTTTCGAAAATTGAAATTTTTTGAAACTCAAAAGTACCACTCGCTCTGTCTTGAATTAATTGTCGTGAATTTGTCAAAATATGGATCTATCTAGATGTATTTTAATGTACAGTTACATCTATATTTTGATAAATTCAAGACGATTAATTCGAGACATAGAGAGTATTTTCGAACAAATTCAAGAAAGAGTTCACTAGTAGACTAAAAAGTTGCGTGCATCAATCGATACAGAGGCTGGGCTTTTCCCCTTTTCTAAAAAAAAAAGGT